>JAMJFZ010002811.1:860000-1460000 GCA_026225945.1 Cricetomys ansorgei
AAACCCTGGCTGTCTGCAGGGTTAGGGTTAGGGCTAGGGGGAGCGAGAAGCAGAAAGGCTACAGAATGTACTAAAGGATTCCACACCACAAGTGTGTATGTCTGTGTGTGAGCGTGGGTATGCTTGCGCATGGGCACATCTGTGTATAAACGTATAACTCAACATTAAGATACCCCAGCTGGGGACTTGGAAGATGGGTCTGGGCTGCAGCTCTGTGGCAGAGTGCTTGCCTAACATGATGCGCAAGGCCTCGGGTTTCATCTCCACCCCGCATTAAATTGCCAAGGATTGCCAGCACTGTGAAAGCATCGGCCTAACCATGCTCCAGAGAGGGCTGTAGAGCCAGGGAGGGTTGCCACTCAGTACCCAAGGTACTGAGATGCAGATTCAAGCCAGAGTCCCCGGGGACACCCTAAGATGGCCATAAGACAACATGGAATGTCTGTGGGGGAGTGGAGCCTCCAAAACACTCAATGCATTGTGGGTGGGCATGGATACAGTGTGGCTACTTTAGAAGCTGGTTTTGAAGGTTTTTAAAAGGTGGGTATCATTTAATAGCAATCCGCCTTCCGAGAATACACTCATGTGGGTTGGACACAAGTGTCATCCAGAATGGGCAAATCCACAGAGACAGAGGTGTCGGCATGGAAGGAAGGAGGCCAGAGGGACCTCTTTGAATGTGTATTTATCTCATGTGTGTACATACCACAGAATTGGTGCTAAGGTCCGAGAACATGGCTGAATTTCACAGTATACTGTATTTCTGTAAACGTGGTTTAAAAATCTGGTTGAGGGCTAAGGATGTAGTTCAGTGAGTTAAAGCTTGCCCAGCATGCACAAAGCCACAGGTTCAATCACCAGCTCTGCATAAATTGGGCGTGTAGCACTTGGGAGGTGGAGGCAGGAGGATCAGGAGTTCAGGGTCTTCCTCATCTATATGACAGGCTCAGGATCACCCTAGGCTGTATGAGACCGTCAAAAAACAAAGCCAGGGGGTGGTGGCACATGCTTTTAATCCCAGCATTTAGGAGGCAGAGTCAGGCGGATCTCTGAGTTCGAGACCCAGCTGGTCTACAGAGTGAGTTCCAGGACAGCCAGAGTTACAGCAGAGAAACCCTGTCTCCGGGAAAAAAAAAAAAAAACAAAAACAAAAGAGAAAACCAAGAGGATGGCTTTCATTAACTGTGTGGCTCTGGGTTGGTCTTGACTCCTCAAGGTCTGTATGAACTTACAGCCCTGACTTGGAAAGGATAGTGGACCCCGGACAGCAGATTTGGGTAGCATTTGGATGTGTGTTTCCCTCATGCCATCCTTTAAATCATCTGCCAGCCAGATATGTCTGAGAACCTGTGTGGTGTATGTGTAGCCGGGGGCTCAGTTCAAGGTCCTGGGGCCCAGAAACCCGTGAGTGAGAATATCACTTTGCAGCCTCAGCCTGGACTCACACTGAAGCTTCCTGTCAGCAGGAGTGGGCTTGTCCAGCTGGGTGTGACTTCTGTGGTCTCTGTCCTCACCACGCCGGCCCTCTCGGCCATTTCCCTGCCCACGGCTCTTGTAACCTTCTTCTCCCTTCTCTCTTGCAGCCTGAGTACTCCTCAGAATGGAAACGCCTTCCGGATCTTCGCTGTCAGGCAGTGAATGTGGAGACCTGGGCAGAAGGGGGTGTCATCTACCGGGTTTCGGGGTCCTGCTTTTTATCTGTACTTTGTTCTTTGGGGGTGGGGGGGCTACAGAGATTCAGAAATCTCCCTTTCAGTGTCATTGAATGTCCTGTCCCTTTGTGGCCTTTGGTGAGGGTGGCCCAGCCTCCATCATGCCATGGAGTCTTGGCAGGGCAACCAGTGCCCAGACTGGCCAGGCCGCGGTCCCCTTTCAGGAGCTCACTGAGACACTCCTTACCACGTTTTCTTTGGCAAGGGGAGAGGGAGGACTTCAAACCCCTGAGGACAGAGGTCTGAGATGTGTCGTGAATGGGACTCTTGTGTGGGTAGAGATGACAGCCCTGAAGTCACAGTCCGTCCTACCAACAGAGAAATAGGTTCTATGTTTGCTGGTCAGACAGATAGGCTGCAAGGAGAGGCCGGGAGCAAGACTTGGGCTCTGCCTGCCTCGGTGGTGTCCTGGCTCATGTACCCAAACCCTCTTGGCAGTCACGTGCTTATGTGTCCAGCAGAGCTGGTCTATTTAAGGTTGGCAGCACCCCAGAGAGTTGCCTTTGTCTTTGTTCTTGTCCGTGTGGCCTGTTTTCATATGACCTTTGTTCTCGTCATGAGCCTTCTCTCCGCCCCCCTCCCCATTCCGTGACCCTGTGGCTTCTGCCCCACCCAGACTGGTCTAGGTGTCCTCTGGGGCTTGGCTTTGCAAGAGGCTCCAGGTCTTAGATGTCTGCTCACTCCTTAGAACAAGGGCTGTCTCACTGCTGCTGTTTGAGTGACAACCTAATGTCGTCTTCCTCCTGGTTTGGGTGACCTAGTTTTTAGCTGTGGGATGAATGGATTCCTGGCACATTCCTCATGGAGGTTAATGGAGTGGCCTGTGGTTGTAAAACCGTCCATGACACACCAGCCACCAAGGAGAGGGGCTGGGACACACAAGAAGGGCTCCTTCCAGCCTCCCAGGCCTCCAAGAATGTGATGAACCCTGGCTTCTGTCACTCAGGAGCCTTGGCCAAATCCACTGTAAAATAAAACACGCTCTTGTAAACAGCTTACACCAGAGAAGGTAAAATCCCACCCCAGCCCCGGGGATGTTGCGGATTGCCCGTGAGTGCTGGTTTCAAACAGGGTTTATGCTCCAGCCAAATATTTCCTCGGCGAAAGAAGTAGAAAATAAAACAAAACACCGGCCCCCAAGGGAAGGGCTGAGGAGGTGGCTTGGGGGCTAACAGCTCATGTTGTGCGTCCATCCAGAGGACCTGAGTTCAGTTCCCACCACTCACACCCTGTTCACACCCGCCTGTAACTCCAGGAGGTGCTGATCTCCACAGGCACCACGCCCGTACGCGTGAGTAAAAGCACACATAGTTCTTTAAAAAACCCTAAGTGAGTCTGACAAAGCCCCCCTCTCCCCCCCGGGGAGCCACTTGGACCTATGTTGGTTAAATGTTTGTTTATTTGTTTGAGACAGAGTTTCACTATGTAGCCCAGGCTGGCCTCCTGAGCACTGAGATGGCATTCCCCAAATCCACGCCTTCTGGGGAGTTTATAAAAAGCACATAACCTTGAACCAGCCCTGGCGAACCTTTCATGGGGCTGTTCCTGCCTCACCTGGATGAGTGAGACACCTCTACAGGCACAGGAGACTCTTCTACCCCAGATGTCAGAGCTGACATCTGCTCAGCCTGTGGAGGGGGGCTTCTGGTTGTTACCAAACATCTGGGAAACTTCCAGACAGAAGGAGTGCTGTAAGACTCTGGCTTCATCCAGCCTGCAGGGTAGGGTTGAGATGGTAAGGAAGATCGCACCCCTCCCGGGTTTCTAGAATGAATGACCAGTCCCACCTCCAAGATAGCCTGCTGTGTGAGTCTGTACCAGGTCCCCAGTGCTTCCGGGCTGGCCCTCCCACCCGGAGCCTGGCTCAGCAGCCTCATCATCACTAATAGTTTGAAACTGGAACCCCTCTTCTTCAGAAAAAAACGGAACCAAAACGATGAACGACAAGACCTTGTGTGTCCACCTGCTCTCCCAAGTTTAAAGTGACTGCACCCACGCCAACTCTGCATCCTGCATCCTGACTCTGTCATGTGATAGCTTCCAGTCGCTTCCAAGTCGTGCCTGCTCTGTTGGGTGTGCTGACTCTCCGTGATCTGTAGGCTCTCTTGGCCCACAGTTTACTGTGTGCTTTTTTTCTATGAAAAATGATATATTTTACAACTTCCTATGTACAAAAGTTTATTGTAAGTTTTTGGGCTTTGCATGAACAGGGCCACACTGGTTGTTGCTATGGTTTCAATAAAACTGATTTGATTTCTAACACACCCCTGTAGCACATCTTTTCCACACCCATCATTTGTGCACTCATTTGCCTTGACCCCATGAGCTCCAGGCAGCAGGTAAGGCGCAGGTGGCATTGCGGGGGACCTCAGAGACGTTCCTGGGACGGCTGGACAAGAGACAAATGACTTAACAAAACGTAGGTTCCGGCATACGGAGCGAGGATGGGCTCAGGATGCTGTGTTTCTCATAACCCCCAAGACGGCACTTGGAGCAGCCGTGACCACTGAGTCAGGAGCCTGCCAGTGAGAGCTGTAGTGACAAGGTTGAAGAATGGGTGGGTGGCTTTGATAACAGAACGGGGCGGTCCAAGGTCAAGGTCAAGGTACAGGTAGGGTTGGCTTCTGTTCATGGTTTGTGTCCTCTCACTGTGCCCTCCATGGCAGGGCCTCTGGTGTGCACCTGGCTTCTCCTACATTGCTATAAGAACAAGCCATATCATGACCCCCGTCCCAATACGCCTACCCGAAAGGTTAGGACTCCAGCCCAGGAATCTAGAACAGGGTGTGATGTAGTCCCAGACTCGCCTGTTCGTCACTGCTGAGACTCCAGACATCCCTGCCACTTGGAAGGGGTGAGTTTCTTATCCAGAGACCCCACCACTTAGCACTCTTCCTTCCTAGACACTCATGTGCTCACACACAAACAGTATCAGAAAGCTGAGGTGGCAGCGGCCAGGGACCAGCTAGTGGGCCAGGACCTCTGCCAACCTCCCATCCTCTGCCCAGAGACAAGAAGAAAGTCGAGGAAGGACTACTCCGCCCCACCCACCCCGCCCCTTCCCACCCCCACCCCCCCCACTTGTGGCATCTTTGTCAGGAAGGAAAAGCCTCCTGGTTTCCTCCCCTACCTGCTTTGGGGGGTTGTTGTTTGATTGATTATTTGTTTGTGTATAATTTGATCGGTTGTTTGGTAATTTTGTTGATTGATTGCTTAGCTATTTGATTATTTGGTTGATTGGTTAGTTGGTTGGTGGGTTGTGTGGTGGGTTTGGTTGATTGGTTAGTTGGTTGGTGGGTTGTGTGGTGGGTTTGGTTGATTGGTTAGTTGGTTGGTAGGTTGTGTGGTGGGTTTGGTTGATTGCCTAGTTGGTTGGTGGGTTTGCAGTACCAGAGCTTGAACCCAGATTCTGTGCAAGCCACACAAGCGCTTCCCTCTGAGCCACATCCCAGTCCCTCAGCTTTTGTGTCCCTTTATAAACGGGCCACACACCTGTTTTAGAGCCATAAGCAAGCGGTCAGAGGGAAGAGAAGGAAGGCTCAGGGTCATGCAGTCACCTCTACACACTTGGAAAGACTTGGCCCAGTTTCTGGTTAGGAGACTCACGTGTCAGACACTTCTCGATGCCACTGTGGGACACTAGGCAAGGAGCTGCCCTACTGAGAAACCCCTACCTTGCCAGGCAGAGGCAGCAACAATAGTGTTTTGTTGTCAAAGATCTTACACGGTTATGGGCGAAATGAGGCAGATGTTGTAAAATCCCACCAGTCGAGAATGTTGACCCAAATTTGAAGCAAGCTTAAATTAAATAAATTAAATAATTAAATGGCCAGGGAGATGGACTCTGTCCAGGAACATTCTGAGGTTCCCATGGAGCAGTCCTGTCACCTTCTGAGTTTACACAGAATGGCCCTGAGTCACATGGCACAGGTGCTTAAAAAGGCAGATCCATAAGGCTACGTACTTCCCACCAGGTCTAATCAGCAGCAAGCATCTATCCTGACGTACTTCCTGTCTGGGTTATCTTCTGCCTACAAGTGACTAAGCACATCCTGTGCATTTGGAGCACATCCTGTGCAGGAGGATTAACCAAACATGATCTAGATACTCCCCGCCCAATATTCCAGGAGGTCATCTGTCCATGGGATAGGGAGATTCAGGATTCTGTCTTTCTGCATCTCTCTTAAACAGCCCCACCCAGCACTCCAGGAAGTCATCTGTCCTTGTTCTATAGATCTTTTAGACACAGTAATTAAAATTTAAAGGATTCGCTCTTACAACGTGAGTGGCACTGGGTACATGGTAGCGTGTGACAGCTGTCACACACAGGTGCTAGGTCATTTTTTCTGTGAATGGCTGCTTCCCATGGGTGTGTATCCCAGGAAGATGCTTCACCAAGCAGGGTAAAGAAATTCTAACGAGCAGAACCATCACGCACAAGTCCCAGTCCCAGTTAGGGGACAGGCAGTTTCTAGAAGAATCTGAACCTGGGCTGGAGTCCATTCCATGTCTCCTCCCCTCCCTCCCCAGCCCTGCTTCAGCACATGTGTCACCCCTGTGCCATGGAGGCTGAGTCTCTGCAGAGAGCTGCATGTGGCTCACGCGTCTCAAGTGTCCTCGCATCCGGACGAGTGTGCTTTGCTTCTCCTTTTATGCTGTCGATGTGTTACAGGACACTGGCTGAGGCCTGGTACAATGAGCTTCCACTGAGTTTGCCTGTGCTTGTTCACAGTGAGACACGGGGTGTGGGTGCTGGGCAGGGGCATCACGGAAGGGACACTGTGTCCTTCTAGTGTGTCACGCCAGAGGCCCCGTTGGTGTCCATTCTGCTCATTTATTAAGAAATCCCAGATGTGAGACTTTGTTTTTTGGTTTTATTTTGACAGTAATTCACTTTGTAGACCAGGCTGGCTTTGCTGTGTAGCTCAGGATGGCCTGGGACTCTCAGTTCTGCCATCTTGGGTCACAGAGCGAGTTTGAGACCATCCTGGAGAATATGAGACCCTATCTCAAAAAAGCAAAATGAAACAAAACACACAAATAATTAATTTGTATAGAGAAATCTTGAAGCTGGGCATCCCGGTCTCTAGAAAACCCCACGCGCTGTTTTTAGTTTCTGTTGACTCTTTCCTGAGACAAACATCTGGCCATGACTAAAGAACAGTGGCCTTTTTATAAAAGTTGGTCATTTTAGCTCACATTTTCGTTGTTGCTGCTGTTGTATAAGACTCTTCTGTGGCCAGGCATGGTGGCGCATGCCTTTAGTCCTAGCCTTTGAGAACCAGGAGGAGCTCTGTGAGCTTGAGGCTAGCCTGGTCTACATTGTAAGACCCTCCCCATGTGAAACAAACAAACAAACAAATAAATAAATAAAATTAAAAAAATAATGTTTTAAAACTCCTGTGTGGTCGCCACAGCTGGACCCCGGGTCCTCTGCGTGGACACTCTGGTGTGGGTTTTCACAAGATGGCTGGTGAGTTCCTGACAGGGAGAGTTGGTGAATATGGTTGTTTTCTAGAGGTCAAGGGTCAGGTAGTGACTGGCAATGGCCCTCAGAGGCTCATATATTTGAATCCTCAGTCTCCAGGAAGTGGAACTCTTTGAAAGGATTAGAAGGATTAGGAGGTGCGTCCTGTTGGAGGAAGTGTGCGACTGGAGTTGGACTTTGAGGTTTCAGAAGCCCGGACCCAGCCTTCATCTCTATCTGTGCATCGGGATGTAGCTCTCAGCCGCCTCTCCAGCACCATGCCGGCCATGCCCACCACCATGTTCCCTGCCATGGATAATGGACTAACTCTCTGAAACTGTAAGCACACCCCCAAATAAACGCTTTCTTTTATAAGAGTTGCCTTGGTCATGGAGTCTCTTCACAGCGACAGAACACTGATAGCATCCAAGATAGTCTTGGGAAAGTTGCCCAGGGCCCCTGACGGGCTGTAGCTGTCAGTACAGGCCAGCAGCGGCAGCCTCTGAGGCAAAGGGATGGAAATGATGACAGGGCTTCTGGGGGTAGCACACCAGCACAGAGACCCAAGACTCATCATCACCTCGCATAGGGTGGTGTGGGGCTTGCCAGTCTTGTTCCCCCAGTAGCCTCTCTGCACCAGGACCATGGAAGGCTTGGCAAGATGATGGTCCTTCAGATGACAGGGGCTACCTCTGGGGGCACTTAACACCCGGGCCAACATGACCACGCCCCAGAAGTGACAAAAGCCTTAAACCTGGCTGGCTGGCCAGCCAACCTGGAGCCTGTTTCTGCCCAGGTATGACCTACAAAGCCTCATCTTTAAAGGGCACCCCCAGAAAAGAGGCAGTGATCGCAGGCTCTCTGATGGGCAGGAGAGCTGGCAGGTCTCCTCCAGGGACTTGATCTGCACGTCCTTGCTTCACGCCTTTCACAACCAGCTGGGTGGTAGTGATTCACCCTTGTCTTTGCCTCCAGGAGCTCCATGGTCCTAGAGGCTATTGTGGAGGCTGCCATTGCTTCCCAATCCTGAGCTTCGAGTCCTCCAGGCCCTCTTGCTACAAGAAAGAACATTTTCCCAAGAAAGAAGTCATGATGACTTTTCTAATGTCACTGTCCCTGCACCATTCAGCAGATGGTATGTGTCTGTTAACTTCTCCTCCCCCCCCCCCTCTCTTTCTGTGTTTGTCAGTGTGTGTGCTCACTGGCAGAAAAAAACAAAGCTGTGGGGCCTGGGGAAACAGGGCATCCAATAAAATATTTGTGTAAGAATGAGGACCTGCTTACACAAGTTTGAGCCTAAGAATCTATGTTTAAAAAATAAAAAATAAGTCAAGCACAGTGTGCTGGCTTCTGAGCCCAGAGACAGGCAGATCCCCGGGGCTCACTGGTCAGCAAGCCCAGCCCTTGTGGCACGTCCCAGGCCAGTGGGAGAAGTTGTCTGAATAAAAAAAGTGGACTGGCCGTACGGCTCATCAGGTAAAGGGGCTCGCAGGGCGCGCACGGCGATCTCCGTTCAATCCCTGGAACCCGCATAAATGTGGGAGGAGAGACAGGATTCTGCAACATCTCGGACCTCGCACACGTGTGAGGCGGGTTTGCCCTGCGCTCCGAACTCCCTGGGGGCTGGTGGCATGCGGCCAGGCTGTCCCTTACACATCTCTCAAGCGCTCACCCACGATCCCGCACCAATTCCTGGAGAGGGTCATGGAAACACAGAGACGCCAGGCCCACCTCACAGAGTCCCAGCCAAGGGCTGTCATGGGCCGAGCTTCCATCCTTCTAGCACGTTCCCAGGCGCCCCGATGGCCTGGAGACACCATGGTGTGAGTATGTGCCGTGTCCACCGCGGCTTCAGGGACAACAGCCCTGACCGTGTCTACAGATGTGCCACACACTCGTCCAAGACACAGGGTTTCTGCCACCGTCCTCCTGGCCCCTCAGGTCCAGCAAAGACTCGTGTGGCTGGGCCAGCCCTGCCCCGACCAGGGAGCAGAATTCTCAGTCTGCCCTTGTCTCCTAAACTGACCATCATCCCAACTCCAAACTTCCCCTTCAAACAGTTACATAAGTGTTCCCCAAGGCCTGGAAACTTCCAGATGGCTCTGAGGCCCACCCCACCAGCTGCTCTGGGGTTACTTCCTGGGGACACGGACCAGCTGTCAAGGATGATCAAGCATGCTAAGGGCGGACCTAGCCCAACCCCACAACAGCCTTTGTATCTTCATGGCCCCTTATGAAAGCCACAGGGCCAGAGGACAGAGCCAGGGCTATATGACCCCAACATCTGGGCCACAGCCCCCGCCAGTGGCCCATCAGCCTCAGAGGAAGGTGCGTGGGTGACTCCTGTCCAGTCCAAACAATGGGCCTCTTGTCCCTTCTCCTGCCTGAGCAGAGTCCTGGGGCCCAAGCCACCGTTACCACTGTGACCATGAGCCTCAGGGCTTCCAGGCCCCAGTGAGGCAGTCACCTGGAAAGCTTGCAGAGGTTCCCATTTGCGGACATTACTTATACTGAGGCTATGGCTGGGCAGGGGTGGGAGTATTCACCTAGAAAGCACAAGGCCCTGAATCTGATCCTAGTCAAACATTAAAAAGGGGGTACCCATCCAGAGATGTATAGAGGTAGACCAGAAGCCTAAGTTTTTAACAAGGTTCCA
This sequence comes from Cricetomys ansorgei, assembly GCA_026225945.1. Lineage (NCBI taxonomy): Eukaryota > Metazoa > Chordata > Mammalia > Rodentia > Nesomyidae > Cricetomys > Cricetomys ansorgei. Next base: position 869,836 of record JAMJFZ010002811.1, read on the forward strand.
GGCAATTTGACCATTGTCTCCACGGCTTTCGGGAGGACCCGCCCGCCCTCTACCTAGTAGGTGAGGTTTAAAGGCAAAAACAGAGCTTTCCTGTCCTCTAGACATGACCTGGGGATTAAAATGACAGTATTCCCCAGAAGAGAAGAATCAAAGATTTTGAGCTTTATTTTTACTAAGGTGCAAAGTGCTGACGGCACAACACTTTCCAAAAGAAAACAAACATGAGCACTCTAGATTTGAGTTCCAGAATGCAGGGGCCCTTGGCTTTGAGGGTCTCGTACCTTCTAAATCAGTGGTTTTCAACCTTCCTAATGCTGCGACCCTTTAATACAGTTCCTCGTGATGTGCTTCCCCCAACCATAAATTTATTATTGTTGCTACTTCATAAGTGTAATTTTGCTACCGTTGTGAATCGCAATGGAAATGTCTGCTATGCGGATGGTCTTAGGCGACCCCTGTGAAAGGGTCGTTCAGCTCCCGAAGGGATCAAGACGCACGGGTTGAGAACCACTGTTCTAAATGGAGCCAGTGTATATATGTCCATGGCCAGGAGGCAGCAAGCACTCAGGACAGGTAAGAACCAACAGAGAGGACAGCAGATGCCTCTGTCTGGGCAGCTCCCTCTTCCTCCTTGCATCTCATGGCAAGCTCCATCCAGGTTTCTGGACAGAACACCAGAGGAGAGCTCAAGGGATTCCCAGGAAGCAGCACCCTCAATTCTGGAAGACAGAGTGTGCTGGCTAATTTTATGTCAACCTGACTCAAGCTAGAGTCGTCTGAGAAGGAACCTTGATTAAGAAAATATCTCCCTCCATAAGATGGGGCTGTAGGCAAGCCTGTAGGGCATTTCCTTAATTAGTGATTGATGGGGGAGGGTCTACCCCATTGTGTGTGGTCCCATCCCTGGACTGGTGGCCCTGAGTTCTATAAGAAAGCAGGCTGAGCAAGCCATGGGGACCGAACTAGTAAGCAGCACTCTGCCATGGCCTCTGCATCGGCTCCTGCCTGCAGGCTCCTGCCCTGCTTGAGTTCCTGTCCTGACTTCCTTCAGTGATGGACTATGATGTGGAAGTGTAAGCCAAATAAAGCCTTTCTTCTCCAACTTGCTTTTGGTCGTGGTGTTTCATCTCAATGACAGAAACCCTGACTAGGACAGAAGTTGGAACCAGGACAGTGTGACAGACTTGACCATGTTTTAGGGAGGACTGTGGAAGGACTTTGGAACGTGGGGTAGAAAAGCCATTGCATTTTAATAGCCCAGCGGGCTGTTCTGTGGGAGCTCGGGCGGTAAGAGCGTTGAGAGCAGTGCAGACAATGGGGGCCTGGCTTGTGACGTTTCAGAGGGAAGCAGAGACTCTACCAGGTCATTTGTGTGAAGACTCGGTGGTGTCTGGTCAGCTGGGGCTGAAGAATCGGCTGTGGTTAACAAGAGACCACCATCACCGAGGTAAAGTCTGGGAAGAGTTTGCTGAGAGTCAGCCTATGCAAGCTGTGTTCTGAAGTGGACAAAGGTGTGCCTTGTGTTGGCAGCCAAACTTGGTCATGTGTAAGAATCATCCAAATGTACTGGTTTTGAAGGCATGAAGGGTCATGGAGAGCAGCTGAGGCTTGGCACTGTGAGAGGCTAGGAGAGTCCATCGGTGAAGGTGCAGCTGGAGCCCAAGAATTGAAGAGTCATGGAGAAAAGTTGAGGCTTTGCACCATGAAGAGAGCCCAGGAGAGGCCATTGCAGCCCAGTTACAGCAAGGGACTCCAGCATTTTGAAGATGTCAGTACCATGGGATGACCACCAAGAACAGCAGCAGCAGTGGAGGGGAGCCAGCTGGGGTCTAGAAGACACAGCGTGTTTGCTGCATAGGGCAGAGCCGGAGAACTGACTCAAGACCTTGGAAACGCCCAGAAGATGGTGAGTGACTTCCAGATAATTGGACGCTGAGTTGTTTACACAGTTGGAGTTTGGTTTTGCTTTGTTCAGATTGTGACTATGCCCTGGGTCTTCTCTCTTGAAGTAGGAAAGTGTTTAGTTTAATTTTGATTTAGCCGGGTGGTGTGGGCACACGCCTTTAGTCCCAGCACTCGGGAGACAGATTTTGATCTTATAGGAGCCTACAGTTGAGTCTTTGCATTTTTACAGAGACTTTGGATTTTCACAGAGACTGAACTTTTAAAGTGTTTGAATTGGTAAAGACTGTGGGACTTTGAAGTTTGTAATATGTCTTATGTTTGTGATATTTACTAATCTGAGCTCTTGGGGATGAGAAAAAAAAAGGAAGGTTATGTCTTTTCTTTTTCTTTTCTTTTTTAAAATTGAAAACAGATTCTTGTGTCATACAATACATCCTGACCACTGTTTCCCCTCCCTCCACTCCTCCCAGCTGGAAAGGTTATGTCTTAAAAACTGTCCTGTGTCAAGTTGACAAAGGGTCAATTGTGCTGGCACATTTTATGTCAACTTGACACAGGCTAGAGTCATCTGAGAGAAGGAAACCCCAACGGAGAAAATGACTCCATAAGATCTGGCTGTAGGCAAGCCTACAGAGCATTTTCTTAATTAGTGATGGATGGAGGAGCGTCCAGCCTATTGTGGGTGGGCCTATCCCTGGGCTGGTGGTCCCAGGTTCTATAAGAAAGCAGGCTGAACAAGCCATGGGGAGCAAGCCAGCAAGCAGCACCCCTCCATGGCCTCTGAATAAGCTCCTGCCTCCAGGTTCCTGCCCTGTTTGAGTTCTTATCCTGACTTCTTTCAATGATGGACTACAATGTGGAAATGCAGGCCAAATAAACCCTTTCTTCCCCAACTTGCTTTTGGTCATGGTGATTCACCATAGCAACAGTGACCCTAACTAAGACACAGGGCTTATTAACGTTCTCCACCCCTTTCCCCTTTCTCCTCTAGAATCATATTCAACTCAGGTATATAGGTGCATTCAATGAGTGCAAATAAAACCTGACTGATGGTAAAGCATAGCAATGTTTATTTTAAAATAGTTCTTTGAGGTGAACTGAAGGGTGCACCTATAACCCCAGCACTCCTATAGCAAGGTGGAAGTGGAAACAGGTGTCCCCTGAAGCTTACAGGCCAGCTAGCCTGGCTGGAATATGTAGTCTGAACAAGAGACTCTGTCTCAAGCAAGGACAGAGGTTGTCCTCTGTCCTCCATATGCACACTGTGACACACACACACACACACACACACACACACACACACACACACACACACACGGGGTGGATCCACACAAGATTAAAAACTAACCAAACAAACAACCTAGTTCTGGACTGGAGAGATGGCTCAGTGGTTAGAAGTGCTTACGGTTCTTACAGAGAACAGCAAACTTGTTTCCTAACACCCATGTTGTGTGGCTTATAACCCACCCCTCCAGGGGCTCCCGCTCCAGGGGATCTGATTCCCTGACAGGTAGAGCAGGGTTAGAACTATCCCGTGGTCACCATTCAATGTGTCAGCACATTTCCTTAACGAACAGGTCATGTGAGTAGTGAACATCTATGTTTTCTCAATCTGGATAGAGGTTATGCATGTGGCAACCCCCTTGCCCGTAGCCACCGCGGAGAAATGGAAACTTGAGTTCACACGAAAGCTTTCACGAGGACGCTCACGGCCTCCTTCGTCATAAAAGCCATGTAGATGCTGCCCACATGACTGTCAACGATGACGGCTACGAACAGTGTGGAATATTGCGCTGCCATAAAAAGGGAAGGAGATCCGGCCCAAGATACCATGCAGACGATTCCTGAAGGCACTGCAGTAAGACGCCAGATGCGACCCAGGTGGTACGATTTCTACGCTCTATTCAGGGCAGGCAAAGCTGGGACTCTGAAGCCCAGCAGAGCAGAGCCATCAATCAAATTGGGGGTTTTCCTTAGACCCTGGGATGGTTAATATTGACTGTCAGGTGATCTAGAGTCACCTGAGAGACAAACCCCAGGCTTGTCTAGGTTGACTGAGCAGGGATTACGTCACTGGCAGAGCCCAGCAGCCAGGGCATGGGGAATGGTACTTGCCTGGGGGAAGAGAAAAAGGCCAATAGAGCCTCCTAGAATTTGGGGTGTTGGAAAGGTTTAGGGGAGCAAGGAGCTTGTGAGTCAGAGCCAGTCTGCCCGAGTAGGATGACCTCATTAGCCACCAGGAAAAGAGAGCTATGCCCAGGCTGTGGCCGATCCCCAGAGTCAGTCCCTCAGCAGGGCCACAGAGAGGGCCACGGGGCCAGCGCACATCTCACTAGGGCTCCGAGGGCCTCATTTGCTACCCACCTTACCCATGTCTGCATCAGCAGAGCCATGTGCCGAGGGTGGCAGCACCAAGGTTCGAGCCGGACCAGCGGGCAGTGGAGCGAGGACCTGGGCTGATTGTGCCTTCCACCTAGGAGGGTCCCACAGCCCCAGCTCGGGTCTCCGGTTCCCTGTTCACTCCTGGATCCAGTTCTTACAGGAGCTGGCCAGTGTTCTCTCTGGACTGGAGGCCGAGCCCCCAAGATCTACCCGGCTGAAACAGAACTCATCTGGCCGCAGCTTCACAGCCAAGTGCCCTCTGTGCCCTCTCCAACCCCGCAGAGGCTGCCTGCACGTCGCTGATCACGGTACATTTGATGATTAATATCGACTGTCGCCTTGACGGGACCTAGGATCTCCTAGGAGACTTGCTTAGGGTTAGGGTTAGGTCAGCCTCTGTGCGGGTCCGTGAAGAGTTCTAGACTTGGTTGACTGAGGTGGGAAGACCTGCACTGAATGTGGGCGGCGCCACCCCGCGGACCCGGGTCCTCACATGAATAAAAAGGAGAGGGCGAGCTGAGCACCAGTGTGAGCAGCCGTGGCCAGCGCCTCACGCCTGCTGTCTCTTCTCGCCGTGAGGATGGACTGTGCGCTCAAACTGTGAGCCGAGACGAACTCTTCCTTCCTCGGGTTGCTCACGTCAGGGGTTCGTCCCAGCAATGAGGGCGGTGACAAACCAAGCATCCGTCTTCCACGGAGTCGCACGGTCGTCTCCTTGACTCTGGCCTTCCGTCACCTCGTACACAGATCCGTTTGACGACCCCTCCCCCGACCACACAGAGCCCAGGATCCTCCCCATCTCGAGGTCCCCATCAGGCCCCTGCTCTGTACACTGTGTCCCTGCGCTCACCCGTGGCGGTCTGGGCCGGTTAGACCAGGATCCACACAGCCTCGGCTTCAGAAACATCTCTTCCTGCAGCTGTCCCGGCGTCTATTCCTGGCTCCCCGCTGTCACGTGGATAACCTCAACTGTGGACTACGTTTCCCAGCCTCCTTTTAACTAGGCAAGAGCATGTGATGGTGATTGGCTGGTTGCTTGTGAGCAGAGCCCTCTTCTTCCCTCTTACTGTCTGGGATGTACAGGTGATAGCAGGAGCTAGAGCAACTACTTTGGATCCAGAGATAAAAAACCATGGGTAGAAGCACAGCAAGTCACCATGCCTGGCACCTGTCCTGCTCAAACCAGTTTATTAGGGTGTCTCTTTGTCTCTCAGACTAACACTGTGTCATAACTCAGACATATGGGTCCAGGGTCTCTACCTGGATTCCTGTCTGGACTTGTGGACACTGCTGAGAAATTCTCAACCCCACCCTCCACCCCGACCTTTCCAAAGGTGCAGCCTGAAGCCACGGCCCAGGGCAGGCTGTGAGCTCATCGCCCTCCTGGGAGCTCGTGAGCCATGGGGAAATTTCCTGCCAGCTCAAACCAGTGCCAGAGCCTGTGCTCCAGCAAGACCCCAGCCACCAGGTCACTGATGGGAAAGGCCTCACACTCAGGCCCTGAGCGTCTGCCCTCCAGGTTGGCTCTTTGCCATCTGCCTCACAGGCCCCATGGGCCCCACACCCCCAGATTGTTGGCCTGTGTTTACTATGACAACTTGTCGGTCTCCTGAACTGTGTGTACCCAAATTCTTGCTTCAGGCTCTGCTTCTGAAAACCCAGATTGCCACACCATTGAGCCATCCCTGACTCCTCAGAGAACGTTTGAGTGTCCCTGTCCTGAGGTCCATCCAAGCCTGTGCCCCGTCCTGACCTTGAGTTAGAGCAATCCAATGACAGCCCAGGCACCTCACCAACTCTTAGCTCACACTGCTGTTATGCCCTTCCCCCACCCGCCCCCTCAGCCCCTGCAGCTGCCAAGGTCACAGCCAGGGTGAGCAGCTGTGTCCTCAGGTGTACTGCTGGGAACCCCTGGCCAGGTGCCCATTCCCTGCCCAAAGCCAGGCCCTGTAGAAGCCTGGTCAGCATCTTGGTGCTGGCTTGGGTCTGACTGCCTGGCCTGGCTTCCAGCCGGTCTGGCGTTACTTGGTTTGGAACCCAGGCACTGATCCTGGGCGTGGATCCTTGCCTGCACTTGCCCAATGGCTTTCCTTGGCTCTGTCAATACTGACCTCGAATCACTTTCTGGGCCTCCGACCTTCTCCTTCTTATTCCCTTGGTGCCTGACGAGGTAATGGACTTACCAGGGCAGCCCAGCACCTGGCAGTGTGGCCTTCCCTGGCCAGCTGGCCTTGGCTGCTCCATGCCAACCTCAGGAGCACCACTTACCTCAGAGCCCACAGCAATGGTAGCTGTCGGCATTTGACTCCCAGGATCCTTGGGGTACAAGGAAGGTGACCCCATCTTACTGCCACGCATGAGGCCTGCAGACTGCGCTGGCCAACAGGAGACATGTGGCTGGCTCCTTCAGGCTAACCTGCTCTGTCAGCACTGGCTCCAGTGAGTGTGCCGCCCAGAAACCCCACTTCCTGTGCCTGGATTTCACCCTGTTCCAGTCCTGACTCAGGGAAGGTTCCGTGGTCTATCGCTTCATAGAACTAATAGAAGATGTTTTTGAGTGTGGGGGAATACATGGTGGGCCGTGAGAACTAAAAAGCAACCCCCAACCTGTGTATGTGTGTGTTTGCACACACGTGTACCGGTGTGTGTGGAGGTCAGAGGCCCCCTCATCCCCTTCCTTTTTGAAAGGTTTCTCACTAGCCTGGAACTTGCCAACTAGGCGTGCCTGTCCCAGGGACCCTCCCACCCTTGCCCTCGCACAACAGGGATCACAGGTGTGGACTATCACACCGGATATTTATGTGGTCTCTGGAGATCAAACTCAGATTCCTGGTGCTTGCATGGCGAACGTCTTATGGACCGAGCTGACCCTCTCCCAACGCCATTTTTCCTAAGGAAGAATCTCATTTTTTCACATGAAAACATTCTTCTGAATTAGATGTCAGCCTTGCTTGTAGTCGACAGAGCTCTTGATTATTTGAAGCCCACCCCTTACACATAGCGTCTCAAGTAGCCCAGGCTGATCTTGAACCCACTGTGCAGCTGAGGATGACCTTGAGTCCCTGATCCTCCCTCCTCCACCCTTAGCGTGGGGATGGCAGGCGTGTTCCATCTGGTTGGTCCCTTCTTGGTCAAGGTTCATCTATAAGTCTCTTTACACCTCACTCCAGGCTTGGTGTGAGTGTGTCCCCTAACCTGCGAAGTTCCCAGGTTATTAGAATGTTAAGTGCTGGCATTTGTGAGCGACTGCAGAGCGTGGAGCCTGCTCTCGGCTGATGCCTCACCCCTGTGAGGTGAGCAGACAGGTGTCCCAACTTACAGAGGATGATCTGGAGCTCAGAGAAGGTGAGCCATTGCCCAAGTGTGCACAGCAGGGCCCATACTAGCTCTCAGGGAGGACAGAGGTGTCCTGGTGACTCACTCAGGAATGTCTTATGGGTTTTGTTTTCTCCAAATGGGAGCCAGTTGTTGTTGTGTTGGGTGCTGGTGACCTCTCACGGGAAGCCAGGGCCTTTCCAGAGTACATGGAAATGCTCACCCCGCGCTTCTCAAAGGCTCTCGAAGGAAATAAATCATATAGAATAACGTTAGAAAACGGCTGGGTTTAACCCCTAAATTGCTTCCAGCTCTTTGGAAAACATTTTTCCTCTTTTTTTTCTCATGTTTGTTTATTTCAACTCTTTTTCCTCTTGTGCAAAATTTCCAGACCTGGTTTTGTTCGACTGTTGCCTGGGGCACACGAATCTACTCTGTGCCCACGAGGGCTTCTGACTCACCGCACAGCATCACCCAGGGGGAGGGGCGTCATCCAAACGTCCCACAGGCCCTGGGGCCCGCCTCAGTGTCCACAGTCCTCAACCTGGGTCCCACGACCCTCCCAGTCAGAGTCCCTGAGCCAGCCTTCAGAACCCCACCCCCAACGCCAGATCAGCCGGTTGAATGGCTCTGCCAAGCCAACTGCAAACCTTAGAAGTTTCCGGAACATAAGAGGAGCCTCGGAAACTGCAACTATGACCCTCAGTGCTGTGTCAGCTTCAGCAGAAGGCCGTCACTCTGTGTCCCTGAAACATGAAGAGCACACTTCAGGAAGGAGGGCACATGTCCCAAACACATGCACTCCAGATGAGGCCCAGAGAAAAACAGTTCTTCCTGGGTTTCCTCGTGTCCACCCAAGGGTACAAATCCTTTCCCGGTTTCTGCTGAATACCAGGTAGGGATAACAGAGGGCCGGACGGATATAACCATGTCCAACCAGAGCCAACATCAGGCATGCAGACAAAGCCACACAATGATCATAAAAGCAGGCGGTACTCAGGTACATGGAGCCTGTCCAGTTCCCATCGTGGAAGAGAGGAGCAGGCTGGGTGCATGGGAGGCTGTACTAGACATTCAGGATGGTCAGATCTCATGAGGGCATGATGACCTGGTCAGACAGTACACACGCTAAGTGGGGCTCAAACTGGTCTGATGGGTGGGGAGCCCACTAAAGCTGGGGTGGACTTCAGTTCAGATGCCCAAATGTTGAAGCCCAGTTGGAAGTGAACAGGAACCAGCAAAGCTTCGTCAGGAGAGTCTTTGTCATGGTGGTTTAGTTGGCGCCCAGGAAGCCCACATGAAGCTCTGACCCAGTTTGGGAAAAGAACGGGTGTTTCTGGGAAATCTGAGGGTGTCAGGGAATCTCAGAGGCAGAAAGCTAGAGCAGAGTTGCAATCAAAAGCAACAGCCACGGTAGAGTCCCACGTGGGAAGGGGCAAGCCCAGACCTGGGAGAGCAGCCCATAGAAAGTTCCAGAATACCCTGTCCCTCAACAGTAACCAACCTTTTTCTGAAGACTGAAGATCCATGGGGTGAACACCTTTCTGTTGGCAGGATTCAGGGGCTCTCTGTAGACCTGTCTTGGCTTCTTTGACCCTAGGGCACCCCCATTCCCTTTCTAGATTGTGTAAGTGAGGAATCTGCCCTACGTGACCCCAAATTGGTCAGATTCTAGCCCCAGAGGGAAAAACAGTGGATCCTAGAGACTTGAAGAGCTTGACAGTGTGGCCTACCCAGCGCATAAGGAGCACAGCCTCCTGCTCCTTGTGTCTCAAATGCATGGGCCCCAGCAAGCATCTGACCACCAACAGGCTGTGCTGAAACCCTGCTTACAGACATGCTGGCTTGGCCTAGGAAGGAGGTAGGGAGCCTGGGAAATGTCCCATCCCCCTCGTGACTCATGTGGGGAAGATGCTCATGTGAGCAGCACCCCCACCCCACGGAGGCACCAACTCCCCAGCCCGACACACAAACAGCTCATTTCTCCTTCCAGAAGCTTCTGGGAGCCTTTGTACTTCTGACCCTAACGTGCACCACCAACAAATAAACACATTAGGAATGGAAGGGTGAGCTCATCGGAGCGTGCTCAAAACTACAGATCAACAAGCTTTCAAACAATGCGATATTTATAGACTCAAAGTGTCTCCCCGCCAATTATTTCTTATTTACAAAGAGAGGAATTGGAAACTCATCCGTAGACAGACATGGCCAACTCAGGCCCCATCAGTGATCACACTGACACTACATACTAGGACAAACTTGCACTATGCGTCACCTTGCAAGATGCCCCATGACTCGGTGCTGCGCTTGTCTGAATGTCTATGTCAAAGCCCAGCTTGAAGGCCAGGCATGGTGGCACACGCCTTTAATTCCAGCATTTGGAAGGCAGAGGCGGGGGGTCTTTGTGAGTTTGAGGTCTGCCTTGTCTACAGAGTGAGCTCCTGGACAGCCAGGACTATGCAGAGGGACCCTGCCACAGCCAGGGCTATGCAGAGAGACCCTGTCACAGCCAGGGCTATGCAGAGGGACCCTGCCACAGCCAGGGCTATGCAGAGGGACCCTGTCACAGCCAGGGCTGTGCAGAGGCACCCAGCCACAGCCAGGGCTATGCAGAGGGACCCTGTCACAGCCAGGGCTATGCAGGGGGACCCTGCCACAGCCAGGGCTATGCAGGAGGACCCTGTCAGAGAGACACTGTCACAGCCAGGGCTATGCAGGAGGACCCTGTCAGAGAGACACTGTCACAGCCAGGGCTATGCAGAGGGACCCTGTCACAGCCAGGGCTATGCAGGGGGACCCTGTCACAGCCTGGGCTATGCAGGGGGACCCTGTCACAGCCAGGGCTATGCAGGGGGACCCTGTCACAGCCAGGGCTATGCAGGGGGACCCTGTCACAGCCAGGGCTATGCAGGGGGACCCTGCCACAGCCAGGGCTATGCAGGGGGACCCTGTCAGAGAGACCCTGTCACAGCCAGGGCTATGCAGGGGGACCCTGCCACAGCCAGGGCTATGCAGGAGGACCCTGTCAGAGAGACACTGTCACAGCCAGGGCTATGCAGGAGGACCCTGTCAGAGAGACACTGTCACAGCCAGGGCTATGCAGAGGGACCCTGTCACAGCCAGGGCTATGCAGAGGGACCCTGTCACAGCCAGGGCTATGCAGGGGGACCCTGTCACAGCCTGGGCTATGCAGGGGGACCCTGTCACAGCCAGGGCTATGCAGGGGGACCCTGTCACAGCCAGGGCTATGCAGGGGGACCCTGCCACAGCCAGGGCTATGCAGGGGGACCCTGTCAGAGAGACCCTGTCACAGCCAGGGCTATGCAGTGGGACCCTGTCACAGCCAGGGCTATGCAGGGGGACCCTGTCACAGCCAGGACTATGCAGAGAGACCCTGTCACAGCCAGGGCTATGTAGAGAGACACTGTCACAGCCAGGGCTATGCAGAAGGACCCTGTCACAGTCAGGGCTATGCAAGGGGACCCTGTCATAGCCAGGGCTATGCAGGGGGACCCTGTCAGAGAGACCCTGTCACAGTCAGGGCTATGCAGAGGGACCCTGTCACAGCCAGGGCTATGCAGGGGGACCCTGTCACAGCCAGGGCTATGCAGGAGGACCCTGTCAGAGAGACCCTGTCACAGCCAGGGCTATGCAGAGGGACCCTGTCACAGCCAGGGCTATGCAGGGGGACCCTTTCACAGCCAGGGCTATGCAGAGAGATCCGTGCCACAGCCAGGGCTATGCAGAGAGATCCGTGCCACAGCCAGGGCTATGCAGAGGGACCCTGTCACAGCCAGGGCTATGCAGGGGGACCCTGTCACAGCCAGGGCTATGCGGGGGGACCCTGTCACAGCCAGGGCTATTCAGGGGGACCCTGTCATAGCCAGGGCTATTCAGGGGGACCCTGTCACAGCCAGGGCTATGCAGAGAGATCCCTGTCTCAAAAAACAAACTAGAAGCTCAGCTTGAGATGTCTCAGTCTTCAGGCGTGCTGCAGAATACTTTGTCCAGATACCCAGAAAACACTAGTATCGCAAAAGCCAAAGAGGGGACACGAGGGGCCAGCGACATTCTCAGTGAGTACTGGGTGCTTGTCGCCAAGCCCGGTGACTCGAGTTGGATTCTCAGGACCTGCATAGCAGAATGAGGGAGCTGGATGACTTCTAAGAACCATCCTCTGACTGGCCCAGAGACACTTACACATGCAGTACACGGATGTAAACAATTAAATGAAAATCATTTCAGACTAAAGAAGGCAAGGGCCATGTGATAACTAAACACCGTGAGTTAGGTGAGGGAAGGAAACGGGGCTTTCAAGCCCATTTGACACAGCTGTTCGTCAAGGCTTTGGTAACGATGCCAGCTGTAGCAGTGGTGACCGCAAATGGTCATAAGCCAGGGTTATGAGAGCACCTCACTCCTAGGAATTGTTCTCAGACGTGTCCATGGGGAAGAGGGCGTGGCCATGACGTGTGTGCACATGTGAGCATGTGTCCAAAGGGGTGAGGAGGAGGGTGCAGAGGGGTCACTAGCTAAAGCTTCATTGAGTCCACGTGAGGCTGGGCAGAGCCCACTGGCCAGTTCTACACATTTTCTGTGAGTTCGAAATTTATCTGCTGCATAGCTCTTTTTCTCAGAAGGGAAACATCCCTTTCTCCAGGGAGGACAGAGGCTCCCGAGACTCCGTGAAAGAAGCTCAGAGAGTTCCAAGACGTCTGGGTTCCCTCCCATGCTTATGTGTGCAAGGAACAGTTGCCGAAGGACACTCTTCCATGGAGCTGCCTAGAAATCTCACAGCCCTCCTCCCCGCCATGTGGTTTGGAGGCATCACCCACACTGTTTGTGGGTGTTCACCTGAGCCACCTGTGCTCCCATGAGTGACCCCAATAAGCTCACTGGTTCACCAGGCTGGACTCGGGTGGATCTGTTGTTGGTGCCATACGGGGGTGAATGGGTGTTCACTCACGTCTCCCCAGGAAAAGCCACACGATGCCAAAATGTAAAGCCACTGTTTGGTCTGGAGCTGAAATGTGTCGCCATCACGTTCTGAGTGCTGGGTCTCGGCTAGTGATACTATTGGGGATGTGGTAGAACTTCGAGGGGCAAGCGTACCTGGAAGCGGTAGGTCAGGATGCAGGACCATGAGAGAACATCACCCTGCCTGCTTCTGGTCTCCTCGACTTCCGACTTCCTGGTCAAATGTGATGTGAACAGCCTTGCCACGGTCTCCCATAGCCATGAGCCACGCACACCTTCCCACCGACGGACAGAAGTCCTTGGAATCCATGAGCCAAAACAACCTTTCTTCCCTTGATACTGTCAAACACTGTGGTCACAGAGATTAAAAAAATCAACTAATGCAGTTACCAAAAAAGGAAGAAAGGAAGGAAGAAAGAGGAAGGAAGGAGAGAGAGGAAGCAGGGTCCTGCTGCCTCCTGGCCTACACAAGGTCCGGAAGCTTCTTTGACTCAATATTGCTGCAGCCCTGTTTTCCTGTGGTTCTATTCAGGTCAGGCCATGTGCAGCCCGGAGCCACTGGCTGGAGATCCGGGCCTCTCTCCAAGTACTGTGTCTTCTTCACCAAGCGGATTGAAGTTCCACTTGGGAAGACATTGTCCAGCCCGGAACAGACCGGATCAGCTTCCTGTCTGCTCTCACTCAGCTGTGGCCTGGGTCCAATGTGCTCTCCATCCCACACATCTGTCTAAGTGAGGTTCTGGCCCTACTGGCCTATCTTAGCTCTCTTTGGCCCCCCTGCCATCTGTAAGCAATCCACCACCTGCCACTTAGCTCTCACTAAACAAGAGGCAAGCAGGAGGCCAGGCTGCAGCCCAGAGGCTGGGAGGGACCTTCCGGGACTGCCGGGCTTGGGCACAGGCTTCTAGTTTGTTCTCCATCACAGTCCATTTCCGCCTCACCCACCTTGGCCAGAAAGGCATGTGGCTAACGAGCTGGTGTGGTGGCCCCAAACCCACCTGTACACCACAATGCCTCTACGCCAGGCGTGGGTGTGGAACCATGCCATCTCATTCGTTAGCAGGCCAGCAGGCCTAGCAGGCCAGATTTATGCTCTTGTGACATTTACCAAGGAGAAACTGAGATTGCAGGCTCGGTCTGTGCTATGCTGACAGAGGCAGCCAGGTGCTTTCTTCTCCCTTCTTTTTCTTCCTTTTGTGGCCTTAGAATGGCAATGCAGAGCTCACACATGTCACACACATGCTACACCAATGAGCCTACCTTTAATGCTCCCCAAAAGCATTCAGAGTGGATAATATACAAATTGCAGAGGTCAAAGACCACAGAGATGTCCACAGGTGGCCAGCATCTGCAATACAATGACTAAAGACTGTTGTCAGATATGGGAGGAACAGGGAAGAATCACTGTTGAGTGCTTCAGGTTTCAAAGACTGAAATGTAACACTCAGTACCCAGTCTGAATCCAGTGATGTCGAGATGGGGATGCTGAGATTGGGATGCTGAGATGGGGATGCTGAGGTTGGGATGCTGAGATGGGGATGCTGAGGTGGGGATGCTGAGATGGGGATGCTGAGGTGGGGATGCTGAGATGGGGATGCTGAGATGGGGATGCTGAGGTTGGGATGCTGAGACATGGATGCTGAGATGGGGATGCTAGGATTGGGATGTTGAGATGCGGATGCTGATATGTGGATACTGAGATGGGGAAGCTGAGGTTGGGGTGCTGAGATGGGGATGGTTGGGGTCTTGGAATAGAGAATTCTGAGTGGTCTAGCATCAGTGAGGAGGTTGGTGCAGACCATGTTCTGTCTCCAACCAGGTTCATATCCCAACATCCTCCACAAAGGAATGAGCAGGCAGTGAAGAGTACAAATGGGAAGTACTTTATTGTCAATCAGGATTAAAAACCTTAACTGGATGAAACGATTTAAAACAGATTGCCCATTTTGGATTTAAAGAAAACAATATGAACTCTCAGTAGTGGGGTGCTAGGCAAGAGTGCTTGCCACTCTGAGAAGCGCTCTATCTCTGGAGGTGCAACAGCTCAGGTCACATGTAGGAGAGACAAAAACAAAATGGCTGACAGGGGGGCACCCATGGCTACCTCATAAAATGAAATCTGCCATCTGGGTGAGAGGCACCTGGCTGTGTGGTCATGGAAGCTGACAGGATAGGCTTCTTGGACTCAGTAAAGAGGACTAGCCTGGGCTACTTGGGACCTGCATCTGGACTGACGCCTCTCAAGTGACTCCTCCACTCACTCCTGCCCCATGCTTTCCCCTCTGAAGTGCAGCCAGAAGGCTCCTGCCTCAGGTTTCATGCACTCTGCTCCATATACCCAGAGCACCTTTCTGAGCCCCTCACTTCACTGCCATCTCCTGATCTCCCTGGCCCTGTTCAGACGCTACTCCAGAGCCACCGAGGCACCTACTGGAGGGGGTGCACGCCCACTGCTCTTCCCCCATCACCTTGGCTAGGCCCCTGCTTCCTACAATTTCAGGAAAGTACAGTATGCATGAGGGGCCATCTCCAAACCCCTCAATTAGTCATTTGTTAATCTATTATAGGAAATGATTAATTGATGTGATAAGGCTATTAGTTCTTAGACTAATATAAATTATATTTTATATAAGTCAGCATCATCTTGAATGGGTGGGAATACACGCCTGCAGCCCAACGCTTGGGAGTGGAGGCAGGAGGATCAGGAGTTCAAGGCCAGGCTACCCCCACGGTAATCTTCCACGGAAGCCCGGGCCCCAGATTTCATTATTCCTGCCTTGGGCAGAAGGTGGGGTATCTCTCAGGGACACCTCCAAACTTCCCCACTCCTTGTGGCTGAGACAGTAAAGATCTGCCCTATGTTCCTCTCCAGGTTGGGGGCAGGCCAGCAGAAGACATGATACTGGGTGATGTCACTTCATGGGGGCGGGGGTTGCTTTGAGACTCCCTTTGGGCTGATGTTTAAAATAACACCTGAAGAAACTTTGTGTCCCGTGGGCAAAGGGACAGTGTGAAGGCCAGCATGGCTTCCGGCGACACAGAATATGGAGGTTGCCGAGGAGGTAAGACTACGGGTTAGCATTTCTAAATTTCTACTTTGCCCCTCAAGCCAGGGAAAGCTATCCCAAGGACTGTGAGACTGTAGTGCTGCACCACGCCCTCTGGTGGCTGTGTGTGGGAGGGCACCCTCAGGCTGACAGTATTGGTCTGTATTAGTACAGGAAGGCGGCTGGGGACTGGCCTTCACTGCTACAGTCCTGAGAGGCACAGTCCCAGGAAGGCCAGGTGAACACAGCTCACAGGGTCAGCCTATTCCCCAGGCAGCCTGGTACAACCCCAAGCTGCTCTGAGCATTCCCAGACAGAAGGTCTGGCTGATCAGTAGTTTTTCCTTGGGCCTGCCCTCTGAGGTTGAGTGAGGGATGAGTGGAATGTGATTATCTTCCCAACCCTTTCTGGAGGGGTTATAAACCTCAGACTTCAGACACACATGTGTATGGTTTATGTCCAGGCAGACAGATGAACAAATGGCTGAGCTCTCCTCGATCAACCAGCCAGCCTGCTGCCCAGCAGTTCCAGGCCCCTCTTACCCTCCCTTTTACAGGGAGGCCTGGCTCTGTCTGAGGTCACAAACCCTTATCGCTGCTTGGGAGAGGCATTAGTCATCCTTCGGCATATCCTCAAAGCCCGGCTTCAAGCAAAAGATCTCTATCTGCCGCCCTGCCACACCGGAGACCTGTTACTGGAGCCAGTCAGACTCTTCTGGAAAGTGAGGCAAGCGGGTTTGGATGGAGATCCAAGGCCTAGTTCCTTCACTGCCAGGACCTGGCCCTCTCCCCTCTCCCGCCCTCAGTTTCTTCCTGTACTGGATGTTAGAGAGACTACATAACCTGACTGCATACCTCCTGGGAATACAAAATGAATGCACGCTCCTCTCCCCCCACCATGTGTACAAGGATCCAGCCCTGAATCCTGTTGTAAATGCCGTTTTGTGGATGAACTGATGCTGGGCAGACATGCTGGTACTGGCTAGTGGGGTGTCACCACTCAGTCGTACTCTCAAGGAAGGATGTTCTGAGGGCTGTAACCAGGACAGGCTAGGCTCTTCCAGGTTGGCATCTTTCCCTAACTGACCCCTATGGCATGACCAGAGGGCATGGGACTAAGAAAGTCAGAGAGAGACAGTGCAGCTGGCTGGATGGTGGGGGCAAGAGTTATGGGCCCAGGAATATGGGAGTCTGAGTGATATGGAAAAGGGGCGGAAAGGAATTAGGCTCCGGCAGAAACAGGCCCTGCCCGCATCTGGAAGTCAGCCCTGGGGTGAAGCGTTGCACTCTGACCTTGAGCTATGGTGGCAGAGTGGTCACGGGCTTTCCCTACAGCTGTGGCAGCAAACTCACCCGCCACTCCTGGTGCGGGCTCTGCAATGCCCCCTTCATCCTTGAGGACTCCGAGCCTCTGGGAGATGAGCTGACACATGGAGGAAGCCTGAAGCGGTGAGAACCCTGAGTCAACTCTGAGTCACTGAGCCCCACTGCTCCAAGATAAGGGGGTACATGGCCCTGCTAGGGCAGGGATGGGTGGGTGAGGGGTAGTTCTGACCTGGAGTGTTCATTCGATGCTCTTCTATACTGGCCTCCTGTCCCTCACCTTGGAATGAGAATGGCTATGGGTTAATGTCAGATTTCCTGTGCCTGTAAGGTAGTGCCTGAGGACAACAGGCCAGAGGAAGAAAGATTTGGCCAGGAGAGATGGGCAGTGTGCCTTTGATTCTAGTGCCCTGGAGGGAGTAGGTGGAGCTCTAGTCTGAGTTCAGTTTGGTCTACACAGTGAGTTCCAGGCCAGCTAGGGATACCTGGTGAGACCCTGACTCAAGTAAATACATAAAGTTTACTTGGACTCCTGTTTCAGAGGGTTGGTCCCCATCGGCAGCACGGTCGGAGTGTGTGGAGGACACACCGGAAAGGAAAGGCTGGGCACACCGCCCGGTGACTCACTCACTTAACGTTAATGTGATCAGATTATGAGCCAAGCAAACGGTGGGCCTACTGTCAAGGTGCTTCCCCAGAACCCCAGACCGAAGCTGCACTGAGGACCAAGCCTGCGCATGGCACAGGAACCTGCTGGAGGCACTCCACGGGCAGTGACTTTTAACTGAGTTATAAAGTCTTCTCTGGGTGATAATATTTTGAAAGTGGACAGAAGTCATGTACTGTCTTATTTTTTTAAGATTTATTTTTATGTGCATGGAAGTTTTGCCAGCATGTGTTTCTTTGTGCCCTGTGCCTGGTGCCTGCAGAGACCAGAAGGCACTGGCTTCCCTGGAACTGAAGTGAGCCTGCCTCCATGTGGGTGCCTGGAATTGAACTCAGATCCTCTGGAAGAGCAGCCGGTGTTCTTAACTGTTGAGCCAATCTCCAGCCCCCGGTCCTAGATGCCACTTTAAAATGGCTGTTTTGTACCACGTGGACTTCATTGCAGTGATCTTTTTTAAAAACCTGCTGAGACCCTGTCCTGGGAGATTCCGTCTAGGGACAGCAGGACAGGGAGGCCATGGGTGTAGGTTAAGTGAGGTCCCTTCATTTGCAGACCTTAGTGACCGAGGGGAGGTATTTTATCAATACTTTGGGGGCAGATCAGGGTCTCAGACACCAGTGTGCAGTCTTAGCCAGAGATGACTGGGTACACGTGGGGCCGCCACACCTCGTCCCTTGGATGTGCGGGGATTGGGGGTGGGGTGCGGGGCAGAAATGGAAAAGTACCTGGTCCCCAGAGGAGCTGCAGGACAGGGCTGTGGTTTTAGACCTGCAGGGCTTCTACCAGGGTGAGAAGCTCTCTAGGAGACCGTAAATGTTAGCTTTTTTGGCATATGTTGTAAATGGATTTGTTTTTGTTAGCTGGTTAGATTTTTATTTGCTTTTAAAGGCCCCACAAAACCCCTGGCAGGACCATCTTAAGTGAGGAACCATGTTACCCAGGAAAGCTGAGTTCAGGGTGAGGTAGGGACCCATGCTTCACCACCTCAGATACGGGCTGTAGAGCACCCTTGGTCACCACTGGGTGATGTTTCTTGAGTCTGCTGTGTACTGGAGTCCTCTTAGCATGCCTGTTTCTGGCCTCAACAGCCGTAAGGCAGGAGCTTACCTGTGCCATTTTACACTTCGGCACAGAGAAGCCAAAGGGCCTGGCTGAGTTACACAAGCCAGGAAGCAGAAGATAGGCAGCCAAGTTTGCCCATTTCTGGCTGCAGTGAGCTCAGGCCTGCTCCCTTGCACCCAGGAGCTCCTGGGCCACTGTTTCTGACTGAACCCATCCCCGAAACACCGACCCCAGCTCAGGAGGTCAGGTGGCCTTTCTCACGCCTGGCAGTGCCTGTGCTGACCCTGGGCTTCCAGGGAGAGGAAAGTGAGGAGATGAGGCCTAGAAAGAAGCAATGAGCTCATCTACACTGAGGTGTGGGTGGCTGAGAGCTTGGTGCAGGAGACTCTGCAGCTCACGGAGGGAGAACAGAGGGAATCCATCACAGTCCTCACTTCAGCAGGAGCCTTCCTGCCTGCAGGGGAGGAGGGACCAGGGGAAGGCAAGGAAAGCCTAAGGGCTCTCTGGCTCCTCCTCTCTCTGCAGTTTGCTCCACACATGCATACCTGTAGGGGTGACTCTTCTTGGCCACGGGAAACACAAGATGGGACAGGGGTATTTCGTCCCTGGGGCTCAGAGAGGTTCTGGAAGCCTGGCTGGGCTACCTGTGGGCCAGCTGGGGCCAGCCTCCAAGGTCACCCAATGAGCACTTGTCCCTGTGCCTCAGATGGCTGGGTCTCCCCCAGGTGGAGCCTGGAGGGCAGCCATTTATCCTTGCTGCTGCTACCCACCCATGGGCTTGGGGACCAATGAAGTGAATTCCCCAGCACCTCTGGGCTGGGAGAATTTCCCAGCTGTTATCCAGTGTTCTGTGGTCCTAACCAGCCCAGATTCCACACTGGTGGGTAGCCTGCCACTCACCTGGCCCTATCCCAGAAGCCTTGTACACACTGCAGCCACAGCCGTGGGGACTCATCCCTCCTCTGGCCCTTGAAGCCCTTCCTGCCTCACACTGAAGAGGTGTGCTGATGTGCCCACTCATATCACCCATTTAACACGCACGTGTAACCTCTTCCTTTAGTCTTGGCAGGCCTGGCTTGATGGGGCTGGAGAGATGGCTCAGCAGTTAAGAGCACATGCTGTTCTTGTTTGTTGAGGACCTAAGTTTGGATCCTACCACCCATGTTTGTCAGGTAACTCCATCTCTACAGAATCTCACACCCTCTTCTGGCCCCTGCAGGTACCCACATACATATCTCACCCACGCACACACACGCACACACGCAAGACTTTTAAAAAGAAAAGAAAGAATGCCAGGAGGTAGTGGTGCACACCTTTAATCCCAGCACTCAGGAGGCAGAGGCAGGTGGATCTCTGGGAGTTCGAGGCCAGCCTGGTCTACAGAGTGAGTTCCAGGACAGCCAGAGTTACAACAGAGAAAGCCTGTCTTGGAAAAAAAATAAAAAGAAAGAAAACCTGGTTTGATGGGCCTGAGCAGCATGCAGGCATTTGCTGTCTCCTGGCGCCCCCTGGCGGCCACCATCTAGAACTGAAGAAAACCAAAGTTCTCTTCCAGCCTGTTCCCAGAGGGAGGGATGTGTCCAACCCTTGTGTGCTCCTTAGGTGTCTGGGAGCTCTTGGTCCTTATGGGCTGTGGCTGAGTGGCTAGGTGAGTAGCAGGCATCCTGCTGACCATTATGCACACTGCAGTTTTCCTAAAGTTACATACGTTAAACAGCATGACCATGCTGCCTCGGGGCCTTGAGCCTCCGTTTCCCACACACATAATGATGACAGTAGTGAACTTGGCAATGGACACAGGTTTCATGTGTGTGTTTGTGTGCATGCACATGTGTGTGTGTGAGTATGTAAAGGTCGACCTCGGTATTGTTGCCCAGGTGCTATATTGACCTTTGGGGTTTTCCTTTAATTTACATTTATTTATGTGTGTGTGGGGAGGGGGGCACGTACACACGTCATAGCACGTGTGTGGAGGTCAGAGGTCAATTACTGGAGTCAGTCCCCTCCTACCACGTGGGTCCAGGGATCAAGGTCAGGTCATCAGACATCAGCAAGTGCTTTTACCCTGAGCCACCTCTCTCGGCCTCCTCTTGTCTGAAACAGGGTCTCTCACTGTCCTGAGCCTCACCCCAGTAGGTGAGGCTGGCTGTCTGGCAGGCCTCAGGGATTCACCTGTCATTACCTCCCAGTGCTGGGATTCCAGCCGGGCACCATCACGCCCAGCTTTCCGACATGGGTCCTAGGGACCAAACCCAGGTCCTCGTGCTTGGAAAGCAAATGCTTTACCAACTGAGCGCTGAGGATGGTGGTGTAGATCTGTAATCCCAGCACCTGAGAGATGGAGGCAGAGCCTGGGCTAACACAGGAATTCTAAGTCAGCCTGGGCAACGAGACGAAAGGGCATCTGGGGCTCATGGGAGTACATACCTTTAATTTCAGCACTGGAAGGCAGAGGTGAATCTCTGCTGGTTTGGGTCCAGCTTAATCTACATAGCAGGTACCAGGCCAGCCAAGGCTACATAGTGAGACCCTGTCTATAAACAAGACATGTGGAAGGAACTGGAAGACATAGCTGAGGGGGTTTTGTGGAAGATGACAAGGTCAGGTTAGGGGGGCAAGAGTGGTGGGTCTAGGCAGTCCCAAACTTGACCCACAAGCCAGAGGAAAGAAAGCAGAGAGGAAGGTGCACACTTAGGTGCTCCCCAGACCAATGGGAGGGATGGACCCCAGGGGAGCAGCACGGGGGCAGGAGAAGCAGGGCTGGGGCAGAGACCCAGGGCTAAACTTCGCTACGTGGGGCAAAGTCACTTAAAACCAGACACAAGAGTGGAGCCCATGGACAGCCGCAATGGGGGGCAGGGATGTTTAGGTGGGGTGAATCCTGATCTAGCCAAGTGATCTCAGGCTGAGGATTTGAGGACACACCCTGTGCACTGTTCACAGCAATCTAGGTGTGAGCCTCAAGCAGATTGAACGCAGGAGCCTGGGGACAATGGCCGTACCAGGAGAGGTGTGTTGACCCCAGGATAGAGAGGGCAGAACGCTCAGTGACATGGCCAAGGGAAGCTAGGTCTTGTAAAAGTCATAGACCCCACATCCTGAGCAACAAAATATCCAGTCTCGTAACCCAAGCTGCACAAGGAAGAAAGTGTGTACTGCTGAGAAGAGGAACTCAGGCAGCGAATCCCAGGCCAACAGGAAGCAAAGGGATAGGTACTGCCACCTCCCACCGTGGGGGCGCATGCCTAGAACAACCTCCTCTGTCGCCTTAGAGAGGTCCCAGAAAGCCACCAGAGCTGCTTCAAGACTGACCCTTGCTGCCTCTCACACACCCAGATTGTCCAGCCTTCCGCCCTAAGCAGCCACAGGGCCGTGGAATCACCATGTCTTCTCTTTTGGGTCTGACAGTGGCACCTCACCTTCATAATTTGTGCCTTTTAATACAGTTCCTCTTGTTATGGTGACCTCCAGCCATAAAATTATTTTCATTGCCACTTTGTAACTGTAATTTTGCTACTGTTACAAATTGTAACATAAATATCTGATATGTAGATGGTCTTAGGTGACCCCTGTGAAAGGGTCGTTCAACTCCCAAAGAGGTCACAACCCACAGGCTGAGAACTGCTGGTCTGTGGCTTTTGTCTGCGCTTAGGCAGTCAACAGCTGAGGCGCCCTTGGGTCCTGAGGGAACTGTGGGGCTTGTGCCTCTGCCCAGCCAGGCATGGCAGCCACCAGGGCTCTCCTCTGCACCAGAGGCTGACAGCAGTCCCTAGGTAACAGGATGGCAGCATTGGCCACATCCTACCTGGGCCTTCCTAACTTTCCCACCACAGCCCTTGTTGCTAACATCCTCAGAGGGACACAGATGGGATTACAGCTGGATGCCTCGGGCCAGGAGCTGTACCGGCAGGCCAGCATGCTGTGAGCCTCGCAGGGAAACACCAGCATAACACGCCACAGGTGAGCATATCAAGAGGCCATTTGGGATCTCTCCTGACTTTTTTCCCCTTTTTCTTTTAAAAATTTGTGTGTGTGTGTATGTGCGCGCGTACCTGTGGAACCCAGAAGAGGGTGTCCAATCTCCTAGGGCCGCCTAAGCGAATGTTGGGAACCAAACTTGGGGCCTGTGGAGGAGCAGTAAGCACTAATCATTGAGCCTCCTCTCCGGCCACAGTGAGGTTGTAAAAATTCAGTTGTGAGGTGCTGTGCGTGGTGCACACCGGCTACCCCAGCCTTGGAGGGTGAGGGAAGATTCTGAGGCCAAGGCCAGCTTAGGAAGATCCTGTGCCTCAAAAAGTGGATGCCAAGGCTCTGCAGGGAGGGTTTGTGTTCTTGAGACAGGGTCTCAGCGTCGCTCTGGCTGTTCCTGGAACTCTCTATGTAAACCAGGCTGGCTTCAAACACAGGGAGCTCCACCTACTCCTGCTAAAATTAAAGGTGTGTACCACAACACCAGGCCTATGGAAAGGTTTTAATAGTTTGTTTGGGACAGAGTTAGACTCTGGCGGCAGACTGGCTTCAGAGGCACAGCAATCAACCCTCCTGCCCTGCCCTCCCAAAGGCTGAAGCGACAGGTATCAGCCTCTGTGCTCAGCCTGAGTTTTTATTTTAAAGTACACTAAAATTTCCCCAGAGCTATTTAGGAGAAAGTTAAGGGGCCTTAGAGTAAAATCCTAGCCAGGCAGCAGTTGCACAGGTGTCTGGGAGCTGTGCCCAGACACCCACACCCTGTCACAGGCGTACAACAGGAGGCGGTAGAGGAAAGGCAGGCAGGCCACCCAGGAAGAAGAGGGCCGCAGGAGGTGAGACTTGTGGATGGGTTACTTTATTTCATATAAAATCACACTGAGGAATTGGAAAGTCAAGTATACTCAGCTTGCATTCACCGCCACAGACTCCACACTGGAGGGTGACATCACCAGAGCCTGCCCAGACACGTGGGCAAATGAACGCAGAGGGGATCTGAGCCACGCTGTTTCTCTGCAGTGACTCGGGCCCCACAGTTTGCTCACTGCACGAGGCCTAGGCTCACAGGTCCCTGGGTTCACCTCAGTAGCACAGGAGCCCAGACGAGGGCAGGGCACAAGCGACCGACACTAAAAGAACAGTCATGGTGTCACAGGGACAGAAAGGCAGCTGGTCCCAGCAGGGAGACACTATGTCTCTGCATGGAAGTGGACTCAGAGGAAGTCCCCAGCCTCTGTCAGACTGCTCTCACTCAGCAGCAAAGGAACAACCTAGAAGTTTAAGGCAAGTCCCCTGGAAGGGAGCTGTTTGTGTACTGACATGATTCTAAGCTTGTACCAAGGGTCCACTCTGACTGCAGTGCCATGGATAGAAAGAAAAAGTCACCATGTCACTGCTCTGACAGCTCACGCACCAGGCCGTCTCCCCCTGCAGCACCTGCCCAAAGGGGCCCAAGGTGGCTTGCTTCATTCACGCTGAGCTCCCCATGTCCCCTCCTCCACAGTGCTGGGCTGACTCAGCACAAGACCACCACCTCCCTTGCTGAGGGACCGTTGCATGCTGCTAGCTTGGCTGAAACAACAAATGCCCCATGCCCTCCAACACTCTACATTTTCAGTGAAATAAAAGCAGGAGGCTGGGCCCATGCGCAGGCATGCCTGTTCTTTGGATCTGGACACTGTATGATACATTCATAGAAGGCCAGCAAGGGCCAGCAGCACGTCCCACTTCCCTGAAACACTGGAGTCTGAAAGACAATTTGTCTACTACACACGTGCCTGAACAACACGCCGATTCTGAAACATGCGCACGCGCACACACACACACATACATACAGACACACACAGATGAGCACACACAGACTTGCTGGAAGGGTCAAAAGATGCCTGTTCCGGGACAGCAGGGAATGTTCTGAAAGCCACCTTTGCTGTTCAGTGCCAGGTGTCGGAGCCCTCCAAGCCACAAAGTCTCTATGGAAACCCCTTCTGGTGAGGAAGTGTGCTGGGGATGGCCAGCAGGACTCCCAGCAGCTGCTGGCTTTCCTCGTGACTGAGAAGCAGCTCCGCCTGTGGGGCACGCACGGCCCACATGGTTTCCCAAGTGTCAGGATGGTGATAGGGTGGCCTCCTGGGGCTGCATGCTTCTCCTGGCAGTACACGCAAAAGCTGACGAGCGCCTGCGGCCCTAGGTCCATGGAGCTGTTCATGGCCGTCAGCTGGCTGGTTCCATCTCCCCATGAGGCTGCTGCACTTGCAGGTCAGTGAGCATCGAAACGTCCACAGACATTCCTGTCCCGAAGGCTCATACAGAGAACTCAGGGCTTCCTTTCCTGGCTCTCATCTGTAGTTGTCTGAATCGGAAGCCAACAAAGGGGTTCATCCAGAAGAGGGAGGGGGGCCCCCCGAAGACAGACTTCATCCCTTCCCATCGCAGCCTTCGCTCCCACGTGGGCTTCTCACTCTTCAACCTCTCGATCTCCTGGGAGCAGAAGAAGCCATGGCAGCAGTGAGGAGAGACCCACAGACAGCCTGCTGCTGCCTACAGCTACACAGGCTGCCAGGGGCCTGCCACCAGGCCACACAGCCTGTGCAGAGCCGGGCACTGTGAGTGCTCTTCCCTGTATCACACCCACAGCCAGGCTGCAGCCATCTGCATGAACCAGTCTCAAAGTCAGCCTGGCTGTGGCTCTTGACAGGTACAGAGGCCCCCTACAGGGCACCGACACTCACTTGAATTCCTACGCAATCATGTGTTTAGGCAGCGCCTACTCCAGGCCTGCAGGGGTAGGGGGACAGTGAGTTCCTAGGACCCGCTGAGCACTTAGACCCAGAGCCTGCATGGATTTCTGCTTTAACCAATCCGGGGCCCAGAAACTACCCTGCACCAATGGAGGAGCAGCAAACATGGGCCTCAGGGCCCAAGGCGTCTGAGACTTCCACATCAGTGGCCCCGCCCTCTGCAGACACAGGACAAGACTCACTGTTTCATCATTGCATATGGAGTGGATCTGGGTACCAAACATGACTGCGGTGAACGTGAAGAACAGAAGACCCTCAAGGCACAGGAAGACCAACAGGATTACAGTTATGGGAGGCGAGAAGTCACTGCACTCTGGGGACGAGAGCAAAGAGGGTCAGCACAGCACAAGACCCCACACCACGGGGAGCCCTGCACTCATGCTCCCTGGCACCTGCGGCAAGGAACGCTCCCACCTCACAAGGCCCATTTGAGCTAAAGAGCTGGCACACGGCCTTGCCCCACACACAGCTTCATCCCACTTCCCAGCCACCAATCTCAAGTCTGTCTTCTCTGGAGTCTCTTACTGCACTGGGGATTGTACCCAGGGTTTTATGGTGCCAGGCAAGCATTCTACCACTGAGCTATATCCCAGCCCCCCCTTTACTCACTAAGTTGCCCAGCTGGCTTTGAACTTTCGATCCTCCTGCCTCGAGTACTTGAACAGCTGTGCCTGGTCTCCCTACTGTGTGAGACTCTGTGTCCAGAAAGGACACAGAGTTCAGTCCCTTCTGTCTTGTGGCAGCTGCCAGTCAAACCCTGTGTGGTGTCTAAATACCCCAAGACAGCTGTGAACAGTGAGCAACCAAGCTAGCCAGAAACCAAGCGCATGGCTGATGGGAGCAGTGGCTATCCGGCCCCATTCTAGTGTCAAAAGTCTGCAAGTAGCTAAAATGGTCAGCAGAAGTTAGTCATGTACTGAGTGAGGAAGTCCCATGGTGAGGCTAAGCAAATGAGCAGGGTGGCAGGGGGGAAACCACTGCACTCTGATCTTACGAAATGTCTTACGATCATTACGAAATGATCTTACGAAATGAAGCGGTTAGACCCCGCTTCAAAAAAAACCAAAAAAAACCCCAAAACAACAAACCCCAAACAAACAAAAACTAAAACAAATCCTAAAACAAACAAAACTCAGGTAATTCAAAGCTTCCCTCCCACCCAGAAGCCCGAGGACACCCTCCCCCCGTCCCCCCCAACCCCCCCCCATAGTACTTTCAGGAATGACACCCAGGGCCTTAGTTACCTGTCCACTGCCCTCGGACGCAGGAGATGAACTGAAGCCCACAGAGAATCAGAGCATGGACTGAAGACAGAGCTATGTACATCTATAAGGAGGGAGACGGTTAGCCATTTTCTACAGTCTGTTATCCTACACACACAGACTGCCCATGCTCACTCTCACACACACACACACACACACACACAGACATGCACACCACACCCACATCACACCACACCCCATCACACCACACCCACACCACACCCACATCACACCACACCCACATCACACCACACCCCATCACACCACACCCACACCACACCCACACCACACCCACATCACACCACACCCACATCACACCACACCCCATCACACCACACCCCATCACACCACACCCACACCACACACACATAACACACAAAGACGGGAAGAGTGAATTGCAGTTGCTGGAAGCTGATCCAAGACCACAGTGAATCAAGCCCAACAGCTGCATGGAAGTAAGCAGAGGGGAAATGGGCTCTATGTGAAGAGGCCCTGTGTCTGACAATGCTGACAGAGGGACAGACAGATCCACAGCCAGCACGTGATATAACACAAGTGGCACACAGTCATCCCAGGATTGC
This sequence comes from Cricetomys ansorgei, assembly GCA_026225945.1. Taxonomy (NCBI): domain Eukaryota; kingdom Metazoa; phylum Chordata; class Mammalia; order Rodentia; family Nesomyidae; genus Cricetomys; species Cricetomys ansorgei. The sequence goes on from JAMJFZ010002811.1 coordinate 897,120, forward strand.
GCCCTGCCTGGCCAACACAGCCATCAGCTCTGAGCGGGTGGGGAGCTGGGTGGCTAAATACCTCCCCCAACTCTAGCAGGTTTAATGTTCAGAGCATCCAGGCAATGTGTGATATCTCTACAAAACATTTTCACTCACAGTGAAGAGCACGAAGAATCTCTGATTCTTTTCTCCTACACAGTTGTTCACCCAGGGGCAGTGATGGTCCATCTTCCGAATACATCTTTTGCAAATACTGCAAAGGAGAGTACACTTTTCAGTACCTTGTGCTCTGGGGAAACCACAGTTGACACCAAATAAAATCCAAGGTGGGAGAGGCTGGGGGACACCCTTTGCACAACAGTCTGCTGACACCTGTGACAAGTCTCTATGCAGCACAGGCTGGCCTCAAACTCATAATGATCCTCCTGCCTCAGTCTCCTAAGTGCTAGGGTTATAAGTGTGCATTGTGCATTTCCTACACAGTTCCACATGCCTGACTTTGCTGTCAGCTGTGTTTTTGAAACAGCTTACATCACTGACTACATCCAATGAGCACCGCTGGCAGCTTGTACTGGCTCAGCTGGACACTGGAACTATGCCACTCTGTCAGATGTAGTTTCTTTGCACGGCCCCCAGTGCACCTGACAATCCAACAGTTTCCAAAGCATTCCCAGTCCATCTCCAATGGATCTGAGGAGTAACTTCCCTGCCACAGCAGCTCATCCACTTTAAATGCACAACACAGTGATCCCTGCACTTGCAGAGCTGTGAAGGGACACCCCAAAAGGAGTCCACACCATAGCTGGACACTCCTACAGCTGCCCCAGCCAAGGCCACTACTTTATCTCTAAGCCACAGAACCTTTGTTTGCTTTCTGGCCTAGCTGGGAAGATACACATCTTTCCACTTTCTTCACAGCCACAGGTGGACAAAGCCCTCTTAAGATGTTTTTCCCTCCCCGTAGACTGTTGACTGGCCCTGCTCATCTTTATTTGCTCCTCCTGGCAAATCCCAAGCCGTTAGGAGGAAGACACTTCAAGTTCAAGAGGAGGTCACATTCCATCTTTGTGCACACACAGAGACTCAGTACAAGGACAGGGAAGCCCAACAGATTTGCAGGGATGGAGCAGTATCCCAGGTTCACCCATCACGACTGGTATCAGCACCCCCAAGGACCAGCAGCCTATCTAAAACCAAATCCTGGCCAGAAGGATGAGTGACAGGCTGCAGCAAAGGCTAGTAGATGGAGCCCGAGAGAGGCTGACATTCAAAATGCACATTGGTGGGCTGGACTGTTGCTCCTCATTCTCGTTAACCAATGTCAGAAAGCGTGTCTACAGGAGCCCGCATCTACCTGCAGCTGCTGCCAGGCATGAAGAGCAGCAAGCATACATCAGCCTGCTTTTCCAGACACAAAATTCATGTGCCAGCCCCAGCAGCCAGGCCAGGAAACAAGCAGATACGGAACCTGAGATCTGCACTGTACGCAAACTCTCAGGACTACAGGTGCTGACTGGGCGCTGGACCTGGCCTGGGCTCTGCGGAGGGCAGAGGCCATACCTGCAGTGGTGGGCACGCTCTGGCTTGATGCAGCAGCACTTGGGGCACTTGTAGATCACCTCGCCGGGCTTCAGCTGCAAGCTCTCCATGTACTCCTTCGTGGCGTTGCCTTTGGGGACAGCCCCCTGTGCACAGATCGAGTTCAGGTTTTCAGGTTGGGTGAAAGGGAGGCAGAACAATAAAACCCATAATCCTAGCACTTGAGAGGCAGTATAGGTTTCTGGAGTCACAAGTGCCCTGAGTTTGAGGAAGGGAGTTTGTGTGGTCAGAGGCCACAAACACAAGCACACCAGGCCACGGGCAGACTCTGCACCATAGGTAACACAGCTCTGTTCCCATGGATAGGCTAGCCAAGGCCACTGTGAGTCAGGAGAGAGAGCAAAGGCTATGCTGTGGATTCCAACACGGCAGAGACAGCCTCTGTCTTAGAAGGCAATGTAACCTTACAAGGAGCCACAGCCAGCGTCCCCCTCTTGGCATCTTCCTGGGAGAAAACGGGCAGACACAAGCAAGTCACAAGCAGTCACAAGCAAGTCCACAGACCAGGAGTCCTTGTGCCACGGTCACATGGCTGTAAAGCAGCCGAGAACTTTCTTGGAAGGAACACATGGGCTCATACACCTGCAGTGGAGTGGCTGTCACTGGGGACTGCTGCCATGTGGCCTTCAGATTGTTCTTGCCAGGAGGAAGCCCTGGACATTTCTCCTGGCTCTGTGGTGGCCACAAAAAGGGTGTCTCACATTCCTGAGAAGCAGCTGTCCCTGACCCGGAAGCTCTGAACTGAGCCGTTGTGGCACTGGAAACTGAGGTGCTACAGTGCGGGTCTGCCTCCACTCACAACCCGAGGGGAATCTGCTCCAAAGACGAGCCCAACACACTCTTCAAGTCTGTGCAGACCTGCGCCAGTGCTGTGTGCTGCTTCTGGACCGCACTGAGCCTGTGAATGCGCTAAGCCAGAGGTACCGTGTACTCACCGGGTCAGTGAGCATGGTTCTCAGGTGGGATGACAATGCAAGCACCGCCAAGCAGTTGAAGATGACTCCGTTCACCACAGAGTACCAGAAGTCTTTGGAAGGCAGCAGCATGACGAAGGTCACCACGAAGTCCGCATAGACGACGAGAAGCCACGTCATGACAGCACAGACCATGCCACAGCCATCGCGGATGAACCACACCCTGTCTGCCATGTCAGCCTCGGAGGACGCAGAGTCGTAATTGTCATTGTCGGTCAGGAGTGGATGGTGCTCGATGTCCCGGAGCCTGTGTCCTGATGGCTGCATGATTCCCTGGCACACCCTGGAGGGGGGTAAGAGCTGATGAGGCTCTTGGGCAAGGACACGCACGCGCGCGCGCGCGCACACACACACACACACACACACACTTAAATATGATGAGCCACATGTGTAAAGTCAGTTCAAACACACTGAGCAGAAAAGAACCTAAGTACCACACTAGCTGAGGGCTCAGTGTCCGCCGACTCTGCCTCACTGTCCTGCTGTGTGAGACCCATGGTGTGGGTCTGCCTGTGCAAAGCTGTCACTCACCAGGGATAATGAAAGGGACAAGCTGTACAGAACCCAGCCCCCACCCCAGCACAACAGAGAGGGCCCTGCTGGACACTGCTATCCCCATGACCTGACCTGTCTGTGCTCTAGACAGGATCTGCCCCCACCCCCAAGCTCTAACACAGATGCTACCAAGCACAGGGAAGGAAGCATGGGTGAAGAATGTCTGCCTTCCCCTTTCTTGAGGCCCACCAGGCTGAGCTCCCACCTCACTTCCTCCTCCTCCGGGTTAAGGCAGGTGTCTGACCGCCTTTGTGGAGGGCTCTTGTCTTTGCCGCTAGATCCTTTAACCACACGCTGCTTCTAGCATACGGTTTTTTTGTTTGGTTTTTGAGACAGGGTTTCTCTGTTGTAACTCTGGCTGTCCTGGAATTCACGCTGTAGACCAGGCTGGCCTCAAACTCAGAGATCTCCCTGCCTCTGCCAAGTGAGTGCTGGGATCAAAAGCATGCGTGCACCACTGCTGCCACCACTGCCCAGCAAGCATATGATTTTTAACCGTTGAAAAGTCTCCTCTGTTTATGAATCCATTCTTTCTTCCCAGACTTTTCCCGTACTTCCTGTGGCCTCTGACTGCCAAGAACACATAGGTCAGAGAAACTAAAGCCCAGGCTCCTCAGCAGGAACCGCTCCGCAGCGCCCTTCTCTCACCATGTTTGCCAAGGGTGGGAACGCTCATGACAAGCACAGTGAGAGGAGGGAGCGTCCGGCTGTGTCTCGGCCTTGTTATACAGAGGAAACACAGACGGGCACCAAGGTGAACCTGTGCCCCAGGTTCGAGGTGGACCGAGGAGAAAGTGAGGTGTTCTTGAGGCTCTGTCAATCAGCGGCATGGCTTCTCAAGTCTGGGCATAACATTTATTTCTTAACTGCAAGTGGAACACATTTGCCGATGGGGTCCCCACTCACAGATTGCAGAACTTCGACAAAGCACAAGCCAAAGAAGAATCAGAGCAAAAGAGCTTCACAGGAATGTCAAGTGCAATCAGAAGACAGAGAAAGGGGACATCTGCACAGGCCAAGGCTGCCCGCCTCATGCCGCACATGCAACTTTCCCAGTCAGGCCCCTGTAAGCCACATAGGGCCTTGCTTCCCTTCCCTGCAAACACCCTGACTAGCTCTTCCTTCCTGGACTCCGTGACAGGGGTCTCAGAGCCTCAGCCACTGGTTGAGCCTGGTTCTGAGGGGACAAGAGGCTGGGTGACTGCCCCATTTGAGTTCTTGGTATGTCTACCAGCCAGCTTCCACCACCTAATACATCAGCTACCTGCCTGACATCAACACGTCAACACGCTAGAGATGTGTCCCCTCTGAGACAACACCTGCACACAGCAACAGCTGTCTGTTTAAAGGCAGATGTGACAGGAAAGGCCCCTCTCAAACTCAACACTCACCTGTGAGTCCCACTATCTTTTTTGTAGCCCTGGCTGTCCTGGAACTCACTCTGTAGACCAGGCTGGCCTCTAACTCACAGAGATCTGCCTGCCTCTGCCTCCCAAGTGCTGGGATTAAAGGTGTGTACTACCATAACCAGCTGATTTCTAATTCTTTAAGTAAACTGTAACTGGGCCCAGGAACATGAAGGCCTCTAGCTGAAAGGTTCTACAGTTCAGGATCCCTTTGCTTTCTGGTTTCTCTGCAAGACATGCTCTGTAAGCAACAGCCTGGCTGGCACAGAGGAACAAATGAGTTCTTGGGCCAGAATTCCCTATTTACAGTCTGAGCTCTCCCCAGAAGACAGGACACTGCATACCATACAGGTGCACAGCCACTACCCAGTGGTGTCAGCTCTGTTGCAAGACATGGAGTGGTTCGCTCTTCCTGGGGTACTGGTGTCAGGGTATCTGTGTAAGAATGGCACCCCCAGACACACCTTAACACTGGCTGTGGCAGTGTGTAACAGGTGAGCACTGGAGTAGTACACCTGCAAAATCCAGGGAGACCAAAAAAGAAGAAAGCCCGAATCGGGTATCACTTCATTTTCTTTTTCTTTTTTGAGACGAGGTCTCATGCAGCTCATGAACTCCTGACCCTCCAGCCTCCACCCGCGAAGTGCTGGGACAAGCATGTGCTGCCTCAGCACAACATCTGAAAGACAGTCGCTGAGCACAGCAGCCCCGCAGCGGCCCCGCAGCTACATGAGCGTGCTCCATCCCGAGTCACTGCGGCCACTGCACTAGTGCAGTGGGAAGTGAGGAAGAAAGAGGGAACCTGCTCCATCCACAGAGCACATGGCAGGCACTCAGACGCGATGCTGAGCAGCAGGAGCCACACAACCAACACCGTGTCTGCTGGTGCCACACTCCTGACGGTCGAACACTGGTGTCAATGAGGGGACAGAAACAGCACCATCTTCCATGTCCACCGAGTTAATGTACCACATACCGAGTAAAGCACCGGCTCCCAAGACTCTACCGTTAATGTCACAGATCTCCATCAGCCCTGGTGACAGCCACACACGCAGCCCTTCCTCATCTTGTAGTGTCTTGTACTGGCCAAAGTCTAAGGGCCAATCAGCAGACTCCTTCCCTGGGGCAAAGGCAAGCAGACAGGTGGGAAGGGAGGCCTCAGCCTGCAGCTGCCTCTGGGCTTAACCACATACACACCTTCACCTGTCCCACAATCCAGCTGCATCAGCTGGAAGGGACACTGGGCTCTCAGTCAAGAGTCATAGTCAGCTGGACTGGCGGCTTGTTTGTGCCCATAATCCCAGCACGCAGGAAGCCATGACAGGAGGATGCTAAATTTAAAGTCAGGCTGAGGTAGAGTGAGACCCGTCACATACCAGCCATAGACTTACCTTACAATTTGCTTCTAAGCATCATGGGAGCACTTGTGCCTTTTTTTCAGGACTGTAAGGCGCATGCTGTCCTGTGTGATGTGGCCTGCAAGATAATAAACCCAGGTTACTCACTGTGACAGAGCAGTGCATGGCATGTAGGTGGCAAACCCTGGATGCAACACACGCAGCCAGCAGCAGCACCACGGCTCTGCACTTAGGACCTCCACAGCAACGAAATCACTGGGCTTTTGAGTTCTGATTACTAGCAAATTAACAACCCGGAAATAAAGTTATTGATTTCATTATTTATGCTTTTGAGACAAGGTTGCTCAGGACAGTCTCCAATTCATGGGCTCAAACCATCGAGCTACAGGACCCGACAGTTAGGGCTAGGCACACATGCTGCAGCCAACAGTAGCTTTAGTCTGGCTGACCCTCTTCATGTGAGATACAAATCCAGATACCTGAATCCTTCAAGAAAGCTCTAGAGTTGGGTGTGGAGGCACACATGTCCTTGATGCTAGCAGAGGCAGGCAGATCTATGACTCTGAAGCCAGCCAGGGCTACAAGGGGGAGGGGGAGAGTGCCGGGCTGAGCAAGGACACCTGCAGACAGAATCCACAGGAGACAGGCGGACTGGGCATATTCACTCAGGGAAGAAAATGACTGAACGAGCAACAACAACGGTAAATCTCACAGATACCCACCCAGCAAAGCAAAAGAACATGCACAGAGTGACTCTCCCGCGGGACTAAAAACAGACAAACCAACAGGTTTCTGAAGAAACCTGAATAAGTTCCAGTTCAAGAGGCTGAGGTTGCCTCCTGTCTGAAGCAAGTAACACGGGTACATGGACTTACCAGCACACAGTTCACTAAGGAGCTCACTGTGACTGTAACCCCAGCACTCAGGAAGCCAAGGCAGGAGGACTGCCTCTAGTTTGAGATCAGCTTGGGCTATATAGTGAGACCACGTTAAAAAAATCATTAAATTGTTTTAGACAGATGAAGTACAGACTGTAATGTGTTTCCCCGTGCGTCTGTGAGGCTTCCATGAGAAAGAGACAGGGTCTGGGGCAAGGCTGGAGGGAAAAGCTTCAGAAGGAGCTGCATCCTGACCAGCACATTTGTGAGCCAAGGCTGCCTTCCATACACTCTGGTCTGTGACTTCAGGCTCTGTGGTCACACGGCCATAAAAGAAAGAACTCAAGAATCAATATCTGTTGGTGATAGGTGAATCAGGGATGTGACATCGGACACCATGTTGCTCTGAGTACCCACCTGGGACCCTGGCCTCACAACTGAGTTGGTTTCTGGGAAAGGTCCTGGATGACATAGGAAGACTTCTGCACCCAAATGCCAGGCTCTTTACAAAACCCCAGACATGTACAGCCCAAGACCAGAGCTTCATCCACAGGGTTCCCTATAGTTGTTAGCTGCTCGGGCAGCTCATCAAGGAGGACAAAGTAGCATATTTCATAACTGCAAACCCTGCCAGACCTCAGCAGAGGGAATCTGGCAGCGCCATACTCACAGTGGAATTCCAAGTGTCTGGGCTCAGGTGTTTTTATTGATTCAGAACTTCTCAGGTATTCTATTGATAGCACATGCAGATCATTAGCAATTAAACAGCCCCCATAGAAATCCAACACCTGCAAACAATACAGAACACCCTAGACCTACGATAGCCCCTCACCCAACAGTGCATAAAACAGTTTCAAACATAACTAAAAATAAACTTCCCCAACATTTCTTTTCTGTATAAGCCAATCAAAAAACTACCTTTTATCTCTACAACACAATTTAATACCAGCAAAACCATTTACAAGAGAAACAACTGTGAGGCTTCTGATGCACAGGACCAAATGATACCAAACATCTATCAAGCTTTTCACAGTATCTTTGGACAGCAGAAAAACATTCTATGTCCACTTATCTGGAATTCACTCACGATCTTCTGGGCTCTTCCAAAGGGCTTAGATCACTTCTTGGGATGTGACCTCTGCAGCACACACAGCTTGTCCTCTAGGTCTGGCTGGCTCCACTCCACTGCTGCTGCTCTTGGTGGTCATCCCATGGCACTGGCATCTTCAGAACGCTGGGGTCTCTTGCTGCTACTGGGCTGCACTTTCATCAATAGCCTCTCCGGGGCTCTCTTCATGGTGCCAAGCCTGAACTTTTTTACATGACCCCTTCATCTGGGCCTTCAACTACTACCAAGGCTGAACTTTCAATAATGGCTTCTCCTGGCCTCTTATAGTGCCAAGCCTCAGATGCTCTCCAAAGACCCTTTCATGCCTTCAAAATCAGCACCAGCTGGGTGACTCTTACACTACCAAGTTTGGCTGCCAGCATGAGATACACATTGGCCAGTTCTGGAAGACAGCTTCTGTGTGCTGCCCTGAGGAAACACTTTCCAGATTTTAAGATAGAGTCTAGTTTGCTGGAAAAATAACTGGTCACTTTGTTTGCATAAGGGTTCCCTCATGGGATGGAGTTCTCATCACCATAGCAGATGTGTCTTATCAGGACCACTTGTAAACAGATTTGTAGGAAAAAACAAACAAACAAAAAACTGGTCAGTTTAACTAAGCTTTTTGGCTCCAAGCTGAGGCTTCCACAACAGCAGAGGGTCCTGGGCGGGTGGGAAGAATGTCTGGCAAAGTCTTAGCAGTTTGACAGTCTTTTTACTACTGCTACAGGGAAACATACGACCCCTTCCCTATTTCTCAAACACAGTATCTTGAGCTTCACACACATACAATGCAGCTATCAGAAAACTCAGTTTGTGAAACAGCACACTACCACCACCAGCAGGAAGGAGTGTCAGTTCCACGATCAGGAAAAGCAGTTTGAAACCTTCCTTCTTTCCTGCTCCCAGCTGAACTGTTTTCAGCATGAAAATTCATTCAAAGCATTTGTCCAAAACATGGCTCTCACCTAGGAGCTTCTTCCTCATTTATTTCTTAATTTCAGAGCCGTTTCTCTTAATGGAGGCTTATTTCCTTTTTCTCCTCTTCCTTCAGGAGCCTTCAATTAATACCTTAATTTCTATCCTCTGGTAGCTTCCCTGAGTGTACTTCACCAGATTTTCTGAGGTCTGGAGTTTCTTCCTCTCCACGCTGGATTAGCTGGTGTGATGTCCTGCCCCACGTTGATGAACCATTTGTAGTTGCATGCTGCTGTGGGGTGGTTCAGCAAGGAGACAAGGAGTTCTCATACATGGAAACTCTGCCAGATCTCAGCAGAGGCCACTGTCCTGGCCAGCGCCATACTCAATTGACAGTGGAACCCCAAGCATCTGAGCTCAGGTGTTTTCATTGATCTAGAACTCCTCAGGTGTTCTACTGACATATGCAGTAGAAGATACATGCAGCATATGCAGATCATTAGCAATTAAACATGTCCTACAGAAATCCAACACCTGCAAACAATACAGAATGCTCTAGACCTAGAACAGCCCCTCACCCAACAGTACATGGAACAATTTCAAACATAACTAAAAATAAACTTCCCCAACAGTTCCCAAACTTGCAAGATGAGGCTCAGCCTCCCAAACAATGTGCTGAAAGCTCCGAAACCAACAGCAAAGGGACCAGGGAAGAGATGGTGACAGTTCCTTCTGGCTGGGAACCAGAGTGAGGATCAGGAAAGATGACTGGCTGCATAGCAGCCTGATGGACAATCAGATGTGGTGAGACTAGAGAGAGCATCGAGATGGGGCTGTGACAGAGGGGCAGCTCTGGGTCCCACCAAGCGGTCTTCTTGCCTGCCTGCTCAGGCACCAGCGTTCAGGTAAGAGGACAGATGTTTAAAGAGGTAGCAAACAAAAAGTACTTGGCATCAAGGCAAGATGAGGCAGCGGAGACTGTCGCCCAGGAGGCTGCTGATACCCAAGCAAAGATGAGCAAAGGGCAAGAGGACTAGGGCTTGAGAGGACCATCAGAGTCACAGGAAGGGTAGCCACGCTGTGAGGAAGGGCAGGGCTTGCTCTGGGATGTGGGAACTGCAGGCTAGTGGGAGTGATGCGATGGGGCTCATTCGGTCTAGGTGTCTGCAGGGCACACCCCAAAAGCTACCTAGCTGCAGAACACTGCTCCAGCTTAGAATGAGAGGTGTCAGCACAGCAGCAGGAGGCTAGGCAGGGGCAGGTAAGCTCACCCTGGGCAGAACATGAGTATTCCAGGGAGGAGGCAAAGCAGGGAGGAGACCCGGGGAGGCTGAACAATTAGCCACCACAGACGAGGCTCACCATGGACCTCTTCCTGGCACTTTCAATAAAATGCTAAGAGCCTGGGCTACTGACTGCCAAGAAGCTACAACTCTTTTCTGGGGAGGGACTGCAGCCAGGGCCTCATACATGCAAACAAGCCAAATTTTAACTGCAGTTAAGAGAGAGGCATCTGAAGCTGGAGGGAGAGGAGGAAGCCCAATTTTTAACCTCCCCAGTGTTCCCTCCTTCCATACGGGCAACCACACAGTGGACATTCCATCTATCTTACATAAGAGCACCCCTGCACCAAGGCACCTTGCTGTGGCCATGCTACATTTCACCCACAGTGGATACTATGGGGAGAGGAGAACGGATGCCAAGGAAGCCTCTTAAGCTGCTGGACTGAGCACGACATGAGGCTCGTCCCAGAGGCCCCTTCTCTTGTCTTTACTTGTCTTATGGCCACCAAAGCAGTGCAGGCTCATCACAGTTCTGTTTCTGAGGGATAGGGTCCAGGTGTGCAGACCCAGGGAGTGAAGTCACAAGGAGAGAGGGAGGATGAGGAGAAAGTCAACCATTAGGGGTGGAAGGCTAGCCTCGGCCTGGGGAGAACTCACACCCAAAACTCCCGAGTGATCCAAGACAGCATTCCCACAGACCCATGCATGGGAGTGTGCACAGTGGTGCTCCTCACACTGCTGAAGGGCAGAAGTCACCACAGCATCCTCCAAAAGGTCAGTGAGAAACTGTCTTTGTCTGCAGGAAGCAGCTTGGAAACGACACATCATGGAGACTCACAAGAACTCAGTGTCAAGTGCGCAAAATGAGTGAGAACATCCAGCGCTGGACCGCTGCTAAAGTTAACAAAGCAGAGGCCTAGACGCCTCAACAGATTGGTGCTGCTGGGCTGGAGGGTGGACAGTGTGGCTGTCCTCTCTCAGACTGGGGTGGTGGGCACATGGCCACGTGATGGTGGGAACTTGCTAAAACACACAGTCGGAGCTAGAAGTCCGTGGCTTAATCCTAGCACTCAGGAACAGAGATAGAGGACTACTGCAAGTTCAGAACCAATCCAAAGGGGGCTGCAGAGATGTGGGGTGAGCAGGGACTGAAGCAGCCCACCCTCAGAGAGGCAGGCTGGGGCGCCAAAAGCACAGCAAGGCTCAGGAACAGCTGTGGAGCTTGGAAGAGAGAGAGCAGAAATGCAGTCCTGATCCCACAGTGCTCAGAAAGCACTCGAAAGGGCCTGCCAGGGCTCACGGTGGTCTAAAGAGGTGGCAGAGGTAGCAGAGAACTGGTGAGAGAAAAGTAGGTGGTAGGTGTTGAAGGCAAATCTTGGCCTGGAATTGCCGAGTCCAGGATAGAGAGGCAGACGCTTGAAACACAGGTAGCGGAGAACTTGCAGGAGCCCAGGTCAGATTCGGAGTAAGTGAAGATACAGGACTCCTTGAGGCTGGGTGGCAGTGGGGATCCAGAGCATCCCATAGACAACAGACTCCTCCCTGCAGTCAAATGCTCTTGACAACTGTCCTGGTGCATCACCAGCCAGGTGAGCAGGAGAGAAGGGCACATGAGTCAGGGTGGGGACATCAACGGCAGCCAGTCCTCACTCGATGTGGCAAGTAAACAGCCTCATGTGACCCAGCACAGTGCCATGGAAAGTGCTTCCGAAGCATTCTTCACACCAGTGTGCAGTCAAGAGTGTGGCGCTGGCCTCCCACGCCATGCTGATCACCTATGCACGCGAGTCCATTATTTTCTCCTCTAATTACTAAGTCTAAAAACTATTAACCTTCAATAGAATACAGACACACCCAACAAAAGCCAAGTGCCATCCGCTGGCAAGAGCTGCACACTGCAAACAGTAAGTAGCCTTATTTAACCTTATTTAAGAAGTGTCTTTTAAAAATACTTAGTCACAATAAAATAGGGTTTGGAACACTGCATGTCACAAAGTTTGCAGTGGAGAACACAGACAAAGAAGCGAGAGGCCTGGAGGAGGAGCCACCTCAGGGGTAGAAAGCACCACTAGGCTTTCCCTCAGCAGCCACACTTTCCCTCAGGTCTCCAGCCAGGGAGCACCCAGGATGGGTCCTGACCTCCTTACCTCTGTGCTCTCTGAAGTGACGTCTTGGGGAGCACAGGCCCAGGGAGTTAGAAAGGAGAACTGAATCTAGAAAGCACCCATACTGACATCATTATCTAGTTAACTGGCTACTAGCAAATTCCACTGCAGGAGGGTGGGAGCAGAACCCCCACTGTTAAAATCTCACTCCTCCCCATTTCAATAACAGCACTACAGCACCTAGCCACCAAGGTCAAATACTAAGACCTCACTCCACTGCCTCTGGCTCCAGCCCTCACATCTAAGCCGTGAGCAAGTGCTGGGGTCTTGTCCTCGGGAACAACCCCAAACCTGACCACAGCTCCTCCTCCCTCCCTGCCCACCCAGATCCTGGATTTGCACTCAGCTTGCCTCCAACCAGTCCTCTGTAGACTCGCTGCCTCTATTTACCTGACCAGCTCGCCCCAGCTGCACAGTGCAATCCTTCAGGGACCAGGTCACGTCAGCCCCACGCTCGGCTGCGCACAGGCCCCCCACAGCCTGCAGCCACAGCCAGTGCTTGCTTCCCATCACTTCCCCGCCAGGCGGTCCTTGAGCATTTCCCTACACTCCAACACACTGTGAGTGAAAGAGAAAAGCAGGGAGGATGTTGCATGTTGGAGGTTGGGTGGGGCATGGGGATGGGGCATTGGCTTGAGTTTGGGAGGAAACGGGGAGCAGGGAGGATGCTTGAGGCAGATGGTGCGGATGAAACGCACTAAGTACAGGGCACTGCTATTAGATGAGGAGCCGAGTGTTAAAGATGGGTTGATAGCGCATTCAGACACGCCCTGTGAATATAGGGTTGGTGCCCTCTGCGCTCTCCACTGACCACTCCTCTGCTGTGTTCTCCCGCTGACGCACACTCCCTCCAGAACCCAGGGTTGAAAAAGAGCACTCTACGGAATAGCAGAATTCTGAAATTCAAAACATCTCAATGACACTGAAAATCTGTCTCTAGGGAAACTGACACTTCCCTGGCTGGTGCCCTCGCAGGTGCTCTGAGACCCTGCTTCCTCACAGCCAGGATTTACTCAGAGGCTCTCAACCTGCATGCACAATGCCCTCGCTCTCCTGTACACCAGAGGACACGCCTGCTTATGGCTCTAGTCCTTGTCACTACCTCTCCATGATGCATAGACCTACGTTCCAACAACTCTATTTAATTGGCTAGTTCTAGTTACAAACTGGCAGGTTCAAAGATCCTTCACAATCAGCAACCAATCAGCTCCTGTAAAACCAGGAGCTGAAGCCGCTGGACTCAGATCTGGCAGAATGGGATCTGAGTTGTTATCTCTGGCTCTGGGTGGAGACATGACTTTCTGAACTGCCAGAAAGATCCTAGGATTCCTACCTAGCACAGACTTTCTGATAAAGAATGAAGACAGACCTTGCCTGTCCCTTAAGGACTAACCCAGTGGCCTGTCAATCACCTGCACAGGCAGACACCTCTCAGGAAGGCTGTCTTCCAGAGACTTCAGTAGCGTAGCACGAAGCCTGCCTAAACGCGTAGGTCAGCATGACGGGCTCTCTGGTCACTGTCATTCTGTGTTTCTCTCCAAAATAGTTTCTTGGGCCAATGTTCAGTCTCACCCTTGGTAGTGTTCCACACTGAATTCTTTCCTCAGAGATGACAAGGAGTCCAGAGCAAGAACCCAGTAACAAGAGTTATTGTTCAAAATCACAGTTCAGTTCCCTAACCCATCCAGTCCACATTCCTCCAGTGCTGCTTCCTGAACGCTCTTCCACAGTCCTCAGGCTCAGTCCTTTACCTCTCCCCAGAAAATGCTTACTTGGTGAGCTCCTCAGGGCTTCTGCTCCATCCTCCAATTAAAACTCACATTCATTCCCTCTGCCGAGCACAAGTATTCATTCATCAGTTGTCAAGCACATGTTATCTTCAAAACATGATTGGATACAGTATTTTTAAATGATCAGGTACTTTGCCAGTAAGACAGAGTACACAGTTTGGATTTCATTTGAGAAGTAACATAATTCTACAAAATCTTTATACAGGAATGGAACTCAGCAGTGAGCAGGGCTCAGAGAAGCGAAACAAGAAATGTTTGCAGATAGCATTGAAAATGCAGCATGGCGAACAAAGAAGCCAGAAAAAGACCTGCAGCGGTGAGCAGGCTAGCTTCAAACTCCTGGGCCCAGTGATCCTCCTGTCTCAGCCTCTGGAGCCAGGACTACAGACATATACTACCACACCCTACTTCAGAGACATTTTAGATATAAGGGAACTGGAATTGACACAGCTCTCCTAGTGACCTTTGACTCCACTGCAATTTAGTCAATGGCAAAGCAATGAATTACATTTTCAAGTAGACAGAGTAAAAAAGACTAACAATGAGATGTGCTATGAGGCTCTGGGTGTCACCATATCCTACCAGGAAGTTGGGCTGCCTATGGATCCATTAACCAATCATGGCTCTGCATCAGAAGAGGCCTGGGTTGGCAATACTCCATACAAACTGTATGTATGGAATATCGCAATGCCAGGGAGCTGGGGCCCCACAAGAAGCTGATATATGAGACTTCCCTGGATTCCATTCTTCTCCCTTGGCTAACTTTAATTCCAGCCTTTTTCTGTAATAAACCAAGTAACCATCATCTCTTTCAGTGAGTTCTGAGTCCTTCCTGTCAACCATGACCAAGTGGGTGGCTTTGGAAAACCCCACTCCAACTTGCAGTGTGGAGAAGAGGGCTGTTCTCCCTAAACTTTGTATCTCAAAGGACTTAAACTCTCCTCAGCTGTTACAACTGAGGTGTACCATGGCAAGGTGCCAATGGGCGCCCTGCCCTGGTGATCAGTTTAAGGAATAAAAACTTGATTGTCAGTTTTTGATATATGTTCTATTCTTGTGCTTAAAAACATTCTTTTAAAAGTGTATACAGGCTAGAGAGATGGCTCAGTGGTTAAGAGCACATGCTACTCTTTCAGAGGACCTGAGCTCAGTTCCCAGCACCCACCTTGGGCAACTCACAACCACGTGTAACTCAGCTCTATGGGATCTGATGCTCTCTTCTGGGCTCTGCAGGCACGCACACACAAATAAAAATACTTTTAAAGCATATTTTTCTTTTATAATCAAAACACTACTTTTAGGAAATGTTCCTCAAAAGTTGCCTTTAGAAAGTCAGCGCATATCACTGTTCAGCAGGGACTGAAGCTGGGAAGTTCTGGAGTGGGCAGCAAAACCACTGCCAATATACCCTAGACATTACTTTTTAGAGATTAACTTCTAGTCTCATTTTCTCAGGTTAATACTGTCACCATATTGCCTATGTCACTGAAGTTCAAGGGAGGAAGTAATTTCAGTAAGAATATAAAATCCTGCCCATACTTTTGACTAGTCAAAATCATTCTTAAAGTTTCATGCTTTTGAACTGAGGGTCGTTCCATTAACGTTAATACTTTTCCATTTCGTTTTGTTTTGCTTGAGGCAGGCCCAAACTTTTGGTCCTCTCATCTCTCCCTCTAACTCGTGGGTGGTGGGGCTATACCTGCCTACTTTTTCATTCTTGAAAAGGGCTTGGTTTTAAGGCGTGTTGATTAGCAGGGTTAGAGAGTCCTAATTTGTTTTTTGTTGTTGTTGCTTTTATTTTGCTTTTTGTTTGTTTTGTTTTTCAAGACAGAGTTTCTCTGTGTAGCCCTGGCTGTCCTGGAACTCACTCTATAGACCAGCTGGCCTTGAATTCACAGACACCCTCCTGCCTCTGCCTCCAAAGAGCTGGGACTAAAGGTGTGCACCACTGAGTCGAGCTTAGGGTTCTGATTTGTTAATCTGTCAGCCAACTGAGTACTGAGGCACTCAGGAGTCAATTGCTGTTGAACAAATTCCAAGTGAAATTACCTCTTGGCTCATTTTTGTTCTCTCCTCCTGCTTTCAATTCAGAAACCAGTGTGCCCTACCAGTAACTCCACAAGTACACAATCCAGTCTCAACACCTCCAACCTGTGAAACGTTTTTTGGTTTTGTTTTTTTTTTTTTTTTTTGTGAAACGTTTAAAAAAAATGAAATTTAGTTACCATCTAGCCCATTTTGTAAAATATCCCAAGAACCTTACACTTTAGCCAATTCTGCAAGGGTGAGTTCAGCTGGTATCTTTTAAAAATGTAGCTTTAGGTAAATGAAAGTTGCAAACAACTTTGGAAAGATCAGAGTTGCGATGGGCAGCTGGGGAAGATTTAGGAAGAAAGGAAAATGGCCTGCCATACAGCCAGTGAAATAAACACATAGGCGTCCAAGTGCTCTGAGGGACTGCAAAGGCGACAGCAGCTTGGGTTTGGACGGCACCACACACATCAGTGAAAACCGCTACGGAGTAGACAGCTGTAACTACTACAATTTAATTGCCACAATAAACTGTTCACGAGCTAATATAACGTGTCTATTTAATAGCTTGAAGGGATTTAGTTCTAAAAATGATTATAGCTCAGAAGAGATGGAGCTTATTGCCTTGAAAGCTGACATGCTTGTCCCAGATGCCCTTCGGGGTAACTACCCCCTAACATCATGGAGTGAAGAGGACTGAAGAACGGAAGGAAGAAGACAGGCAAAGAATAAGAGTCCCGTTAAAGAGAGAGAAGAACATAGGATTGGAGAAGGCAGACGTGCGACAAAAACTTCACAGCTCGCGGTCGGGCGACAGCTCTTTAAGAGAGAAACCTTGACATTAGCCACGGAGAATGCTGGGCTCCGGGGCAGGGTGTCGCGCCCAAGGTCAGGTAAGAGGCTGTGGGTGCGAACGGCACCCGATTCTGCGGGATCGGCGGAGAAGGCGGGAGACCCCCGAGCGGACGGAGGCGCGGAGACCGCAGGAGCCGCCGCGGTCGCAGCCCCGGCGGCCGCACGCACGGCACTCACCCGAGGCCCGGGCGGGGTCGCCCAGCACTGTGGCTCTCCGCGGCCGGCGGCTGCTGCGGCGCGGGCGGCGACGCATCATGCGGCCGCGCTCATGGCCGGGCCGGGTGGGCCCGGATCCGCTCGCTTCCGTTCGGCTCGGGCCGACCGGGCCCGAGTGCGGTGTGCCGGAGGCGGCAAGCCCGGCAGGAGCAGGAGCCCGACGCCCCGACCTGGACAGCGGAGCGGAACGACCCCGGAACTGGACCCGACGAGGTCAAGGCGCAGCACCTGCGTACTTCCGGCCGCGCCGCCCGGGGCTTCCGGGGAGAGGCTCGTGAAGTGTCTGTGGCAATTTCTTCCAAGACCGAGCTTCCCCAAACTTGCGGTTCTTAGAGAAGAGGCAGCGCTTACGGCAAGACTGCTAAACAGGTACCCGAAGCGGGTGGCCCGTAAGAGGAAGGCCGGCGCCTACGGGCCGCCGCGAGGGCCACGCCGTGTCGCCGTCCGCGCGAACTCCCCCGAGAGCCCTTCCCGCGGCACCGTAGACCTAGCAAGTGGCGACTCAGATCCCCTCAAGGCTTCCCTGTGCCCGGTGGAGGAGGGAGAACTATGGAGACGGAGGACGGAGGCGTTGGAGTGGAAGCAGCTGAGCCAGAGAGCGTTCGGGAACCCGAGGAAGCTCCCGGACTGGGGATGGGGCGCCTGGGTCCGGGCCTGCACGGCTCCACGCCCTGGTCGTTGGAGCATCGCTGCGACCCCTTCCTGACGACGGCCCTGAGTTTTGCAGAGGTAGAAACATGTGTTTTTATCCTCATGGGTCCCCTGACAGACCGGGCACAATTTGTTGCACAGTTT
Organism: Cricetomys ansorgei; assembly: GCA_026225945.1. Classification (NCBI taxonomy): domain Eukaryota; kingdom Metazoa; phylum Chordata; class Mammalia; order Rodentia; family Nesomyidae; genus Cricetomys; species Cricetomys ansorgei. The sequence continues at coordinate 915,033 of JAMJFZ010002811.1, forward strand.
GTTCAGGACAGATAAGTGTTTGGTACTTAAACTGGCGAACGCGGATGTGCTGTAAGATTGGAAAAGGCTGTAAACGACAGCTCAGGGATCTAGACCATGGTGAAAGGCTAGAATGACAGCTCAGGGATCTAGCTTCCCATCCACGTGTCCAGAAACTGCTATTCGAGACAGACTTTTGGAAGCAGCGTACATTAAATTAACTTTAACAAAATTACAGCTTTTAAGGCCAGCCATGGAGGCGTATGTCTCTGTCGTAGCACTAGAGAGGCTGAGGCAGGAGGAACCTGAGTTCGAGACTTAGACTACACAGTAATGGCATCTCAAAAAACTCATCTTTTGGTTTAAATTTTTATGGTTACATCTTTTTAAAGTTTAATTTTGTTTTTTATGCCTATGGGTGTTTTGCCGGTATGTGCATCTGCTTACCCCGTGCAGCCAGTGCTCGAGGACGCCAGTAGAGGGCATTAGGCACCCTGGAAATGGCTTTAACAGTTTTGAGTTGCCTTATGGGTGCTCGGGAATCCAACCTGTGTCTTCTAGAAGGGCAGCCGGTGTCTGAACAGACTAGCTGTTTCTCCAGCTCCCTTTATGGTTATGTCGGTTCCAACCTTTCAGTTAACTCTTGCTTGGCCTGCCCTGTGTGCCTGTTTCCTCACTATGGAAACGTTTGCTCTTAGAGGGAAAGGGAGGCTCAGGAAACTCACAAGATCCAAGAAGCTTCCCGGATCATACCACTGTTACTGGCCAGGGGAGACTTTCCTGAGCCTTGCAGGCTGTGTCAGGAACTCCAGTGAGGCAGCCTTCAACAGCGTTTTCCCATGCTGGGGTGGACTCCCCATGTTGGTGCTGCCTCTCTTCACCCATGCAATTGGAGGTAACCCCAGTGAACTTACTAGTACACTAAGGTGGACTCGAGTGGAATTAAGGCAAAATAAAAAGACGGGGACATCGAGGGACATGGGAAAGGAAAGAAGCCTCTCACCCTGGGATCTAGGTGACCTTTTCTACTGACTGAGAGTCAAGAAACTTGAGCATGATTGGTAAATCTAACATTGCCTACAGAGATAGTGTGTTTTTCTCAAGACAACTCAAGCAGGATGTTAAAAACAGGAAATAAACTGTGCTCACTCATGACTGGGCTGTTTGTGATCTCTAGTATGCAACCTAGCTGAATAACAAAAGCCCCCCCCACCTCCAATTCATCAAGAGAACCTGCCAAAAAAAAAAAGACGGACACGCTATGATCTCTTGATGACCTCTGCCCTCTAAGTACCCAAGCAGGCATGTGCGGATGAATGTGTGAGCATACACACCACACACATGAGATTAAAATAGAAGTTCACTTTGGGCCTGGCTGGAGAGATGACTCACTGTTAAGAGCATTTGCTGCTTTTGCTGAAGACCCAGAATTTGGTTCCCAGCACTTACAGGACAGCTCACAACCATCTGTAACACCAGTTCCAAGGGATTTGACGCCCTCTTCTGACCTTTTAGGGCACATGATGCACATGAATACATGCATGCAAAACACTCATGTGCATAAAATAAAAATAAATTTAAAAGAAGTTACCAGATCATATATAGTTTACCTAACATTTACTTATTTAATTACTTGTTTTGAGGCAGAATCTTATGTAGCCCAGGCTAGGCTCAAACTTACCACGAAGCCTTAGGTTCCATCCCCAGCACTGTAGATCCTAGGTGTGGTGATGGCCACGATGGCTCCTGCCTATAACTCCAGCACTTGGAAGATGAAGGCATAGGATCAGACATTTAAGGTCATCTTCAACTGTTTACTAAGTTTTAAGCTTTGCTTAATCTTTAAACTTCTTGAAGTACATCTTTTGAGGAATGTAACTTACGGCTGTAGGTTCCTATGTGTGGCCATTGTGAAGACGCCTCAGCCCGGCTTTTTGGAGAAACTCACACACCTTGAGATTGTATATTATCCATCTCTGGGACTGTTTCAATACTTAATAAACTCACTAGCTTTGCTTTAGCGCGGCTCGTGCTAAGTCTGGGGTACTTGAGTTGAAAGCCCTGAGCAGAAAGGGAACTCCTGGGGCTGCTAGTAGCTGTTGGGCTGTGTCTCCCCACAGCCGCTGACGGGTCATTTCTTTGGTCTGTGGTTGGTGCACTATCTAGGGTGAACAGATACTTGCTCATGTCTCCCAGGAAAGGTCATGCAACAGCCTGCTCTCCTGGGAGTTTTGAGCCATGACCCATGACTGGTGGCCAGGCTTTATGTATAATAAAAGGGAAGAAGGTTCTGTTCCTCTAACACAGAAACTGAATGGCCACTGAAGTGAAGAGTATTTACAAAGAGCAATGCTAGAAGCCTCTCTTCCTAAAAAGGCAGTAGCGGGTTTTGTACAAAGTGAAATGAGCACGTGTCAGTGTGCAGTGGGCTCAGAGAGGAACCTAAAAAATAGACACATACATGGGTAGTCAAGAATGCCAGGGTGATTTGCTTAATAAATACAAAACCGACTTTCAAGGAAGGGAGAGGTCAGCTAAACTTGTACATGACAGACTCGTCTATATGTCTGGTGTCTGCAGGCAAGAATCGTTTGTAGCCAGTGATGTGGCTCACTAATGTAACCCCAGCACTTAGGAGGCTAAGGCACAAAGGTCACTGAATTTGAGTCTAGCCTGCGCTACAGAATGAAATCTTATCTCAAAAAAGTCACAAAGTATGTAACAAATGATAATAAGAATCATTGCACCAGCAGTCTTTAGTTACAGAGGACTTAAAGACAGGACTTCATAGAACCAGGGACCCAGAAATGTATGCCAGACAGGTCTACTGCTTTCTCAAGATACCTCAAAGAAATCAGAACATGTCACCCCAAAACACACCTCTAAATTTTGAGCTAAAGATCACTGAAAAGCTTTCTCTGCCTCCCCAACTCCCTGCCCTAAGAAGTTGTGACTGGAGACTTCAGACCGCTTCACCCAGGAGAGTGCGAAGGATCCTCCCGTGAATTTCTGAGAACATAATTGACCTGTCTGGTCTGCTGCCTTGAACCCTAAAACTGCTTTCCTTTGTCCTGCCCATCTGCAGATGCGTCCTTCATTGAAGGTGTTAGAGAAACCAGATTTGAAGCCTTTCTTGGGTTTCCTCCACGTGTCCAGAATGGTACATGAAGATAAATGCCTGCCTGTTTTTCTCCTGGCCATCTGTCTTTGTTCCAGGGTTCCAGCCCAGAACTTAGGAGAAAAGGAAAGGGCTTCTTCCTCTCCTGTGTGCTCGTCCTTTGGACCCATTTCAAAGTCTTTCACAAGAAAATGGAGAACAGAAGGATCCTCCTTTTGATCATATGAGCCACGCTGTTTGAGAGCCAGGAACCTCGGAAGTAAAAAGTGTGGTTCTCTTAGAAATGCCAACAGGAAAAAGATGCAGTTTCTAGGGCAGGTTCCCCCATATCTGGTCTCATCAGAAAATGTTCCCTGGACCTGAGCTAAGCTTTTTGTTTTTCATTAAGACAGGGTCGCATCACTATGTAACCCTGGCTGGACTGAACCTGCTATGTAAACCTAATGATGTGAGTTCAATCCCTGAGACCCACATGTGGAAAGAGAGAACCAACTCTGGCAACTTGTTCCCTGATGTCTGCATGAGCACTGTGGCACGTGCTCCCAAACACTCATGCTCACACACACACAATGTAAAAATAGCAGGGCTGGATGCGGTGCATACCTGTAAGAAGGGATTGAGAGAATGAGGCCAGCTTGGACTACAAAGAAGACCCTGTCTCAAAAAAACAAAACAAACCCACCCCCATTTTATTTATTTATCAGGATGGAACAAATTAACAAAACAGTTCTCCCCCCCCCATATGTGTGTGTGTGTCTGTACAAAGGGATAACTTGGACGCCATTCTCAGGAGCCATCCTTCTTGCTTTCGGAGATCAGTCTCCCTGGTTGGGAGCTCAATTATATGGCCAGTGAAACCCAGGGATCCTCTTACCTCTGTCCCCCCAGCGCTGGGATAGCAGGCATGCCACCACACCGGGCCTTTTTTAAAAAGGTGGTTTGCAGGGGTGAGACTCAGGTCCTCATCCCTGTCCAGTGTTTACCCACTGAGCTGTCCCCTGAGCCCAACTCTCACAATCCCACTGTGTCAGTGGCATCGATGTTTGATCTGACAGTCATTCCTCCTCTCTCAGAGCATTTTGAAAGGTTCTGAGATTTCTTTGTTTTGTGACCATGGTTCATCAGTCTTACTGATTTCTCTGAGGGCCTTGGGACTGAGGTCCTCTTTTTAAAAATGTTATTTTCAATTATATGTCTGAGTCTGTGTGTTGATATGTACAGAAGTGCAGGCCACATGGGGCCAGGAGAGGCATCGGATCCCCTGAAGCTGGAGTTATAGGCAACTGTGAGCTGCCCGATGTGGGTTCTAGGAGCCAAACTTGGGTCCTCAACAAAAGCAAGTGCTCTTAATCACTCTCCAGCTCAGGACCCCGTAATGCTGGCAGGTATGGTAGCAAACGGGGTTTCCTTCCCGTAGGTGGCTGTTTATTCCTTAGACCAGTGGTTCTCAACCTCTGAGTCACGACCCCTTTGGCAGTAAATTACCTTTTCATAGGGGTCACCTAAGACCATCTGCATATCAGATATTTATATTATAATTCATTAATAGTATAATTATAGTTATGAGGTAACAACAAAAATAATTTTATGGTTGGGGGTCACCACAACATGAGAACATGTACTAAAGGGTTGCAGCATTAGGCAAGTTGAGAATCACTTCCTTAGACAAACAGGAACTAGTCCCCAGCAGAGCCTTTTCCCAGCAAACAGCCCATGGAGGTTCCATTCAACCATGGAGGGAGGCAGGAGTGAGTGCACCCTGCTGGTCAGCAAAGACAGAAAAGTTAATGGTACCCTGTGCTGGCAAGGCAGACTGTTAAGGATTTGTGCATCTCTCCAGAGCATGTCAACAGGAGGACTCCCCAAAATGTGTGTGTGTGCACCTTTTGATCCAGCTTCTGGAAATGTATGTGCATAAAGACCTCTGTATCCTCAAATGTGTGCACCCGAGTGTTTGCAGCACCAGCCACATCCCACGTGCCCGTCAGCATGTTAGCGTGTCGTCACTCCATGATGCAAGACAAGCGTTACGGCAGGCAGCCTTCTCATCAGTTGTTTTTTATGGACTTCGAGGTATGCTAATTCTATCATAAAACTGTCTTTGAGAGAAAGGGGAATTGAGGGATATGTTCGTATAGCCATAGAATACCCATGGAAAATGTAAGAAATAGGGAGAGGTGGCAAAGGATGCCAAGTCCAACAGCCTGAACTTCAGTCTCCACATGGTGGAAGGAAAGAACCAGTTTCCTTGGGTTGTCCTCTGACCTCCACACCTTGCATGCGCATAAACAGACACACATTTCTAACAGGAGAATAGGCCTGTAGTGTCTCACACACACACATACACACGATTTGATGTCTCTATAAAATCTAAGGGCTGTAGAGCTGATCTGTTGGTTAAAAGCATTTGCTGCTCTTGCAGAGGACCCGGATTCAATTCCTTGCACCGACATGATGGTTCACAACCATCCGTAACTCCAGTTCCAAAAGATGCAGTGCTCTCTCCTGACCTTGAGCACCAGGGACACATGTGCTACACTCAGGCAAACACTCAGACACACAAATGCATTTTTTTTTTTTTTTTTACATCTAGCATCCACAAATGAGAGGAAACACACAATGCTTATCTTTCTGGGATTGGTTTGATTCATTTAATGTGGTTATCACCATTACATTCGTTTCTCTGAAAATGATATGGCTTTGTTCTTTATGGCTGAACACAATTCCACTGTGTGAACCCACATTATCTTTGGCCTTCCTCTGTTCATAGACACCCAGGTGACTCCAAGACAATGTTTGTGAGCAGTGCGGCAATTAACTGTTATGCACGTGTCTGTGACATGTTGGGGTGGAGTTGCTGGGTAACCAGCAGATAACTGGGGCTTCCGCAGAGGCTAGACTAGCCTTCATTTCCAGCAACCCGTAGGGCTTCGTGCTGTCCACATCCTCAACAGCGCTTCTTACTTGATTTTTAATGACTGCCCTCTGGCTGGGGTGAGACAGACTCCCACTGTATTTTGGGTTTGAGTTTCTCAGGTGGCTAATGAGGTTGGACATTTTCTTCATGTGTGTTTTTTGAACCATGACTACATAGTGGTTTTTACTGAGAAGGGCATGTGGGAGATGGAACCAAGGACGTGAGCTTCACTCCTGAGCTGCACTAAGCCCCCTTTTAAAAATGTATTTATGCATATGTGTTTGTGTCGATCAGAGAACAACTTGCAAGAGTTGATTTTCCTCTCACCACGTGGAACCCAGAGGTCATCGGGCTTGGCAGGAAGCACCTTTATCTTCGCGCCTTCTCACCAGCCCAGAGCCTGTTTTAAAATGTGTCATTCCATATAAGTAAGAAATCCAACAGAAACTGGCAAAACACTTGATAGGTCATCTCAAAGAGCCTGTCCAAAATACACTGCCTGCTGCTCATTTTCATTAGTCAAACACAGGCCACGGTGGAACACTGATCTCATTCCCTCCAGAAAGGCTGCATGATGAACACAGGTCTAGGAGCAGCCAGAGCTTCCACACTCTCTGCTGGTGGGGACAAGACAGGATTTGCTAACCTTTAGCATATGTACACTTACAGCACTCCCCCTAAGAGCCCCACACTTGACTTAACCTAAATGTTCCTGAAGTACAAGGCAGATAAATAAACTGTGGTCTGTTTGTCCAGTAGAAATAGTCTGCAGTCATGGAAAGCACTGGCAACAGTAGAATCAAACTCAAGGAATGTTGCATAGAAGAAGCAAAGTGCCAAGAAGGTACATGGCATTCCTGTCAAAAACACAAAAGTGGCCTCAGCAAAGCCAGGGCTGTTGTGGCTCCACTGAGAGGCAGGCACAGAAAGCAGTGATCTCTGCCTAGTGTCCTGGGTACTGGTCCAGGGTATTCTCTTGCTGAGACCCCAGCTAGGCATTAGGGTTTGTATCCTCCTTGAGCAAATGCTGGGAAACAGACCCCCAAGGACAGCACTCTGGGGAAGCAAAGATGTGTTCTGGAAAGCTGCCTGGGTTGTTTGACACTCTCTGCTGAGTTTGTGGGGGTGAATTTGTCAACAACCAGATTAGGAAGGCCTGAAGACTGAAACTCCACACCCCACAGTGTTAAGCAAGGCTCCGGAAGTCAAAACCCAAAGTGGGGCAATATGTTCCTCAAATCTTTTGTTTTGGGCACTTCACCTCCCTGTGGGCAGAGCCTGCTAGGAGTGGCCAGTTTGGTGAGTTAGGTGCTAGGTGAGACAGGTTCTTGGTGGATCAAGCAGTTGGTAGGACAGGTGCGGGGAAGGTCAGGTACTTAGGAGGGTGGGTATTTGGTTTGATCACGCTGCTCACCGAATGCTAGGTCTGTCTGTCCTTGACACTCTTCCCTGCATGGCCCACTCACTGTCAGGTCCCTTGAGACTAGATGGAAGTGCTTTCCTGCCTAGCCACCTGTAGCATTCTATTCCATCACCTTCCCTGCCTTGAAGCTTGTCATCTCTGTCAGTCAGGATTTTCCAGGGGAACAGAACAGAATATGTGCTACAAAAGATGACTATTATGTTGCCTTACACGATAAGGCCTGGGCAGTCTAACAACGGCCATCTGCATACTGGAGAGTCTGAGAACTTGTTTGAGCTATGAGGCTGGATGCCTTAACAGTCCCAATCTGATACTGAAGGCTGAAGAAGCTGGGTTCTGATGTCAGCGAAGGCTAGTGGCAGCAATAATATAGATGTGCACATCAGCAAGAGGCGAAGGTGGGTAGGCAAAAGCACACTTACCTCCCTACCTCTTATCTGGGTCTCCCAGCACAAAGTGCCACCCACCCTGGGGGAGAGGCTTTCCCCCTTAAGTTAATCCTCCCAGGAAACACCCTCATACCTGACCAGAGGCTTATCTTTTAGTTGATCCCAGCTCCAAGCAAATTGACAATCAAGGTTAACCATTCTCCCTATGGTTGAAGATGGTATTCCCACCACACCACCTTATCTATATGTTCACAACAGGAAATAAACTAACCATCATGTGGTCTTTGACTCTATTGCTGTTACAAGGCTCTCGATCCTTGTCTTCTCAGAGGAAAGAATTTAGTCGAGAGAGTTTAAGTAAAAATTGATTCACAAGGCAAAGCTACACTCCAGAGAAAGATTGCAACGGGCTGTCCCAAAGGAAGAAGCCTCCCAGTGGGTCTGCATTGTGGATTTTATGATTGTTTATGAGGTATGATGACTCTTTCTCCTCCTAAATCATGATTGGCCAGATCTCCCTTTTAGGATATTCCCATGATCCTCTTGAAAAGCCCACAGAGAGGTGCAACACCACAGTATAAATGACAGCATGATGAAGTCTTGAAGATGCAGACCTTTTGTTAGTGTCCACATGTGGCAATTGGGAAGGATCTATGGCAGTGGTTCTCAACCTGTGGGGTGACCCCTTTGGGGGTCAAATGACCACAGGGGTCGCCTAAGACCGTCTTCAAATCAGATACTGGCACTATGATTCATAACAGTAACCAAATTACAGTTATGAAGTCGTAGCAAAAATAATTTCATGGTTGGGGATCGCCACATGAGGAAACTGTGTCAGGAAGGCTGAGAACGACTGGTTTATGGACAAGCTCTCTGCAGATTCAAGGCTGTTTACCTGCAAATCAGCATCCTGCCCGTCAGAGAACACAGCTACCAACACACAGCCTCAGTCCCCTTGGTTCTTCGTAGCTGGCTCCTGGCCTCTCGTGTCTCAGTGCTTCCTTCTCAGAGGGGTCACAAATATCTCCTGAGTCATCTGCCTGAATACCTCCCAGGTTGACACTAAGTTCACTGGTCTGTGGCTTGCGGTGCATTCTTCCTCATTTTTAAAAGTCCCGTCATCTGCCTCTGTCCAACTTCCTGAGGATCTCAGAGGCCTGTTAGAAGGCAGGGCGGGGTGCTGCTGAATCTCTTGAGGAGAACTGGTGTCTCTCAATACGGAGTGTGATCCTTCATGGCTTGTCTCAGTTCTCCCCAACAGTTGTTCAGGACAGGTCAGGGTTACGGGAGTTGGTGCCCAGTGCCAGCTTCCTTCCTTGAAGCAGGGGAGGTCCCTTCGGTCCTACAAGTTTTCTGAGCCTCGTCTACAGTTGGCTGGACTCCAGGCAGAACACCTTGTGTGTAGAGCCCACCTCCCCTCCCCTCCAGAGCTGGTATGAAGCGCTCACACCCTGAGGTCTGGCTTCTGCCGGGGTGGCCACGTGCACCTGGAAGGCCCCAAACTCTCCAGGAACGGAAGCTCCCAGCCCTTCCTCACGATCTCCTAAACTTTCCCAATTAGTCTCAGTGGGTCACACGGTCCCCTCTGTTGGCAGCAAAGGGCAGGTGCGTGAGATCATCTCCCGAGTGGCAGAACTCCGATCCCCTGCCTAAGCCTCAGGACTTCGGAGAATCCCCGAAGCTCAGCCTTGGTTTTCTTCACATTTTCTTTTCCTCCTGGGCACGGGAGCCGGGCCTGGGCCGCGCTGGGCCAGGTAATCTGCCTTTGAGCTCCACCCCCGGCCTCTGTGTTCTCTATTGAAGAGATGTGGGAGAAGCTGAATGGCTGCACGCTGTGTTTACTGCTATTTATGAAAAGAGCCAAACCCGCCGGCCTTTAAGACACGCCTTTCAGGAGACAGACGGGGCTCAAGCTGCCACCCGCGCCTTCGAAGCCCCGTGGGGCCGTGGGTCTTCGCCAAGGCTGCCACCCCAGGCGGAGCCAGGAAGTCAGCCGAACCCGAACCCGACCCCGGGGCCCCGCTCCTCGAGGGCCTTTTCCCGCTCCCGCTCTGGACGCGGGAAAGCCGCGCCCCGCCGTCCCTCCGCGGGGCCTCCGCGCCGGAGCGAGCCCGCGCGGCCGTCGGGCGGCGCAGCGACCACCGGGTGCTCGTGTGCGCGCGCGTACGCGGGCCGAGGGGGCGGGGCGCTCCCCGCAGAGTGACAGCTCGCCCGCGGCGGCGCCTCGGGGGGCTCGCGCGTCACGTGGCCCCCTAGGGGCGGGGCGCCCAGCTCACGCCCGGGCTCCGGAGCACCCCGCAGCTCGTGCGTCACGCGGAGCGGGGGCGGGGTGGAGGGGGCTGCTGGGCGGGGCGCTCCCGGCTGACTGACGACGCCTCAGAAGGACCCGGCTGCTCGCGCGTCGTCACGTGGTGCTAAAGGGGCGGGGCGCACCGGGCTGACTGACAGCTCGCTCCGCCGCGCCTCAGAAGGGTCCGGCACGGTTCGTCGCGCGCGGTGCGTTCGCGGCAGCTGCGGACCCGACGGCGTCCGCCCCGTGCGGGGTCCCGCGGGCTGCCGCCGCTGCGAGAGGGGGCGTCGGGCCGCGGCGCTGCGCTCGCCAGGGGCCGGGCGGCGTGGCGGCGCGGGGACGGGTGAGGAAGCGTGAGGAGGGGTCTCCGGTGGCGCGGGCGGGTCGGCTGGACAGCCGGCGCGGCCGGCAGGGCTGTCACTCCGCGGGCCTCAGCGCGGGGCCGGCCCACGGCCTCGCGAGGCCGCCGGGGACAGCTCCGGCACCGAAGCTGCCTCTGGGATTCGGGAAGACCCGAGCCGGTCTCGCCCTGGTCCGCGCGCCCACGGGGTGCAGGTTGATGAGCCGTGGGGCGGTGAGCAGGGGAGGAGGCAGGGGGCTCGGCGGTCCAGTGCCGCCGCACGCGAGCGGGACCCGCGGAGCGAGCGGGAGCGCGGCTGCGCCGGCACAGGTGCGCTGCTGGCCCGGGCCGGGTCCCCGACCCGGTGAGTCAGAGGCGGAGGTGACCTGGCAGCTGGCAGGCCGGGCTGCCCTCGCCGGGCTGGGATGCAGCCTGTAACACGATGCTGAGGTTCTGATTCATCCGGTTCGATCTCCCTCCTCCCCAACCCCGAAAGCGGGGCAGACGCATAGCACAGGACACCCCAGGACAGGAGCAGAGGCTCCGGAGTCAGTGAGCCGCGTTCCTTTCCTCTGTCCCGCACTGTGGTCAGAAATAGGGAGGACCAAGATAAGCTGTTTAGATGGGGCTCCGCGGGAAAAGTTGACACCTGAGATTTTCTTTTCCAATCAAAGGGATGGAGGTAGCCTTAAACTGGTACTGTCTTGGTTGGTGATGGTGGGCTATCTCAGTGTCTGTTGCATTCCAGAAGTTTCTTGCAATGTTTGTCCTTTGGATGGTCTGTGTCAGCTCATGTGGAGTGGATTCCTATTTCTTGAGAATGTCACAAGTATAAGCAGTGAGATGAGCATATCACGGGTCTTAAAGAATTTGAAGTGAGGTATCTCCACAGATGCTAAAAGCAGTTCTGTTTTTATGGCAATATCTGTTCCGTGAAGGTAAGTTGTTTTATTGCAACCCCAAATAGTGCTGAGGGAACTTCTTTTAAATCACCACTCCCAGGGGAGCTATAGAGTGGACAAGTCTTGTGAATACCTTGGCTTTCTTTCCTTGTCTCCCTTCTCTGCATTCATTTCACAAAAGGAAAAAAATCAGGTTAAAGGAAACGTCAAGGGGCTGGAGAGAAGGCTCAGCAGTTAAGAGCATGTGTTGGCCTCGAGGAGGACCAGAGTTCAGCTTCCTTCACCCACCTTAGGAGACTCACAGCCACCTGGAACCCTGGCTCCACAGAATCCGGTGCTCTTCTTGCCTCCTTGAGCACCAACACTCACGTGCATACACACAATTTAAAAATGAAAACAATTCCTAAAGAAATTAAAGAAATGAAATGTTAAAAATGAAATATCAAAAGCCAGTTACAGTGGCATAGGCTTGCAATATTAGCACTCCAAAGGCCGAGACAGGAGTATTCTGAGTTCAAGGCCAGCCTGGGCTGTTTGTTTAACAAGACCTGTCTAAAGAGAAGAATGAAAAGGTGAATGACAGGCTGGAGAAATGGATGGACGATTAGCGCTGACTGCCCTTCCAGAACAGTTCGATTCCCAGCGACCATATGGTGCTCACAACCATCTGTAATGAGATCAGATGCCCTCTTCTGGCATGCAGGTGTACATGCAGATAGAGCACTCATAAAATAAGTCTTAAAAAAAAAAAAGAAAGGGAAGCTGAAAGACAATCGGCTTCAGAAAGGAGCAGCAATAAGTGGGTGGCTTCCACCATCACAGTGTCCACTTGCCTTTGTAGCTTACAAAGTACTTTCAACAAGAGCTCTTAGTTCATCTTCACCACTAATTTGGGAGTGGCAGGTGGCATTCCTCTCCTGTCACAGATGAGGACATCAAGATTCACTTGTCCAGGGGCACTTAACTGTTAGAAGCAAAGAAAGCTCCACAATAACCATGTTGCTACAAGTGCTGGGTGGGTCTGGGCAGATTACGTCTCCTGCTGGGCTGGGAGGTCTTAGTGGCGATCCTTCTCTGCCCTCCTTGCCCCAGCCAGCATCACCATACTGTTACCTCTCCCTACATCCTCTGTGGCAACTCAGATTTGTTTCTAGGCTTTAAGAAAGCCAGTAAGTAGGAAGTATATTGCAGAGCATCTTTGCTCAAGTGCCTAGTGTTTCCAAACAGGCCAGGTGTCCTCAGCTGTGATGCAAGACAGCATGGCAGTTCTAGGGAGACCTGCCCCAATGGTTTTTCCTGGTCTCCCACCTTGAAGAGAAGCACTGTGGAATCCAGGGAGCTGCCGTTGGCTCTGCTGGTTTCACCTAGATTTTGTACATTGTTTGAGGTTTCGTTGCCTTTTTTTTTCTATTTTTAGCATACACAGCTGTTCTTGTTAGGGAAGAGCAAGCTTTTTATCCCGGTCTCTAAATCCTGGCCGCAGCACAGGATTGCAGGGGGTTGCCTCCTGTCTGTCCCAGCAGGTCAGTGGTTTAGGCAGACTGAAAGCCAAGGCAGTCTTGGGCACATGAACCCAAGCCAAGGTCTGCTGAAAGGTTTCATCTACCGCATGCCTCAGAGACTGTGTCTTTTCCTGATAGCATGTTTAATGAAGGTCACAGGAAGCTACTCAGAGTATGTATTGTAAGTTGCTACAGAGGTACAGGGATTAGGGCTGGTAAGAAAAGAACATCTTGATGTACAGAATTATAGAACACTCAAGGCTGTAATTGCTTAGGTCCCAGGAAGCAAAGGACAAAAGTACACTTAGAAAAGCTTCAGTTTGAAGAATGCCATGTCTCTCAGGATGAAGTTCAGTCTTCTTCTCTTGGACTGCCAGGTAGTGACACAGGTGCTGACTGACCTCACCTGTTTCTCCAGTGTCACCAGCTACCCCAGTCACTCCCAGAGGTTCCTCCTTAAGCATGCCTAGTTCGCTGTGCCACAGGGCCTATACACTGGTTGTTCCTCCTTCTAGATTTCCCTGTAGCCACCTCCATGTCATTCAGGTCAACAGTCCTGTATCACATGTTAAGTGAGACCTTCCTTAATAGTCAAATGATCTTCCTGTTTTCTCTGGTCCCCAGCCCACTCCCTTCAGCATATTGCATTATTCTTTATTTGTATTAGAAATGACCTTGTTTCTTTGAGAATATTTTTATTGTCTGTCCCTTCTTTGCTGCTGTATCAACAGGCCCAGAACAGTGACTGGCTTGTAGTAAGTGTTCAATGCATACTTGCTGTAGGACTGCTTATGTCAGTCAGAGCCTTGCAATATGGGAGGAGGTGCTGCTACAGAGGTTGTTACTGAATTGGTTTTCTTTTACTGGAGAGAGCAGACTGGCAGCTGACCACTGGGCAGGAGAGTTCAGGCTAGGGTGGATAGGAAGGGAAGCCAAGTGATGGACTGTTTCAGTCTCCTCGAGCAGCTGTAACTAAGTTCCACAAACTGGGTGTCTCAAAACAAGATAAATTATTCTCTCAGAGGTTCATAGACCAGAAGTCCAAAGTTGAGACATGGACAGGGCTGGTTCCTTTTCAGGGACTCGGAGATGTCCATGTATCTTTCAGCCTCCAGTGGTTGCTGGTGAGCCCAGGTATCCTTTATAGCTGAAGCACTCCAGCCTCTGCCTCTATGGTCACATGGCTGTCTTCTCTCATCTCTGGGTCTTCTCTTATAGGGGCACCAATTGGACTGAATTTAGGGTCAATTGTTATTCCATTGTGGTCTCAACCAGTTACATCCATAACTACCCTTTTCCAAATAAGTTTACACTCATAGATTCTGGGGCTAGAACTTCAGTTGACCTTTTTTGGTGGGGCAAAATTCAATTTAACATCTTCCAACTGCAAGATCTAGTGACCTTTAGTTGGGTGTAGTAACATTCACCTTTAATCTTAGCACTTGGGAGGCTGAGGCAGGAGGATTGCAACAAGTTTGAGATCAGCTTCATAGTAAGTTTGAAGCCAGTCATGACTTTAGAGTAAGACCCTATTTCAAAACACTAACGAGCAAATAAACTAAAAAACAACCCCCACCCAAATGTAATAACATTTTAATGGGGAAAATGGTGAATGGTGCTTGATGATGTTTAGAGACAATGACAGGGATTTAGATGCTTTCTTGGAAAGTGTCCACATTCCTCCCAACTTTCAGAGGAAGGGTGCTCTCTGTGCTTCATGACAGGTCTTGGGACAGGATTTCCCCTCTGGGTTTTTTGCTGGATGCAGTCCAATGGAATAGAAACAGCTTGTCCATGTCTAGCAGTATGACAAAGCTATTCCATCCCTGTTCTGTTCACTGTGGACTTCACACCTTTGTGTGGAGGAGGTGCTGACATCAGGGAAGCTGCCCTCCTTGTGTGCTTCCCAGGGTAGCTGCTGAGCCTGTTGAGGCATGTAGTCTCTAACCTTGACCCTTGACTGAGTATGAGCTTTTCGGGAGCTCCTGCCTGAGTAGTTTTGAGGTTTGGGGGGGAAAGAACTTTGCCCTTCTCTTCCTGGCTTTCTAAATCCTCTTCTTGTTTTATTTAGCTTTGAGGTGGGATCTTGCTGTGTAGCCCAAGCTAGCCTATAATTCACACTCTTCCCTCAGCCTTCTGAGTTCTGGGATCACAAATCTGTACCACCATGTACAGGTTGCTAGTATTTTTAGATTAGGTAATCCATGTGGCTGGTACCAAATGATATCAAATGATATCAAAAGATGTTAGTGAAAAGTTGCTTTGGTCACTCTGCTGTCCTCTCCCACCTCCACAAGGCACCATCACTGCCAGCATCTTGGGGCTCCTTCCAGAGACCCAATGCTCTTTTTATGTTTCCATTCCCAGTCACCATGGGGCTGTTGTTTCTCCTTTCAGCTTCTTTCCTCCTGACCCTTCTGTGCCCAGTTGTCTGGCTTGTTCCCATGTGTTCAGAGCTGATGACAATACACCTGCCAGGAGTTCTATATTGGGAAGGAAAGTGCTAGAAGAAATGACTCGGTGGTAGCACATTTGAGACAAATGTGAGGAAAATGCTTCTCTGGAAGGGGGGTTTCATTGTCCTGTTCCTTCAACTCCGTATCTAGGTTAATGCTGACAGGAGTGAGGACAAGGGACCCTGGGGGCAGGGTCAGATGATTTTATTTTTTCTGAGGGTGTGAAATTGTCCACAGCCTTGTTATAGCTGGAGCTTATTATAGGATATACTCTACCATGACAACCAGTGTGCCCAGCCACAGAGTTGTCATTTCAATCCCTACAAAAGCAGCCTGAGGTAGCCACTGGTAATATCCCGATATACAGTTGAGAAACTAGGCACAGAGGAGTCAAGGAATATGCAAATCCAGGCTCCCTGGCTCTGGGCCTGGCTCCTCAGCTTCTCTACTGCTGCTGCCCTGGGCTGAGCCTAAGTCACCTGTGAGACTGTGGTCAGTGTGCCTCTGGTAGGTGCTGGAGACAACACTGGCCCTTGGCCCTTTTTGTTGGGCGTTCCTGTTGCCCTGCCAGTCCTGACATTTAGTCTCTAGGCCGTATGGGCCCCTCCCCACCAAGAGCACTATCTCAACAGCCGCATGGCCTGCCAGGTAAGTCAGCACCCCCCTCACTCACTCTCTTACCTGGCCGTAGCACTCCTAGCACTTTGGGGATGCAGAAGTGCTGCGGATGGAAGGCTGAAAATGGCTTAAAAGCCCTGGCCTTTCTGAGCCTGGCTGCCAACTCACTGCCTGATTCTTTCTGTGGAAATGCTCAGCTCTTGGGCTTCAGACCTGAGTGCTCACTCCTCATGTCTTCTGCCTCCCCTCATCCTCTCTCTGCGTAGACTCGCAACAGCCCCCCACCCGGTCTTCCTTTTCTGTTTTCTCCTTTCTTTAAGACCTTGTTGAAGTACATTTTGAGCATTATGGAATCTACCCATTTCACGATTCAGTTATTTTTAGTGACTCTACTAAGTGGTAAGACCATCGTCATAGTCTAATTTTAGACTCTTCCCATCACTGTCCCCCAAAGCAAGTTGCTAGTGATAGCAGTTACTCTTTGTCCTACCCTGGCTCAGGAGCTAACATTTTACAATCCTCACCAGAGTTCTTCTGCCTATTCTGGGCACTGAGTAATGGGTGGCTCTTTGTGACAATGTCATTTCTAGCTCAACCCTATTGGAGCATAGATCACTCTTTGCTCCCATTCAGTCATTATTCTGTCCTGAGAAAGTGTGGTGCCTTCTGTCCCTCTATCTTCCAGCCCCACCTGCCATCTTGCAGGTGTGCCTCTGCTGTAGGTGGGCAGGCGAGTGAGGGTGACCTTAGCATTCTTATTGACTCAGCTATGGACTTAATTTGAGGATGGGAATAACATCTGTGTAACTCTGGGCTGGCTTGAACCCATGATCCTCCTGCCTCAATCTCCCCTGTGTTGGTATCACAGGCAGGTGGCACTAGATTGTCTGAGATTGCCCAAGTTTGTCCATGAATGTCTTCTCTCTGTCCCAGGATCCTAGTTAGAGTCCCTGTTGCATTTCTGCCGTAGTCCCTTGTACTGAGACCCCTCTTGTCTCTTGTCTGGTCTCTTTACACACTTTACACACACACACACACACACACACACACACACAGAAAGAGAAAGGTGGAAGGGGGGGGAGATGGAATATTGTGGTGCCTGTGAGAATCGCCAGCTTTGGGGGGAAAAAAGGGATGCTAAGACAAGGTGAAGCTGCCTACTGCATTGTGAAGGGAGAATTGTTAGGAGCAAAAGCTGCTGTGGATCTTAGCTAAGGGGGCTCCTTCCAGAAGCTTTTTCCTGACTCTAAAACCAGAAGGGGGTGACCAAGACCCATTGCAGGGCTGGAAAATTCCCAGCAAAGACTGGAGCAGGGGTTGTTTTTCTCTTAGTTACTGCTATTCAGGCCATTGTGGTGTGTACAGACCATAGGCAGGGGCGCCTACCCAGCCAGGTGTGCCGGAGACATTTTCTTGGCCTTTGTATCTTAGGCAGGCATGATTCAGAGCAGATGAGTCACACACAACTGCAAAGTAGCCACCGAGCTTGGGGAAAATGGGACACTGAAAGAGCAGATCCAATGCAGATGGAAAATACCAGAGTAGATAGGCATCAGTGACTGATGCCGAGCCAACATGCTTGAGCTGGGAGGGGTAAGCTAAAACTGAGGTGCATGGCTGGGGTTCTAGAGAAAGGGGTGACAGTCCTAGAAGAACAGGAGCTTGTTAACTGCAAATATTAAGAATGGAGAAAAGACTTAAGTGAAATCCAAACAACACCAAATCTGAGATGTCCTCCTCTGGTATTTCAGTTTGGGTTGGTCCAAAGAAAATGGAAAACCAGCTAATAACCCAGCTTAATGCTGCTTCTACTCTGCCATCAAGAGCACGCTTACAGCTGAGCATGGTGGCACGTTCCTATAACCCTGGCTCTCCCAGCACCAAAGGCCCAAAGCTGCAGGTCTGGAGTCAGTGCCTCTTCTTGGTAGTCCTGCCAGCATGCAGTCTACTCCATGACCAGAGTGGAAATCAGTCCTGGCAGACTGCTTTGGGATATAAGCCTGGATCTTTAGCCTAGCCTCCAAGCAAGCCCCATTTCCTGACCCAGGCCTTTTCCTCACTATGCCTGCTCAGCCAGTCCTTCTCACTGAGCACCATTCAGCAAAAATTCAAGGTGGTCCACATACATGGGTAAATTGTTCTAGAAGCCACATTAAGCTTCCTTAAGTAAATGAAATAATAAAAATGGATTTAATGATTTTTATACAGTCAGTATAATCAAAACTTAAACAATATAGTTTTTTAAAGGTTTATTAATTTTTTAAAAAAGGTTTATTTTTATATGTTTGAGTGTTTGCCTGTATGTATGTCTATGCACTACATGTCAACATAGTGCCCACACAGGACAGAAGGTGGTATCAGAGACTGGAGTAACAGATGGTTGTAAGCCACAGTGTGGGTGCTGGGGCTCAAAGCTGGGTCCTCTGAAGGTGCAGTCAGTGCTCTTAATGGCTGAGCCATCTCTTCAGCTTCACAATATAGTTTGTGGTTTGTTTGTTTGTTTTTGAGATAGGGTCTCACTATGTAGTCCAAACTGGCCTAGAACTCACTATCCTCCTGCTTCAGCTCTTGAGTGCTGGGATTACAGGTGACACCATCACACCTGCCTTACGATATTTATTACTGAGAGACTTAAATTTTTTTTCCCCTTGTATGACGTTTGAAATCCAATGGCCAGGACATCTCAGTTTGGACAGCCACATTGTCCACAATGGCCACAGTGGCCATTGCCAACCCACTGGACAGCTCAACTCTCATCGGTTCACATTTGTGTTTCATTCACAACACTCATGATGATGCTGTGGTCTCTGCTTATTCTCTGGTGCCTCTGACTGAAGCAGAAGCTCCCTGTTTGTCTTGCCCCTGCAGACAAAGTGTGTCCCACTGTAAATTCATGGTGAACTCTGCTCAGTAGCTCAGTGAGCATGTGGCCAAGCACACAGAGTTTCCATTAAACGTGTCAAGGCAGCTAGGAAATGAGTGCCATTGACAAGGCAACTGCTTTTTAACAGGACAGCTTTATGTCCAGGCTTCCTTGTCACCAAGAAACAGTACCCATTTTGTATAACTGCTGTATCAAGGATCATCCTGATTACTTTGCAGTTGGGGTTTGGGGGAACAGCAAAACTAGGGAAGAGTTCAACATGAAGCAACTCAAAGAGTTGGGGTTCTTTAGAGTTTCTGTTGCTTGGGGTTAATGTAGATCAGGAGAACCTCCCTAGGGACAGTGTTTTGAGACATTTATAATGCTACACTGGCCCTGTGCACACTACACTAGGCAGGGAAGCTCCTACTATAGAGACGGGTCTGCTGAAGGCACAGAATGACAGGCTGAGGGTCCACCATGCTGTGGAGAGATACCCTGCTCTGCTGTAACCTATGGTGCCTGCTCATCACCTCTGGTGACATCTGGAAGGTCTTTATCTAGGAACTTGGCAACTCCATGCAGACCCCACCTTCTCATTCCCTTTGGTCCCAGGTTGGAGTCTCCCAACCTAATGCTTCTTTCCCTCAGAGGACAGAGCAAATGGGAGCAGCCTCCAGTGAGAGCAGCTGAGCTGAGAGAAGAGAAAGTCAGCTGTGAAGTGAGTTAGCTTCTGCCTCGGGCAGTAGAGGGGCTGCATCTGTGCACACAGAGTGGTCCTTGTACTGTTTAGTTGCCGTGAGTGTTGAGGTGGCAGGACCCTTCTTCCTCACTCACCAGGCAGTGGCACCTGCAAATTCTGCACCTCCATGATTTGGAAGGGTATATGTTTATATTCCAAGGTAAGAGTAGAGTGGGGACTGACAGTGCTTACCTCTTCTTGTATTTGAGTGCCCAGGAGAGAGTTCTAAGCTGATTTTATTATGGTTAAAATGATGTATGTTTGAATTGTACAGTTTGGGGGGATTCTTCTAACTGAAGCTGTGCTAAGCTTCCAAACTGTTTATCCCTCCCAATTCTCCAGCTAAGTCTGAGAAAATCTGCATTAGCTATGTGGAGGACCTCTATCCTCACTCTTACTGCTTTGTGCCATCTGCTTTTGTGGTCTTAAATATCTTCTTGTGTCTGACATGCTCAGGTTCCTACTAGATTTGACTCAGAAATGTAATCTCTCTATCTTTCCCTCTCCTCCCCTACCAGTGTGTGTGTATGCGTGTATGCGTGTGCACACATGCATGTTGATGTGTGAGTACAGTGCCACAATGCTCATTTGGCGGTTAGATACCGATCTTCACTTTCACACTGTTTGAGACAGGTTTGTTATTGGCCAGAAGGTATGCCAGGTTAGCTGGCCCACCAGTTTCCAGGGATTCTTCTGTCTCCATCTCTCATCTTGCTGTAGGAACACTGGGGTATAAATGTATACTACTTCTCATGGCATTCCATGGGTTCTGGGGTCCTCCTGCTTTGAACTGAGTCTTCCTGCTTGTGAGGCAAGAACTTTACCCACTGAGCCATCTTCCAAGCACAAGAAAAATGAGGCTTTTAAGATTTTTCCAGAGCTGGGTGCTGGGAGCCCCAATACCCTGGCAACGTGGTTGAAGTCTGTTGACAAGGTTCCAGACTCCCTGGCTGGGAATTTTGGCTTACTAGCCATTTTGCCCCTTTCTCCCCTTTGCTGTAATGGAGACAAAAGCCTTTCATCATGTCTGCATGGCCTAGTAATACCTTAGCTGGCTGGTGTTAGCTGAGAAGGAGAAGCAGCCATTTTTTACTCAAAAGTAGTTGTCATTGTAAAATATCTAGTGGGCTTCTAAGTCCTGGCATGTGTAAAGCTACCTATTCATATTGATAGTACATTGTAAAGGATATTCCTGGAATGGGTGTTGGTCCTCCCAGGAAGAGACAAGCCTTTAACAGATAGAAGCAAAAGGAGCCTAGATAGAGAAAAAATAAATACGCACCAAACAGCTAAAAACTGTAAAATAAAAACCTTCTTTGCTTACATGGCACCTGCTCTGTTTGAGGCAGATGGGGATATTATTCAACTAACAGTATTGAGTCAAATGTTCTTTCATAGCAAACAAGATAAGTCCCAGGAGGCAGGACTCCCCACCCCACCGCAACCCCCTCCACCGCAACGCCCCCCAACTACGTCTACATATGAAACCAGTTCCTCTGAAGGCCTGAGCAATATCTACATACCAAAAAACCGTACTTGGCTTTTTAAACTTTTTGCCAGAGCAATCCTCTCTCTGGTGTGGGTCCTTTCCCCTGGTAATGTATATTGTAAGTCTCTCCCTCCTCTTCTTGGTGTGGGTTTTTCCACTGACAAGGCGCCCCTTGTCTTGCCCCTCTCTTTTCTTAATATGTATACTGTTAATTCCCCCATTAAAAATGTTCCTGTGTTTTACTTCTAAAGCGTGTTCCACATGTCATTTTAAAGCACGATCGTGCATGCCATTCCTTTTGGTCCCATAGAAAGAATGAACTACTCTGTTCGTTTGTCATTCCTCATTTTTCCTGCACTCATACTCCCTCCTGCGTAGAGTTTTTGTGAATCCATTTGTGGAAAAGGCTGGTTCCTTCCACAGCTGGACAGTGGTGCACACCTTTAATCCCAGCACTCGGGAAGCAGAGGCAGGTGGATCTCTGTGAGTTTGAGGCCAGCCTAGTCTACAGAGTGAGTTCCAGGACAGCCAGGGTTATAACAGAGAAATCCTGTCTCAGAAAAGAGAGAGAGAGAAATATTTCCCCAGGCAGAATCAAGCTTCTACTTTAGTGCTGCCATTAGCATCTAGAATCG
This sequence comes from Cricetomys ansorgei, assembly GCA_026225945.1. NCBI lineage: Eukaryota > Metazoa > Chordata > Mammalia > Rodentia > Nesomyidae > Cricetomys > Cricetomys ansorgei. The sequence continues at coordinate 936,696 of JAMJFZ010002811.1, forward strand.
TGGTATTTGTCAGGATGCTCAGATACTTCTAGTATGTCTCTAGTGTGTGTTTGAGATGTGATGGTCTTATCCCATCTGTCTTCATGTCCTGGGAACCAGCAAGGTCCTAATGGTTGGATCCATTGATTGACCTAGTCAATGGTCAAACAAATTACCTGAACTCTGCAGAGTAACACCCTGTAGCTTCCCATCTGTGCCCTCTGTGGGAAGGAAGGGGAAGTGGCATCAAGGCAGCAGCTGTGGAATCTCTGACTGCTCTGTACCAAGCAGAGCTGACAGCCAGTCCAGAGCAGGAGCAGTCTCTCCTGTTAGTATTCCACAGCCAGAGGCTGCCAGTCCACCCTAGTACTGTGGCTGTTTAGGGGGTCCTTATTATCAGGTCTCATTACTGAAGCACAACTGTGAAGGGAAAGGTTTTGTTTAGCTCACAGGTTTTGAAAGCCTAAAGCTGGGCCACGTTGTTGGTTTAGTCTCCAGTGAGTGGAACATCATGGCAGAGCCTGTGAAGAAAGAGTAGTCTTATCTCTAGTCTGAGCAGGACAGGATGAGCAGAGTCTCAGTGACCTAAGGACCTCTCATTATGTCTGCCTCTACACCATTCCCAGCCCCTCTCATATATTGCTAGCCTGTGGACCAAGCCTGTAAGAGATGGACCTTTAAGAACACAAAGTCTAAGCCAGGCAATGGTGGCACATGCCTGTAATCGCAGTACTAGGAAGCAGAGGCAGGCAGATCTCTGTGAGTTCAAGACCAGCCTGTAGCAGCATCCACAATCCAGCATAGCAAGGCTGTCGGAGTCAGGCTCGCATGCCCTATCTGGATGATCTGGACAGTAGCTCTTTGGCCACAGACAGCTATGTAGCTTTCTAAGTCTTAAGGCCTCTGCACCCACAGACTGAAGTAGCAGTGGACCAGGTCTGTGCGGCTCAGTGCCTGACAGGTTGTGACAGCACAGTGTTAGTTGCCATTACTTTTAATAACCAACAAGCCCTTGCCACTGCTGGAAAAGCTCAGCAGGACTGCCCTTCCAGAAGCACAAGCCGCACTGGATGCATCTGGCTTTGACTCTGGGGCAATTGGTAACGGGCTTATATAGCATGTAGAGAAGTTCCCGTGACACACAGGGCCCTGGAGAAGATGCAGCAGTGTCTCCTTCAAGACACCTGGAAGTCAACTCTTCCATTCAAATGCAGTTTTATCAAGAGAAAAATTTAAAGAAATGGTGCTCTAAATTCTCTCTAAAATCTAACTGTACAGAACTTCTATAATGAGTGGCATAAAATCTTTGAAACGTTTATTAAGGGAAATTTAAAGACCTGGTACACAGCTGTAGTTCCAGCCACTAAGGAGGCTGAGGCATTAGGAACACTTGAGCTGTTGAGTTCAAGACACAGTGAGACCTTGTCTCCCTCTGAAAATCCAAAATTCAATAGTATCTCAGATACCAAGTATTTGCATGCAATAAGGTACCTGCTCGCTGTCTCTGTTTATGTGTGTCTCCAACTCCTCTCATTCTCTCTCTCTCTCTGGGTCTCTCTCTCCATTTCTCTTAGAATTAAGAGAATTTCTCTGTTTCTGTCTCATATTGTGTCTTTCTGTCTGTGTTGTGTGACTCTGGTGCCCTCAACCCCTGTGTGTGTCTTGTTCTCTGTGTGTCCTTTCTGACCACTGGAAAAGACTGAGCAGTCTGACCTGATTAGAGGCATGTGGAGAGATGGCCCTCCCCTGTATTTTGGGGATTCTGAAACTTATTTAATCTCTTGTATCAAGTTATCTGAAAGATCTGATATGGCATTTTAGCAGGTTGTCTAAATCATTCTGCAGCCAGAGACATCAATCTGGGGTGAATTGCTCCCAGAAAAGAATGTGTAAAGCAAAACCATGGGAGCTGGACAGCAGGGTGTGGTCTGTCACACTCAGGCCTCTGTTCCTGAGCCCTGCTGAGCCTGGCCTCCTGCTACTCAGAACCCAGCCCCAGTGTGGAGAGGGTTGTGTCAGTGCAAGCCCTCCTCTGCCACAGAGGCACCTCCCCTAAAAGATGAGGGTGCAGCTCTGGTGACTTGCCTGGCCACTCTTGATCTTTTCTGTGGGTTGCTCTGCCCCACTCCCATGGAGGTATTTGAACAGGTGAAATGCTGTAGCCAGGCTCAGACATTCTCTTGCTCATTTCCTCGGTGGGTGAGGCAGAGGCAAGTGTCCTGTGTTGCTTATCAGTGTCTGTGGCTCTTGGGCAGTCGGTGGTGAAGACTCTGGGTCAGTGGTGTTGGTTTATAGGGAAGGAAGAGGATGGGTGGATGCCTGGTACAATGCAGGAAGTCAAGGCGACCTTCCCTGTCAGCCAGGGTGGGCCATGGTATTCAGGGAGCTGACAGGAAATGGAGCTTCTCCCGGGAGCCCCTGAAGAAAGCCTACAGCATGCATTGTTGCTCCTGGCAAGGACTAAGGCTTCTGTTGTCCCAGTAGCTCCAGAAGCATCTGCTCTCCTACCCTGAGAGAGTAACATTCATCTTAAGGGCAGTTCCCCTGCTCATCCTGTCAGTAGTCTGTGGTGCTGGGGCTCATCTGGTTTTCTGTGACCCCAGAGCCCTGGGAGCTCCTGGCACAGCTTACTGTCCCTGACCTCCACACCCAGTGTGGACTTTCTGTGCTGCCCTGGACTCATGGCCACTGATGCTGAAGGAAAGGAAAACTAGTGTGGGTATATCCTAGAGTACCCAGCAGCGGGTGTCACGGTGACAGTGTGCAGTGTGGCATCCCAAGCTAGTCATGTCCCTGGCGATGGTGCATCTGGCCTGTCCAGTGAGGGAGTGTTTTCCGTGTTAGCCTTGGGTTACTGGAATTTCCCAAAGAAGCCTGGGGGGCTTGTCCTTGTGTCCCTGTGAGTTTTGCCCTTTGTCCTTTACTTGGTATCTTTTTTGTTATGCAGTGGCAGCTTTCACATGCAGCCATCCTCTCTGAAGGTGCTTGCCCCGTTCAGTTAAAACACTAAGCTTGTCTGACCTAGTGTGCCTTCAGAGCATGGATGCCTTCCTCCTCACTGGTGGAGGACGAAAGCATGGGAAGCCCCAGCTCTCTCCCTTCCCTCCTACTCCAACCCCCACCCTCCTTGCAGGGAACTTGAATTTGACCTTCCTCATTTCCAGCCCCCGATTTCCAGGTCCTCACTGAGCTTCACTGTTGTCATGAGCAAGTGAAACTGTCTGTAGGCGGCAACATCTTTGTCCCCTGGGGCCTGCTGATGATAGAGCCTGAGGTGACTCAGACTCTCAAAGGACCAGGTTCAAATCTGCCTGTCAGGGAGGGCTGTAGCTGAGGTGTCTCAGCACAGTGAAAACCTGGGGGAAGCTGGGGAAGCTGGGTTTGAGTGCCAACTCCAGGTCCCATGCTGGGCATGTGGTGGGGGGGTTTGCAGCCAGTGGCTGAGCCTGCAGTCTCTAGAGTCCCCTCTTTCTCTTCTTTTTCTAAGTTTATTTTGTGATGCCAGGTAAGTGCTCTACTACTGATTCACACTCCAGCCATTTTCCAAAGAAAGAGGAATGCTCAGCCTGGGCTGTGTCTTGGGCACTTAGCTGCACCTGCTGCTTCTCTTCTTATAATTATCGTGCAGTAGAACAGACGTTTTGTAGTATATTTTAAAACACACAGTTTCATGAAGTCACTACCAAATTCAATTAGGAAGCAGTTTCCATCACTCCAAACTCATCTTGGCGATGCTCCTCCCCATCTCTACCTGGCAGGGGCACCTCTCTGTCTTTTGGAAAATGCCTCACATATGGAATCAGGTAAACTGTCAAGGAGTCTCCCTTCATCCTGCTGAGGCTTCCCAAGACATTCATGCCTGTAGTCCAGAGTGAGGACATGCCCAGGTGGCTCACCTGCCTACCCGCTGATGGAACCTGGCTGTCCCTAGCTCTTTGCACGAACACTGCTGAGCAGATCTGTGAATGCGCTGTTCCTCTTAGAACAATGCACACCTGGGAGTGAGCTTGCCTGTCTCTGTGGTCATTGTGTTTATCTCTGTAGGGTACCCAGGCCTCCCGTGCACAGGGCTTCCCAGGGATGTATGCAGTTTTCTGCTCTGTGGGATGGTGTCTCCTTCATAATCCTCAGGTAAGGCCATGAAAAAAAAATAAGAGAGAAAAAATATTAATTCTTGTGGCTTTAGAGCTGGCTCAGCAGTTGCACTGTTCTTGCAGAGGACTGAAGTTCAGTTCCTAGCACCCATGTCAGGTGGCTCATACACACCTGTAACTCCACTTCCAAGGGATTGGATGCCCTCTTCTGGCCTCCACAGGCACCTGTACATACGTAATGCACACACACAGAGACAGAATATAATTCTGCAGAGGACACATCTGACACATAGGACACAGCAGCGTGATGGCCAAGGCCAGCATCCATCCAGAGTGGTGAATGACTTGATGGCCTAAGCCCAGATGTGGTGAGAGGGAAATGGCTTTCTCTAAAGACTGTGTAGATGCATCCCAGGGGTGTTTCCTTTCCTTTCTTTGGATATTTGGAAATGGGGTCTCATGTCCTCAAACTCAGTGTTTGGCTGAGGATGGTCTTGAACTTCTGATCTTCCCATCTATGTCTCCCAAGTGCTAAGATAACAGGCATGTGCTACCTTATGATACTCCCATCTGGTAATCGTGCTTTCCTGCTCCTTGAGATGTCCTTTTTGACTATTGGATTACATGTGTGTGATGCATGTGTGCATGTGCTTGGATGAGTGTGAGGGGGTGTGAAATGGATTCTCCAGAATTACTCAGCTTCTTGGATCTATGGGCTTTGTCCTTTGTCAGCCATAGCTTCGGGGATTTTGGTGGTTTTTGGCTTGCTTCTCTGTTCCGTGCTGTCTTCCTTTGCAGCACACACATACTGGACCCTTTGCCACTGCCCTTGTCTGCAGGCTCAGCTCATTTCCTCATCTTTTCTCTGTTGCTGGGATGAGTCGCTTGCTGACCTTTTGGTGTTCGCTGACTCTGCTCTGCCATCCCATTTCTACTGAACTTCTCCAGTGAGTTTTTCATTTTCCATTCTACAATTTCTGTTTAATTTCCCTTTGTCTTCTTCTCCCCTGAGACTTTTAAATTCTCCTTCTTTGTCAGAACCACCCCGCTTTGCTTCTTGGAGTATTTTTAATAATAGCCATTCTGAACCTCTGTCAGCTGATTCCAGTAGCAGTGCCCTCGTAGGTGATCTGAGCATTCACTTCATCTCTCTCAGGAGAACGTTCCTGGTTCTTTGTGTGCTGGGTAATTTTGGATTAACCCTGGATGTTCCACATGTCAAGTTATAAGACTCTGAGTCATATTTAAGTCTCTCAGGGAGTGTTGATACCTTGCGTTTGGCAGGCATTGGCCTCTGCAGGTTCTGGTTTTGGCTGCATTTCTCATGACTTTGACCAGCTATTCTGATCTTACTTGCCATAATCTCCTCCATATAGTGGTTTTCCGTAGATACCCAAAACCCTAGTGGTACCCGAACCTCTGATAAAGCTTAATTTACAAGTTAGGAATACCAAGAGATCAACAACAATAAAAGTATGATGAGCAGTTACACAGCACACTAATGCTTTGCCAGCGTATAGCCCATTTTCTTTGAGGTTTTGAATAAAATAAAGGCTACTGAGACCTAAGCACTGGGTACTAACACAGTGGGCCTAATAACAAACATGGTTATCAAGTGATATGCAATGGATAGTGTATACAGTATGCATATGCTGGACCTCTTAGACAGGATGGAACAGGGTGTCAGAGCTCCTATCACACTAATTTCTGTTTAATGTTTTCAAACTGCAGTTGACCAATGGCAACAAGGATCCCATAGGTAAAAGGCGGCTTCTTTCTTGCCAGGGCTCCCTCTGCCATCCTTCAGCCCTACAGTATGGGCCTTACCAGGTTTTGTTGTGCTTTTCCTGTCTTTGTGCTTACTTCCTTGTCCAAGAAGACAGAGAGGAAAAACAGTGGGGTTTCCACCCGTTCTGATTTTTCTAACTGAAAGGGGTTTCCCTCGGGGCTGAGGTACTATATGCAGGCCACTACTGCTGTAGAATGGCCTGGGGACTGGGCCACTGGAGAACAGAGAATAGAGACAAGGCAACAGGGAAACCTTGGGGATTTAGCTCACTGTCTGGAAAGCAAACCACCTTATTCCTTCCCCTTAAGCCAGGACTAGATGGCCATCCATGCTACTCTGAGCAGGGGCAGAAATGACAGCCTCCTGCCACTCTGGTGGTATGTCACATATTGATCTCTTCTCTCACCTATTAACCAGAATTAGATTTTCAGAGACATTTTCAGAGACATGTAGATTTTCAGTCTACATTTTCTGCAAGTATCAAAGCCACATTTGGGGTGAGGCAGGTGACCAGGTACTTATTCGAAGCACAGGGAGCCTTGAAGCTTCAGCCTGCAAGGCATAAAACAGAGAATCTGGATTGAATAAAGAAAAGAGGAAGTTATTGCATGTCTGGCCAGGAACCATGAGGTTTGTATGGGGAAGAGGGGAAGGGTGGATGATTGGGCAAGGCCTCTCTGCAGCTTCTTTGCTGAGACAGCTGGTTCTGTGTTCACAGAGTGAGCAGCCTTCTGCTAAGCTAATGAATGACACCAGATGAGCCTCTTCTCCACCTGGAGCACAGGCTGAGGATCTGTGATTTAAAAGTCTAAAATTCCTAGTCCTTCAAAGTCCGAAACCCTCAGCACCAATGTGATGCTATAGCAGACCCCTTGCAAGGGTTCAAGTCACACACAGGCACACAGAAATAGTGTATAAAATTGCCTCTGGGCTGAGTGTATGCTGCACATGTGGGGAACGCATGTGTTCCAAAGCATGAAGTATCTCAGATCAGCCACAGGCAACCTGTAGACAGTGTCAGGTGGAGATGGGGGGAAATACTTCTGAGAGTGGAATCTTGAATCTAAAGTGTTGGATGTTTGCATGGAGATGGTCACCACGCATGTACCCTCCTGCAGCAGAGGCCAATCTAGCTCCATAAGAAAATTAGTATTTAGCCAGCCATGGTGGAGCATGCCCATAAGAAGATGATGCAGGTGGTTTCCAGGCCAACCTAGGCTGCAGAGTGAGATCCTGGCTCAAAAAACAATAAAGGTTCTTAGTGCATGTGTATGTGCTTGTACTCTCTCATTATCCCCTTCATCTTTTTTTTTTTTTTCCTCAAAAAGCAAAGCTAAAGCTGGGTGTGATGGTACACATTTGTATTTTCTGTGAGGCAAAAGGATGGTCAGTTTGAGGCCAGCCTGAGATACCTACTGAGTTCCAGGCTCACCTAGACTGTAAAGGGAAACCCTACCTCAAAACAGAACCCCTACCTCAAAACAAACAAACAAACAACCAAAAACCAAGGGCTGGGAGTGTAGATCAGTTGGTAATGCTTGCCTAGCATATTCAAAGCCCTGGCCAGGTTCAGCTCCCAGCACCACAGAAACTGGGTATGGAAGAGTATATCTGTAATTCCAGCATTCCAGAGCTGTAGACAGTAAGATCAAAGTTCAAGGTTATCCTGGGCTGCATAGTGAGTTTAAGTATAGCCTCGGCTACATGAGACCCTATCTCAAAAAGAAAAGAAAAAAAGCTTTTAGTGCAAGAATGATTCTCACTGGATTACAAGACCCTCTGAAGGGCTGTGTTCAGTCTTCATCAATGAATACCCACCTACACACATTAACCATGGTTGTCAGGGTTCTCCTCGCTGTGGAATCGCATGCTGAGCCTCCTTCAGACACCTAACATTAGCATGCAGCTGAGGTCTTCTGGCTCTTAGGCCTCCTTCATCGCTCATTTGATCCTTACAGCGACCTGTGAAGGCAGGGCTTCCCAGGGCTGTGATCATCTGACTGCTTCCCCTTTCAGTATTAGTCTTGCTTTCATTTAATACAAACATTTTCCTTGGTGCCCTGCTGTCATTGTTGCTCTGATATTTCAATGGAGTGCCAGAATTAATGTAGCAAAATTCACATGTTTTCATCGCACATTTTGGTTATTCTCCCATCTTTGCTGTGTGCTTAGGTTATATTGCCCTAGGATAGACTGAGCAGGCAGGCATATGACAGGAGGGGGTCAGAAGACACAGTGACCTGCAGAAGGCTCCCGTGTAGAATACTGTCAGTTTGAGATTGCTGCATGTGGAAGAGCAGGTTTCCAGAGAGCTGGGGTTTAGCCAGAGGGAGAAGTGAGCTAAAGAGGAAGGCAGCCTTGAAGGTCAGGGTGTAGGGCACTGATGGAGGTTCAGAGGTGCTCATGCAGCCTCTTAAGGTTGCTTTTGAATACTGGCAGCATCTCTGCCTTTGTCCCTGGAGAGCTGCGTGGGTAGCTTTGACTGAGATGACAGGTGTCCTGAGTAGGCGGAGACGGACACTAGTGGCCTTTCTGCAGAGGACATCAGGCAGCTTGCCAGGGCTTCCTGCCTCCGGGATGGTAGCGTGATCTCTCCTCCCACGGGACACAGATGTCCTCTACACATGCACAGTTTTGTGCTTGACCCTCTCCTGGGCCAGTGGACAGCGCTGAACCTGAAGAGAATGAACCATCATTCGCTCTCATTGTGACCTCCACTGGGTTTTCAAAGAAGGTACACTTTCATATCCTGTGAGAGCCTGTCTCCAACTAGTGATGGCCAGCTCTTTTCTCCTTTCCAAAAGACAGACATTGTTCGTGTATTTTGCCAGTTTACCCAAAAGGATGGAGAGTCAAGCCAGTCTGTCAAAATTGCATCTAGCTGTTCTTGGTTTGTTTTGCTAAAGAAGTGCAGCTGGCCAGGCTTGGTGGCACACACCTTTAACTGCTGTATTCAAAAGGCAGAGACAGGTGAATCTCTGTGAGTTCAAGGCCAACCTGGTCTATATAGTAAGTTTCAGACTACCTAGAGATGTATAGTGAGAGACGCTGTCTCAAACAATCAAAAGCCTATAGCTGTTTACAGAGGAAGGCGGTGATTGGGCATTGAACTGGCATGTGGTTATCGTGGAATCAATAGAGTTGAGGAATGACAAAGGTTACAGAAAACAGCAGGCTTACCCGAGATAACTGAACTATCACTCTGAGTGTGTGGCTTGGGTTTTAAATGGCAAACAGAAGCTGAGGGCTTAGACTTGGAGGAGCTGTTGCTTGTAATCACAATTCCCATCCTCCCTTCATGGCCGCTTGTGCTGCTAGACTCCTAGATCCTTCTGGGTGTTGGCTATGGGGTGAAGTGTGTTCTAGAACCTTCTGTGGTAGCCAAATCAAGGAAGAAGGAAAAGGGAGCCTATCTTTGCCGTGCCATTCTCTCAGCCTGTGACACAAAGCCTGGTTCATCTAGGCATGGGTAGTACTGCCAGTTGCTGTTCATGGAGAATGTCACCTGTCATTTTCTCCCTTTAGAAACATATTAGCCACCTTCTTGTTCCCAGAGATGATAAACTTGATGCCCCTTTGCATGTAACATGATGAGGATTACAGCAGAGAAAATCTAGATTGAGTTTCACAGACAGACATCTCAGGGTAAACAACAGGAGCCCCTTCCTGTTAAAACCCTCCACTTGGCTTTCCTAGCAAGAAGACCCAGTGTTCAGAGCCATACTGATCAGTGGGCCTTACCTTGTTAGAGCCCTAACAGCCATGAAAGAGCAGTCCAGTCCCTCCTACCCAACCCTTCATAGATGGGAGAGCCATGGTCCCATCTCCTTAGTTGTCCCCCACCATGAATTCCTTCCACTTCCTCTCTGATATTCCTGTGACATAATCTAGACCTGTGGCAGCTCTGTATGGTTTAATTTCAATGCCTTCCGATGCTGGGAGATTCTCAGCAGCTCTTTCTCCCCTCACCTTTCTTAAAGTCTTGTAAATGCACCAAATTAAAATGCCTTTCAAATCTACTGTTCTGTATAAATGAATGACTCCAGGTTGTTCTGGACTTACATTGAGGTTAGCAATGTGTGCAGATAGCCAATAGCCAGGGCTGTGGCTACTCAAAGCATTGGTGTGGAAAAGGAAGCTGATCAAGGTACAGGATTGCAAAGTGTTCTCAGAACATTCTCATCAGCACAAGCAACATTGCACCTGGTTTTAGATCAGAGCTTTGTCAGTGTATCTCGAGATCATTCTAGCTTGTGTGGTTGTTGCCCTGACACATAGATTCATAGTAAGTGTGTCATCAGCCTTTGAGTGAGGTATTTCTTCATGAAAGGCCCTGGCTTTTCTGTCCTTGTAGTTGACTACATGGGTGTGTTCACTTTGCAAGGACTCTCTAGCAATGTGGTTATTTTTGTGGCTTTATTTTTGCTTAGGAAAAGAAGGGACCACTCTCGTCACCACACAGTTGACAGCCACATCACGATGAGTCTGTGGTGGTGGGAAGAGTAAGGGACACAATCTGTTTCAGCAAGTTTATGAGAATGAGATATGATGTTCATCAATCACTAATCATAGTGTCGGCCCTCTTTTTTTTTTTTTTTTTTTTTTTGTCCTATCATGAGTTTGTTACCTACATTCTAAACCTGGTATGCTGTTTCCACAGTAGTGGCCCCTGATCTATGTGCAGACAGCACACTTACACTATCAGCTGTCTTCCCCAACTCTTGCCGCTCCTCCTTTGTGCTTACAGACTAGTGTGGCTTCTTCCTAGATTCTGCCTGAACCCCACACGGGTCCTCTCATACTCGTCTTTCTCCTCCCCTTATCTGAGGCATCTGTGTGTGACCCACCAGTGTTAGCTCTGTCCTCCTGGCCAGCTGTGGTCACAGTTCCATGCCAATCTTAGTTAACCTCTGACAACAGCTCAAACTGCTTTGTACCCTAGACCTGCCTGCTCCCCATCTCAAATGTCTCTAGCTCTTGTGCTGGTCCCACGCTCTGGGAGGTCTTGTACATGCTTCTGGTTCATGACCCTCACCCACTTGTAGATCTTCCCCAGAGCTACAGGCACATTTCATCTCCCAGCCTTGTACTCAGGGGCCAGGGCTGTGCTGTGGTGGGTGGCATGTTGGTCTCCAGTTCAGATCCAAGACCCTGAGTGAAGACCCAAAACAGTCTTTACCCCCCCACCCGCGCAGGCACCCCCCCTCCACCTGATCAATGGGATGTTGCACTCCTCTTCTCACAAGGCTATTTCTTAGTACTCCCCAACACAGCCTTTAGTTTTCAGTGTAGAACAAGACTATAACACAGTTGCTCATGAGGCTACCCTGCAGTGGCAGCACTTGGCAACCCTGTTTCAGGCCCATCTGTGTCACAGCCTAGATGTTGCTCTCTCTGTCTCTCTTTATCACAAAGTGACCCAGCTTGTCAATGCTGTTCATGGTCTCCCCTAAGAATCTTTTGTCATGATGTGTTCCTTGCCTCTCCTCAGCCACCCTTCCCCAAGCCCTTTGCCTCTCACTGGTGACAGCCTCTTTGCCCTGATGCCCCAGTATATAGATCACTGGATTATCCCCATCACCAGCAGTATGCCTTTGGAGGCTGGGGTTGAGGTAGAGATCTGGGAGTTGCTTCCTCTACCCTCCTCCACATAGGAATGTCCCCTGCAGATGTGTAAAGTGCTGTTGATGTCTGGGGACATAGCCAAACTTCCACTTTCACAGCCTCATGGCAGCTCCTTCCCTGGCAACTGCAGCACCTGCTCCTGTTTTGGCTACCACCTTACTGTGCTGGTACTCAAGTTCCTCTGAGAATTCCAGCATGAGACATCTGGCACCTGATAGGCTTACAAAATGCCAAGCATGTCTTCTCCTAGTAGCAATCTCCAGCCAGGCAGATTCCCATTCCAAAGGCACAGGATTGGGTTCCTGCTGCTTCCTAGACTCATTTAAAGAAGCACTTGGTCTCTGCCTTGTTAGAGACTTTGTCACTAAGACAACCTGTGTCTTTGCACGGGGAGAGGAGGAAGAAGTGCAGCAAGTACTTAGAGAAAGTGACTGTGGGTATATCTGGCAGGACAAGAAGACTCTCACAATGCAGCTTGTGTCACCTTTGTTTTGGCCACCAAGAAACTCAACTCGTCCCATCACCTAAGGGCAGTGATAGGTTTGTGTGATTCTATAAGTCTGTAGGTTGCCCTGGTGCCAAATTAACTGGTCATAACTATAAACAGCACCCTGCTGTCTTAAAGAACATTGATTATATTCCCTAACCCTAACCCTGTGTTCATTGGAACAACTACTGTTTCCTAGCCCAGCCAGCTACCACACCCACCTCAAACAGCCATAAGTCCCTTCCTGGTTGTAAGTCACTTACCCTCAGTGAGGAGCAGATGAGTTGGTCAGGATCTTTGGGATTAAACTCATCAGCTTGGCAGAGCTGAGCATCCTCTTTTGGTCTCAGGGTAGGTGGCCTGTTTTTGAACTTCTCTAGTGGCTGCTACCTGGTTGGGGTGGGCAGCCAGGCTGTGTGAGGGACTTTGTCAGGCACTGTGTTCTAGCCCTCTGGAGTTCTTTTTAGGTCAGGAAAGATATAAGGGGAGGAGTGTATGTTCAGAAAACACAGAGTCACAGGAAGCACACAGGCTGGGCATGTGTGCAGGTGGGCTGAGGTACAGTGTGCCTTGTGACCGTTTGCACTTCCACCATGCTTGCACTGTGGTATCTCAACAGCTTTCTGTTACTATGATAAAATAGCAATGTAAGAGGTAAAGGACTTGTTGTAGTTCACAGTTCCAGGTTTCAGTCCATCCCAGTAGGGACATCAAGGCAGCAGGAACTTGAGGCACCTACCAGACAGAAGTAAATGCTAATGATCAGCTCACTTTCTTCTATTACTCAGTCTGGGATCTCAACCCAAGGGATGATGCCACCCACTAGGGGAGGGCCTTCTCCTTTCTCTTAACTTAATCAAGAAAATCCCTCACAGATCTTGCCAGAGCATAACATAATCTAGATAATCTGTCACAGGTGTGCCAGAGGCTTATCTCAGGATGATTCCATGTCCTGTGAAATTGACAATATGAACCATCACACAAGGTGACTAGGGTAAGCACTGTGAAGGAAATGAGAGATTAGACTCCTGGTTTCTGACCCAGAGCCCGGAATTCTAAGCCAGGAGGCTGCTCTGCCAGTGCTCTCCCACATTTGCACCCAGATCAGCCTAGTCAGTTCCCAACCAAGCACCATTCAGGGCACCAGAGAACACTGTTCAGACAGGACCACTGTTTGCAGCTGTCATGAGAAAAACAGCCACTAGCTGGAGGCAGAAGATTCAGTTGTCTTCCAGTGTTGAAAAATAACAGATAATGGGTACACTGCCAGGCTAGAAGGAGTACACAGAGGGAGAGGGTGAATTGCCTTCCTGCCTTCCAGGCCCTCTGTAGTATGTTTGAGCAAGGGACTGGAAGTCTTTAGAGTCTCCAGAGCCTGAGTTGCCAATGGGAGGAAGCAGCTTTAACAGGTCATTATAGAAACCTGTCAGATCCCAGAGCAAATTGGAAAGAGATTTATGATGGTTCCTGCTGGGTATGGGCCAGTCAGGCCCCAACCCCCATACTGCCTTCAGGTCTCAGTTGTTTGTTTTCTTTTGTTTCTGGCACCCCGAGGCTACAAGAAACACCCGGATGTCCACACCTGACAGGTACTTAGGCCTTAACAACATTTGTCTTCCTTCCTTACTGTTCCCGGAACAAATAACTTTGTACTTAGTGGCTTTAAATAGCTCACATTTACTGCTTTGCTACTGTGGAGTTCAGAAGTTCTCAGTCAGCTCCTTGGGATAGTCAAGGTGCTGGCAAGATTCCTTCTCCAGGCTGCAGGGAAAATGTGTTTTCCTGCCTTTCTAGCTTCCCACAGCTTCTGCCAGCACAGTTCAGTCTTTATCATCAAACCCAGCAGCTTAACGCCACCATCTCCTTTTCTGACTCTGACCTTCCTCATTTCTAAGGCCCCTGGTGATGGCATCAGGCTACCTTCATAACCCATAACCCACCAGGACCATGGTGCAGCCTTGCCAGACCCCTCCCAGCCCCACTTTTAGCAGTTTTAGGGTGAGAGACAAGCAGATACATGCAAGTGTGTCCTGTTCATGCAAGGGCTGGGATACAGGAGACCAGAACATGCATATACACAAACACATGCTGCATGCACGCTTACCCTTTTTGTTCAAAGTTACCTTCTAGGGACTCCCAACACTCTCACTCTGGTGGTGTGTTGGGGAAATCAGAGTTTGAGCAAAGCTCAGGGGATGTGGCTAAGTGCAATAACAGGCAGTCTTGCCACAGTTCCTCCTGAAGCCTGGCTAGGAAGGGCTAAGGAAAAGGTGGGGCTGGGAGGAACCCAGGGAGGAAGATAAGATGCCCTCCCTATTCTCAGAATGCTAAATCCACAGCTGCCTGCCAGGGCCTGCCTATTCTGCTCTCCCTCCCTGGCCTGTACTTACCTTCTTCTCAGACTTCCTATGACCCATTCAGGCCTTATGTAGCCAGAAAGACTTTCTAGTCTTCCCTTCCCATGAGCAGCTTGCTCAGCAACTGCCAGGGCCTGCTGGGCCCTGGACACCTTAGGACCTGCGTGTGGTACTGGCTTCTGAGGGTCAGGTCTCATTCCCAGATCTAGCAGCACTGTTTGGGGCATTACCTGAGAACATGTCAGTAGTACTCTGTGTGTGTGTGTGTGTGTGTGTGTGTGTGTGTGTGTGTGTGTGTGTGTAGTAAGAGGTCAATGTCAGATGTCTTCCTCATTTTTCTCTGTCAGGTCCAAAGGAAACTCCATTTCCCCAAATTCTGGTGATTAGAGAAAAGCCAGCATTTCTCAGGAATTTATGAAGCTAGTTCCCCTCTACCAGAAGGAGCCATTCTCTTATCACTGGCAGATGGACAGATGACTACTGTGGTGCCTATTAGCATACCAAAGCACATGCCCTCCAGGAACCCTCAGTATCACAAGAAAAGAACCTGTTACACATTTCAGAGTCCATGCTGGCATCCTAGCACTTCTCACCTCCTCCGCCACCTTAAACTTCCCTAGCTCAGCCAGGCATGGTGGCACAGGCCTTTAATCCCAGCACCTGGGGAAGCAGAGGCAGACAGATCTCTGTGAGTTCAAGGCCAGCCTAGTATACAAAGCAAGTTCCAGAACAACCAGGCCTACACAGAGAAACCTGTCTCAAAAAACTAAAAAATAAAATAAAAACCCTAAAAACAAACAAAAAAAGAAGAACTTGCCTAGCTCACAGGCTTCCCTCCTTCTGGCTACTCATCTCCTTATAACCCTGCTATTAAGACTATGCCCTCTTTGTCTTCATCTCTCACTCTCCCCACCCTCACCCCTGCTCTCCTCCTCTCCCTCTCCTTCTCTGTATCTCTTTCTCTCATGCTCAGGTCCAGTGTTGTGGAGGTTTATTTTTAGTTATGTACAAAATATTGTTTTGTGCACTGTTGGGCAAGGAGCTGCTTAGGTCTTGGCATTTTGTATTGTCTGCAGGTGTTGGATGTCTGTGGGGGATGTTTGATTGCTTATGATCTGCACCTGAGGAGTTCTGAATCAATAAAAACTCCTGAGCTCAGATGCTCTGGGTTCCACTGTCAAGTATGGTGCTTCCATGATGGTAGTTCCCTCTGCTGAGGTCTGGCAGAGTGTGTACCCATGAAAACGCCCCCTGTCTTCCTTGGTTAGCTGCCCCAGCAGCAGCATACTACAACAGTCCAATCTGCTGGCCATGTTGAGTCTACTACCTTATCTCTCTGCTCTGGACTCTCCCAGATGCCTCTGGCTGTTCTCCCCCTCATATCTACAGTAAAAAATCTTCCCCTCAACCATACCATGGAGTGGTCAAGTCATTAGTTTGTACATCCTATGCCTTATTTTTTGAAATAGGATTTCTCACTGAGCCCAGAGCCTGCAGATTGATTAGGCTGGCTGACCAGTGAGTTGCAGGGTCCTCCTGTTTTCACCTCCCCAGTGCTGAGGTTGCACGTGCTCATTGTTGTACATGGCTTGTTGTTTATGTTAACATGGGTGCAGGGGATCAAACTCAGGTCCTTGTGCTTGTGTGGCAAGCAGTTTTCTAACTGAGCCATCTCCCTGGCTCATGATGCCTTAGTTTTATGATCTGTTTCCTCCCCTGGCTCTTGTACTCTGTGAGAACATGCAAGCAGACACTCCAGATCTTGCTCTTGGCTGTGCCTCCAGCTCCTCACACGGTGGCTGATTCACAGTCGACTGTCAGTGAGTTTTGTGGCGTGAAGGAATTTCAGCCGAGTGTGGAGTCACAGTTACTTGTCAGCACCTTAAATATGAACCAGAAAGCTCAGGGAGACAGGTAGCTTTTCTGGAAGCCTGAGGATGTGTGCACTGCGGGGCAGAGGACTGAGACTGAAATCCAGTCAGTGTCTTAGACTGGGCACCACAGAGCCTCTTAGAGCCTCCTCCTATAGACTGAGATGTAGAGCCCACAAAGTGCCTTGAAATTGATTTAAATTCGTTGCCACTGTTGAAAAGTTGGAAGATTTCACATAGCATATTTCAGCATGTCTTGGAAACTCTAGAAACTCTGGTACCACTGGGCCTATGTTTCTGAGTGGAAGGCCCTGTCTGGCTCCAAGTGGAGACAGTGTCAATTCTATATCCTCAGGCCATCCCAGACCCTCCCCTGAGGTTAATGTGAGAGCTACAGTGACTAACCCCCTGTGTTTCCTTCCTGAGGAGGAGACTGGGAACTGATGCCCAGCCTTTTATAACAAACACCATCTCACCAGGGTATCCTGGCTCTGTATGTAGGGTTAGCTAGCCAGCCTGTTCTCTGGGAGAGATGAGACCACATGTTGAAAACCCGCAAAGGAAGGGGCACTGAACATGCTGCCATGCCCACAGTCAAGGACCAGTATCTGGCCCCACTGCTTCCTCTCACTTTATGCCTGGCCTGTGATTTTGTCACCATCTGTGGTGGTATGAATAGAAGTGGCCCTCATAGGTTCAGAGGGAGTGACACTATTTGAAAGTATTAGGTGTAGTCTTGTTGGAGTAGATGTGGCCTTGTTGGAGGAAGTGTGTCACTGGGGGTGGGCTTTGAGGTTTCAAATGCCCAAGCCAGGCCCAGTGGCACTCTATTATATTGCCTACAGATCCAGATGTAGAAATCTCAGCTCCCCTCCAGCACCATGTCTGCCTGCGTGCCACCATGCTTCCCATCATGCTGACAATGGACTGAACCTGAAACTGTAGGCAGCACCAATGAAATGTTTTTCTTTATAGGAGTTGCTGTGGTCATGGTGTCACAGCAATAGAACAACGGCTAAGACACCATCCTGAACCCAAGGAAGCAGAGGTGGGCTCTAGGCATCTGGGGAAGGGTGACTTATTCACCCTCCCAGCCCCAGACTGGATCAGAAATGGCCGTAATAAGTCATTCTTGTCTCACGTCTCCTATGCTGGCAGGCCCATGTGGCTCTTCTGTCCTCTTTAAACTGGCTTCTTCTTTGATTATTGATATGAGCATGACCTGAGGAGGGGGCCTGAACTCAGTGCCATCTGTAGCCACCAGTGCTGTGCTCCAGCCCATTGTCACAAGACTTTCATCCCAGTGTTCCCAGTGTCCCAGCAGGGATGCTGTGCAGTAGAACATCCCCCAAACTATCAACGCTGACTGCTCTGATGTCCATGTTAGTATGCCTTTACTCTCTGTGTGTGGATACTGTATGTCAGGCTCACAGATACTATTGTAGTGACTTTCTTTTTGCTGTGTAATTAATTTTAATGATTTGAATTCTTTACTTAGAATAAACTCCAAGCATTCAAATTCTTGAATGGGAGGAATGACAGAGATGAAATGTTCTGAAGTTACATTTGCCCTTATTGCCAGTGAGCTAGAGAACTTTGATGATATTTGAACTGTGGTTTTTGTTTGTTTGTTTTGTGAGGGGGTTGAGACAGAGTTTCCCTGTGTAGCCCTTGCTTTCCTGGAACTAGCTTTGTGGACCAGACTGCCTCTGCCTCCAGAGTGCTGGGATTAAAGGCACATCACTACACCTGGAAATTTTGCATATTTCTATGTGGCAATTACTATGGATTGAGACTATCCAAGTATTTATAGTTGTGTTTCCTCTTGTGTGTACACCTGAGTGGTTTGTGTATTAAAGAGAATAAGGTTTTAGTTAGAGCTGAATGAATCTACGTGTGTAGGTAGTGTCCCTGCCCTACTCACTGCAGAGCTTTTCTTGTATGCTTTTCATGGGTAGCTACAAGCATGCTCATGGGAAGTAGGAATGTGGTTCTGCATGGCCCCTCAACATCTAACCCAGTGTTGCTGTCTCACATAGGGAGATTCTTCCAGAAAGCAGGGCCCAGGCAACAGGCATTAATGGAGAAGGGACTCAGTGCTCCTCTTTATCCTATTCTCTCTGAGCTGCCACTCACTGCCTTCTGACTTGTGAACCCTTACTACTGTCCTAGCCTAGACCAGATGTCAGAGCCAAGGTTTCTGAGTCTCTTCTGCACCAAGGCAGGCTTTATGGGCTCTACTGCACATGTACACGTGTGCACGTGTACCACTGCCCCTGTGCATGTGTGCGTGAGGGTGGTGGCCAGAGCCAGCTGTTCTATCTTTCTGACTCAGAGAATCTAAAAATATCAGGCTGGGTGTTTAGAGGGAATCGATGATCAACCTGTGAGTGTTAAGCTCTCAGGAGTCAGCGTGTGTGGGTTTGGACTATATTTCCCCCCAGAAGACGCAGTCATCTCAGCAGTGCAGATGGCAACCCTGCCCCTGCATAGCCTCCTAGGTATTTTGTCTGATAGGCCTAAGGTAGGGTGAGGACGCTCCCTCCACCCTCAGACATGGCTGTCCCAGGCCTTTGTCTTAGCTGCTGAGCCTCAGCAGCTGGTAGGAAGGGCTTCCAGAATAGCGAATACATCCTGTGTCAGTGCCAGAAACTGGGTTTGGAGCTGAGATTTGCATCACAGCTCTGTTCTGTGTGACTTGTATCTCATGCTCTCTCAGCCCCATGAGCGTGTTCCAAATGAGGTGTGCTCATTCATGCATCAGATACTTGGGGAGAGTCTGTACTAGCTCCTACATGAGTCTACTTGAAATACCAAGGGCCAGGTCAGCAGGGACCATAATTGATTTTGAGTTGCTGTGGATTGAAGCCTCTCAGAAGATGGGCACACGAGGCCTTGAGAGTGAACAGGATTCTGCAGTGGGGATAGGGAAGGAGGGAGGAAAGGGAAGGACAAAGGAAGACGAAGAGAAGAGAAGAACTCCAGGCTTCATAATCAGAGCACCTGAGGTGACTCCCCATTGATATCCTGGTGGCTGGATGGAACCATGAAGAGACTGAGAAGCCGCAAGAGGCCTGGGCAGGCTCTGGGTCTGGATGGAAGACTGAGGAGAGAGGAGCTCTAGGATGAAGGATCTGCTGCTTGGCAGGGTGCCACTTCTGCAGCTACTGAGGATAGTGAGTCAGCAGGAGCATTATGCCTGGTCTGTGTTTGCTGCCAGTGAAAATGGGCATTGTTTTGTTCTGGTTTGGTTGGCTGGAACATGTGGAGATTTAGTGTGCTGCTTAGCTGTGACAGACCCTGATGCTCGTGTCCCTTGAGATCTATCAGTTAGCAAGTGCCCATGGCATGCAACCACATAGCAGCAAAGTGGACATAGGAAACAGACACTGGCTGGCGGCATCCAGGTTCTGTAGGTACAGAGATTGTCGTCTGCGCAGGGCAAGTGTGACTCATGCTTTCCTCAAGTTGACTTGTGAGCAGTGACTCTCCTTGGGGGACTGGCTTTCTCATAGTGACAGTGTTTATGTCTGTTTCCATTCCAGCTGCCATAGGGCCTCTGAGCTGCTAGAGACTCAGCTTTGGTGGCCAGAAGCTCCCAACACATTTGCGTGCGCTTGAAGCTTCAGGAAGCTGCTCCTCAGGCTTGCCCATCCTGTTTGGCAGCCCAGCCACCATGGAGGCCCCAGAAGTTCCTGTGGGCTCCCTGATTGACTTTGGGACTGAACCACCTGCCTCCCCTCCCCTGGAGGCAGCCCCTTCAACACTCCAGGACCCAGATGGCTCCCTGGATGATGGTGCGTCTGAGAGTGAGACCACCGAGTCAGCAGACAGTGAAAATGACATGGGCGAGTCACCCTCACACCCATCCTGGGACCAAGACCGCCGCTCTTCCTCCAATGAGTCCTTCTCCTCCAATCAGAGTGCTGATTCAGCCCCAGATGAGGAGACCCTGGCACTTCGAGAGTTCATGAGAAGCTACGTAGAGAAGATCTTCTCTGGAGGGTAGGCCCTCTATGGGAAAGAGGGTGGACCCTCTGTGGGAAAGAGGGTAGGCCCTCTTTGGGATGAGGGTTAAGCCTTCTTTGGGATGCAGGACAGGGTTTCTAAGGACACTAGCCTGCTGTCAGGTTCCAGAGACTCTCTTCCTATTGTAGGCCACAGTGGCTCTTGGCCATTCTAAGCTGCCTATGAGTCATACTGGGTGGTTTTAAAGAATCCCCACTCCGGAGGGTTAGGGATTAAGCTCAGTGGTAAAGTGCTTCCCTCATAAATGTAAGGCCCCAGGTTCAGTCCTTAGCTCTGGAAAAAAGAAAAAGGAAAAGAAAAGAAAAAGAGTTCCTAGTCCTTTACTCCACCCTAAGCAAACTAATAACTATTCCTGGAACAGCATGTCGTGTACCTACAGGCTGTCAGGAACTGTCTGAAGGGCACAGCATATTGACAACTCTTAGTTGGGATGCCAGCACCAAGGGTGGCCACAGAGGGATTGGTCTTCAGTCTGGCCAGACTCATGTTCCCTGCTTCCAGGTCAGCACTGGAACACAGACTCAGAGTAGCCAGTTCATCTATGTTCCCTTAGTTTTCTCTCTAACTCCATTCCATGAGTGGCCCTGGCTAAGTCTCATGGGGACCAAGGAAGCAGATAAGAGACTGTCCACCATGGTGTCTTCAGTAGCCTGTATGGTATTGGCTGTACCCCTATTACCACACAGGCAGAGGGCTCTGTAGAGAAACAGATGATAAGCTCTGTTAGCTGCTGGCATATGTCATTCCAGAATTTTCTCTGTGCATTCTTTTTTTTCCTGAGAGTATTGAGGATTGTCTTAGTTACTTTTCTATTGTTGTAAGAGACACCATAACCAAGGCAATTTATAAAATAAAACATTTATTTGGGGCTTACAGTTTCAGAGTCTATGACCATCATGGCAGGAAACATGGCAGCAGACAGGCAGGCATGGCATTAGAGCAATAGCTGAGCACTTACATCTTGATCCATGAGCACAAGGCAGAGAGAGCTAACTGGTAATGGTGTGGGCTTTTGAACCTCAAAGCCTACCCCCAGTGCCACACTTCCTCCAACAAGGCCATGCCTCCTAATTCTTCCCAAACAGTTGCACCAACTGAGGACTAAGCATTTAAATGTATTAGCCTATGTGGACCATTCTCTTCAAACCACCACAGGGATAGACTGTCCAGGCTTCATTCATACAAGGCAAGTGCCGTACTGCTGAGCTACACCTACAGCCCCTTTGCATTCTTGTGTATGTGTATGTGCGTGCAGGTGTGTGCATGTATGTGTGTGCATGAGTGTGCATGCATGTGTGTGTGTGTGTGTGTGTGTGTGAGACGCACGTGCGCACATGTCTGTATCTGGGTCTGGTCTGTGTGGTTATGCCTGTGTATACAGGTGTGCATGCCTGTGAGTGTGCAGAGGCCAGAAATTGATGTCTGGTATTATTCACTCTTCACCTTTTTGAGAGAGTGTCTCTTCTGAACCTGAGGCTCCTTGATTTGGCTAGTCTGGCAGGCCGGTGAACCCTCAGGACACACCTGTCCCTGTCCCCAGCACTGGAGTTACAGGTGCATGCCAGCACCAACTTTTATGTGGGTGCTGGGATCTAAACTCAAGTTCTCTGCTTTCCAACTGAGCCACTCCCCCAGCCCTGCTCTCTGCATTCTAAACTCTGGTCTCTGTAAGGTTCCTACTTCCACTTTGGCCTCCCAGCCACTGGGAGTGTTCAGAGAAGCTTTTCCAGCTGTCTAGAGTCTAGCTGGTCGGGAGGCTGCCTTATTGCTGTAACTAAATTCAGTGTGATAAAGGCAACAGAATTTGGTCGCCCAGCCTCCTGGTGGAGTCTACAGGCAGCTGACTCCTAAGTAGCTGATTCCTCAGAGCCTCTTCCTGGAATTCTCTGTAGCCTTTTTATTATGGTTCCTTTTTAGTTAATTAAGAGTCAGGGGGTCAGTGCATGTGCCACAATGCATGTGTGGAGATCAGAGAACAGCTTTCAGGCGTCAATTCTCACTTTTCATCTTAAGGCCTTTTAGGGTCTGTGCCCTCGTCAGGGCTCAGGTCACCCGAGCATTCCTGCTAGCAGGGAGGTAGATGGGATTCCCACTCACTGCTGGAGCCATATCTGGGCCTTGAAGCCAGGCTCTTGGTTTCAGGGTCTCTCTTATGAAGCAGCATGGCTCCTACAGACTAACTGGCCCATCCAGCTTTTTACATGGGTTCCAAGAATCAAACTCAAGGTGTGTGCTTGCATGTTAGTGCAACTGAGCCATCCTGTGGTCCTCTATTGTGGTTTTTGCAGGATAGAGTAGGGGTACCAACAGCAGAGGCCCAGAAAGCAGATGCTTAGGGTTAGAATATGGCCTGAGCAGGGGAATCTCTGGGTGGGGCCCCTAGCTCTGCCTGCCCATGTCACTGTTAAGTGATACCTCAGCTGGGACAGGGAGGGAGGGGCCAGCCCAGCTGCAAGGGTCCAGGGGATAGTCACTAATCTATTAGCTACAGCAGCTTGTCAGAACTTAGATTCTCTGTGGATCATCCATGTCAGCATCTCCTGAGCTGGCTGGAAATGCAGAGCTCCAGCGCTGTTAGATCCTCTGAGTGTGCACCCGGACTCTGTCAAGCCTTTTCTTGTGGGGATGATCTTCCCACAGCCACCGTCTTGAGGAGACTGACTTACAGTGTGATTGTCGTCTTTCGTTTAAAGCAATGCAAATGTTTGCCTGTTGGGCCATGGCTGTGGCTCATCTGGCAGAGTCCTTGCCTAGCGTCCATGAAGCCCTGAGTTTAATCCCGAGCACTGCATGGACCAAGAATGGTGGCATATACTGGTAATCCCAGCACTTGGGAGGTGGAGGCAGGAGGATGAAGAGGTCAAGGTCTTCCTTGGCCACATAGCAAGTCTGAGACAAAGCTGGTATAGAGACTCTTATCTAAAAACATATAACTATTTTGTATATTTATAATATTTTACAGTCATGTTTTATATTATAATGCATCTAATATGTGTTAATACATAATAGAATAGAATAGTTAATATATGATAATATGTTGGAGTTTACATGCAATATTTATATATAATCAATAATATCGTTATTGCCTGGTGACAAATGCATAAGTACAAATTACATAAACTGGCCAATCTCTAGCCTTCTGCTTCATTTTCATTTTTAAATGTGAGGAAAATGTTTGGCTATTCACAGAGAAGTAAGGCCTTTTAGGGTCTGTGCCCTCGTCAGGGCTCAGGTCACCCGAGCATTCCTGCTAGCAGGGAGGTAGATGGGATTCCCACTCACTGCTGGAGCCATATCTGGGCCTTGAAGCCAGGCTCTTGGTTTCAGAAATAAAAACGAGACACTGTCCCCTGGATTTGTTAGCCGGAAGGTGACTGGAGTGGGAGCAGCAACCTTCTGCTCCTTCTCCCCACTCTCTCCTGGAGTTTTTGTCCCAGGAACTTGTCCTTGTTTTCCCTTTGCCTTTCTCTCAGAGAGGACTTGGACCAGGAAGAGAAAGCCAAATTTGGGGAGTACTGCAGCGGCGAAGATGGAAAAGGCCGCGAGTGGTTTGCACGGTTCGTGAGCGCACAGGTGAGTGCAAGCTGGTCAGTGCTGCTATGGTCAAGGGAGTGGAGGGTGTACGCCAGTAGAACGAGCTCAGAGACTGCCGGGGGGGGGGGGCAGCGCAGATAGGGGAGGCCCACCCCCTGACTCTACCTTGGAAGGAATAGGGACTATAGCAAGCTTGGAAGTCGCCCGAAATTTCCTTTTCAGGGGGAAGCATGTGGGCTCTGACCATGCATATTTTTATTAAATAACCCATAGCGTTCAAATTTTGCAAAGAAGAACATATCCAAGATTGTGAAAGCCAGGTAAAACTAAACGTATTTAGAAAGCTGGGGAAAGAATCACACCTTGCATGTTCCCATTATAGGGAGGTATTCTTCATAGAGGAATTAAAAGGTGCAGAAAAAAGTAATTAACAAACCTAGAAATAGCCAGTGTTGTCATTTGTCACTCCATACTTCTCCCCATGGGTGAGCTGGATGTGAAGTTTCTTATGAAATTCTGTGAGGATGACACAGGAGAGCACGGTCTGGGCTCCAATGCTCAGGGCCCTGGGGAGTGCCTGTGTCCTGCCCGGAGTCCTGCCAGATGGGAAGTGGCCATTAGGGCCAATCCAAGCTTCATAGAGACAGGTAGAGGGACAAGCCCCCAGCCTTGCTGAGTTGCTGCATGTCACCAAGTTCTGCTGATGTGCCTGGTTCTTTCTGCACAGCGCTGCAAGTCTAAGTGTGTGTCTGAGCCAACTTTCTACCGCCTGGTGCAGTCCTTCGCAGTGGTGCTGTTTGAGTAAGCAATGCTCTCCCTTGCCTTCTGGAGCTGTCCTTTCCACCTTTCCCACCCCCAGTGAGCCAGCTGTGAGTAATGGCCAGGACAAGCTGTCACTCACTCTCAGCTAGAATTCATGTCCGGCTCCTTCCGGGAGCAGAGTAGTGGGCTCCCTCCTGCCCTGATAGGAGATGTGTTGTGCCCTTTTCATTCACAGTGCATCTGCTGTGTCTGGACTAGTATAATTTCCTCTTTTTAAGGCTTTCTTCTCCCTTGTTTGCTAAGTTGAATGACTGTGTGAATGTCCCATTAATATTTAATTACAATCTTTAGCATACTGTGATACTGTAAGAAAGGTCCTTTGTATTTGTAGAATGCTACTCAGTATGTCACTTTCTTGTTACAATAGTTTGTTTTGATTTTCAACAAGTGACATGAAAGGCAGGAGTATTCATCTGCTTGTGGCCCTCAAGTACTGCCCCTGGACCAGGAGTGTAGGGACAGCAGAGGCCTGGGGGGTCTTGTGACTTATACACATTCTTATCCCATCCAATCCCTGAGCCTTGGACTGTCCAGTGATTCATGTCCTAACAGCCCTCCAGGGAGGGCCACTGACCTCTGAGCTTGTATGTAAGGGACAGCACTGGACATTCTAATGACCCCTGAGAAATAGGGGCCATGGCTAAATGGTCTGGGTCACTGGTGTGGACCAAGGCTAGAGGTATCTTCTGGTCCTGGCCCTGCTGAGGTGCACTGGGCTGAGCTTCCTGGTCCTTGATTTGATCTTAATGTGAAAGAGACCAGGCTGAAGCCACAGCACCTTCCCTCACCTGAGCCAGGCCATATACCTGTAATTGCTCTCCTGACTGCATGCTTAAGGGTTCCTGTCACTGCTGTGGCAGTGTTTTGGTACTGAGACTTCTGAAACACATTGGTGTTGGACTCTAGCCAGCCAACCTTGTTTCCATCCCAGGTGCCACCAGATGGACGATTTCGGGCCTGCCAAGAACCTCATGACCATGTGCTTCACCTACTACCATCTGGGTGAGTAAGCCTGTGCGGAGCATCCACCCTGGAATGGGAGTTGTGTGCTGGCAGCACAGCATGAAGGAAGCGACCTCTATTAACAGCAGATGCTATGGGGCTTCCAGAGAGGATCTGGTGCTGGGGAGAGGACAAGCATGTGGATGGAGATGTGGGCTGCACTTGGGGTCAGGGCTGGCTGTCTATGCAGTGAAGGAAATGTCAGAAGGCAGAAGTGCTGCCTGTGGAGTCTCAGCTTTCCGCTCCAGCAAAGCAGGATTCAGAGCTGGCTGTCCAGGGGAGTGGCCTAGGATTATATCCTGGGAAGATCCGGGCTGGCTAGGGATGGCCAAGCAAAGATACAGAGCTGGGAAGACTCTTTTGGCTTGTTATGTGGAAAGGTCTGGTGTGCAGGAACTCCAGGGTTTCTTGTGCTGAGCCCTGAAGCCTGCCAGCTGAGCCTGGCTCAACTCCTCAAGGAGAGTTCTGGGACCCTCCCTATGGAGACCTGGGCATGGGGACACACTCCTTGCTCACTGTTGCTCACTCTCATGATGCAGCCCCTTGCCTCTGCATGTGCTCCAGGTCTGCTGCTCCTAGCTCAATTGGCCTGACTGCTGTAGATCATCAGCCTGGCCCTACATGCCAGGCTGTGTTCTTGTCAGCTACCATCAAGTCAAATGGAAAGGTTATTCCACTCACCTAGTCAGAGTCTGTCTGAGACCCTCACGCTTGGCCCGTTGGGGTTACCTTGGTGAGGTTACTTCCACCCATTGCCTTAAGGAAGGGATTCTGGGTTGTCTCACTCACTCTCCCCACCTCTTTCATCCCATATTTACCTGATGTAGGCCTATTCCAGGTGCCTTTGAGACAGGTATGAGTCTGCCCTGCACCCTCCCAGAGCAGCCTCTTTTCTGCTGTTGCCAGTCTCTCAGACTGCTGTGGGGCTCTCAGTGTGGACTTCTCTTATCTTCTTTTCAGAAGGCTACCTCCACCCCCTCATAGTTCCTGCCCACTTCTCTGTACAGTCTATGCTTACTGACCACCCAGGGAAGCCTGGCCTTCTCTTGTCTGAGGAGCCTGCTAAGCCAGCTGCTTCTGACCACCCTGTTAAGGGGACTGAGGACAGAGCCTCTTGTCCTGTCCTCCCTGGGAACCACCTTCAGACACTCGCCCTCAAATGTCCATGCTGCAAACCACTTCTTACTCTGTTCTCCCCTCTTTCAAGGCAAGCCACACCTGCTCCCTGCAGAACCCAGGGAGAAGCCAGCTGGCAGCATTGACTCCTACCTGAAGTCAGCTAACAGCTGGCTGGCAGAGAAGAAGGACATTGCTGAGCGGCTGCTGAAGAACACAGAGAACATGAGGGGCTTCTTTGGGGGGCTGGAGACTAAGCTGAAAGGACCACTGATCAGGAAAAATGAGTGAGTATGGGCACAGGCCTCAGTGTGTGTGGAGACGGACCTTTGGGGAGTGGGTGGCTTGCCTTGTCTTGGCGCTGCAGCTGTTCCTGAGTCGCACAGCCGCCAGCCCAGAGCTTCCCACGGTTTCCACGTGCTGTTTGCTCACTGACACTCAGTGGTCTAGGAACCATGTTCCTTGGGCTGACAGGAGCCTATGACTTTGTCACTTGGCAACAGGGTAGCCACATACTCTGTCCCTCATTCCTCCTATCACTGTCATGTAGTTAATGTTGGAACCAGGAAGGCCTTGGGTGCCACTGCCTCCAGGAGAGGCAGCTCTGGAGGCAGAGGACTTTTTGTTTGTTTTGAGACAGAGTCTCTATGTGACTCTTGATGTCCTGGACCTTGCTATGTAGACCAGGCTGGCCTCGAGCTCACAGAGATCTATCTACCTCTACCTCCTGAGTGCTAGGGTTAAAGTCATGAGCCACATGCCTGACCCCAAAGAGCTCTTGAGATGGGTGTATTGGTCACAGGTGTGCTAAAGCCGAGATGCCACAAAGAGGGGTACAACAGTACAAGGGCAACCATCCATGGCCCTGTACCACCTGACCTTGGTTATATCCAGGGTGCACAGCCTGTCCACACAGTAGGCTCACAGAACTGGTGTCATGCAGTCTCAGCACCACAGGCCTCAGTCCCTAGACCTGTCAGTTGCCACTTTGGCTGTGATTCCCAATCCACAGAGGATTCCTCCTCTGTGAGGAGGCACACAGAGAACAGGGCATCACCTGACAGGAAGTGTGGCATGGTTAGGGTTAGGGTTAGGCCCTACCTTTTCATTGCTTTGGTCTTTCTTCCTCCAGGGAAGATGAGAACAAACCTAAGGACAGACAGCAGAAGACTGGTAAGAACACAGCTCTTTGGACTGTCTAGAGGTGGGGCCTATTTGCATAGTGAAACCTGGGGGGTGGTATGGCAGGGTGTGGAACCTGGGGGTTGATGCCTGGGGAAAGGAATACCTGTGAGGGAAGGCAGGGCCTGCCTTTCTGACTTCGCAACCCCAGGACTCTTAAACTGGCCCACCATTATCCAACAACAAAAACAAACAAGTTAGCAAATGAAAGGCCTTTGCTTGAGGGGCCACCTTTCTAAGGAAACCTGGCAGAAACTAACTCCTTAACCCCAGGGGAGCTAAGTCTGATGCTGGGGAGGGGTGCCACTTCATGGACCATACTGAGAAGAAGCCCTAAACTAAGGCTGGCAAAAAGCTTTGTGGAATTTGGACAGTGAAGCTTGATGACTTTTGAGAGAAGCAGTGCCTGCTGAGTATCCATAGGATCTGCCAACGTGGGGTGCTCAGCCCACGCTGCCTTCAGATCTCCTTACTCCTGCAGTGACTGTGATCAGCCCCGAAGATGGACAGAAGGGGGAGAAGGTCTACCTGTACACGCATCTGAAACAGCAGCCCATCTGGTAAGGCCCATCCACATTCTGCCCCATCTGACCTGGCCCAGCTGCTGTCCAGCCCCCAGCTGCCTGTGTCTACAGCAAAGGCAGTGGCCTTTGAGAGATGGTAGATGCCAGCAGTGTTAATAGGGATGTGAAGACATCTGACTCTCCATGGTGCTGGGAAGGTACAGCAGCATGGCTACTGTGGAAATGCCTGGAAGCTCCCCAGGGGCTAACAGAGTGGCCATGTGACCAGCCATTCCACTGTGGGCCCATGCATGTACCCACACAGAAATCTGCATAGAGCTTATAGCACACTCTTCAGCACAGTCCCAAATGGACAAGGCTAGCTGACTCTAGTGTAAGCATGATATGGTCTTTCCACATGGAGTAAGCCTGCGCATGGATCGCTACATAGTGACCTGAAGCCATGGTGCTCTTACGAGGAGGCAGACACAAAAGACCATAAGTCATCTGACTGTGTGCACAGGAGGCAGGGAACAGAGAAGCACAGTAGACAGTGGCAAGAGTGAATGCTGACTGCTGCAGGTTCCTTTATGGGGTACAGAAGCGCCCTGGGGTTGGTCAGTGGGGAGACCTCCACACTGAATATACTGAGGAATCACTGGATTGCACACTTACCTATTTCTTCATTCGACTTTCCAAATCATGAGTATATGAGTGTTTTACTTGCATGTATGTCTACACACCATATATATGCCCTAGAAATGGGCATTGGATCCCACAGAACTGTAGTTACAGATGCTTCCAGGCTGCCATGGGAGTGCTGGGAATCAGCACCAGGGTCCTGTGGAAGAGCAGTAAATGCTCTTAACCATTGAGCCATCTTTCTAGTCTCCTACACACCTTATCTAATTTTGTTGTGCCAGGTCGTCACACAGTATCCTTGAGCTACAGCCCACATTATTGGGTGAACTTCATGGGCTGTAAATTGTTATATCTTAATGTTATTGTGCATGTGTATAGTCACACACACACACATGCGCGCACACACACACACACACATGCGCGCACACACACACATACACACATACTCTGAAGCTTGAAGTGAGAACCAGAGCCTGCACTTAAGTATGTCCCCTGAAGGCTCATCTGTTGGCTCTGTTTCCTGTTGTGTTGAAATTAAATGGTGGGAGCTTTAGGAATGAGGTCTAGTGCAAGGGAGTCAACCTGGGAACCAGCGAGAAGGAATTCAGTAATTACCACACTTTAAATCAGTTCTTGAGAGTGTATTGTGAAGCAAGACTGCTCTGTGCTCTCGGCCTCTCCTCTGCCACGTTGAGATGCAGCCAGGGACCATTGCCAGAACCAATACGAAGTGGTTGGGACCCTCTAGGCATAAATCTTAAGTCAAATAAATATCTTTTCTTTATACATCATTGTGCTAACATCAGGTGTTAGCGCAAAACAGACCAAGACAGCAGCAGCTAGGGGCTCTGGCGGCCTCTAATGTTGCTTGGAGCCCTGGGGAGCCCCCCCTCCCCCCCGCTCCACACACACACCTCACAGTCACTCACCAGTGAGGAGCAACTCTGGCATGGAACAGAATGCACCAACATGACCCCTCCCTCAAAGGTCACAGTCCAGCAAGGGCCATGTGAGAAGTGTGGCTGAGGAGTGCCTTGGAACTCCCAGGGCAGAGGGCTGGTTGGAAGCTGGCAGAGGTCAGCACGTTGGGGGGGAAGGGGGCCCTGGACCTGCAACAGAGGGGGAGGGTTAGGGTTAGGCTCACTGGGTCCCTGTTACCTCAGTGACTATGCTGGGCCCTCAAGCTCCTGGAGCTGGTATAACAAAGGGCCAGAAGCCACTCTTATGGATGATAGGCCACGTGGTCTCTGTTCTCCCACACACTATGCTATGGAGTCGAAGCTTCCATGTGGCAGTATAGCAGTGAGCCTTCATGTGCAGATGCAGACCACAGGCCCCCCCTGATCTTCTACAGGAAGGACTGTACCTGCTTCATGTTCCTTTGGCTATGTTCCTATGACTGCCATGGTGTGTGGCTGCTGGGTTCTCATGTTGCTGGGATCCTGCTCAGAAGAATAGAGCTCTAGTCCACATTCTCTTGGAAGCCCACTACTGCCTGCCTAAGCAACTCAGCAGGCCAGCCTGCTCCACCCTCGCACAGGCCTCAGTAGCTCTTCACCCCTGCCAGGTCCCCAGGGCAGCATTTCATTTGTTTCTCAGGCTTCCCAGACACTCAGAATGAGAAACTGTTACTCTTGGTGTAGAGGGCAGGAAGTCCTCCTGCCCTCCTGGGTAGACCGTTACCATGTCTCATCCTGCAGGCACACATTGAGGTTCTGGAATGCGGCCTTTTTTGATGCTGTTCACTGTGAGAGGCGGAAGCGATCGCCCACCACCAGGTAGGAGCCAAGAGTGTCCCCTCCAGCCTTGGGAGAGAGGATCAAGTCTTGGCTCAGTCTCCCAAGTCCTTGGGAGCCAACAAAATGGCTGAACTGCTGTTGATGGTTTCTTCCACCAATGTGTCCCAGAGCCCTGCAAGCTGCCTGAGGGGTCAGTGCTCATAGCTTTGGGGGAGGGGTGCTCAGCTTGCATGGTGCTTTCTGTTCTGGGGCTCTGGCATGACATGGCCTGATCCTCCTGAAAATGCCACTCTGCTCAAGGGAGACCACTGGCCTCCACTCCACCCCTCTGTTAACTGTTAGAATCAGGTCTGTCAGTGCACCCGTCCCCTGGGGCCTGAACAGACCTTCCCAGCTGTGCCCAAGCTAGTCCTGCACCTCAGATGTCCTGTAGGACCCTGTTCAGAAAGCATGAAAAGCAGGGAAGGGTCATCCCCAATATCACAGAGGCTCTCTTTTGGGGGAGCAGGCATAGGTTGCTGCCCACTCCAGTCAGCTATGAGAGACAGAAGCCCCTGTGGAATCCAGACTAGCCCTACTGGCCCACCAATTGTGGGACTTTGTGGCCAGTGTCTCAGAACTTCAGTTGACTATCACTAGGGAGGCCCTGGACCTTTTGCTATGTCTAGGCAAGGCTCCTCTGATGGCAAGTGATTGAGGTAGAACCTTTCCTCAGAGGAGCAGCTGAGGCCAATGGGAATGAGGTGGCTTGCCTCAAGTCCCATGATCATCTGTTGGGACTGTTTCCTGGGGAAACAGAGGGAGCATGGAGTGGACAAGGACCTAGACTTTCAGAAGACCCTGGGGAGAGTTCCACTCTGTCTGGAGGCTAGGCAGCCTCCAGGCATGCCATTGGCTTCTTGCTGAGCTCTCCCGACTCCTAGGGATCCATCTGTTCTGGGTTCCCTGTCTCTCTCTGTCCTCTCTGCTCCCACCTAGAATAATCCTCTCTGCTTGTTCTTTTCCATCCACATATCTTGCATGACTTTGACATGTGCCTTTGTTTACCTGTTTCTGCTGCCGCTCCAGAGGGGATGCTGGAGAGCAGGAGGAGAAGAGGTGTGTGTCCACGTGACTTCGTTCCATTTTACAGCTCTGGGGTTCATTCCAAGGCTACTGCCAGGAGGGGAGGATGTCCCTGGGGAGGCATGTCCTGTGCTAGGTAGACTCTTGATGCCCTGGCCGAGGACAGGTAGAGCTTGCCAGGGCCAGAGCACCTTAAGATAGCCAGAAGCAGGACACTGTGAGCCACTCCAAGAGGCACACATGGTCAAAAGGCCACTAGCCTTCGGGGCATGGCACTCTCCATGGGCCTCTCTGCACCTTCCACACCAACCTTGAGTCAGCACCTGGGTCAGACACAGGAGTCCACTGGTGTGGAAGAGGAGGGAGACTGTGCAGAAGCCATCCTGTTTGCAGCTCCTCCCACTCTCACTGGAGGAGGATGCCACCTGGTCTAGGGTCACATGGAAGGACAGCTGCCCCTCTCCTTCAGCCTCTGACTGACCAGAGGGCTGGGGGGCAGTCCCTTGAAGCAAAGATGGGGTGCCTTTGAGCCTACAGTGGTCTGGCTCATTTTCCAGAAGCCCCTGTGACACATTTTTAGAGTAAAAGCCATGCCCACTCATAAGAATTGTAAACCCAGGTGGGTTTCCTTGGAGCCTGGGCATTCATGTTTTATGGCAATGGTTCACATCTGTGCTGCTCTGATGACCCTTGCTGCTGTGGCTTTACAGTAGCTGTGAGGAGCATTTGGGCCTGACAGCCCCTCAGAGTAAGCAGGGTCCCATTATCTCTCAGAAGACCCTGGGACAAGCCAGCTTCCTAGGAGCAGGGTTTCTTGACACCATAGATCAGGCCCAAAGGGGACCATCACAGCCTCCCCAGACAGCTGAGCTGGCCCATGCTACTGGCCCAGTGACCTATTCTGAGTCCAGATGAAAGAACTGCCAGCTGCCTACACCTCACAAGCCTCCTCACTGGAGCCCAAGCAGCTAACTGACCAGAACAGGCCTACTGGAGAGTAACTTATGTCTCTGGGGTCCCCAGCCTCCAGCAATCATTCCTCAGTGACCCCTGCTAACAGTAGATTTCTTTCCATCACCCAGTCCCAGAAGTTTCCATCAAGTGCTGGACACACACACACACACACACACACACACACACAGCCTAGATTTATGATCAGTGTTCCATGTGTAGGTCATTTCAGGGCCCTGAACTCAGCTTTCAGAAAGCAACTAGATAGCAGGCAGCAGCCAGGCAAGTGGCTCATGACCTTCCACTTTTTTTTTTTTTTTTTCAGAAATAAGGTGATACCCTAGTTTTAGTCCTGTCCACAGCAAGGAGAATCACTTCCTCATAGGGTCAGGCATGAAGGGTCAGGCTTGCTATGCCATACAACTCAAGAGAGTGTTTTAGTGTGTACATCTGTACATGGCAGACTGCTGGTGTACAGGGCTGTGGGCACCTAAACTGCCTCAAACCAAGTGCTGGAAGGCTGCACCGTCCCTCCAGTGCATTCTGGTATTCTGGTGTCTTTATAAATGTGCTGCCTGAGCAGCAAAGGCTGCAGGTGGTCCATCCTGCTGAGCTGTGGCAGTCAGTGGCCTGGGCCAGGAGGAGCCAGGCCCGGGCTTTTGTCCCTTTGGTTTGTTCTCTTCCTTTCTTCTTTCTGCTTTTCCACAACTGACCTCTCTTTCCTCCATGCTACTTCTTCTCTCCCTGTGCTTTGATCTTTCTCTCAACCCTACTTTAGTTAAAGTCATTCATCCCGAGGCTTCTCTTTGGAGGAAGTGGGCTAAAATGAGCCCCTCCCCGCCCCCCACTGAAGCTGTGTATCTGTCCTCTCAGTACCGGGGTCTGACTTCACATGGGCAATGAGCATAGACACAGGGGGCTTCTGGGCCCTCATAGGAGGTGGCTGCTCCAGGAACCTCACCAGGAAGGGGAAAAGCCATGTGTGACATGAGACAGTCTTGCTGTGGAAGTGGCAGAGGAGTTAGCATAGGCACCTTTCTGTCCTTCCCTCCACACAGGGCAGATGGATGCCCAAAAAGAATACCCCAACTGTACCCAGGTACCTACCCATGTCAGCTGCCAAGTGCAGAGAAGGTTCTTTCTTAGAGACTGTCTAGAGTTTGGATTGGCTTCACGATGGCCACATGGTGAAGGCCAAGTGGCCTATAGGAAGAGTGTGGGGTGTCTCCTCCATGGTATGTGGGATGGGAAACAGCCATTGTGGGGAACCCCTGTGAGACAGAAAGTCTTTTCAGAAAGGACAGTGTAACTGTCATACATTCCCAGCGCCCCCAGTCCTGTCTCTCCTGTAGATGCTGCCTTGTGCATCTGGTCCCAGGACACCAGGCAAGACCCTAGCCCCTCTGAGTTTCCTGACTCGTCAGATGAACCAAGTCCTAAGGAAGGCTGTGAGTGGCCAAGGCTCTCCCAGGCCTCCAGGACAATAGAGTGTCGTTAGCTTTGTGGTTTTTCATTGTAAGCAGTGAGTGTTGGTGTTTGGGGATCCACGGGCAAGTGGCAGGCTCTGATGAAACTACCCCCACAAGGCAGGTCCCTATGTGTCCAAGAGGCAGGGCAGACTACCAGCTCCACAGAGCACGGGAGGGAGGGTCCCAGGCCATTCTGAAGCCCATCCTGTCCTTCCTGTGCCCACAGGGAGAAATGGTGCCACATGACCCAGGAAGAGCGCGATGACAGCCTGCGGTTCAATGAGAACATCACCTTCGGGCAGCTGGGGTGAGAGCCAAACCATGGTGCCAGCCTAGGCCATCTACCAGGACAGGGTGTAGTGGGTCTGGCTTCTTAAGAACACAAGGATGGATGGTCAGTCTTCCTCTTGACCCTGGGGCACAGACTCCAGTTAGGAGGTATGGGTGAAATTTTCACCTGACGCTGCTCCAGGCCCCAGCCACCCCCCAGTGTTAGGGCCCAGTGTCTTGGCTCCCTTTTCTGGGCTATCAGGAGGGTAATGGCTATTGGTATTCTTCCTCTAGCACGTTCACTCACAACATGCTGGCCTTTGGCCTGAACAAGAAGCTATGCAGTGACTTCCTGAAGAAGCAGGCTGTGATTGGCAACTTGGATGAGGGTGAGCTGGGGTAGGGGTACTGTGGGGAGGTGGGAGCCAGAGCAAGTCCTCCACACAAGGGCTCCCCACCCTGCCAGAGTAGGGCACCTGTTATAGAGCCCCGCTTCCCTGACTTGCCCTCTCTCCCGAAACCATGAAAGGTATACGGCTGTGCAGCTGGAAGCCATTTCTGCTGAGCATTAGCCGGTGGCCTGTAGCACAGCCAGGCCAGAGATGAACATGGCTCTGGAACTCCTCTGCACTTGTGCAGAGTCAAACCCTGGCCACAGTTGGTACCTCTAGAGTGCCACCTGTTTTTGAACCACATTGTCATAGCAGTGTGGTAGATACTGGGGGAATTCTGAGGCTTCCCAGAGTCCATTGCTCTGCCTCGGCAGAGAGCCTTCTGGCCTCAGTGCTGCCATCTCAGCATTGCAGCCAGGTTCGTGTGTCACCACTTGCTACTGGTGTGTCTCCTGGGCCAAGGTTATACTTAGACCTACACTCCGATGAACCCCTGCCCTCATCCCTAGCCAGGAAGAGCAGCTGTGTAGGCACAAGGGCATTTGTAGCCATTGGGCAGCCTCAGGGTCACCCCCCCCCACATGGCCATCAGAGCTCAGCATGACTTCTATTGGCTTCCAGGGGGCCACACTCCACACATGACACTATTCCTGTTAAAAAAAAAAAAAAAAAGCCCATCATCTGAGAACAAGGCTCCACTTCCAAATATGTGTGCTCCTGAAGACAGTTTGGTGGCAGCTCTGAGATGTGACTGTGGCTGACTGTCATTCCTGGCCACTGTCTCTTCTGGCATCATCCTGTTCTCTCTTTCAGAGCAATACAAGCTGCTAAGTGACCACATCGAACAAATGGCCACAGAGTAGGAGATCAGCATATGCCGCTCTCCCAGGAGCTGTGACCCCAGTGATGACCCTGCATGACACCAGCAGCACCCAGAGCCGCTCTTTGCTGCCATAGAACTAGCAGTTAAAAGACTCCAGAAACCTGTCTTCCCCAGCCTGTGTCTGCTCCCCTCTCTACATGCAAGGTGTCCCTTGGGTTACACAGCTAAAAATGAGGGACCATCTACCCCCACCCATCCTTGAGTACCAGGCTTATGAAATGAGACAGAGGATGGGGGAGGCGGCCCTGGGCTAGGGTCCTGAAAGTTCCTGCTGAGAGCCAGGGTTGTGTGGGCACAGCGGTGCAGGAGGGACCCACACAGCTGTAAGGAGGACAGAACCACTGAACCACTACTGTGGGTCACAGCCTGCCACTTCCTGCCACAGGACTTCCTGTGAGCATAAGCTGTGTGGAGGGACCTGAAAGGTCTTAGTTACCTTCTCTTCTCCACCTCCTCACACAACAGGAACTAGAAATCACAGGGACTGGAAGAGAACTCCAGCGTTGTCATTTTTTAGGGGTGTGGGCCTTCTGCCAGCCGCGTGTTTCAGACTCGAGAGGCCTCTCGTCAGAACCCATGAACTGCCCATTCATCAGTCTCTCCTTCAATAGCAGACAGTCCAGGCAGCAGCACTGCATGTGGTGGAGTGCAAGAAGCATGGGGGAAGGTTTCTTCCGCAGCTCTGGAGTGATGCCCTTGCTAAGAACAACTGGTTGGAGCCGGAGCACAGAGTGGATCTGACTGAGGGAGGAGGCCACAGGGAAGCAAGGTTGCCTGGTAGCTCCAGCCATGGCCTCTCCTGAAAGACCCACAGGAACCTTCCTCCTCTGCATGCATGTGCCAGGCCAGGTCTGACCCCCAGCATCCAGCGTGCTGGCTCCAGGGCTGCTGTCCCATCCACCCACCCCCGCCTAGGTTCCTTCTTATCAGCCATTGCCATTCTGGTCACCGACCTTG
Organism: Cricetomys ansorgei; assembly: GCA_026225945.1. Classification (NCBI taxonomy): domain Eukaryota; kingdom Metazoa; phylum Chordata; class Mammalia; order Rodentia; family Nesomyidae; genus Cricetomys; species Cricetomys ansorgei. The sequence goes on from JAMJFZ010002811.1 coordinate 973,454, forward strand.
AACTAGGCCTGCAGGCTCTCTCTTCACCCTTCATTGGTTCATCCTTCTCTGTCCCTCAGCCTTCAGTCACATTTAGTCAAGGGCTGTCTGTGAGCACAGCGGTCCTCTTCTGACAGCTGTGTACTCAGCTGGTGTGGGCAAACCTTCCCCGTGGGGAGTGCCTCCTCGGACGGCCAAAGAAGAGCAGGATGGGTCGAGTTGCAGAATGAACATTTCCTAGATGTTGGGGGTGACCAAGGCAGAGCATGAGTCACTGAGCAATTCAAGCAAATGCTGGCAGCCAGGTCAGTCCCTGATGGCATAGTATGTGTTTTGGGGGCCAGCTAGGACAACCAGCCCAGCACAAGGCCCCACAACTGTGCCTGTCCCCACTCCCATGTTTTAGGGAAGTGACATCAAGTGAGATCCCTGTTAACGCCTGCTATCCTTTCCAGAGCCTTCCTCAGCTGTGTAAACATGGCAACCTCCCCTGCTCCTCCCAGTCCTACGCCAGTGTGAGTTCAGGTGTAATAAGACTTGACTCTTCCAAGGTCCATGAGGTACATGGTTCTTGTATAGCAGCACCTATGTGTCTGACTTCTGCTTGCCCCGTGCGGCCATGCTCAGCCCTCGGGGAGGAGCGTCAGTGGTCCCAGCACGTGGACTGCAGAAGTGACTTTGAGACTGTCCCATACCGACCTGGGGAAGGAGGAAGGAAGGGTGACTCTGTCGTGCCTGTCCCTTGCTCCAGCCCCACAGAGCTGGGAAGTTCTGACCCACTGCTAAGGACATGGTAAGCCTCTGAGGACAGGGCAGCCCTCGAGGATGGGTGCAAAGCTGCAGGTGGAAGTGGTCCCACATCATATCAGATGTTCTCCGTTAACAGCTAGCTGTAGCGTTTCACGCCTGGGAGCCTCTGGCCGGTGTCTCTGGGAGGTCACTACTCTGCCCCTGAGGTATCCTGTCTTCCTGTGTTCCCCACCTCACTCCCCACCCCCACCCCTGGGTCCAACTGGCAGGCACTCCTTGGCTGCCCTGCTGAGCTCAGGAACCACAAACAGGTCAAATTACCTGGATAATTCCAAGCAGTTTCTGCAGTCTTGGCTGGTACTGGCCCAGATCTATGCCGGCCCATTGGCAGCACACTCAAGCCTTTCTAGACCTTCGGGACCGCAGGAATCATTGTCACACATAATAGTCCTTGTCCTTACAGAAGAAGTCCCCCATACTGAAAACAGGCCAGTGGTGAGCTGCCACTCTGCTGTGTTCAGCCTTGTTAGGGCCTCGTGGGTGCTGGCGGCAGATCACAACAGCCTCCAGGCTGCCTGTGCTGAGTGAGTGTCTAGCCACAGGCGCAGAGCCACTTACGGTATACTGAGAGATCTGCATTGTGCAACCGTGATTTCCCTCTTGTCCAAGAAACGAGGGGGCCGAGGAGCTCATCACCTCACTAAGAGGACTGGAGACAAAGCTAGTGTTCAAGCTTCATCCACATAGGAGGGAGGTCCTCCTGGCTGAGCCTAGTGCACATCTGTAATCCCTCACTCTGGAGGTGGAGGCAGGCAGATCAAGAGTTCAAGGTCATCCTCAGGTACACAGGGGGTTCAAAGCCAGACTGGGCCACATGATACCTGGTCTCAAGAAAAAACAACCAATATAAGGTGGCCCTGAGAATGCAGGGTGGGCTTAGAGCCAGTGCCTAGGCTTGAGACTTGGCCTGAAGGGAGACTCACAGCCTGCCTTGTCTCCCTTCACCTGAGAGAAAGCAGTGGGTGCTCTGTCCCTGTCTTTGCAGCCCAGGGACACTGCAGGCAGGGCCCATGAACACAGGAGGCTTCAAGGATAGCACCTTACTCTGGAAACACCTGCCAGTCCAGGTTGCTAGTGTGAGGGATCCTGGCTTCTCTGCAGGGAACTATGTGAAGAGCTGAAGTCTAACCGTGGTGACCTTAGTAGTCCCAGGCCATAGGCTCACGCCCAACCTTGACCTTGCTGGGTCACGCTGACTAGTTGGTTTTCCTGTGCCAGAGGGGCTGGTGCTACACAGCTAGAACAGCTTTATTCCAGTTCTCAGGCTGCAGTCAGACAGCCAGGAGACTTCAAAACTGGAGGCTCCTGTGTGGAAGGACTTTAGGAGGCGGCATGGCCCCACAGCCTCAGGGAAAGGACAGGAGAACTCTTAGCAGAGGTTCCTTGGTTCGGGGCTCCTACCCCCACTCCTCCCACCTTCTGAGCCAGCCAGCTCTATAGAGCCCTTGCTAAGGGCTGAGCTGCCTCACCCATCTGTCCTGCAAATCCATCCTCACAGCCATGGCATCAGGTATGTTTAGCTTGAGAAGCTGCCAGTGGATGCCCAGATTCATGGCTGCTTTGGCTGGATAGCCCTCTTGCAGGCTGGGCTCCTGCACTCCCTTCATCAGGCCAGGAACAGAAGTACACTGTTAGGTCAGGAAGTGAGTGGAAGAATCTTTTCCAGACTGCTCACATGTGAACACACCCTACTAAGGCCATCCTCCATGACAGGCTCCTGCAGGGACTTTGTTCTGTACCACAATCCCCCAAGAGTCTCTGGGTCAACATGCCTCCTGCTCATGGGGAGGGGTGGGGCCTGGCGGGGAGTGGTGCAGGGTGACAGGGCAGCTCATGCAATGCCCCTCTGGCAGTTGGTCTGAACTCTGAAGAGCAGTTGAGCACAGAGCTGGGAGCACAACCCCAACTCAGGCTGCGTCTGTGGGACTTCTCAGGAAGTTGATTTGGGGGACCAGCTTCACTGCAGACTCCAGGCTCTGACAGGCAGTAGCATGGGCCAAGCTGCAAAGCCATGCTCAGCTACACCCCAGAGACTGTGCACTTTGTCTGGGAAGGGCCCCTGTCTGTGGGTTGCCTTGGCTTTGATCCTGAGCTCAGACTGGCCCTGTCCCATCCTTACTCCTAGATGACGGATGTGTTAATGAGAAGGAGGAAGAAAACCCGACCTGGGAAAGGTTAGCCCACCAAGTACCCTGCAGGAGGAGCTAGCTCAGGGTCAGCTGGGGAGACAAGTCCAGGTCAGTGACCTGAGGTTGTCACTTTATTCAGGATGGGGATACCTTGGGAGGGACGGGTTGGACATCTGACTGTCGGGAGACACTAGAGGCTCACACAGCAGGCATGTATCCCCATGGCGTGTATGTGAGGACCTGGCCTGTTGGCTGCCTAGGGTGTACCTAGTGTTTCCAAGCAGCTTTCTCTGGGGATCCCACTTGTACAGTCTGTTCTCTGTTGGGGTTCCACACCTATTGTTGCCAGCAGCCCCCAGTGATGCTGTGTTTTATATGTTAGTTATACAACTTTGGGTCTTGCCAGGTCATGTTCTAAAATTAAGGTTGAGAAAGTTGTGAGGTCGAAGATCTCAGGCAGTGTTGTTTCCTGTGAAGAAAACAAAAGTGTATATCCATATATATAGTACCTTGGCTTGTCAGGAGGTGGAAACTGAAATAAATTATCTTTTAAAAAGAAGTCAGATTAACTTGTTTTTACATATCCGTGAGGACTTCATGGAATGCATAGTCACATCACTGGTCTTGCAGAAATAGACACCCCCACCCCCACTCTAATTTGCCAGACTAGACTCAGGGGCTGGCTTAAGGTTTCCTGAGGACAGAGTGTGGCCTGCTGCTTGGACATGTTGGCCTCCCTGGACCTGATCACCACCTGTCATGTGGGGCCAGAAGTGAGGTCTGACACCTGTAGTAAAGGGGGTGCTTTGACTCAGAGATGAAGAAGGGTCAGGAGACATCCTGATGCCTAATGGCGCACCCAGGTTGTCTGTGGAACCAAGCTGCAAAAGACAGCAATATTCTCTCACATGTGAGTACATAGATCCAAGTCCAGGATCTCATGAGGTCCTCATTCTTCCTAGGGAGCAGATCCCCAGATCCTCTGCAGAGTGTGCCAAGGACTCACTCCACACATGCTCCTGCAGGCCCCCACCAATCCTCTACCTACCCCACTATGGATGCTCTACACGTCATGTCATGACTGTGTAATGGCTGAGTTCAGGGCCCAGAGCCTGCAGATGGTCCTTGCAGAGGGCCTGGGCAGCAGCCACAGCAGGGGCCCTGATCTTACAGAAGGGGGCATTTGGGCACAGACCCTGGTGCACACAAGGAGAACACTGTGTAGAATCAAACCCAGACACTGGGCATCATGGACACAGGAGCATAAGCTGAGTGTGGCCACTCCCGCCAGAAGCTGGGCAGAGGCCTGGGCAGCCCCTCTCTGCCATCCCTCCTACCCCTGATATGGCTTGTGACTTCCGGGCAGGAAGGTCTATGCTTCCGCTGTTTTAGCCTCCCCGGTGGTATCTGACCGGGCAGACCCCAGAAACTCAGGCGTCATGCGTTTTGCATTAACACAAGTGTGGACACCGCTTTCCCCGGATGAAGTCAGGAAGCTGACAAAGCAAGGATGCAGTTGAGAGTCCCATGTCTTTTACTGACATCAGGAATATGGCTCTGCAGCGCAGCCTACTGTACAGACAAGGAAGCGAAGCCCCAGGGATCCCGGATCCGAGGACAGGAGCAGAGCCCACCGAGGCCCAGGCCAGCCTAGGCCTTCCTCTTCCTAGTCACGGCGTCCCTGCTGCTGTCCCTTAAGGTCCTCCAGGGAGATCTCCTCCACAGATTCGGCCTCACTCTCCTCGTCTTTCCCATGGTGTGCCTCAGTGCTCTGAACGCTCTGGACGACAGAGAAAAGTCACAGCATCAGCATCACAACCGGGGTGGCAGCGACAAGCCTTGAGTGGGGAGAGAGCTCACCTCACAGCTGTGAGGAGGGACTGAGGCCGCGAGCCACCTGACCAGTGAGATCGTGCAGCCAGGAGAGGGCAGGACCACCAGCCAGGGAGAGCAAGTTTGGAGAAAGCCCAGTTCCCTCACTGCACTTAGGAGTGACCTTCATGGAACTCAATGGCAGCCCTCTGTGCTGCCCCTCCTCACAGTGACCCCCTCCATAGTGACCCCTCCACAGTGACCGCCTCCCTTGCCCCCCCACAGTGACCCCCCCACAGTGGCTGCCCCCACTCACAGTGACCCCTCACAGTGACCACCCCCCTCACAGTGACCCCCTCCACAGTGGCCGCCCCCACTCACAGTGACCCCCCACAGTGACCGCCTCCCCGGTCCCCCCACAGTGACCCCCCCTACAGTGATCCCCCCATCACGGTGACTGCCTCCCTTGCCCCCCTCACAGTGACCGCCTCCCCTGGCCCCACTCACAGTGACCCCCCCACAGTGACCACCCTCCTCACAATGACCGCCTCCTCACAGTGACCGCCTCCTCACAGTGACCCCCCCACAGTGATCACTCCCCCTCACAGTGACCGCCCCCCCTCACAGTGACCCCCCTCACAGTGACTGCCCCCCTCACAGTGACTGCTCCCCCACTGTGACTCTGCGCCAGGCCTGCCCTACCCACACCCCACTTGCAGACACTGCAGTGCCCTGGGCTGTTGGCCCGAGGCTGATGAGAAGGAGCCGCTCCTGACCATCAGATGGCCTTTGGTGAGTGCACCTCGTTCCTGAGCCGGTCTGGACCCGCCTGTGGCCATGGGGTCAGGTCACCCCTCCCTCCAGTGCGCTCTGGGGCAGACACGGCAGTCCCCCCAGCAGTGCCACTGCCTCCAGCTGTCAGCTGTCCACCCGCTCCCATGATGCTCACCTGACTGGCCAGAGGCCGGGGCCCAGATGGAGAGGGGCTGGTGTCCGTGAGCGGCCGAGCTTCGCCATGCCCGTAAATTCCATGCATCTTGGCTCTGAAGTCCTGCCAAGGAAAGATCAGGGTGTCTGGACCCAGCTCAAAGGCACAGCGGAGCAAGAAGCAAAGGTAGGAAGCTCTGAGGCATCTCTGGCCACTTCCTGTTTGCTATTTCATAGACCCCAGCAGTCCATCAAACAGAAGGGAAAACTGAGGCCCACACTATGTATGTAACGCAGCCACACAGGAAAATCACTGGTTGGAAATCACCCTCGACCTCTGAAAGAAGATTGTAGAGTGGGGTCTTGGGCTACAAGCCTGTAACCCTGCCACTGAGGAGGCTGAGGCAGGAGGATCATGAATGATCCATGGGCCATAGAGATGAACGAAGCTTTGGGGAACATGGGTTTTCCTGTAGCCTTCTGTGTCGTTTTAAAGCGTGTGTAAAAACCCATTCTGTTCTTGAGCACCAGCCTTGGTGGGTCATCGGCCATGTCCCGGCAGGAGCATGGAGTGACTTCCCCTTGGCCCCACAAGGCCTTAGTGCCCCTCCCCGGGTCCCAGGATGCTGGCCTGCGGGAAGGGTAGGCACTAGGCTTTGTGGGCTCTGGCTCCATCACCAAGCTCCACACCCACAGAAGCCCGCAGTGCCTCCCCAGGCACCCTTGCACGGAGCCTGGATCCGGAGGACGGCTACCTCCCACCACCGTCTGGCACACAGAAAGAGGCCTTTGCAGTAGCCGGGCTCAGACTGTGACTCAAAGCCGCAGAGAAAGGCACAGACGACCGGCTCCCGGCAGAGGGTCTGGGCCGGGCTCTGAGATGAAGCGCGCTGAGGATCTAATTGGCGTGGAGGGGACAGTCAGCTTCCCACTGAGGCTGAGTGCCAGCATCTGGGATGCCGGGCGGGTGACGTGCCAGGTGACCGGGGAAGGTGTCCTGGCCGGGGCAGCGCCTGGACCCGGTGTTTGAAGTAGCCCATCAGAGAGAGCCCTCGGGCTACATAGCGGTCCACAAATGCACAGACAAGCCCTCGAAGGCCGGACCCACCTGCAGGTCTCTCTCCAGGTCATAGTTCTCCAGGGTCTGGAAAGCTCTGGAATAGACTTCCACTGCCTTTGCGTGGAAGACCATCTCGATGGTCACGAAGTCAGAGAAGATTCTCTGTGGGAGAGAAGCCCAGTCAGGGTGGCAGCACCGCACAGGGTCACACTGTGGCCGCTCGGCCCCATCCCCAAGTCTTTTTGTTAAATATTTGGGGCACAGCCCTGAATCTAGAGGTGAGATGACCCCGCTGGGCCAGGTCCCTTTCGCACCACCTAACAGGGCAGCTGCCTGTTGAAAGCCCTGCCTCCTGTCTGGACGGCCTGCAGCCGTTCCGGCTCCCTCATTTACCCACTCACTCATTCCACAGACATTTCCCAATTTCCCACGTGGTCCGCGCCCCGGACCTAGAGGCCAGGCGGTCTGAGGTCTAGCTGATCTTCTAGACCTCAGAGATTGGAGCTGTGACCCCAACACAGAGGGTCGGATGGAGCACACAGCCCGTGCGTAGGCCCTGGGGCAGGAAGGACCATGGCCTTGGGTGGGGCTGGGCTGCTGTATTGGGAGGGACTGTTCTTTGATCTTAGGACAAAGTGAGCCCCCAAAGGGTGTCAAGCCCAAGGGGGACAGACCAGAGCCGGCAAGAGGTTCCTGGGGTTGACGATCAGACAAGAGAGGAATGCAAACTGGGGCAGGCGAGGACACCGTGGTCAGTTAGTCCTGGGAGGCCCAGCCCCTTGAGACCTCTTGAAGACGTGGGGCCTGACCCAGGATCCCAAAGTGTTGGGGGAGGGGAGGCCCCTGCCTGCCTCACAGCACCTCAGCGTGGCTGCTTCCTAAAAGGGCTTTTAGAGCCTCAGGGGGGAACCAGGACCTCTGTGGACACAGGTGAGAAAGAAGAGCAGGGGCTGATGGGGACACGACGGGCCTCGGCATCCTTCCGACCGGGAGCTGCGTCCAGAGCACCACAGCCCACCCTGAGCAGCGGCCTCTAGCCCGGCCTGCAGCCAGGACCAACTGTCCACAGAGGCCCGAGGGCCATGTGGTCGCTCACTGCAGGTGGATGTGCGTGCGCACGCACTCCCACGCCGCCACTGCCTACCCGGAGATCCTTCAGCTTCTGTTCCTGGAAGGCATCCACTGTCTCTGCCAGGTGGTGGGCAGTGCGGTTGGTGTCCACCGAGGCCCTCTGTGCACTGGTCTCCGCCTGGCCTCAGGGACACAGAAATACAACGAGTCCCAGGGAGGCCCTGGACCTGTGATCTAGGTTGTCCTTAGTCCTACCATCTTCTCTGGGGCAGTTTCTCCTACCTCATGGGGTCTCTCGCTAACTTGGCCATTGAAGAGATGGTCAGGCAGGATCATGGTAAAGGCCTATAACTGGGAGACAGCCGTGAGACCCGCTTGCAGAGTTGGGAGAATTGAATGGTAAGGGGTGTGGAGCAGCTACGGAGTGGAGCCCATGCCCGGCCTGTGTGAGACCCCGAGGGCCCCTGATCCATCCCCACCACCGCTAACAATGACAGGTCTCAGATATCCAAGGTGGGCACTTGCGGGTCAGAGTTCTGTTCCGTGCGGGCTCCGTGTTCTTGGTAACCGATTCTGCCCATGGACAACTGCAGGTGAATGGCTTGTTCCCTCCTCATGTGGCAAAGCTAGTTCTGCGTCAAGCCCAATACCTGCCCTGCCTTCACTGGACTGAGTTGAGTTTGGCGTTCAAGAGCATGTGTGACATTGAGCGGGTCACCCCATGGACCTCAGTTTCCCTTCTTTAGAATGGGGCCCTAACACCAACCAAATGCTTGTGGAATGGTGGGATGAGGGAGTGAGGGGCTGGCACCCATGAGGTCCCCACTAAGGGAGGGGAGCTGAGATCTAAATGGGTGCGAAAGAGGCAGGGTGCCAGTGGGGCCGGGGTGGAATTCAGAGGCGCTAGCATGCCCCACCCCTGCTCCTAGGGTGGAGTTCTCCATGTTACAGAAGAGGCACCAGGATGCTGGATCCAAAGATGTCCACCTCCTAAGCCCTGTGCCCTGTCCACAGACATGGTAGAGGACACGCTAGGCCGCAGTGGCCTGTGGGCTGCTGATTCACCTGACCAGGGTAGGTTGTGATTGTGAATTCTCTGGTAAGCCCAGGAGAGAGCTGAGGGGAGCTGGAGGGAGGCGTGATGCAGGGAGGTGTGAGGAGGGGACAAGGGCCGAGGAGCACTTTCTCTCTCTCTCTCCCTTCTCTGTGTGTAACCCAGCTAGATGATGGCTGTCTGTCATGGTGACACCCTCTCACATCACAACCCAAAATGTCCCCAGGGATCAAAGTAAAACTATGACTTAGGTCCACAAGGGGCCACTCTGAACGAGGCCACTCTCATAGTGACATGCAGGGCAGAGGGACAAGCCCCACCTCTACCCGACCCCCAGTCCTGCGCCCGGCTCACAGGCAGGCTGTGTGGGTAGTGCCCACCATCTTGCTGTGACTGGCATTCTGCCCAAGCTTCCCTGGGTCTGCCTGGGGCAGTTGGGCTGGGGCTGGCAGCGGCTACCCTCTGATCGGGATGCAGGTGACCCAAGGCCTGGGTGGTTTGCTGTACAGAGCCTAGATCTCCTGGCCACCCTCCCTTAGCCTCTCCCTGCAGTGCTGAGCCGCATGCGCACCTGCCGCTTCCATGAGGTCTTTGTTACCTGTGATGCTGCCTGCCCCACGTGACACGTGACACTTACCTGGGACTGAGGACGACTGTTAAGGAGTCAGGTGAAACCAAGTGGCCTGCAGGTGGTACCCCCTGGCAGCCCCTGGGGGGGCCCCAGCGGGTCTGGATCCCCAAGCCCTACAGAGCACTGAGTGGGACGTCCACCCAGCCTAGCAGGAAGGATACAATCATTTGTCGATCTGAGGGTGACTTCTGCCTCAGTTTCTCCAGCTTTTCCAGTTGTTTGATCTCGTTATTTTGGACGCGTTTACATTTCTTGATATCTGCCTACACAGAAGAAGAGAGCCATTCCCTAGGGATCCCAAGGGGCCAGGCCCCACCCCTTCCATCTTTCGGTGTACCCAGCTCACCCGGGTCCGCTTTATCTGGGCACCGTAGAGCTTCAGGGGGCTGATGACCTTGGCCTCCAGCCTCTCCACCTGCAGAGCACATGTGGCAGCACAGAACCCAGAGTTATCACTGGGGTGGGTGACATGTTCTGGGGACAGTTGGCGTGGAGAGTTCCTGCAGGAACTCAGAGGCAGACAGGACCTCAGACCCTTTCCTCTCTTGAGCCCAATGCAACTTTGGGCCCCAGACTGCCTCAAAGTGTCTAGCTGCTTGGAGAGTAGATGGAGGTTGTGCAAGCACAGACTGGTACAGGACTCCGAGCAGAGTGCTCTTCATGACCTCTAGTACTGTCCGGGCAGCGAGTGGGCGCGGGAGGGAACGCAGACCCTCAGGCCTCGGCACCATCCCGGGCTTCCGATTCCAGGTTCTCTTAGCAGCTGACAGCTCAGGAAGGAGAGAGAGAGGGGACAGACCCCATCTACCCCGTGGTGGTTTACACTGATTCTCAACTTGACAGGCCCTAGAATCACCTAGTGAGGGCAGTTTCTAGATTGGATTAACAGAGACAGGAAGACCCGCCCTAACAGTGGGCGGCACCATTCTATGGGCTGGAGCCCAGAGCTGGATAAAAAGGCGAAGGCAAGCTGAGCATCAGCGTTCTCTCTCTCTGCTTCCTGACTGCGGATGCAGCGGGAGCTGCCTTGCAGCAGCCACAGTGGCTTCCCCGCCATGTTAGCAGAATAGACCCTTCCTTCCCTAGGCTGCTCTGTCAGGTGTTAGGTCACAGTGATGACATGCTAACCCCGTAAGGCGGAGCTGCTCTGGGTCTTGGGGTTGCACCAGCAGCAGAGGACTCTGGGTTTGATGGAGGAGGCCTGGGGGCCTGCATCTGAGTAATGTGGCTAGAGAAGGTCTGTCTTCCTGTCATGGCGCCTAGCATCTTGGGGATCGGCTTGCTAAAGGAGCAGAGGTGGTTGGAGCCCCACTAGGCCACTCCTTTCCAGTGCCCCTGACCCCTGGAGGTTCAGTGTTGTGGTTAAGAGTCATGGAAGGCACAGCCCCACCCTTTCCTCGCTTTCTGAAAACTCAGCAGCAATTCCTGTCTCTGTCCTTTTGATGTGCTAAACCTTTAAAGAGCAGAATGTCCTTGGGGGTGAGTTCTCTGTTAGGCTCAGAGCCAGCCCTCAGCTTGGAAGGCTTAGAAGGAGCCAGAGCCCTGCAGCTGCGTGGGGGTGCTGGGTGACACACAGTTGCCCAGCACGATTAGAGCAGGGAAGGATGTCTCACACCTGTAATCCTGCCAACAAGAGGCTGAGGCAGGAGGCTGGTCTTGAGTTCCAGGCCAGACTAGGCTACAGAGTGACTATGTCCCCAAAAAAGAACAGGGGGCATAAGCAGCCACCCAGTGACCACATGACCACATGACATCTCCATGCACCATGGGAGAAGTACAGCGACCTCTTTCAGGGACGGTCACCCTCTGTCCCGAGAACACGCCCCTGCCTGGCTGTGTGGCGTAGCAGAAGCTGTCTGTCATACAGCCTGCACCCCCTCTGTAGTGCTCAGCCCCCAGGAATCCATGCACTGTTCTCTGCCAGTCCCACAGGTGTTCCTGAAAAGACATCACTGCCATCATCTTCCTCCTCTCCCTGCACCCAGGAATCTATGGTCTTGTGGGGCCCCCAAGAGGCTTCCAGGTCCCCTTGACTGAAGTGGTTCTCTACCCTGTCACCAGCGTGACCGCCGGGGCAGGGAATGTCCCAGCTCTTGCTCCTGCCCCGGCTGCCTGCTCACCTCCGCCTGCTCACCTCCGCCTGCCTGTAATCCTGCACTTTGGCCAGGTCCTCAGCGAAGTCTCGCATGGTGGCCCGCAGCTCGGGGTTCTCCGTGTTGGCGAAGTCCATCAGCTGCTTCACCAGCTGGTCGGCCTTGTCACGCACCCTGGCTGTCTTGCGTGTGTAGGAGGCCAGCAGCGAGCAGAACTGACCGAAATACCTCTCGGCGTTGGAGACGGTGTTCTCCATGGCCCTCACCTGGCTGTCCCTGGGCGGGGGTGATGACACCAAGTGCAGACAAGGTCATGCTTACTGCAGCCACCATTCCTGCCGCTCCGATGTGGCAGGCACCATTCAAGCACCTGGTCCCTGGACAGTTCTGAGTGACATCTTGGGTCCATTGAGGCAGAAGACCTACCTGTGCCCCATGGCTGAGCAGCGGTGGATGGTACTCATGTGGGGCCTTTGTCCCTGAGCCCGTGGAGGGCTGCAGCCACACGCTTGTGCACAGCACCATACCGACCCCAGAGGCTCCTCCTCCAGCCCCCTCCACTCCCAAGGGCCCTCCCCCATGCTGTCTACTCTTTCTCCCTTCTTAGAAGCTTTTGAGTTAAATGAATGGCCTTTGGGGGATCTATTTGAGGCTGTAGGTAATTTGAAGGCCTTTAAAAATGGCTCAGTGGGTAAAAAAATGCCATACAAACAGGAAAACCTGAGTTCAGATCCCCATCGCCCGCATTAAATGGTGGGGGGTTGGAGGTGGAGAGATGGCTCAGTGGTTAAGTGTGCCAACCACCTATAACTTCAGTTCCAGGAGAACTGACGCCCTCTGGTGGCCTCCATGAGCACCTGCGCTCATGTGCACAAATCCACACTTGCATGCACACAGACATAACTGAAAGTATAATATGAGCTGGGCCTGGTCATTGCATGCCTTCAATTCCAGCCCTGGGGAGGCAGAGGCAGGCAGATAGATCTCTGTGAGTTTGAGGCCAGTCCAGGCTACACGGAGAGAGTTCCAGGGCAGCCAGAGCTACATAGAGAATCTGTTTCAAAACAAAACAAAACACACACACACACACACACACACACACACACACACTATTTTTAAGAAGGCCAGAAAATACACGTGGCCCCATGTGCACCTGTACGTAACTCCAGCCTTGTGGGGTGTGGAGACAGGAGGATGCCTGACTTGCTGGCTGCCAGCCTAACTCCTGGTTCAGTGAAAGACCCTGTCTCAGGGGAATAAGGCAGAGAGCAACGGAGCAGGACACCCAACCCCCTCCCCTGGCCTCCCCTGGCCTCCCCTGGCCTCCCCTGGCTCCACACAAGTGTGTGCAGGCACGCCCAGCCAGCCACATACAGGTCATAGACACACAAATACGTAGTCAATTTTATACTTAATTTTTAAGAGGACCGTTTTGCACACCTCTCTCCCTCCCAGTATCCTGTTTCTTGCAGTGCGTTTGGTACCAGGGATATGCCAATGGCAGGCGTTGCTGTGGACAGCTGTGATGGCTCCCACTGGGTGTTACAAACTCAGCTCTGGCAGATGCATGGTACCCTATGTCCCCGCCAAGCTACCTGCGGGGTCTCTGGGCCCTCTCTCACCCCTATACCTCTGGTTGGTCCCTCCTCTCTCCCCATCAGCCCTGGCCCCCTCCAGGAGACCCTGACCACCACATTCCACACTGGGCTCTCCTGCCCTCCCTGACACACCTCCAGGGCCCATGCTACCTCTGCCATGACCCATCCCTGTCCTTCCTCCTCCCCCAACCTGCCCACAGCTGGTATTCAGTCTTCCTTAGCAAGCTCAGGAGCCTGCTCAGTATCTGCCTCCCTGGGCCTCCCTCTACATCCTCCTCCTCTCAGACCCGGGTTATTTCTGTCCCTCGCCGTCCTCCCCCCTAGAGCCTAAGCCCCCCATGTGCCCTCTACGGTGCCCCCCAACAGAACCTGTGAGGAGCACTACCTCGCCCCTCCTCACGAGCCTTCACTTTGTAGTTTGTAAATGCTCTCTTCACACTTTCCTAGAAGACACTGCTGTTACCATTTTCAAGTCAAGTAAACTGAGGCCCAGAGAGGCAAAGCATCCTGCCCAAGAGCACACAACAGGCTGGACCCCAAGACAGCATTGCTCACACATAAGCTAAACTCCCTGGCCCTGGGAATCAGGCCCCATGGAGTGAGGCTGGAAACCACCTTTGAAGGAGCACACTGGGTGCATGCAGGCACGTGAAGGCTGAGCCACAGGGAGACGCAAAGTCAATCAGGGAGGCAGGTGACAGTGAGCCTGGGGCATTAGACAGAGCAGCGGGCAGGGATCGGAGGGCGAGGGGCAGGGCCTGAGTTGTGAAGGGGTTTCTAGGAGGCGCACGGGGGAAGTAGGGAACAGACCAGTGGCTGCACCCAGTCTTCAGGCAGTAAGGGAGAGCAGACAGGGTTCTGGAAGCCTTTGTAGTCCTCTGTGGTCCTCTGTGGTCCGGGCCCTATCCTCCCTGCACCCCGAGAAGGGGTGGCAGGGAGCTCGCCTGCCCTGCTCCTGATGTGGCAAATGTGAGAGTCCCACCTGCACTCCCCCCTCAGCAGCGCAGGCTGCTCACCTGGAGAGGACGATGTTCATTGTGGACAGAGGCACCCGCCTTGGTCTTGGGGAGTAAGGACGGGCCCCAGGGGTCCCCTAGGCAGAGAGAAGCCAGCCAGCTGTGTGGTCTGGCTGGGCTCAAGGGACTCTGCTGCCTGGTTGCCAGGCAACGGGCCATCCCAGGCAAGCCCTGGGAGGAGCCCAGTTGGTTGCTGGGCAACCAGGGCCTCCCTTGCGGGGTGAGGAGGGCCAGCCTTGCTTTGGGGCTTAACTGCTCCCTGAAATGGAGGGGGGTTAGAGAGACTCCACACGCCTTTGAATATGGAACTTCTTGGTGTTCGAAGGTCTGGTGTTCACCAGGAGGGAACAAGGAGACCACTGAAGGCAGCTGGCCTGAGTCTCTCTGCCCTGGGCTCTGCTGCATATGTGGGTCCCAAGGCAGAGGGCCAGGTGGGTGGGGCCTAGGAGATGTGTCACTGTGGATGATGGGGTGGAAGGAGGGCAGAGGACTTGCCTGTGAGTGGAAGGAGCCAGGAGGCAGCTCAGCCCTTACCTCCCACAGGGGCTCTGAGAGTCTCCTGTGGCTTCCTCTCTGGATGATGTCAGGAGGGATGCTCTGTGCCTCCTGGCCCACAGCCCCTGTTCTACTCCCTCCACTCTGGGGTGCTTTCTGGGTTAAAAAGTGTCTCCCCACACTGCAAGCCCACCCTTGGCCTCGGACTATAGCCTTATTGGAAACCGAGTCTCTGTAGATTGGATGAGCAGATGTGTCACTCTGGCATGGGAGGTGAGGCTCACTCAGGGGCTACTGTTCCGACTTGCAGAGGAAACAAACACACAGGGCATCTGTCCACTTCCTGTGCCCCTGGGTCCATGCATTGACTGCTGGTGGCTTTTCTGTCCATGGGTGAGGAGGGATGTCAATGCCCCAGGGACGTGGCTAGCTCCTGGGATGCAGGAATGGCTGAACCCCACCTCTGATAGCCAGTAGACTAGTACATCCCTGCATGAGTCTGTCTGGGGTTCTCTGTGTCCTCAGGACGTCAGCTTCCTCCCTTTCTGCCCTATACTATAGCATGTGACCACCAGAGGGCGACAGAGACCGCACGCAGGCCCCCCCCTGCCTGGGACTGCAGAGGGGACACATGCGTGACATAGGTGTGGAGACAGAGTGTGTGAGGTCACCGACCCTCTTGGAAGCTTTGAGAACCTCAAGAATTTTGAAAAATGAAAACTGCCTTGAGCTACGGGGACCCAAGACATCTGGTGGCCAGAAAGGGAAGGTCGGGTCTCCAGTAGCCAACCCGCACGATCCAGGGCGGCCGCCGGAGGGCGCGTGCTCTCCGTCCTTGTCTGCGTCTCTGCAGCCCTCTTCCTGTCTGTTTCTTTCTCTGTCTCTCCCTGTTTCTCCTTGTCTCTGTCTCTATCTCTCTGTGTTCTGTCTCTCACTATCTCTCTCTGTCTCTCATTGTTTGTCTCTGCCTCTCTCTTTCTCTCTCTGTTCCCCTCCAGATGAGCGTCTTGCTGAGCCGTGTGGGTAAAGTACACATACCATGAGGTCCGGCTTGTATCTCGGGAGGGCAAGGGCATGCACCCTGGTTACACTCCACCCAAGAAAGGAGCCCAGCCACTGTCTGGCAACTGCCGTGTTCTCCACAGCCATGTGTACTACGTGGGATCCTGTCATGGCTGCAGTTAGTTTGCCCTCGAGTCCCAGGGATGCCACATGGCAGTCCAGATGTCCTCTCTTGCTCCTGGGCCAGTCCCTGGCAGCCACGGTCTTGAACAGCTAGGGAAAGGGAGGAAGATCCTCGAGTTGTGTCCACTTTGAAAACCCAGAGACAACTTCAAAGCCCAGTGGTGAAGGCCGAGAGGAGCCAGGGTCACTGCCGCCCAGGTCACCGACAGAGAACCCAGGAAGACTCAGGTCCTGCCTTGGCCTCTGGTGATCTGTGTGACTTGGGCGGTCACTTTGCCACCCTGGGCAGCTCTGTGGCGCTCTGGAGCAGGAGTCATGGCCTGCGAGCTAGCCCTGGAGGTCGCCTCACGCACCGCCGTCCCTTCCGTGCGTCTGCACACCGTGCGTGCCTGTCACCTCCTGTCCTCTGTCAGCTCACCTTGCTGCCACGTGCGCCTCTTTATGAAGAAGGGTTTAAATACACAGGGCAAGAGAACCCAGACTGTCTGATGTAAACGCCTGCTATCTGGATCCTTAGGGATGTTTTTTTAAGGGCTGAGTACTAGTCCACCTTGGGCCCTCGGTTTGGCTGCGATCTGTCAACTGGAGGAGTCTGAACCGAGTACCTGCTGCATACACAGCCACCACAGGGCACTTGGGCCGTGTCCGTGAGAGAGCAACGGGTACATGGCACTGTGTTTGCTCAGAGGACACTCTGTCTGGGAAGGCAGGAGTTCCAGCTAGCGAGAAGCCTCAAACAGCCACATAGGCCTCAGTCATTCTCCCTGGGGCTCATGCACCATAAAGGGGGAAGGTCTCCATGGCAACTCCCTGATGAGGACCGCTTCCACAGAATGAGGTCACAGGACTGCCCCAGCCAGCAGGAGCCTCTCTACACTGCCCAGTGTTGGGGCATTCCTCCACAGCCAGGAGCCAGACAGAGGTGGGACACGCAGAGCTTCCCCCACGGGAGGCCCTACCGCGTGGGCTCACAGGGTCTTCCTTGGTGTTTGTGTGTGCGTTAGGGTCTCCCTCTGTAGCCAAGGCTGACCCTGGAAGCACACATTGGCTTCTTTTTCACAGGCTCTGGAAATGCCAGGCTGATTTCAAACTTACTGTGTAGCTAAGGAAGACCCGATCCTCCTCCATTTGCTCCCAAGCATCAGATGACAGGCTGTGCGCAGTTTGTAAACACGGCCTTGCGGCTGGCACGTGGCTCCATGGCGGAGCTCTTATCCGGCACAGAGAAGCCTGGGGTTCCGTCACTGTCACCGTGGTACCCTGCTCGGTACCACCCAAAGTCAGCACCCCTTGTGAACCCCCAGCACTAGGAAGGAAAGCTTCCTGCCCAGGGTGTCTGAAAGCTGCGGGTGACTGTCGGGCCAGCCCCCACAGCCTCTGGGAGGACAGAGCATCCCTGGGGTCAAGGGTGAAGCCCACAGCACACACAGCATCCCCAAATTTATCCTGGAGATCAATTCCAACCTGCCCAGCTCGGAACGGCTGTTAACTTCGGCCTGGATCCTGACTGGCCTATCCAACCCACCTGGAGGATCCCACAGCCAAACTGCTTGGCTCTAATCCATGCTCTGGAGCTGCCGAGATGGCGCAGGGGGTAAAAGTGCTTTCAGCCAAGCATGATGACCTGGGTTCTGTTCTAGAGAGCCAACCATGGTGGAAGGAGAGAACCAACTCCCACAGGTTATCCTCTGTGGCGTGTCCGCACCCACCCACACATACAATAAATAAATGTAATAAAAATTTTAGTTCCAGGCCAGCACTGACTCTGGGCCTCAGTTTCTCCATCTGTGAAATGGGACTGGTCAGATACCTCTCTTCCCTCAGAGAAATGGACAGTCCATGGCACTGCGTGGTGGCTACTTTTGATCCCTAGGCTAGAGCCAGAGTCCAGCCAGCTTGGGCAGGGGAAGGTAGGACAGTGCCCAAGACAAGCTCTGCTGACTCAGTGATCTGCAGAGGCCGGCAGCCGCTGTCCAAGCCACCTGTATTAGAGGGAACAAAGAGTAAGCTCTCTCAGGCCTGGCTGCACAGAGACATCTCCTGGCCTGAGCTTTACACATGCTTGCCCTTTGAATAGCAAGTGCCCCGTGGCCAGGCTCCTCCCTGCTGGCCAGGTTGGTTTGTCCACTAGGGTCGCTGGCATTCTCCACGCTAGGTTCAATGGCACCTGGGGTGTAGCTGAGCCCTGGGACAAGGGCCACACCCAGGCCACCACACCAGACCGGCGGCCTGACCTCACCACAGATCCAGTCCCTCTAGGCGGCCATGTGGAGGGCGGTGCCTGTGCGGCAGGCTAATGAGTAATTAGCAGAGCTTAGAAATGTGCCCAGGGCAGAGGGCTTGGCGCGCTACCTGGAGATCAGGTAACAAAGGGTCTTTGGATCCTAAAGCAGTGGAGGTCAGCTGTGGCCAATCCGCTGACACGTTGGGAAGCTTCCATACCCCTCCTTCCATGTGTCGCTCTGCACTGGGCCCTGGAAGAGCAGCGAGCAGGCAGCTGTGTGCCCGCCTTTCCCGGGTCTCAAACACCCTGCATCCCAGACGAGCCTGGTACTCACAGTCCTCTGCCTCCCGAGTGCTGGGCTCACAGGCCGGCACCGCAGCTCCAGCTGCCTTCAGGCCCCAAGCTCCTCCGTGCTCATGGTGCTGTAAGGTATGTAGCTGCAATGATACTCATTCCTATGCTTGTGTAGTGTGTACTCGTGTGCACGCGCAAGCGGAGGCCAGAGGGAGGCGCTGCGTCTCCTGCTCAGACCCTGTCTGCCTCGTTCCCTTGAGACAGTGTCTCTCACTGAACCTGGGATTCATCCCTTTTTGGCTAAGCTGGCTGTCCAGCCAGCTACAGCAATCCTGTCTCACTGTGCTGTGATTACCGGCACGCAGGGCCACGCCCACCCTTTACACCGGTGCCGGGATCTGAACTCAGGTCCTCGTGCTTCAGTAGTAAGTGCCCTCACCCGTTGAGCTGTCTCCCAGCCCCTTCACTCTGCTCCTGTGGACTTGGCAACTGTGGATTCAACCAGCCACAATTTTTTAAAAGGAAAAAAAAAATTAGGGGAGGACAGGGTCTCGTTGCTGAGGCTGTTCTCAAACCCTTTGAGTAGCCAGGATAACCTTGAGCTTCTGATCTTGAACTCCTGTTCCTTGAACTCCTGTACTCACCACCTGAGTGCTGGAATACAGGCATTTGCCATTGTGCCCAATCCAGGGCTTTGCGCGTGCCAGGCGAGCACCCCACCCGCTGAGCCACGTCCCAAGCCCAAAACATATATTTAACAATCTGTATCAAACACGGAGGCTTTTAGTGAGCCGGACCTGGAAGATGCCTGCAAGTGCTGTTGTGCAGTTGCTCACTGTGTAAATGACAGTGACCGAACACCTACTGTGTACCAAAACACATGCTGAGCACTTTGCCTATAGTGAGCTCTCCCAGCCTTTGGAGAGTGAATGCTCTCCCAGCCTTTGGCCAGAACGCCACCTCCCTCTCAGCAGGGCGTAGGAGTCACCTGTGCTGCCCTGAGCAACCCCGGGCCTGAGTCCTGGCTGGAGCCAAGGCTCTATGCTCCATGGCTGGTCCAGTGTAGAGACAGAGAGCAGGGATCTGCCGTCCGGATCTGCTGTCCTGTCCCTACAGTCCCCGGGGCCTGGAAGTAACCACCCTGCTACAACACAAGTACACTTGAACAAATGAAGGAATGAATGATTGCGCATGCCTTAGTGCCAGGTGCTTAGAGCCATCCGTGGGAGGGACGCCACCTCCTGGGAGGTGGAAGCCCAGCTAGCTGCGCAGGGTCAGCATCTCCCTGGGAGGCCTGTCCTGGGGTTGGGTGGCAAACAGCCCAGAAGGGGCCTGGGGCTGGGGATGGCCCCTCCCACTCGGCCG
This sequence comes from Cricetomys ansorgei, assembly GCA_026225945.1. Taxonomy (NCBI): domain Eukaryota; kingdom Metazoa; phylum Chordata; class Mammalia; order Rodentia; family Nesomyidae; genus Cricetomys; species Cricetomys ansorgei. The sequence goes on from JAMJFZ010002811.1 coordinate 993,197, forward strand.
TCTTGGCGCCTAGGCTTTCCCCAGCTGGTCCCATCCGTCTCAGGCTTTCCATCCACCAGGGAGCTCCAAGTAGCATGCTGCTTCACACAAGGGACTCCCTCCTTTGCAGCCCTCTGGCAGCCCGCCTCTCGGGTTACATTCCACTCACAATCTGGACTGCAGGAGGGAAGAGAGAGGTGGGAAAAATGTGCGTGTTGTGGGGGGGTGGGCTAGAGGCAACAGGGCAGGATGTTGAATGCCCTTCCCGCCCTCAGGCCAGGTGAGGAGCCTTCCTCCAAGCTGCAGCTGCCAGGCTGAGTGGCCTGCTCTAGGCAGGGGGCCAGGGGAGGGACAAATGCGGGAGCAGGGGCCCTCATTAACAGCTCTGTTCTTTCTTCTCACCCAGGGTGGCTAGGTACTGTTGGCAGGTGGTTCACTCTACAAGGGAACCTAGATCCACCTTGCAGACCGAATTGTCTGCCCAGGGGCATCTTTCCCCCACAGACACGCTGTGCAGGCTGGCAGCCTGGCTGCTGTATCTTTGCTACTCGGTGACTCTCCAGGGCTCCCACTTATCCACGTAATAACAGCGGCAGCACGCCGTCTCGAGCACATTCGGAGCCTGGCTGAGTTAAGGGCCTGTGTTCACAGAGTCCCTCCCCTGACAGTCTTTATATCCTGAGACGCCTGCAGCACAGATGCACCACATAATGAATTATAAATGCCACGGACCCTTGCTGGGCCCGGAGGGGTCTGCTGCTAGCTCCCACTCCCCAGCAGCTGCCGCACCACTGCACCATCCCTGTGCACAGAGCAGGGCTGAGGCTGCGCGTGTGCGGGTGCTTCATCTTCTCAGGTCACCCCACCTCCCATCTGGGTCCCCCAGATTTTGCTCCAGTGCAGAGAGACTTGTCCCCAGGGGGAGCCCTCAGGTGACACCTCTGCATTCCTCTGGAAGCTCACATCCAGCATCTGCACACACACAGGCAAGGACTCCAGAGGGTGGCTGTGCTCTGAGCTAGAGAAGTGGTCCAGGCCCCACCCTGACCTCACCCATCCGGACAGGGACCGTGCTGCTATGGCCTTAGTTTTCCCAGCTGAGGAATGGGTGACCATCCTGCCATTATGAGGTAAATAAAGCACTCTATAACTTGCCCAGAAACGTGTCAGCACACAGTAGGCACTCAATAAGTGCATCTTCTCCTGTCTTCTTGCCAGCATTGCAGAGGAAGATCTGCAGGTAAATAGTAGGTACTCAATAGGCGCCCTCTTCTGTCTTCTTGCTGCCTGACAGATGAGGCACACGGGGACACAGCAGGCACTGGGCTAGTGCCTATTGTCTTCCCTGTCTTCACGTTCTGTGGCATTAGGCGAGGACTTCTTAAAGCTCTGTTCCCAGGGACCCCTTCCTGCTCCACAGTGGCCCCGAGCCTTGTCCTGCACGGGGACGTTTCCCTGCTCCAACTGTTGGTGTCATGAATATCAAGGCAGAGAGAAACCCTGCCCCAGACTTGACGTCAGCACTCAGCCTAATTGGTCCTGGAGCCTCAGGAGCCTCTGGCTGTCCGGTGTGTGGAGCCCGCGGTGGCGGTGGGAGGGGAGGTTTGTTTGCACCCGTGGCTTGAAGTGAAGGCTTTGTCTTCATGGTTCTTGGCAAGACACCTCGCCCTGGGCACTCTCTCTGGTGTAGAAATCTGACTTATCACTTTCTTGAGGGAAGAGAGAGAGAGAGGCATATGAATATTTAATTACCCCACTGCTAAGAGACCTAGTGGAGCTGGTGAATGAAGGGCTGGCTTTCTCTTCTGGAAGGGCCACTCGGGTCCTGCCAGCCAACGCCTCCCACTCTGCCTTTCATCACTGGGGTGCTGCGAACCATCAGGCCTGTACCTGATGTGTCGGGGTGTTGGTGAGCTTGGGTTGGCTCCCAGCTCCTGGCGAACTGTGTTCTCTTTACAGGAGACATGGGAGGCAGTGGTGATGGGTGGTGGCAGGTCAAGTCCCCCGGCCAAGAAGGAAGGCCTGTGGCTGCCGGCTAGAACATTCTACCCTGTGCGAGCCAAGAAACACCGCAGCATCCAGTCTGGGAGAGGCGGAAGGGGACTTCTTCTCTGAGTGGCCTCTGAGGTCTCGGGGAGCCTGATTAGTGGGAGCCCCTCTGGCAGCCAGAGCAGAGGGGCGGGTACAGACACAGGAAATGGGGTCACAGCTCCAGGCATCTCCAAATTGGGAGACATTTGGGGTCAAGAATCTCAGTAACAAGATACTGAGGACAGTGTGTCCTCCCTGTGGGAGATTTTGCAGACAGCCATATTTTACTTCTGGAGTGGGTAAACTGAGGCACCATGATGCCCCCTCCCTGTGTCCTGCATTGCAGAGCCAGCATACAGCACATCTGAATGTTCCTGCTTCAGAGGACCACCCAGCATCCTTGGTGCATCAAAGGGCTAGTGGTCAGCTCATGACACAGACAGGGAACACGTGTAAGCTGCTCTGTAATTCACTTGCCTTCCACAACAGTTCAGGTCACCTGGAGGCTGTGTACAATGGCACATGGACTACGAGAAGACTCCAGGCTGTGTGGGCATGCGCGCGCCCGTGCGTGCATACGGAGACCAGCAACACCGTCTACTTTCGCCTCCACCTGCCCATCTGCGGGGTGGTCTCTCGGAGCCTACCTAGGGCTTGCATTTTCTAGACCAGATGCTAGCAGGTCCCGGCAATCCTCCTGTCTCCGCCTGACTTGGAGCTGGGGTTACAGGCTTGACACGTGGGTGCTGACCTCCAAGCCCTGTCCTCACGCACAGCGAGCGCTCCTAACTGCCGAGCCGCCTCTCTCATCCCTGCTGCAGAGTTTTAATAGCAACTACCAGGAGGAAAGTCGCTCTGCACTGATTTCCATGACCCCACCTCCTTTGCCAACATCTGGCATACAGGGCTAGAGAGCTTGGGGGTGTGGCTTGATGGGAGAGGGCTTGCCCGGCACATGTGAGGCCCTGGGTTCCCTTTTCAAAGCCCTAGGGGGAAGAAGATATTGACATAACATCTAAACGCCATTGTTGGAGTCAAAGTCACTAAAATCCAGCTGGCAGATGTGTGAACAGCACCCCTGAGATATGCCGGGTACACCGCGGACAACTGAATGCAATCACCCTGATAGCTAGCTGGAGTTAAACTTGGGGCCGTCTCTCCAGAGCCTTAATGCTGCCCGCTCTGTCCCCTGGACTCAGTGTTCCTGACCTGGTCCTGCCCAGTTTCCAAGCCGTGACTGAGGAGACTGAGAGAAGACGGGACTAGTAAATGCTCATTTGACAGACCTTTCTTGGTCCCAGGTCGGAGGCTCCTGGGCCTTAAAGGGGCAGTTGCTGAACGGAGAAGCTGGGCCTTGCAGCTGCAGGAACAGCTTTGGAAGGTGCTGAAGCTGGTGTGAGAGGACTTGCAACACATGTAGCATTTATTTAGCACCTATTATGTACCAGGCACCCTTAGTTTCTTACTCAGGGAGATCCCCACTGACTCCAGAGCAGCTCAAGTGGGTTCTGGGCCCCATCCCATGTTTCCTCAGACACAGATCCCAGAAGTCCTGTGAAGAGTTCCAGAGCTGCCCTGGCCTTTCTTCCCAGCTCCCTTCCTTTCCCACACAAAAGCGACACTGAGGCCAGAAAGGGAGGGGAGAGAGAAGGGAGGAGAGGGAGAGGGAGTAGAAAGAGGCAGAACAAACAGCAAAAAAAAAACAGTTTCAGGGATTGGACTCAGGTCCCCAAGCTTGCAGAGCAAGTGCTGTACCCACTGAGCCCTCTCACCAGCCCTGACCTCCATCTTTAGGGACACGCATGAACTCTGAAATGTGACTTAGTTCCAGAACACAGCCCCGAGAACGTTCCCACAGGCCTCAGCTTCGTGCACAGCTCCGCCCATCCTAAATCCCACCAGCTTCAGCAGCCTCGACACCCCCGCAGACACACACCGGAGCCTGCCGCCTGTGCCCTAAGCCGGGCTCCCATCTGCTCAGTGTCTGGCAAGACTGCTGGCCCTCAGGGAGACCCAGGCAGATGCAGCCCACTGACCACTGCTGGGAGAGGCTCTATAGCTCAGCGCCCCCTCCCCTGCCTTCACCTCCTCCCAGAGCCTCCTCTCAGCCACTCCCTGTGCTGAGATTCCAGTTTGCTGGAGCACATTTTCCCTGTCACCCTAGCCTGGCAGGCTCTTGGTTGTAAGGCCTCAGTTTCCCCTCCCATCTGCCCACCCTGGGCTTGTACTCCTCCAGGGACTTCCCAACAAGCCAGCTCCTGAGATGCTAAAGTCATGTGACAGCAGCCCTGTGGCAACCCTGGGAGCCCCACGGAACCGGGGACCTATACCGTCTGTTGCTTTCTCCCCGGGGCCTGGCCTCCGTGGATTCCCATCAGCAATGGCGGAGGGAGGTGTGAAGAGGAGGTGTGTCCACCCGTCGCTCCACTGCACAGAGCCAGCTCGGGGCTGGTGAGGCAGCCACACCAACAGCTACTGAGTCAGGAACCTGAGATCAGTTCCCACAGCCCCCGCACAATGACTGTGTGAACACCGCCTGCCAGGGCCTCTTGTAATCAGGGACAATGCTTGGTCCGGTGTCCCGAAGGACACCCCTGGGTCCTCAGAGGCCAGTGACCGGGCCCAGTCACCTGGCCCTGTGCCTGCAGGCAGCCGGCCCAGGGCGGCCACCTGGAGACTCCTTCCTTCCAGCTTCAGTCCTGGCTCCAGGGGTTCCGGCCACACCTTTCCGGTGCCACCCCTCCAGGGTCAGGTCCCCACCCTGAGCCTCCACCTCACCCCAGGCTTACTCCTCTAGGACAGAAGGGAGCTCTGGGGCAGTGGTGCTACCCCCTGTTAGAGCAGATGACACGTGCTTGTGCTCAGCAGTCTCTAGACAGTGCTCCCCAACATGATACCAGAGGTTGCCACTGTACTGGTAGGGAAACTGAGACGCTGAGAGCTTACGTGACTTGACAAGTTCACACAACTAAATCCACAGTAAAGAGAGAATGGGAGTTCAGCCTTGCTTCCAGCAGGCAGGGTCAGGTCATATTTCCATCCTGTCGTAATGGGGACGTGCCAGCCCCTGGGTCCCACTACCTCTGAGCCTCTTGGGCCTGCATGGAGCAAGCCAGGATTAGAGTGTTCCTTTGTCCCTAACGCGTGGCTCTGCTTCCTCTAAGGGGGGCTTCTCCAGGGCACACCTGGGGAAAGAGGGGTGCATGTGAGAGAGATGTCTCTGTGAATTTGGCACTGTTAGACAGAAGGTGGCGGCCACAAGGAGGGAGCTAGGGAGAGGCTGGGAGACCATTGCTGGGTAAGGAGTGTAAGAGAGCAGCACGTGGGGTTGTGGTTGCACCCTGGCCTCCTGCCGAGCTGGTCAGTAAGCATCACCCGGTCAGGAGGGAAGAGCCGGCCTAGGGCCAGCCAGATCCCAGACTCAGCTCAGTCAGTCCCAGAGCAACTTGGGGGAGGGGGTCACTGTGACCCTTGGTCAAAGTGAACAAAATGGCTTCTGCCCCATAGGGCTGTCATAAGGAGCGGCCATCGGGAAGATCTCCAATCGCTTCCCACCGCAGAGAGAGAGGGTAATGACCCAGAAAGCTCTGCCGAGGGTGGAGGGACAGCACCTCCACCTCTTCCGAGGCTGGACCTTGACTTGACCCTGTTTCCTATTTGGATTTGCCAGTGGGCCTACCCCGCTGTGACTCCTTCCAGGCCCTCCTGCCAGGGAAGAGACTCCAGGCTGCAGCCTGCAGGGCTTCATGGGAAGGGCCCCTCCTGGGCTCCTGGTGCTACTGACCTCCTGCAGCTGCTATGATTTCACGGCTCTGGGTTGCCCTGTGTGTCCCTCCAAACATGGGCCATCCGAGCTGTCTGCCTTGGCTCGTGGTATGACCCAGGCAGCTCTAGCCTCACTGGGGAACCAGACAGAACGAAGATTGCCCAAACAGCAGCGACACCACTACTGGTCCCAGGTCTGATCCACCTGGGTTCACCTAGAGAGATCTCAGGGAAGAACAGTGATTGGTCCTATTTGGGTCACATGTCCAACTCTGGGAGTTGGCTGCAATTGGCTGGAGCTGGGCCATTATGCTTTTCCTGGTTGCCAAGGAGCGAGGGCAGACTACTGAGCTGAGTACCCACCCAGAAGCTGAGGGGCAGCTGGGAACAGTCCCTGATCAGGGGCATCACCTCCAAGTGAGGAACAGGATTTGGGGTGCTGCTGACCCCTCAAGTCTAATACAGAGTCTGTGCAGGGTGGAGGGAGTGCAGGGCAGGGAATGGGGTCCTGAACTGTGTCCAGGAGAGGGCGCAGGGTCGCCCCTGTCACCAGAGCCCATGTTGCAGCCATCTGGCCGGGCTGCTGCTGGGGGTCCCCTCCCGGAGCCCTGCTGCTGACAGGAACCAGCGCCTTTTACAGCCGCCAGCACATCTGGGAACACTCTGGCCTCCGGGCTGGAGCCGAATCCCAGCCACGCCGGGGAGCAGCCCCCACCGCGCGCTCACGTGACAGCCCGCTGGCCGCAGGCCACCACGGTTGTGTAACCAGCCTTGTCCAGGAGAGAGGCGAGGCCGCGGGGCAGGGCTCCAGCTGGGGCTGCCGCCAGGTCCCCAGCAGGCCTGGGTGGCAAGGGCACTGCCCCCTCTTCTCTATGCTTTTCTCCTTCCTCCGGGTCTTCCTGCCTTTTCTCCCGCGCTCTCTCTTCTAGGTCCCTTTCTGTCTCATCATCTCATTCCTCCTCTTTCCCCTCCGTTCTTCCCTCTTCTCCCATGCTCCTGACTCTCCCTCTCAGACTCACCCGGTCCATCTCAGAATCCCCTTGGAGGTGGGAGCCTGAGACGATTACAGAGCTCTCCACAGACCCTGTGTCTACTTCAGAGCACAAGGGTTGGGGAGCGGCTGTGACCCCGGCAGCTCCTCACCCTGTCACACACTCCTGCAGGCCTTTTAAGGACAAGACCAGCTTGATGGCAGGCATCCAGCTTTGGCCCCAGATCTCCTTGGGATAGGGATCATGGGCGTTTGCTACCAGAGTGAAATGGAGTAGAAGGGGTTTCCCAGGCTGCAGGCAGAGAGGAGATCCTGGCTGGGGCCCATAACAGCCCCTCCAGCTCCTGCTTCAAACCCACTTGTCCTTTCCACAGGGCTCTGGGATTCAGGACCTCTGGCTACCCGTCTGCCTGTGGTTCCTTCCTCCAGCCACTCCATCCTGTAAGGAGCAGGCCAGTGCTCCAGACTGCAAGAATGGCATGTGCAAAGGCCCCGGGGCACACAGCAGTTTGGTGGACTCTTGGATATAAAAAGAAGCCCTCCTGGCCTTAGTGAGGGGTCAAAGGACAAGGAGGGACAGGGCCTGGGCACAGCAACAGGGAAGGCTCTCCGTGGGCTGAAGCAGGAACATGCCTGGCTCCCGTGTCAGGAGACCTACTGGGTCACATGGAGAAGACACAAGGACAGGCTATCAGAGAGCAGAGGACTGTGATCACTGAAGCAGGAAGGGTCGATGTGGGTGGGCTCCTGGGAGGAGGAGAGGCTGGAAGGTGTTCCCAGCAGGGGACAGAAATGTGACACCCTCCAGGACCTCAGAGGCTGTGCTCCCCTTGGCTCAGGTGAGGAGGCACAGGGCAGGGTTGGTGTGCCTGGACTCAGAAAAGTGGAGAACTTTGAGGCCCCTGAGGCTCTGAGGGTGTGAGCTGTGGCTGCTGGTACAGGAAAGGTAGGGGCCAGTCTGGAAGGAGCCTCTGCCCTGACAGGCTCTGTGACAGTGGTTTTAACTGTCAACTCACCACAAGCTGGAATCCCTTGGGAAGACGGCCTCAGGTGAAGAGTGATCTGGATCAGGTTGGCCTGTCAGTGTGTCCATGGGGATTGTCTAGAATGTTAGTCGACGCAGCCCATTGTGGGTGGAACCATTCCCTAGGCTGGGCCCTGAACTGTATCTGAATAAAGAAAGATGGCTGAGCGTGAAGTCAGCAAGTGGGTAGCAGGGGTCATCGTTTTTCTCTGCTTTCTTCGACTGCGGTTGTGATGTGACTAACTGCTTGACCTTGACTCCCCTCAGCATGCACTATGACCTGGCAGTGCTGCCTGATTAACCCTTTCCCTCCTCTATGCTGTGCTCAGGGTATTTTCCCAGGGTATTTCACAGTAGCAGAGATAAAACCAGGCCCTGTGAAGCCAGTGGGTATCCCTGGACCAAGTGTCAACACTAGCGCTACATCCTGCATGGGAGGGGCTAGTGAGGGGCTAGGGAGCTTCGTGCCAGCCATGTTCTTTTCTGGCCACATGACCTCAGGCCAGTTGTGGGACTCTGGGCCTCAGTTTCTTCATCTGCAGACCAGGAACAGGCCTCTACCTGGCCCCTGGGAAGGGTCAGTGGGGTTGACAGTGACAGACTGAGATATTACAGGGGCCGGATTGGCTCCCCTTCATCCCCAGATCACCCACACGGTGTCGGTCAGAGAGGTGGTTTCAAGGCCCCACCTCCACACTAGTCCCGAAGAGAGAGAAGAGACACTGAATGAAGGGTTCTGGCCAGAGCCTTGTGATCACGGCAGACAGGTGGACGACCTGAGGACATAGGTCAGGGCTGTGAGGTGGAGCCCAGGATGAGTATCTCACTTCCGGAGGGAGCACTGACTAGAGCTGAGCAGTCTACAGCTCCTGCAGGGCTAATGTTCAGAGTGACTTGGGTCCTGTCTTGCATAAGACACCTGTCCCACCTCAACCTTCAGGAGGACAATCCCCAAAATAGAACCTTTCAGCGAGGCGGGTGGTGGCACACACCTTTAATCCCAGTACTAGGCAGAGGCAGGCAGATCTCTGTGAGTTCGAGGCCAGCCTGGTCTACAGAGTGAGTTCCAGGACAGCCAGAGGTTACAGCAAAGAAACCATGTAGTGTGTGTGTGTGTGTGTGTGTGTGAGAGAGAGAGAGAGAGAGAGAGAGAGAGAGAGAGAGTTAGTTCAGCAGTCAGGCCCATGGACAGAGCAGCATCAGGGCTGGAGCAGGACTCAGTGGGGTGTTGTCTATTGAGGGAAGCCTTGAGTTCATCCTCAGCACCTCTAAAAACGAAGCTGATGATGTGTGGAGAATAAACTAGAAGAGAGACACAGGCTGCGTGGGAAGAGACTCCCGTTGCCATCCACAAATTGTGATTGGAGCTGAGTCTGTTGACCTCAGGGCCAGCCACCCACGGGGCCTTGTCAGAGAAAGCAGGCTGTGCTAGAGACGTCCCACCTTCTGGCATCTCAGTGTTGGTCAGCTGCCTCTGCAGGTTCATGCCTTTAAGCTGTTATTATTTTTTTAATGGTGGCTTTAAGTAAGTTTACGGTTTTGTGTTAGGTGACATTCATAACTATCTAGGTGACACGCGGCTCACAGGCTGTGGTTGAATATACCTGCCTAAGGCCCAAAGACATGTCCGCTCCCTCCCTCCCTCCCTCCATTCCTTCCTTCCTTCCTCCCTCCCTCCCTCCCGTCCTCCCTTCCTTTCTTCCTGTCTTTCTGAATAGAACAGGGTTTCTTTAGATCCATGTTCCCATAAGGTCCAGCCTGTGAAGGGTTAACTGCCTCTCTCTGTGAGGAGCATTGGTGAGGTTCCCCACTGCCTCAACATGCCTTTGAGAAGAAGCCAGCTTTGGGGCCTGCACTGTGGCCCGTACTGAGCTGGATCCTCCAGGCTCTGGGTGTATGCCGTTTCCAGAGCTCCGTCCCTGGCCTCGGCCTACTCTATGCCAGTGACCACCAGCACCATCCTCCCTCCGAGCACGACAGCTATGTCACCTCCTGGTCTTGTTAACTGTCCCCTAAGGGCAAGTCACTCTGAGAGAAGTGCCGGCATGAGGGGGGGGGCGGGTTGCAGTGTGGGGTGGGGGGATACCTGAATTTCCTTGGCATGCAGCCATCCTGACCCAGGTCCCAGGATGGGCTGTGCGAGGCAAACACACACGAGGTGGGGTAGCACAGGCTTGGTCCTTGGCGGGATCGTGAGACACGAGCAGCCTTATTTGGGTGTCTGTATCCCAGCCCGCACCCTCAGGGCTGCATCTGCCTCCTTGCTGGGCGTTGAGCAGGGGTCTCCTGCCACTGTCTATAGGTGGAGGACACTGAGGTGTGAGGGACATGTAGACACCTGTTAGGGGAATGCCCTTGGGGAGCCGCAGTGCAGCCTTGTCTGATCCCCGGGAGCCCCAGAAGTAGGTCATCCCTCAGGGTCTTCCCTGGCCACAGCAAGGTGGCTGGTTTTTATGGGCCAGTCTCGGCAGGTCCTGAGCCTGGGCTTCCTGGATACTGTGTGACCTTGGCTGAACTGCCTCTGGTGGGTGACAGCTGAGCGTTGTCTGCTCACAGTTTGTCCTCATAGAGGGGTCTGGCCTGCCTCTCTGTCACTCTAGTGAACTCGCCTGCCAGCAGAGAGGGTGTTCCAGAGTGCACGGCTGGGGCAAGTAGAGAGCTTGGCCTGGAGGGAGGTGTGTGGAAGAGGAGGGCCTTGGTAGGCAGGGGTGAGCCAGCTGGAGAGCAGTCTGGTCTGGAGGCTTCTGTTGCAGGCTGTGGCTTTAACTCCCTACCCCAACCTCATGCCTCTGAGTGCTCAGCACTTCCCAGTGTATCTGTGGAGCTGGCACCCAACACTACCACTGAATCCTCAAGTGTCCATAGCCCCACACTGTGAACCCCGAGCGGTTCCCGTTTGCCCCGCCTCCCCGTCTGCGGGTTTGCTCACCCCTGGCCTAACCATGGATGTTTCTACTCTGAGCAGCTCCAGCAGATGGGTCCTGCAAACTGTGCTGCCTGCACCTGGCTTCTTGCACACAGTCCCGGGGGGTCCCCCTGCTGTAGCGCCTGCCTCAGACTTCACTCCTTTTTATGGCTGAGTAATATTCCCACGCATGGACAGACCCAACTGCATTCACTCAGTTTGTTGGTGACTTCTCGGTTGTTTCTGCTTCTGACGGCTGTGAGTAACTCTGCTGTGGATGGCCGTGTGGCTATGTGCTTCCCACACCCAGGAGAGAGACTGCTAGCTCCAGTGGTACCCTCACCCTTGTGAGGAACCCCAGACTCGTCCCTGCCAATCCCCTGTTCACTTCACCTGCTATCCTCTTCCCAGCGACTAATGTCCTTACTGGTCATTTGTCTTTTAAAAATTATTTAACTTTTGCTCATTTTTTAATTGAGTTATTTAATCAACTTTTTACTACGAAGTTTAAACACGTGCTCTCATTTTCTTTATTCTGTAGTCTGTCTCTTGACTCAAAATATTTCCCCCTCAGTACTGGGGTTGGAATTCAGGGCCTCCTTATGAGGAGTTGTATCCAAAGCTCTCTCTGCTTACCTCTGTTTTGTTTTGTTTTTGAGACAGGGTTTCTCTATGTATCCTTGGCCATCCTTGAACTCACTGTTTAGACCAGGCTGGCCTCGAACTCAGAGATCCACCTGCCTCTGCCTCCTGAGTGCTGGGATTGAAGGTGTGTACCACCACTTCTTTTTACTTTTGTCGAGACAGGTTCTCTCTCATATTGTAGCCCAGGCCACTGTCGAGTGTGAGCCTCTTGCCTCGGTCTCCAGATTCGCTGATATGACAGGCCCATGCCACCAGGCCTGCCAACTGTGTCTGTCTTTCTTTCCTTCAGGTTTATTTCTCTTATTTCTCTTATTGTCTGAGTGTGTTACATGCTTGCATGTGTACATCTCTAACATGCCCGGTGCCCCTGGAGGCCGGAAGAGGGCTTCAGATGCTCCAGGTCTGGAGTTACAGATGTTTGTGAGCTGCCGTGTGGGTGCAGGGAACTGAACCCGGGCCCTCTGCAAGAGCAGCCAGTGCTCTTAACCTCTGAGCCAGCTCTCTAGGGCTTCTTCTTCCTTTGTGAAGGATTCTTTAGGTGCCTATCCTTTTAAAACTTTGCCAGGGGTTCAGTTAAATACTGTTGTCACCCATTCTGTGGCCACGCGCTCTGCTGGTGGAGTCCCACACTTGTGTTGACAGTTTCCTCACGCAGATCTCTACTCCACCTTCGCTGAGCTTTTGAACTGGGAGCGGGGACCCGACTTCATTCTTCAGCACGTGGACAGCCGTTTGTCCCTGACCCACAGGCCGAAAGGACAATCTGTCCCCCTTGGGAGATCTTGGATAGTCAAGGCCATGGAACTGGGGGAGGGGCTGGGGGTCTCCTGGGTTAGTCTTGTGCCTGGGGACCCCTGGGTAGCTGGAAGTAAGGTATTGTATACTGGCCTCAGGATTTCATGCTGCAGCCCAGGGCTGGATGGATCTTTGTGGACCGTCCCCACCAGAAAGCCCCATGCCTCTGTGTCAAGGTCAGGTATGGGACAGAGTGTTAGCTCAGCAAATAGGGCCTTGGGGAGAGGGCTCAGGACGGGATATTCTCTGCACTCTAGGGCAGGAGCCAGAGGACTCTTGGGAGCCATTGCCCCTAGCCTTCCCAGCAGCCTCTGGTGCTTGGCCACATCCCAGTGTGTCCCTTGACTCAGGCGCCTCCCAAAGTGCTGTATGGTGGCAGGTGCTAGCTGGCTCTTTTTTCCTGAGGTGGGTGGCCATCTTCCTTGCCAATGGTTCCTCTGCATTAGTAGCCAGCACAGAAAATGTGAGCACGGCCACAACCTGATCCAACTGTGACTCTTCTTCACCCTCTCCATGACTCTGGGCCACCACCCCTTGTGTTGAGGACACGGCAGGAGGAGCTGCAAAAAGGCCCCTCCATTCCTTGCCTCGCCTCTCCTGGGATGGCCAAGTCTTGCCCTCTCAGCGATCAGATCTGATGATGTGGTGTCCAGCCAGTAGATAAATGGGTTCTGCGCAGGGTGTTAGGGGCAGCCAGCCAAGGAAGGAGGAAGAGTCACTGCCAGCCCTGGGGACTGAGGCCCTTCCTGCTCCCATCTCATTGAAGCCCTCAGTGGCTGCAATACCCAGGGCAGAGCCGGCTGAAGGCCACAGCCTGGAAAGCCAGCCAAGGCCACACAGCATTTCCTGTTGCTGAGCTTCCGATACATGTTCTTTGTGGCCTGGATCCAAACCCACCCAGAGGTTCCATGGGAAAGCCTCGAAGGGCCTAGGGGCGGGGATGGGGACTGGGCCAGGACAGGAGTCAGGCCTGAGGTCCGTGCTGAGGGTACAGAAGGCCTTTTGGTTTTTCTGTCTGTCCCAACACTGGGAACACCCTTTCTCTTCTTGCATCACAGCCCTGCCAGCCAGGGGCCCTGACACAGCTCTGGGAACACTGTGACAGTGGCTGACCGGGTCAAGGCCTCAGCCACCTGTGAGATGCTCATGGCCCCGAACTCTGCTGCTGGCCACAGGGACCCCAAGCAGCAGGGGCCAGTCTGAGACTGTAAGTGGTCCCGCAGTTGGCCACCTGCCTCTGAGGGAGCTGCACTCCCCCACACTGAGCTGGGGGCACACATCTGGCCCCACCTTGGTGAAGGTGGGCAGGCGTTTTAAGTTCAGCCTTCCACTGTCTGGAGGAGCTTGTGAAACATAACCACCTCCTCCAGAGGTCCAGGGCCCACCTTGGAGGCTTGAGGTGGCCAAGGAAATGAGATGAACATGCCCTGAGTAAACCTGTCCCCGTACCTGTACGATGTCGTAATCGGGCTTTCTGTTTCTTGAGACAGGCTCTGTAGTATCAAGGTGACACAGCCAGGGAGGGGAGACATGGCTAGACAAGGTCCCTCGGCCGGCCAGGTGGGACTGCACGAGACGCCGCTGTGCCTTTACCCAGCAGTCTTTGCTTGCCCAGTGGGCAGTCATTCCTGGACCCAGGCTTGGGGAATAGCACTGGAGTATGCCGTACTCACAAAGATTCTAGAAGATGATGGTGAGCCCCAAGGTGACATGACTTCTGTAAGGTGCCGTGCAGGGCTGCGTGTGTCATCAGAGTGCCTCTCGGAGGGGTGGCATGACCACTGGTGTCAGGCAGACGCTGATGAAGCACGGGGCTGGGGGTGGCTGGACAGAGTTCTGCAGGGATGGAGGGGGCAGGGCAGTCTGGTGAGAACGACACTGCACATTGCTTTAGCTGGCCTTGGGCTCCCCCTCCATGCCAGAGGCTGGACAAAACAAAGACGCCTGAATGGAGCTTCCTGCCTTTGAGGAAACTGCAGTCAGACTGGAGGTGAGGTGCACACGTATGGTGAGGACCTGCGGTGAGGTGACTACCCAAGAGGACGCAGTGAACCGGCAATGGCCATGACCACCTCCAGGACTCAGCGCTGGAGCTGGGGAGGGCCATGCCGAGCCAGCCTGGGCGTGGGGAGGGCTGGCCGGGACTCTGTACAGCAGTAGGCCAGGCGAAGCATGGATCGAGTTTCCTGGTATCACTGTGAGTGCATGCTAGAAATGGTGACTTGCGCCTGTATATCAGGGAGCCAAGGCATGGGGACTGCCGTGAGTCTGAGGCCAGTGTGGGTCACACAGTGAGTTCCACGCTGGTCTGGACTATAGAGACCTTGTCTCAGAGAACAGCAACAAAGAAATATGAAAGGCCCCAAGCACCCCGCATCCATTCTGAGTTGTGGGTCAGAAGTCCCACATGGAAGGCTGCGGCACAGGTCAATGGTAGAGTCCTTTCCCGTATGCCTGGGGTCATAGGTTTGATGCCCAGCACAATGAGAGAAAGAGGAGGAGGAAGAAGAGGAGATGGTGGAGGAGATGCAAGAGGGGAGGAGGAAAGAGAAAGGAAGAGGAAGGAGGAGCTCAACATAGGTTGTACAAGGTCACGTTCTGGGCCAGGGGCTGGGCCCTGCTGGGGTTCTGGGAGCAGTCTGGCCCCTTGCCCTCCGACCTCACTGCGTCCTTGGCTGTGGTTCCTGCCATTGCAGCAGTAGTGTCTGCAGACCATTCTTGGGTCTGATGCTTCTATCTTTCCATCTCGGGGGTATCGGGTTTGGAGATGAGATTGGCGGCCCCTGGGTAGGTGTTCGGAAGCGGCATGATGGCCTGGGACGGGTGGTTCTGAGAATAAAGACACGTTCAACCTTGTGATGGTTCTCATCGGCGTGACTGAATTCACGATCACCATGGAGACGCACCTCTGGGTGTATCATCTGCGAGGGCATTTCCAGACAGCGTGACCTGAGGAGCTGAGGCGGGAGTGCTGGGGCTCCATCCCAAGGGCCGACCGAAGAGAGGAGAGAGGAGGAAGCGAGCAGCACCAGCACTCCTCTCTCCCTGCCTTCTGACTGCGGTCACTTCGCGTTTCTGCCGCTGTGCCTGCCTACCCCGAGCCCCTCAACCCTCAGATACTTTAGTCAGATTTTTGTTGTTGTTGTTTTGTTTTTCGAGACAGGGTTTCTTCTCTGCGTAGCCCTGGCTGTCCTGGAACTCACTCTGTAGAGCAGGCTGGCTTTGAACTCAGATATCCGCCTGCCTCTGCCTCCTGAGTGCTGGGATTAAAGGCGTAAACCACAGCCCAGCTTTGTCAGAAAGAGCAGCTAATCCAGTGACTGAGGAGGGGCTGAGGTCAGGGAAGGTGACGAAGCCATGGGTTCTGCGGCTGCACAGGCAGCAGGGCAGCTTCTCTGTGCCCTTCCTACTTCTCTCCCGCAGCCTTGACCCCTATGGGCCGTCCTTCCTGCTCACGGGACACCAGCAGGCCGATCCCATGCCCTTGGGGTCAGGGCACACTCACATGGACCCAGCCGGCCGTGCCTCAGACCTATCCAAACGCAGCCTGGCTTTGGCACAGAGGCCCCGGCTCCGCAGCCAGCCTGTGGGCGGGTCTGCACCAGATGACCCCGCAGCCCACTCACCTGGCCTCTTGGCTGACCCTGGGTGGGCCCCTTAGCCCCTGCCGGCTTCCTGCTCTGTAAACAGGGCTAGATGAATGGTAAGAAATAGTCAGAGCCACATCGGATGGGACTGTTTAGAAGATATCTTGAGCATAAGGACAGGAAGCCATCTGGGCCGCCAGCACACCGCGGTGTGTTTTCCCGGCAGGCTTTTCATGGGGCCTCAGGAAACTATAATCATAAAGTTAATCACTCTCGATCAACCCACATATGCTGAGGGGCTACATTGCCAGGAGACATTCTGGGGACTGGGGGAAGTGGGGAACACACATATGAGACGTTCTCACCAGGGACTGTGTACCAGCTCCATGCCGTTGGCCTCACTGCCCCGGTCCCCACCAAGAGATCTCCCTGCTTCCAGGGCTAGCCTTCTCCCACTCTGCATTATACATTTTTTTTAAAATTTAATTTTAATTTAATTTAATTTTTAATTTAAAGGATTGTTTTTGACATCAGACCTCACTGTGTGGCTCGGCTTGGTCTTGAACTCCTGGTCTCAGCTGATCCTTCTGAGTACCTGAGACTACAGTTGTGTACTGTCCATTTGGCTACCATTTGGCTCTTTTTTAAATATTACATTTATACCAGGCATGGTGGCTCACGACTTTAATCCCAGCACTCGGGAGGCAGAGGCAGGTGGATCTCTGTGAGTTCGAGGCCAGCCTGGTCTACAGAGCAAGTTCCAGGATGGCCAGGGCTACACAAAGAAACCCTGTCTTGAAAGAGCAAACAAAATCACATTTAATTAATTAATTAATTATGCATGTATTTATTTACTTATTTATTTATTTAGGAGTGTGCATTGGTGGTCAGAGGACAACTTAACAGAATCTGTTCTCTCTTACCATGTGAGTCTTGATGGCAAACACCTTCACCTTGCCAACCCTACCCTTATTTTTAATAATTAAGGCAAAATTAATATAAAACTCCCACTTACAGAGGGTAGCGGTGGCACACAGCAGTAACGTCTTCCGTATTTGGGAAAGTAGAGGCAGGATGATCAGAAGTCAAGGTCATCCTCAGCTACAGTGGGAGCTCCAGGCCAGCCTGGGCTACATGAGACCTGTCTTAAAAACACACATAAACAGTAAACAATAAAATCAAACATAAATGAGGTCCCCTACTGCCACCACTGGTCCCAAGGGTGACAGTAAAGTCATAGGTCTGGGCGGCTGCAGGCAGAGTCTTGTTCCAGGACACTTTCAGCCCCCTCAGCGGCGTCTGTCCTCATCAGCAGGAGCTCCTCCCTGCCTGTAAAGTGGCCTGTTCTGGACGTTCTGTTTAAATGGGACCAGACAGAACAGGGTCCCCTTCCATCATGGCTCATCAATCCTTTTCATGGCTAAATAATTCTCTGTGTGTCTTGTTAACCAAGTGTTAATGGGTATCAGGTTTGTTTCCACATTTTTTGTTTGTTTTGGTTTGTTTGTTTGTTGTTTGTTTTTCAAAACAAGGTTCCACTGTGTAGTGTTGGCTGTTGTGGAACTCACAGAGATCCACCTGCTTCTGCCTCCTGAGTGCTGGGATTAAAGTTGTGTACTACAATGCTCGACTTTGTTTTCACTTTCTATCCCTATGCTGTTGTTTCCTTTGAGCTGGAGTCCTGAGTAACCCTGCCTGGCCTGGAACTCTCTCTCTGGCTGAGAATGACCTTAACTTCTGATCCTCCTGACTTCACCTGAGTGCTGGGGTTACACACATGTGTCACCACACCCAATTACTACAGTACTGGGTAGAAGCCAGGGCTTCTCACTTGCTGCGTAAGTGCTTCAAAAACTGAGCCACATCCCAGGCCCTCTTTTATCTCCACTGTAGAGAGGGACACACAGCTACTTGCTAAGGTTTCTCCCCACTCTCAACACAGCAACTGCACTTTCAGATATTAATATTCACCCCACAGAATCAAAAACCAGGCCCTTGGCACAAGTGTCCCGGGGAGGCTTATTTACGATAACCCCACACTTGGGACTCCTGAGTGTCCCTGCCACTCTCCCCTCCAGGGTCACCACAGAACAGACTACCACTTGTCAAGTTTGGTGGCAAGCATGAAAATGAATGACAAGACGCAGCAACGTGGGAGAGTTTCAGAAACGACACAGCGTGACAGAAGCCAGACCCACTGTGTGAAACTCTGGGTGGAAAGGCTTTCTAGGAAGCAAGAGGTCCAGGGCAGACAGCCCCGCAGCGGCCGGGGAGGGGCTCAGGGGAGAGTCACAAGTGCTGGGGACAAAGATGACTCTGACTGAGGTGTGTCTGAGTGTTACACAGGTGTCAGAGTCGTTTCCAATGGCTGGGCTGCACTTTCAGGGACGCGGCAACAGGCTGAGGCACATGGGAACTGATGGGGCCATAGTGACTGTGCGGACAGATCTCAGTGCCAACGTCTGTCTAGGTCTCTCTTTGTCTCTGTCTTGCATTCCTGTGTCTCTCCGCTCTGTCACTGAGTCTGAATACTTGTGTCTGTGTGTCTGTCCCTCTCAGTGAGCCGTCCTGGCATCTGTCTCCCTGGTCTGCACACAGTCAGAGTGGCCCCTCCTGCCTCTGGGCTCCTGACCAGTTTGGGAAAGTTAGCCCCTCTTGGGCCTCCCTCAAGAGCCCCGCCCCCCAGCTTTTCTCAGGCACTCTGGCGCCTCGGGTGGCAGGAGACCGTCAGCTCTGAGGCCTGGGAGGGGCAGGCTATTCCTAGACTCTCAGTTCTGTCCCTCTGCCAGGCAGAGCCGGATATCCAAACAGTCAGAGTGAATCTCAGTCTCGCTGGGGTCCCAGCCCCGAGTGCTGAGGGAGACAGACACTTCTTCCTCTTTTACTGTCCTTCCCAGCCCTGCGAGTCTCTCCTTTGGGTTCTGTAGGAGCAGATGGGAGCAGCCTGGGGGATGGAACGAGCCCCCCACCCCCACCCCCCACACACTCGGGCTAGGATCCACCCACCCCCTCACAGCTGCATTTTTTGACCCCAGTTTGGAGATGAGGAACCCCCAGCAGCTTGAGAGTGGAGCTCACTTGGCACACCAGGGGAGATTCAGCCCCAGGACCGCACTGGCCTACCAAGCCGCGGGCCACAGAGCGGCGATGCATTTGTCTGTCAAAAATCCTAATATCTCAGTGGGTCCAGTGAGGTTCCAGAGTCAGCCACAGCCTGGCTCCCCAGGCCTCCAAGTTCAAGGTTATCACCTCCAGGTAGAAGTCAGCGCTTCAACTCCCACAGGAGGGCCACAGCAATGCCTGAGTCATCGCCCCAGGAAGGTGGACATCTGCTAGGGGCGCCTGCTCCTTATAAAACGGAGGATTTGTGGTTTTCAGTGGCTCCACAAAATGTTCTTGCAAGTCATTGTCAGAAAACCCACACGAGCTGCTGCCGTGTGTCCCTCCTCAGGAGAGCCGCTCTCATCCTGAGCACTCCATGTGGACACCAGGCCACAGGGGACGGGGAGAGCACATGGCTGCTGGAAGAGGGGCCCGAGGGGTCCAGATCTCGCTGCCTCAGAGGGGTCAGAAGCCATGCGTCTCCTCAGCTTCAGCCTGCCACTAAGTGCCACATGCCAGGGTCCTGGCTGTTGGCAAGGGTGACAGCTGTGTCCTCCCTCAGGGGACAGGCTCTGGCGTGTCCCTTCAGGGAGGGGTGACCAGCTGCAGATCTTACTGACCAGGTCCTAGCCCAGGCTTGTCCTGGGTATGCTGGCAAGTCACTCAGTCATCCAGGCTAGTAACACTGAGTGCGGGGGGATGGGCCACTGAAGCAAAAGAGTGAAGGGATGTCCCGAAGCCGAATAGAAGGACATGTCAGATACAGTGTCTTTCTCTGAAGCAGCTCTTTGGGGTCTCACTGTTATTATATCCCCATCACACACCAGGAACATGGGGCAGAGCCTTGGAAAAGATCCCTGGTTGGTGGCGGGGCTGGCCAGTTATGCAGCTTAGAGGAACCCGGGGGGGGGGGGGCTCATATCTGCAGCTGACAGGAGCCACTTCAATAAACACTTAAGGACCCTGTGAGAGAGTCATTGAGTGTAAGCTGTGTGGCCCCAGGTAGGCTCCTTCATCTCTCTGGGCTCCGTGTCCACCAGTACTGTGTAAATGGAACTGTCTATAAGCCTTTCAAGTCAAACTACAGGATCCCAGAGCTGGAAGACAGGGCAGTGGAGAACAGAGGATGCAGTTCGGTGGGTAGCACGTCTGCATAGTGTACACAAGGCGCTGGGTTGCAGCCCCAGCACAGCATCGCCCAGGCATGGCGGTGCACACTTGCAATCTCAGCACTAAGACGACGGAGATGAGAGTTCAAAGCTACCTCAGCTACACAGGGAGTTCCAGCCTGGGCTCTGTGAGACTTGCCTCAAAAGAATCATGAGAGAGAGGCAGAGAGAGGAAGGTCAGGGCCAAAGAAAGGGACTTCCCAAGGTCCTGGCCATTTTTAGCTTCCCTCCCTGGGGCCAGTGACCTGCACTCTGTCCTCTGTCCTCGTAGCTCACACCAGGTTCTTTTTCTGTCTGTATGAACTCGGGCTGAGCCCTCAGCCAAGGCTCAACTCAAGAGGGTTGGACACGTGGCTTGGGCCGGGAGCCCAAGCAGATGGCAGGCCACCTGTTGCAGGGGTGGCTGGGAACCAGCAACCCGTGCTGTGGCCCTGCTGCTGCCTGCTGTCCCCACCTGCCTTTCTGTCCACCCAGTGAGCCTGCTCTCTCTGCCCCAAGCCCCTGGGGTGTCCACAGATGGGAGGGAGATCCTGGGCCGGGAAGCTCTCACAGGACAGCACCCAGTGAGAGGCTGGGCAATGGCAGTCAGGGATAAGTCTTAATTCTCAACAGTTGGGTGGGGACACCCTGAGGAGATCCAGAAACAGGAGGTTTTGTCCCCCATGAGGATGGGAGCAGCCCCTAGCCTTCCACACTGCTACTCTGCTGCCTGCATAGAGGTCCCTGCTAAACCTCCTGGATTCCAAGATTTAGTTTGTTTCAAGACAAGGTGTAGATATGTGGCCCACCCTGGGCTGGAGCTCCAGAGCCTCCTCCTTAGGCGCCAGGTGCTGGGGTTACCTATGTGGGAAGTCGCATCTGGTTTACAGGTTGTTAAACTATAATTATTTTATTTATGTATTTACTTATTTATCTATTATTGTCTGGTGTTTTTGAGACAGGGTCACTCTATGTGGCCCTGCCTGTCCCAGAACTCACTCTATAGAACAGGCTAGCCTCAAACACACATCTGCCTATGTCTCCCAAGTATTGGGATTAAAGGGGTACACTGCCACAGCTGGCCAAATTATTATTTTAAAACAACAAAACTGCCAGATGTGCCACACATGCCTCTAGCTCAGGCAGAAACTTTTGAACATCCAGGAACAAACTCTACATGGTGGCATTTGCCTATAATCCCAACACTCCGGATGTGAGGCAGGAGGATTGTTGGAAGTTCAAATCTAGCCTGGACTGCCTGGTGAGGTTTTGTCTCATAAACACTAAATAACCCCATGTGTAGGAGAGAAATCCAGCTGGTCTCCAGGGAACAGGCCTAAGGCCAGCTCCGGGCTTTTCTGTGGATTCAGAGAGTTTTTTAACCTTCTTTTACTGCACAGTGTGGGGGGATTAGCCATCTTCCTGTCAGAAGTTGGACAAACTTTTCTCCTATGGCATCTTTTGGAGGACAGTCTCTTCATGCAGGGCTCCCTGATCTGCAACTCTGGAATCAAAAATGCTTACAAAAAAAATTATTTTGTGTAACTTTTTGGCCACAAAAATCTGCCCTAAGCTGACACGAGCTATTTATAGCCTGCGCTTTCTCCCACTCAGCATCAAGATTCACATCTCGAACGCCAATGTGTTTGGTTAAGGGTTGCCCTTAGGTAGTTTTTTATGGTGCTCAGATTCACAGATCTGAACTCTAAGCCCCTCTGACATGGTTACAGCCACACAGAGGCTTCCTCCTTTGCTGGCTGTGTCTAGGGCTTGCCTGCTGGATGCTCTTTCCACCCTGTGCCGTCCGCAGGTGTCCGTGGCAAAGCTGAGGCTCTCAGGCTCTGTGGTAAGTGACAGAGGAGGGGGTACTTCTCTCCTTGTTGCCCCATGCTGACCTCCAAGTCATGATGATCCTCCTGCCTCAGCCTCCTCAGTGCTGGGACCACCAAGCCCAGTGTTTGGGTGTGGCTGTTTGCATGTGGAAGGGGTGCATGTATGTGCGTGTGGGGGAAATGTGTGCTTGTTTATATGGAAGTCAGAGACTGATAGAAGGGTCTTTCTGGATCAGTCTCCACTTTGTTCATGGAAACAGGGTCTCTAGATGAACGCAGAGCTTGCCTGTCCCGCTAGTCCAGCTAGCCAGCTTGCCCAGGGCCTTGTCTCAACCCTTTGGGCTCTGGGATTACCAGTGGCCGCTGCGGCCACCCATTTTTCTATGTTGGTTCTGGGGAGCTGAACTCTGGTTCTTAGGCTTGCTTGCCAAGATGTATCTTTCAGATCCATCTCAAAAATACTGGCTACTCATGACAGCCACAGCTCTGGCCTCCTCAGCAGTCCCCAGGGCACAGACCTTGTTCATTTTGGACAGGCTCAGACTCATTCTAGGGCCTATAAGGCTCTAGACCCTCTGCCCAGCCTGGAACCAGGGTGAAGGGGACAGGCGCTGTCCTAGCCCTGACCCTCACTACCCCACAAGCAGCTTGTGCCCTGCAGCAGGTACAGTGATGGCCCCTTCTCCCTGGTGGCCTCAGAGAGGCTCCCAACCAAGTCATTAATCTTGTTCAACACAGTGAGCACAACCTAGACCTGAAGCCATGCCCCCTTGACCTTCTGGCACACTTCACAGAACACAACAGGAGCTCCCAGAAGCCTCTACTCCAGAGAGCATTTAGCTTTTGTCTTAATTCAGCCTGCCCATCTTTCCCACTATACCTGTCCATTTTTTAAATTTTGTTTTATTTTGTTTGTATTTTGAGATAGGGCACTGGTTCTCAACCCTCCTAATGCTGCAACCCTTTAAAACAGTCCCTCGTGTTATGGTGACCCCCCCAACCATAAAATTATTTGTGTTGCTACTTCATAACTGTAATTTTGCTACTGTTATGGATCATACTGTAAATATCTGATATGCAGATGGTGAAAGAGTAGTTTGATCCCCCTCAAAGGAGTCACAACCCACAAGTTGAGAGCCACTGAGGTAGGGTCTCATGTAGCCCAGGTTGCCCTCAAACTCGCTATGTAGCTGTGGATGAGCTTGAACTATTAATCTTCCTGCTCCACCTTCCAAGTGCTGGGATCACAGGCACGGAGCAACTTACTCAGCTACTGTCACACAGTTGTCAAGGATTAAGTATTTCCTTCCATTTATCTACCCACCTGTCTGCCAACCCACCCATCCTTCCATCATATATCTTCCCTCACACCCACCCACCCATCCACCCATCCACCCACCCATCCATCTATCCATTCATCCACCCATCCACCCATCCATCCACCCACCCATCCACCCACCCACCCATCCATCCATCCACCCACCCATCCATCCATCTATCTATCCATCCATCCATCCACCCATCCATCTATCCATCCATCCATCCATCTATCCACCCACCCACCCACCCATCCATCCATCCATCTACCCACCTACCTACACATCCATCTATCCATCCATCCACCCACCCATCCATCTCTCCATCCATCCATCTATCCATCCATCCATTCATCCACCCACCCATTCATCTATCCATCCACCCATCCATCAACCCATCCACCCACCCATCCATCCATCCACCCTGCCCCACCCACTCATCTATCCATCCATCCACCCACCCATCCATCCACCCATCCATCCATCCATCCATCCACCCACCCATCCACCCATCCATCCATCCACCCATCCATCCACCCATCCATCCATCCATCCATCCATCCATCCATCCATCCATCCACCCATCCATCCATCCATCCACCCATCCACCCATCCATCCACCCATCCATCTCTCCATCCATCCATCTATCCATCCATCCATCCATCCATCCATCCACCCATCCATCCATCCATCCATCCACCCATCCACCCATCCATCTCTCCATCCATCCATCCATCCACCCATCCATCCATCCATCCATCCACCCACCCATCCATCCACCCATCCATCCATCCATCCATCCACCCATCCATCCATCCATCCATCCATCCATCCATCCATCCATCCACCCACCCATACACCCATCCATCCACCCACCCATCCATCCATCCACCCACCCATCCATCTATCCATCCATCCACCCCGCCCCACCTCTGCCATCCCAGCAGCTAGTAGGTGTGCACTACTAGCTGTAGTTAAAGAACTCTGGAGTTCTTCAAGCAGTCCCTTCAGGGAGTGAGTGGGAAATGGGAAGCTTCCCTGAGCAGGAGTTGGGCTGTAGTCTCCTGTGTCTCATTTGCACCCACACTCGTCCTGCTCACTCCACGGCCCAGCAGCAGGCTCTCTCCTGTGTGCTAGACGTACAGTGTTGAGCAAAAACAGATGCTGGCCACTCACCCCATGGAATTTGTCAGTTTGGAGGAGACAGATGTGAATCAAGTAACCACATTCTTGAAACCATAATCACAAACAGCCCAGCAGGGCCTCAGCCAGGAGGCTTCTGGGAGGTGGGGACACTCCCCAGAAACCAAAGGCCTGCAGGAGTACCCACCAGGAAAGGGCATCTGAGCAGCTGCTGCAGGACAGGGAGTTGAAGAGAAGAGGCCAGAAAGGGGGTAGCTTAGCTGAACAAATCAAGATGGGGTCACCAATAGACACAGGCCCAGTGACAAAAGGCGCTGTTGGAAGCTGAGGAGAAGCCAGGAAAGGGACACTGTCCCTGGAGCAGGGAGCAGTGGGGAATGCTCCAAGCCAGCAGCAGGGCATGCTGTCCCTCACACCCACCTCCAGGCCTTCCTGTTGACTGTCCCAAGTGGGAAGTCAGAGGCAAGGGAGTCTGGGAAATAGAGTTTACAGGCTCGGCCTGTGGACCAAAGGGAAGTGAGGAAGGGGCCCTGCCTGGTGTGGGCAGGGATGGTTTGGGCACAGGGAGGGAGGTGCAAAGACTGAGGTGTGGTTCCTCCTGGGAAGGGTACCAGGAACCCTGAGTCTCACCTCTCCTGGGAATGGGGACAGAGAGCGGGAGTCTGCTCTTTAACTGAAGAATGATGACATCTAAGAAGGATTTGGAGCAAGACAGAGCCCAGCACCAGAGCTGCACTGTGAAAAGAGTGTGCTAGCTGATGCGTGAGCAGATGTCAGACCCAGGGGAGGGAAGTCAGGGAGGAGCTTGCTTCCAGCCCACCATGTATTCTAGGCATGAGGTCTTCCATCTGTCTCCACCCCGTGAACACCGACTGCAGGACAAAGCCACAGCAGTGTATAGGCCCCAGCCACCCTGGTGAACATCCATTTCCCCTTGCTTCCAAATGGCCTGCTCTGCCCCTGTAGTCAGGGCCTTGACCACCCTCCCCTCCCAGGCCCCTGCTGCCCTCAGCCCTGCTGCGGGGGCCACTGCACTGCCTATGTCCATGTCCATTGTCCACGCTGTTCTCAGTTCAGTTTTCCAATGTGATCAGTATCAACAGCTGTGCAGTAGGGTGGGTACATCAAGGCACCCTGCTGGGGCTGTGGGGGCCTCTGGGATGTCACCTGCTGTCTCCGCTTCTCTCAGGGCTGTACTTGGCCCTTGTTTGAACGAACTCTCCAGGAAGATGCAATGTCAAGGAAAAATTATATTTTTTCTTTTCTTCTTTTGAGATAGGGTCTCACTATGAATCCCTGAATGGCCTCCCACTCACAGAAATAGGCCTGCCTCTTTCTTAAATTTTTATTAGTTTTTGTTTATTTGTTGTGTGTGTGTATGTGCACACACACACAGGCACACACAAGTGCACACAAATACACAAAAGCGTCATGGCGCTCATGAAGAAGTCAGAAGACAGCCTTCTGGAGTTGACGCTCTCCTACCATGGGAGTTCCTGGGATGCAAGGCAGGTTGTCGGGCTTAGCAGCGAGCACCTTCACGGACACCATAGCAAGAGGACATTGGTAGTATCACCCTTTCCCAAGGGGCGAGAGCTATGGCTGGAACTTAGGAAAGTGATGTCATAGCTTTGACCTTGTGCGACCTTGGGTGAGGTACTGTGCTGGCCCTGGGTCGTCTATGCCCTGTTGTCAGAAAGCCTGGTTTGGAATCCCAGCCTATCGATAACAAGCTGTGTGATCTTGGGCAAGTGGCTCAGCCTCTCTGTGCTTCAGTTTCCCTCCCTGTAAACGGGAAACCACACCTGTGCTCTTCTCCATTCAGGTGCTGAGCGGACTGGGATGACGTGTGCAGAACGGGGACAGGCTGGAGGGTCCACATCACAGTGGCAAAAAGACTTCACTCAAAGCACCAACCTGCCACCCAGGGTTAGAAACCCAGCCTGAAGAGCAGGTGGAACTGGGGCCTGTAAGCTCCCGTTCCTAGCACTACCCCACAGAAGGCCAGAAGGAGTTAAATGACACTCGGACCCAGGCGGGCTGCAATTTTAAATGTATTTCCCCTTCGGCGGAGGCCATGTCTGGGTACTGCCGGCCTGTGGAAAGAACACACTTTCAGAGCGAGGGTAGGAACACACACGCGGTTGCACAGCCCCACAAAACACAACTGTTGCGTCTCGGCCTCTGAGCCTACATGAGTGCCCGCAGGTGCCAAGGTAGGCCGCAGCAGGGGAGCCTGCAGGGCCTGGCTGCCCTGAGCTGAGGGAGGCGCCAGGAAGGGCTGATGCTGGGAGCTGGTGAGCCACAGTCACTGCGGACCCGATCTGAGATATCTCGTCTGGTGCACAGAGAGTGTAGCCACCTCCGAGGGGTTAGGGTTCCCCCCCCCCCCCGACAAGTGTGTCATGCGCTGGCAACAGAAGACGTGGACCAGAGATGCGGGAAGACAGCGGCAGCTCCCGCCTCCGATGGGAACCCCTCAAGCCACAAAGGGATGGAGTTCAGCCAGTCGCCGCACCGGCAGGGTCTCTGGAGGAAGGGAACGGGAGCAGCGTGTCTATCAGAAAGGGAGATTCTGGTCGCACAGGAAGGACTCAGGCGTACAATGATGGCTGCCTGCAGGCTGGAGAAGCTGAGAAGCCGAAAGCTCCTCAGACCGTGAGGCTGGACGCCCTCTGAGGAAGCTGGAGTCTGACGTCAGGAAGGTTGCTGGCAGTGTGATGGCGGGGCACCTGCAGAGGGTAGAGGCACACACTGGCAAGAAGCAGGGGCAGGCCAGCCAGCGGCACTGCTTTCCCTTAAGGCCTCTTTACCGTCTGGGCTGTCACGGGAAGGAGCTGCCCACTTTGGGGGAGAGTTTTACCCCTGTGTTCACCCTTCCCGGGAATGCCCTCACAGACCTCCCCAGGGGCATGCCTCTTAGCGGATTCCAGGTCCCGACAAGCCACAGCAGCAGCAGGGAAGGGGCTGGCGTGTGGCTCGTGGAAGAGCACACAGCTGGAACACACCGAGCTCCGAGTTGCATCCGCAGCAGCACGCATGCACGTGTACACATAGAAAACCCAAAGCAGGGAGTATGGTGTGGAGCCACAAGGAAGACCCAGAGAGAGCACGTGACCCGGTCCTCCCCATAGAGGGGACAGAGCCCATCTGCTCATGACTATGACATGGCCCAGTCTTGAAATTACTGCAAGCAGACAGAGAAAGGGTCTCTCCTGGCGTCCCAGCGCTGGACGGTGGGGACAGGAGGTCAAGGTCATCCTCTACACTGCCCTGAGGCCAGCCTGGGTTACCTGAGGTCTTGTTTTTTGTTTTTGTTGTTTGTTCATTTTAAAAAGACCAGGCACGATGGCGGACTCCTTTCATCTCAGCGCTCAGGAGGAAGAGGCATGTGGCTCTCTGTACGTCTGAGGGCGGTACGACCTGCATAGTGAGTTTTGGGCCAGCCAGGGCTACATAGCAGCTTCCTCTGTGTGACACTTCAAGACAGGTAAGTGAACAGATGAAGGGTGAATAGTACTGCGGCTGAGGAAGGGCAGCTGGAGGGTCCACGGTGACCGTACTTTGGGTGGAGGCTTCTCTTGGCGGTGCAAAAGTCAGCTTTGAATCTGGCATGCGGATCTGTGAACGTTCAACCTCGGAACTATAACCTGCAGGTGGACCTTGTAATCTGGGAGTCATCTCTGAAGCTGGGTTTGAACTAGATATGGGAGGCCTACAGGGGGTGAGGTGCCTCAGGGGCAGGACATACTGGTCAAACTCGAGTTTGGACTGTGAAGACTTAGCAAGGTGCAGCCAGGAGGAGGTTTTCCAAAGCACATGGGCATGTGAGCCGGGCATGGCGGCTCACTCCAGTAATCTCAGCACCAGGGAGGGGAAGGCAAGGGGGCCGCCGAGAGTGCGGGGCCAGCTGGGGCCAGGGTAAAATCTTCAGAGGCAAACAAAGTGGCATTATTCAGTTTCGCATCAGGCACACTGCATGCCCAGTGTGAACAAGTCCAGGATAGCCTGGCCACTCCAGAGTGAAGACCAGAAAGACAGCTGTGTCTGGGGCAGGTCCTGGTGACTCAGAGGGACATATGGAAAGACTCCAGGGTTGTGGACACAGCCTTCCTGTGAGCCAGAACCTGAGGAAGTCACTGGGAAACTCTGGGTCCGATGGCTTGGGGACCTGGCTGAAGGTAATGTCAGTGGAGCCACACGCAGGTTGGTGAGCAAGACCAGAAGCTTCTGAGGCAGGGCATCAAGAGAATCACAATGCTTTTGTGAGGAAGGATTCTGAAAGGTGGGCCTGCAGGCCAGGAGCTGTACATATGGGTGGTGAGTTAGAGCAAAGCACTTGGACCAGATTGTCTAAGTTCAAATCCAGCCCTGACACTTTCCAGCTCTGTGACCTTGGGGACAAGGGACCACTGTTTGGAACCTCAGTTCCCCATCAGTTAAACTAACAATAATTCTCACATATTAAGTGAACATATCTTCCAGCATTTTTAGTGAACACTTGGTGATCCTTAGCTGTCTTTGTCACAGTGGAGGATTAAAACTGGCTCATGCAATATACCTACTGCACGCCAGGCACATCGGGAGTTTGAAGTCACTCTCACTAACGGTCTAACTTTGCTTTCCTCCTTTCCTTGTGTTCTGCCTTTTCCAGAACCTCTGGGGCTTGAACGCTTGGGAATGAACCACAGCAAGGGTTTTCTGCTACAAATCAAGCCTTGGACATTCTGGTGGTGAGGAAGTTTTTGAGCGCACACAAGATTTATGCAGAGAGTCTATCCTGTCAGCCCCGCACAGGTCAGCCCTGTGTTCATTTAGCAAAGGGTTTTTACAAGGCTCTGAAGTTCACCGCAGCACCCTCGGGTTCCCGAGCAGGAGGGCTGGGGTGGGCTGTGGATTGATTGTCTCCTGCATCCCTCCTGCACCCCACACCCTGACCCTTCATACAAGCTGGAATATTTCACACAAGGGCTTTGCAAGGTTTGGAATGCTCCTGCCTACTTGTCTTGGGCCCCAGAGATGGACTGTGATCTGCCACCTCCTTGCTCTGAGGCTGGGGTGTCTTAAAGAGCAGGGGCTGCTGAGACGGGTTGCTGGAGTGCTGTAGAAGCTGCATGTTTAACACGCTAGCGCCATCAGTCCACACGAAGGGCAACAAAAGGGCCTATGAGCTGGCTCAGTGGCAAAGGCACTTGGCAGCAAGCCTGACACCCAGCATTTAAGCCCTGGAACCCACAGAGTGGAAGGAGAAGCCCAGTTCCCACAAATTGTTGCTGACCTCCACAAGCACCACGTGGCAGACCCCTCTATACTCTGTGCTGGTTAGTTTTTGTCGGCTTCATACAAACTATTGTTATGTGGGAGGAGAAACTTAACTGAGGAACTGTCTCCATCACGCTGGCCTATGGGCACGTCTGTGGGGCATTTTCTTGATTGTCGATTGATGCGAAGGAGTCCAGACCACCATGGGCGGTATCATCCCTAGGCAGGGAGTCCTGGATTGTCTAAGAAAGGTAGCTGGATGTGAGCCAGAAAGCTTCAGGACTCCATGGCTACTCCTCTGCTCCTGCTTGAGTTCCTGCCTGACTTCCCTTAATGATGGACTGTCATCAGGACCTATAAACCGAATAAACCCTTTTCTCCAAAGTTGCATTTGCCATGTTGTTTATCACAGCAATAGAAGGCAGACTAGGACAGGAGACACACACACATACATACACACACATACACACATGTGGACACTCCATACACACACACACACACACACACACACACACATGTGGACACTCCACACACACACACACACACACACACGTGGACACTCCATACACACACACACACACACACACATGGGGACACTCCATACACACACACACACACATACACACAGACATATACACAGACATACACACACACATGTGGACACTACACACACACACACACAGACATATACACACACACACAAACATACACACATATACACAGACACATACACATACATACACACACAGACATACACACATACACACATGTGGACACTACACACACACACACACAGACATATATACAGACACACATACACACATACACACACACAGACATACACACACACACACACACACACACACACATACACACATGTGGACACTCCATACACACACACACACACACATACACACAGACATATACACACAGACATATACACAGACATACACACACATACACACATGTGGACACTACACACACACACACAGAC
Source organism: Cricetomys ansorgei (assembly GCA_026225945.1). NCBI lineage: Eukaryota > Metazoa > Chordata > Mammalia > Rodentia > Nesomyidae > Cricetomys > Cricetomys ansorgei. The sequence goes on from JAMJFZ010002811.1 coordinate 1,023,717, forward strand.
ATATACACATACACACACACACACACACAGACACACACACACACACACACACACAGACATATACACACACACACACACATACACACACAGATACACATACACACACAGACACACACACACAGACACACACACAAAGACATACACACACAGAGACACACAGCCACACAAACACAGCCACACACGCTATATATATGTACATGTAGTCCTCAAAATGCAACAAAATGTCCCCAGTCTCACCATGGAAATCAGGAATTGCACCTTTGAACAAGTCCCTGCTTCTGGAGACCCGACTTCCTGCTCTCAAAGCAGAGGCAAACACTGCCTCAGCCACCAGGCATGGCTGTCAGACGCTAATGGGTGTGACTGGCTCAGAGGCCCCAGGCTAGCCACCCAGAGATTTTTTTTTTATTTTTCACAGTAATGTTCTCTCCTTCTGAGGAGGATATATTTTTGCCAGTGTCCTGCCATGTTTGAAGCTCTTTCTGTGGAAAGTCATTAAGTGCTTGCTCCATTCAGATGTATAGAAAAGGGAAGGGAATGAGGGAGGGGAGGGGGGACTAGTGAGGGAGAAGAGAGGGAGTAGAGAGAGAAAGAAGGGCAGCCAAAGATCAATGTTTTTCTTTGGTCCCCAGCTAGCTGGAGGGCAAACGTGGGGCTCAGGTTGCCTCTGTAGGGCAGATGCACAGGAGGGAAGTGTCTGGAAGGGCGCTGGAGGAGTGCTCGCCACAGAAGAGGGAAGGCAGAAGACCCAGGGGCACGGATGTCAGACATGTGCTTAGGGAAGGCTGGGCACCTTGGGATAGTTGCAATTTGATCTCAGGCTCTTGGGAAGAAAGAAGAACAGCAGAAGACTGCAGAGTGGCAGGGGTGCTGGTGGGATTTTATCTGTTTTTAGTATTTTTTATTCTTTGAACATTTCATGCCCGTATAAAATACATTTTGATCTTACCTGCCCCGGGCCATGTCTGTATTTGTTGAGATAGGCTCTCATTATGCAGCCCAGGGTGGCCTTGAACTTCCCATCCATCTCCAGGGTACTGGGATTATAGGAGTTGCCATCCTGCCAGATGGCCTGATGATTCTAGAACAGAAGGCACCATGAGGTTTGGAGTTGGGAGTCCCTGGTCCCGACATCGATCGGGCCCTGAGAAATTAGGCCAGTGCAAGGCAGGCCAGCCGTGGCTCAGCCCCGTGGGAGAGGCAGCTGCAAATGTGAGTTGTGCCCAGATACCCTGTACCTCCACCACACGTCTCCTGAGCCAGGGCTGCTGGGAGCTGTAAGGCTGTCTAGGCCTTGAAGAGTGACAGGCATGGAGGGAACATGGTCCCTCCATAGCCGCAGGCAGGGGGATGGCTTTGCTGGGCACCCTGAGTCTACATGCTGTGGCTCTTGGCAGGTATGCATGAATGGCCCAATCCGGTTTGAGTTTTGCACATCTGAATGGCCAGTGCTGGACCGACTTTGGGACAGGGAGTAGACACTAAGGCACCTTGGTATTCTGAGCACCTGGCAACACACACCTTGTGTCCAGAGCAGAGCCTGTGAGATCTTCAGTTTCCTTCCTCAGATGGGTAGCTAGGGACACATGAAAGAAGAGAGATGAGACGGTGAGGCCATTCACGCTGGCCTTAGGGTGAATCACTCTTATCAGCTTACTACAGAGCTTGGGGTGGAGGGATGCGTGAGCGTGCTTTCTCAGTCATCTGCTGTTCCTATGAGATGGTTTCTCCTTACTCTGAGCCTCAATCTCCTCACCTGAAAGCCAGGGCACAATGAAAACAGCCCACGGGCTTTGCAGAGATTCAGGAGTTGGCTCCTGCAAGGCCCAGGCTTGTGTTCAACTGTTACCCCTGCTCTCCCCATGAGGAGTCTTGCCTCCACCCCTCAGCTCTTTTTCTTTGAGACAAGGTCTCACTGTTTAGCCCAGGCTTGCCTCGAACTTGAGACTCTCTTGCCTAGGTCTCTGAGAACCCGGGCTGTCAGCATTGCCTGGGTTCTGCTTCTCCCAGCCCTAAAGAATGTGTCCTTTTGTTAGCCCTGCTTTCCTGATGGAGAAACAGATGCCAAGAGAGGGTCAGAAGGCCCACCCCCGCCCCCCCAGCTAGTAAATGATGCTGTGATGTCAGTCTGGTGTGTCTGGCTGTGCCGTGGCTCCGCCCCCATGTCACCCACCCCCAGATGACTCAGCAGTCACCTGTCTTCTTCTTTCTCTGGTCTGTGCCAGGGGATTTCCTGAGTCATTCAGCCATTGAGAGAAATAGAAACCTCTCCCCCCTTGCCCACTTCACACACACACACAAACATGTGCACACAAGCATGTACATTCCTGTGCCTGCACAGTGCACACATGTATACGTATATACATGCACGCAAATACAAACGCATGTCTGTATAACACAAACACATGCATGCACAGCACATACATGTATGCCTGGATTTGTGCATACAAACACATATGAATGTGAATGTAGCTATGCATTAACACACACAAACCTATGTACAACACACACATGCATGCCTGCGCTTGTTTATACAAACACAAACGCACACATGTGTACATATACATGTGTGAATTGACACACACACACACGCTAACATGCACACACATAGTTGACTCTCATTTGGCCCACCATGGAGGGAGCATATGCCCATTGCACAGAGCAAGACACTGAGGTTTGTAGAGTTAAGAGGTACACACAGCTGGCAGAATGGGCTTTGGGGCTTTGGACCTAGGTACAGAGCTAGTCCTGGCTATTTCCTGTGGAGGATGGACCTGGGAGAAGTTGGCTCTCGAGAGGTAGAGGATGTAGGAAGCAGGAGACGGCAAAGTAATGATGAACAGATGCGGAACAAGGGAGATGCCAGCTGAGACCCTAAAGCTGAGGCCAAGGGCCTCTGAAGATGGGCAGCTGGACCAGGCTGAGGGACCCCTACCCTCCACAGAGACCAGGTGCCCCGGGCCCCTTCCTATGGAGTGAGACCCCCCAGGCTCTTAGACAGGGTGCTTTTGTCAGCCTCTCCTCTAACAAGGTATGAACAATGCCAGCAGCCAGGGGATGACACCCCCCCTAGTTTTTTTCTGCAAGACAGTTTGCTGAGCTAGCACTTCTCTGGGCCAAGGAAGGGACACATTGACACCCCCATCCCAGTTGATCCCAGAGCCCTGGAATGTCAGGGATTCCCAAGAGACCCTTTCTCTTGTCTATTTACATGGCGGGGGCCGGGGGGGGGGAAGCACACTTTATTTACATGTCAGCTCACCAAATGTGTGTGTTGGGGGGGGCTCCTGCCCCTCTGGCTGCTCCTCCAGCAGCCTCCAGCTGGCAGGGTAGACAGCTGGAAGCCACTAGGAAGTAGAGACTCACAGTTCTGAAGCTTTGAGGGGATCTTTTACAGATGGGGGATTGCTTGGTGGCCCGCCCTGAGCCAAAGGGTACCATCGCAAGATGGTGTGTGTGTGTGCATGCGTGTGCATGCTCTTGGGAGGCACCAAGGACAGTCTTCAGCAGCTTCTAGGTGACAGGGGCCAGATGTCTGCCTGGGGAGTCTGCATACTCCATGCAGAGCCCTGCTCCTGGGTCTGAATCCTGCCTGGTCTCTTTTTTTGAGTCATAAAGAGAGGGACATGCCACACTTGCTTCTTGGGGAAAGTAGCATGTACTTGGCTTGCAGAAGGTCTGTCTCCTCCGTGTTAAACAGCTACAATGTATCTGCACACAACACATTAAGCCGAGGATACCTTTGGTCTCTGCTGCAACACTTTAACAAGAAGGAAAAGGGCACAGAGAAGTTGAGTCCTAGTCCCAGGACACACAGTACCCTTCCTACCCCTACCCCCAGGGTGACCCAGTGGTCCCCAGCAGGTCAGAGGGAGGGGAGAGAAACAGACTGTGAGAACTGTCTCCAGGGTGATGCAGGAGACAACTTCTTTTCCTTCTGTTTCCAAAACTAGGGCACTGGGCTCCAAAAGGTGACCCCAACCCTGAGCATTGAAGGGCCAGGAACCTCCCCAGTTCCTGGGGGCACACGGGGGCGGGGTGCCCATCCCAAGCTTCCCTAAGCATCATCGTCCTCACCTGGCTCCAGCGTGTCCGGCTTGACCTTTCCGGCTGATGAGTTCCATGGGTCCCAAAGGAGACCCTTCAGACAGCCTGAGCCACGGGTTGCAGAGCCCCTAATTGGAGCAATGAATCACCGAGGGCTCCGGCTGGACACAGAATAGACAGAGGAGCTGAGCGCTATTGTGCCATAGTTTGGGACACAGTGGGGTGGGAGAGGGTGAGGAGGGAGGAAGACGGGGGAGGGGGGCGGGGGCGGAGAAGAGGTCAGGGGTGGAGGGAGGAGGAGGATCGAGAGGAGAGGATGAGTCAGGGGAGGAGGTAAGGAGAGGAGAAGGAGGAGGGGGGGAGGGGAGGAGGGGGAGAGGAGGATTAGCGGAGGAGGAGTCGGAGTCAGGGGAGGAGGAGCCTGGGAGGAGGCGGGCAGCAGGGCGGCGCAAGGGAGGGTTTCCCCGCCTCCGCCCCCCTCCCGCGCCCTCCGCCCCGCGCCGCCCCGCCTCCCTCCTCCCCAATTAAATGACCCGACGCTCGGCCGGCGCCGGAGCTCGCACATGCGGCCGCCGCAGCCGCCCGGGGCCCGTCGCCGCCGCCACCGCCGCGTTCCGGGCGCGCTCTCCGGCGCCGCCTGGGCCCGCGCCGCCGCCCGCCGCGGACTCGGCAGCCCCGGGCACCGCCGCGGAGACCCTCCGTGCGCCCCGGGCCGCGTGCGCGCCGCCGCCCGCCAAACTTTGCGAGTTGGGCGCGGGGCCTCGAGGCGCGCGGCCCGAGCAGCGGCAGCGGCAGCGGCAGCGGCAGCGGCAGCGGCAGCGGCAGCGGCAGCGGCGGGACGCGCGGGGGCGGGCGCGGCGGCCGGGACATGAGCGGCCGGGCGGCGCCGCTCTCCCGCAAGCAGCGGCTCGTGGCAGCGGCGGGCGCGGCCCTGTCGTGCTTCATCTGCGGCGGCGGCATCGCGCGCGGCAAGGAGCTGAAGCTGCCGGTGAGGCCGGCGGGCCCCGCGCAGCCCTTCTTCCCGTTCCTGCAGCAGCAGGAGCCGGCGCCCGGCGCGCGCGGGCTGAGCGCGGCCGATGGCTGCGTGCTGGTGTGCGCCGTGTGCCGCTGCTTCCTGGCCGAGCAGTGGGCCGCCTTCGAGCGCGCGCGCACGCCCGTGGACAAGCGCGTGTACTGGCTCAAGAGGCCGCACCAGTGCGACGCGGGCGCGGGCGGCCGGCGCGGGGCCCGCGAGTGGAACGCCGAGGACGCGCGCGACTCGGAGCTGTCGGAGCTGTCGGACGCCGACGCGCTGCCCGAGCCCGAGCCGGAGCCGGAGCCTGAGCCCGAACCCGAGGATGCGCACGACGCAACCAAGTCGGGAGCCCGGCGCCGGCGCACGGGGCCGGGGACGCACTGGGCTCCCGAGCCGCGGGCCAGTGTGCTGAGGGGCGTCCAGGAACCCTGGCCCGGCCCCGCTGCGCCCGACGGCACGGACGGCGCCGCCCCCAGCCGGGCCGCGGGGCCCCCAGAGCGCAGCAGCACCCCGGAGGGCAGCGACGTCGCCGGCAGCCTCGGGGACGAGGGCCCCGAGCGGCCTCCCCGGACGCCCGCGGACAGCCAGGCCCGCTGCTGCTACGTCTGTGGGTCGGCGCTGTCGCCGGCGTCGCAGCAGCAGATCCACGTGCAGAAGCAGGAGGCGCCCGCCCAGGCGCCCTTCTTCCCTTTCCTGTGGTTGCACAGCCCCCCGCCCGGCGCCCAGCCCATCACCGAGGCGGGCAGCACCCTCGTGTGCCCCTGCTGCTTCTCGTCCCTCACGCACCAGTGGCAGAGCTTCGAGCTGGCCAACGTGCCGGTCCTGCAGCGGCTCTACGTGGTGCCCCTGAACAGCCACGCCCCCGGCATGGCCTCCAAGGCCCGGAGACTCCCCAGAGAGGAGGGGCCCGTCGCCGCCGCGGGGCTGCTGCGGGAGGCCTGCTACCTCTGTGGGGAGGACTGTACGCGGGATGCCCGGGCCGTGCCCTCCCGCATCGTCAACGGCAACGCTGGAGGCAAGATGCACTTCCCCTTCCTCAGCCTCCTGCCGTGCCCACCCAACGCCCGGCCCCCCAACAAGCGCTGCGAGGTTCGCAGCTGCCCCAAGTGCTTCAGCGTCCTGGAGGACGTCTGGGCCCTGTACCGGGCATCGCACAACCGCGAGCTCATCAGCTCGGTACAAGGCTTCCTGGGCAGGTATCACCAAGCCTTCTCCGCCTCAGACCCTACCCTGAGCGAACTGCCCACCGCTGCGCAGGGAGGCCCGCCTGCCGTCTGCTACATCTGCGGGGCCGAGCTGGGGCCGGGCAAGGAGTTCCAGCTCAGCATGAACCCTGCCAGCCACCTGGGCGAGAAGGAGCCCTTCTTTCCTTTCCTCACCGTCTATCCGCCCGCCCCAAGGGCCAGGCCTGCGGACGCCACCGGCCTGGTGGCCACCTGTGTGCTCTGCTATCATGATCTGCTGGGTCAGTGGCTGCAGCACGAAGCCAGAGCCGCTCACCAGGCTGTCAGCGCCTGGTCTAGGCAGTACCAGGTGGACACGTTTGTGTGCTTCTTCTGTCAGCAGGAGAAGAAACGGTGTCTGGGGCTGAAGTCCGTGAGGGTCGCCAGGCTGCCCTTGTTCCTGTATACCCTGAGAGCCAGCCACAGCCTGTTGGTGGATGACGGCCGGCAGCTGATCATTGGTGCCTGTGTGGAATGCGGGACCCTGGTTTGTGCAGGCCAAGGGCTCTCTAGCCAGGGACCTGTGGGTTGGAGCTCCCCAGCAGCAGGAGTAACAAAGGTAAGCAGTGGTTTTCATCTCCGGGAGCATCTGTGTTGTCAAAAGGAAAGATGTTTTCTGTTCCCTGGAGGTATCATTGATTCTGTGTGGCATGTCCCAGCAGGAGGTGTTCTTTGGTTTGCTAGCTTGGCCGACCTTGGAGGTGTGGGGCAGGAGGTGAGAGGATCTGGGGGCATGACTGGAAGAATGGCTGCTGCTGGAATCCGCAGGCACGGGGCTGAAGCCGGGCGTGTTTGCTGCGAATCTATCAAACGGAGGAAGTTCAGGGCACGGCTGCCGGCCGCCTGATAGCATTGGTAATTAGTGTAGCCACGCAGGTCACCCGGAGGTCCCAGTGGCGAGTTCCTCTCATAAGCTCCTGGCAGCTTTGCTCTCCCCAAGATTCCCACCAAGTGCCTTTCATTTGAGTCTCCCTGGCGGCTTTATGAAGCAGATGGCCACAGATCCCAGACGCGTAGGCGAGGGACCTGGGCGCGAGGGCCTCGGGATGGTGGCTCAGACAACCTTTGTGGCGGATAGAGTCTCCTCTTTGGGAGTCAGCTGCGTAGAGCTGGGCAGAGGCCTGTGGCCTGTTCTTGGGGTGCAGCTGTCTGCCTGGTAAGAGGCAGTCCAGCCCCTGAGACATTGACCCCAGCTTTTGTAAGGGCAGCAGCTGGCCAGGTGGCTTTGGGGAAGGGAGCCACAGGCAGGGGTCTGTGACCTCATTCACTGTCCTGCCCTTGGGCTGGGATCCTTATTCCTACCAGACTGTCCTGTCCTGTGCAGAGGCCTGTGTGGTTGTGACTGGCCAGGGCCCTGCAGACATGTGTGTGTGTAAAGTGTCCAGGTCCTGCAATTGTGCATGCATGTGTGCGTGATGCCCGGGCACGCAAAGGCTGACCTATGAGGCGGCCCCTGGCGTGCCTGGGTGCCCCTTTCCCAGACTCACAATCCCCCTGCCTCACACATTGCTCTTACCCTGCCTTCCCAGTGTTGGCCTTGGACTTGAGTTGCCTTTAAGGCTTTGATGGCCTCCCCCTCTCATTCTTTACTAACGAGGAATCACCTGCTTCTGGCCAGGACGCCAGGCCTCTCATTAGCCACAGGTGTGTGGCAGCCTGTTTCTGGGACTTGGAAGGCACAGCTCCACGAGGCCTGAAGTGCTAGGAGGACTTGGCTCCAAGGCAGGACAGGCCTGGTCTCGGCCTGCCCCTGTCTTCGCAGCAGAGCTGTCTGCCAACAAGTTCTCATCCTGGCTGAGCTCAGTTCTCTTGGCTGAGAAGTAGAAATACGGGCCATGTGGTTTGTAGGGACATTCTGATAATTAAACTAAGCAGGGGACATTTAGGTGTCCAGGGCCAAGCTCACTGTGTGGAGGTTGCTCCTGGTGCCCCTCTGCTTGGGCAGAAGGCACAGGGCAGTTTTGAGTGTTTAAGGCTGTGGCTGCAGGTGGGGTGCTTGTTGAAGGTTTGCTATGGCGCTGTGTGGGTGGCTGATGCTCCCTGGGGGCGTGGAGTTTTCTCTGCAGAGTGCCTGCCTTGTGCCAACTTGACCTCAAGTACAGGAACCCAAGAAGCCTGGGTCTCCGGGGAGGGAAATGAGAGCAGTCTCTGTGGCCCCCAGCCTGCTCCTGTGTCCTCTCAAGGGGCTTATCTGAGCATCCAACCCGCTTCTGCCCTGCCCTTGGCCCTGTCCCCTGAACCTTCTTACCCCCACACTGAGACTCAGACGTCCCGTGACTCCTGACCCTCACAGCCAGCAGGTGGCTGAGGGTTCTAGCCTGGATCTCAGGGCCTCTCCTACCCCCTGTGCCCTGCTCTAGTAGTTTGCCCGGGACTCATTGGAGCCTGGTAAAGTAGCAAAAAGTGCAGACAGGAAGAACCTGGGGTCTGGGGATGGAGGTAGCCTGCTGGGGATGAGGGAACAGAAAGTACCAGATCTGGTAGCCTTTGCAGCTTGGCTCGTCCATGCTGAAGGGTAGCTTGAATGGCGGTATGAAAGGGACAGGATGTGTCTGCAGTCCTCCGGGGTGACGAGGCCAGTCCTGTGCTGCAGTGGGGGCGGCAGGCGTGTCTCAGACTCCACCATGGCGTTGGCGGGAAGGAGGAGTCATTCAGCTCCCAGGGTCTGAGGATGCCGGAACGGAGCCCTCTGCCCTCTGCCCTTCCTCTGCGCTCCTGTTCTGCCCATTTATCCCACAAATATTTATAGAGCGCCTGCTCTGAGCCAGGCACTGTTCCAGATGCTGGGATCCGGTGGCAGGCACAGCCTGCAGTGTCCCTGGGGAGGGACAGGCACAGAAGGTCCAAAAGGCTGTTTCCCGCAGCGCCGAGAGCCGCGAGGCTGTCAGCCAGAGTGGGTGCAGTGCAGCGAGACAAGTGGGAGCCGTGAGGAGAGCCAGGGGCTATTGGGAGAGGAGGCATGGGCACAGCCTCTCCCTTGTCCCGGGCCAGCTCCCCAAGCCCCTTTCCCCCAGTCCCTGAGCTTCCAATTAGCCTCCCTTTCTTCCTGTGTGCTGAGAGCTCAGCTGGGAGGTAGGAAGGCCTGCAAGGGCCAAGGAGAGCCACTTGGTGGTGGCATGGCATGTTCCAGAACCTCCTGGAATTTTGGAACCCTGGCAGGTGCTCCTTCAAGTGAGCCAACTTGAAAACATCTGGAAAAGGATGTGTCTAAGAAGACAGAGGAAGGGAGGCGGGGGTATCACGAGCCCTCCAGTCGGAACACTGGCAGACGACTCCTCCTGTCTCTTGGTCTTCTAGAGCTCGGTGACCTACAGGTCACACCACCCTGGTTGCTGCATGGATTAGCACAGGAGGGCTGCAGCTTGCCCTCTCAGGGCCTGACATCCCCACCCCCACCCTGCAGGAACAGTGGAAAGACCCCAGGTTTGCCTTAAAATAGATCTGGCCTGAATCGCTCTATAAGGACTGGACTGTGTGACCTTGGGTCTGACCCTTGACCTCCCTACATCCTGGTTTCCACAGTTGAGTGATGGCGCTTGCTGCTTTACCATGGCTGAGCAGGAGCCTGGCTTCCCCTTCCCAGCATGCCTTGTTGCTGTGAGCGGCTGCCTCTGCCTCCAGTCTGTCCTGTCAGAGCAGGTGGTAGGGTGGCCAGGTTATGAGGTGAGTTTGGCAGACAGTCTCATGAGGAGCTGATTCCCAGGCTGCTACTGCTGTTATGCTCCCTGTATCCATGGTTACCTTATCTTTGAAATGCTCCCTCGGAAAGTCTAAGTGCACCCTCCCCTATGTCCTAGGTGAGAAAGGAGCCCAGAGAGGTTAAGTAACTTGCGAGTGGTCACTCAGCCAGTTCCTTCAGGGTAAGCATTGGGCCAGGGCAGCAGTCCCATCAGTCCATCAGGAGCAGTACCCTGTCCTGCCCCGTGTCCCCTCTGTCCTCCAGCTGTGAAGGTGGCCATTCCTGAAGGCTCGATGGCTCTTGATTTGTGTGTGTGCCTACCTCGCCCAGCCTCTATACTTCTCAGGAACGGAGGCTCAGGAAGCCTCCATGGGAAGCTCTCTGTGGGAGAGGCTCTGCTCTTTCTGTCATCCCCCCCTTTTCTTTCTGCCTGGCCAGTAAAGGGGTACCCTCTGCCTCTGCTCTCCCACATGGCCAGGTGCTGCCTTTGGCTGGCTCCCGTCTGCAGGAAGGTGCCACCCCCGAGGCTGCCCCGCCCTCTCCTGGCACTGTGGGCAGCACGGACTAACGGAGCCTCGGTTTGGTGCCTGCTGTACCCCAGCCTGTCACCAACAGTCACCTGGCTGAACCCCAAGAGTCATGTCAATCTCCTTCTCCTCTGGGCGCGTCACAGGTCTACAGAGAGCTCTGTCGGGGTGGCTGTGCATCTGCCCCTGCTTCGTGGCAGCCGTCACCAGCTCCCCTCTCTGCAGGGTCCCTGGCTGTCGTCACTTGCCTGGGCCCTCAGGATCTTTCTGGAAGGAGGTGCCAGACAGTGCTAGGATCTTCCTCCTGGCGGCAGCTGGGCAGCTGGGCCTCTCTGAACCCTGCATCCCCCTCCCTTCCCGGGGGATGTCTATGTTTCCTCGCCAGTGTGGGAGCCCTTCTGCTCAGAAGAATAAATTTTCCAGACGCCTTGTGCTAAACCTGGAGGAGATTGGAGCCTAGTGGGAAAGAGGAAATGGAGGCAAAAGGTCTTACAAACTGAGCCTTCCCTGGAAGCAGGGTGGGGAGGAGGGCAGGCTACAGACCAGGCCCGTCTACAAGGCTGTAGGCCTATGTCTGCTCAGGTCTCCCGGGACCTTGCCCCGGTGAGGTGCGTGCTGCGGGGAGAGCCTGGCAGCCCTGGCAGCGGTCGCTCAGGCCATGTCTCCGTGGCTGCAGAGGAGCCTACGTCCAGAGCTCAGGTCCCCCCTCCATCCCCCCACGCCGCACCTCAAGTCAGTGAGTCTGACAGGGGAGGAGGGTAGCCTTCTCCAGGGAAGGACATTCTGGAACTTGCTGTCTGTTTCCTGTGTTGCCTATGTAGGACACACGTGGAGTGATGCGGGAAGGAGCCCCTGGTCTGTGTGACTGTTACTCAGTTTCCCCATCTGTCACAGCAGCGGGACCGGTCTCTGGCGCAGTCCCGTGTTACGAGGAAGCCGAGGCTGTGGCTGGCGGTGTGTGGGCGCCCGGCTGTGGAGTTAGGAATGGGAGCTTGCCCTCCGAAGGGTCTGGTGTGACATTCACTGTCCAGGGCCGACGAGACGGCTCAGCGGGTGGAGGTGTTTGCTGTGCAAGCCGCAGGACCTGAGTTCAATCCCCAGAACCTGAATGCACGCAACAGTGGGAGAAAACTCACTCGGTCCATTAGGTTGTCCTCAGGGCTCCCACATGCATGCAGAGGCACTCAGAAGCACCCTTTAACCTAATCAATAGTAATAATAATAATAAGAAGAAGAATAATAATAATAATTAATAATAAATGGTTTAAAATCACAGCACAAAGCTGCATCCCAGGACACAGTGAGATTTGTTCCTTGGAGGGCGACATGGTCAGATCAGAAAACCTTGTCCCGCCAGGACCCACAGGCTACCACTTGTGTGCACTTTGCTGGTGGCTTCTGTGTAACACAAGCTGATAAATCATGGTGACGGTGCCGTGCCGGGGACCCAGCTGCCGACCCTCCCCCTCGTCTCTGCTCCTCGGTCCCCAGCTTCACACAGATTCCATTTTCTGAGAGACAGAAGCCCTGGGAAGCCTGGGATCTAGTTAGCCCCAGCATTTACAATGCCTGCAGGTAGGACACCTGCTCCCCTGGGCCTCCGTTTTCCCTTTCTGTTAAATGGGCATGTGTGGCGATAAATGTAGAGAAGACTTCACCGTCTGGAATCAGTACTCTGGCAGCGCCACTTACGAAAGCCCTGTCTCCTCGCTGGCTGTGGCACAGAGGAGGTCGGCCTGTGTGTCTTGCTGTAGGAGGCATACGGGTTGGGGAAGGTGCAGCTGGAGGGTGGACATGGGTCAGGCTGCCCCTGACCTTCCATGCCATCCTTCCTGCTGTGTTCTGCCTGGTCTCCTCTTGCCATCTGCTAATGTGGTGGCTCCCTCCCCCCACACCTGTCCCTCCTCTGGCCAGGCAAGGATGCTGTGGGTGGTGGTGGATGTCCTGTGGGAGTGGGGTCCTTACCACTTAGCAGGTTGGAGGCCCAGGCTAAGGAACCTAAGAATTTCCAGACCAAGGGACTACAGGGCAGGCAGGGCTGGGGCAGTGTCATGCGGGCCTGTCCTGTGCTGTGGGGAAGAGTGGAAGCTGGGGTCTGGCTTCCACCCTCTTAGCCTGGATTAGAAGAGTCCACAGGCCACTGCCCATCAGCTTCTCCTGCCCAGCAGCAGGAGAGCCATCACGCTGACCAGCGTGTTGACCCTGTACTGTGAGCTTTCCAAACCAGCCAGATGCTCAGGCTCACTTGCTCCCTGCCCTCTGTGGGGTGGGGATGGGGTAGAGGGCACTGTTCTGTTAGACCTCCAACATGGCAGGACCTGGACATAGGACTCAGGGGTACTGGTCTCCATAGGACTGGGAGGGGCCATAGAGACCCAAGGGCAGCCATGGCAGCTTGACACCCACAGGGCATCTTGTGGGTCACATCTGATTGGTTACGGCTCCTTCACTAAGGATTCCCCCTGCCACCCATGCCTGTCCATTCCATGTTGATCTTGTGACATGCAGGGGTTCTGTGAACAGCAGGGCCTAGACCCTTCAGAGCATAGTCTGTACAGCTGCGTGTGGCTTCAGGCCCAAGGGGCAGAGTAGAACCTGTTTCTGTGCTAGTCCAAACACTGGGTAAGGCCAGCGGGCACCCGCTCCTCAGGGCCCAGCAGTCTGACTTTGTACCCCTGGCCTTCTGGGCTCCCCAGGAGGAGAGGGCCTCTCTGAAGACAGAATTAATTGTCCTCTTTCCTGTGAGAGTTGAGAGTACACTGATGTTTTTCCAGTCATGTGGACTGGCCACCTGTGTAGTGGGTCACTGGGGACAGCCTCAGGTGCCCTCATGTGGAGGGAACACTCCAGAGCCTTGGCCGTAGCTGCTCTGCTGTTCTCTATTCCTTAGTCACCCCTTGAGCCAGCCCTTCTTCCTGGTTACATACGTTGAGAACAGAGGTGGCTCTTGGTGGGCTCAGGGGGAGTGGTTTCCGGTTCCTTTATCTGGGATAACTGGGCCACACTGGCCACTTGCTGTCCCTGGTAAATGGATGGAGTCTTGGTGCTGGGTGTGGGCCGGCAGAGCTAGGTGGCAGCTGCGGATGGCTGCTTCACATTGTCTGATAAACCAGAGTTGGAAGCTGTAGCTCCCAGGCGGGGCCTTCAGACTGGGCTGTGCAGGGCGAGTCTTCGGTGCAGCGGCAGAGGTGATCACTGTGCGGATGCTGTCGGGACAGTGTCCGGGACAAGCATCTCGGGTGCGGCTTTTGGACAAGGTTATGAGGAAGTTGGTCCCTTTCTTTCCGTTGATCCCCCTCAAAATGAACTTGTGACTGACAAGGCCATGTGTAATCGGGGCTGGGCCAGCCTGAGGTTGATGCAGAGACGGCCACAACTTTGGGGAGCAACTGTCCTTGTCACCTGCAGCTCTGCGGGGTGGCAGGGAGTGGCCCAGCTGGCGGGATAGCTCTGTGGTCTGCAGGTACCTGGGGCTCTGAGCCCTAAGGGACATGACTGGTCCCTCGTGATTCAGGCTGCCCTGCACCAGGCCCTTAACCAGGACAATGGAATGCAGCATCAGCAGCAGTAGACAGCACGTGGCCAGGGTTGGCTGAGGGAGAATAGGAGCAGAGGTAGTGGCTCCCAACACTGATGGAGGTAGCTATCGGCTATAGACCCAGAACCCTAGATCACAGGAGGAGAGGGATACAGGGTGTTCCCATTTGTCTCTCAAACTTCCCTGTTAAAACCCCTCAGCTCCCTGTTACCTGACTTCATCGTCACCCATCTGCACCAAGATTGCCATGAGGGGTGATGTAAGTGCTCGGCATTTGTGATCCAGAGGGGAAACTGAGTCTGTAGGAGCATGGTGCCAGTTGCTATATCCAGCCAGAGACTGACACCCTGTTATACCCCACCCTGCCCCCGCGCTGTGTTCTCTAGCTTCTGGCTTCTCACTCCAGCACCAGGACAGTCACAGGACCCACCTCCCAAAGCTGGCACATAAAGCAGGTGACTTCGCTAGCAGTCTGGAGTGGCCAGGACAGAAGACATAGCCACACGAGGCAGGGAGATGAACTCCATGACAGTCGCCCGAGACCAGAGCCTCCCTGTCCCGGCTCTGGGCTTTGGTGTCCGTCTAAGGAATGCAGGGACACTAGGGTGCATGGCCTCTGCGTGACAGCTGGCCCTCAGGAAAGTTCCTGATGTTGTGGAGTGGACACTATGCCAATAATCTGCTGTCTGTCTGTCTGTCTGTGTAGTACTTTGGACCATGTGTATAGCCCAGGGCTCTATTAACCTCCTTTAGTCTCTGACTCAGTTAGGGTTACTGTTGCTGAGATAAAACATCATGGCCAAAAGCACGTTGGGGAGAGGACATTTATTTGGCTTGAACTTCCACTCATCATAGGCGATCACTGAAGAAAGTCAAGGCAGGAACTCAGGCAGGGCAGGAACCGGAGGCAGGAGCTGATGCAGAGGCCATGGAGGGGTGCTGCTTCCTGGCTTGCTCATCATGGCTTGCTCAGCCCGCTTTCTTATAGAACCCAGGACCGCCAGCCCAGGGGTGAGCTGACCCACAATGGGCTGGGCCTCTGTCACCAACTACCAATTAAGACAATGCCCTACAGGTTTTTTTGAGACAGGGTTTCTCTGTGTAGCCCTGGCTGTCCTGGAACTCATTCCGTAGACCAGCCTGGCCTCGAACTCAGAGATCCGCCTGCCTCTGCCTCCCGAGTGCTGGGGTTAAGGGTGTGAGCCACCAGGCCCAGCTAAAGGTTGTGTGCACCAGTTACCTTGATTCTTTCTGTTATTTTCTCACTCTTCCACCCCCACGACAGCTGAGGTTGGAACCCAGGGCCTAGGCAAGTGCTCTACCACCGATCTAAATAAACCTCCAACTCGGGAGGCATTTTCCTAATTGAGGCCCCTCTTCTCGCATGACCCTAGCTTGTGTCAGGTTGGTGTAAAACTAGCCAGCACGCCGTGTCCCTCTGTCCCCAGGCTCCACTGCACTTGGAAGCTGTTGCCTGGAAGCAGGGCCCTGTTCCCTGCCATGATGCAGAGGAGCCAGGAGGAAAGCTGGGAAGCGGGACGCTTTGAAGTCAAGAATTAGGAGTTCAGATCAGAGCCGGGTTTGACTGTTGCCCTTCCCACAAAGAAGGAACAGGAAAGGGATAAAAACAACCAGGAGTTTGGGCTCCAGAGATTAGTGGTTCAAGAGCATTTGCTACTCTGTCAGAGAATGGGAGTTGGGGTCCCAGCATCCACAGTAGGTGGCTCACAACCACCTGTAACCCCAGCTCCAGGGGATTTGATGCCCACTTTTGGCCTCCTCAGGTACCCACCCACCCACAGTGTATGCATGCACACAGACCCACATTTATAAATAATAAAATAAGCCTAAAAAAAAGTCAAGAATTTACAGAGGCCTGTGGTCCTCAACCGCCCACCCTCACACATCTTTCTTTCTTTCTTTTTTTTTTTTTTTTGAGATAGAGTTGCCTGCCTTCAGTGTCCCAGGTTACCCTTGAACTCACGGAGATCCTCCTGCCTCAGTATCTCCAGCGCTGGGATTGCAGGTGAGAGCCACCATTCCTGGCTTTCTCGCACGTTTCTAACTCTCAGAACCCAGCACAAGGTCTAGTACGTGGATGCACTCCGATTCTTTTTAGCTGGCCGATGCTGTCAGACTCACGTGGTGGCCCCCTACCCCTGATCTGCACACACCCCAGGAGCTGACTCTCTCATTCCTTGAGCTTCGGGCTGTCATACCATCTTGTCACATCTCAACAACGGCTCTCCCCGCTCTGGGGGTTTCTGCTAACCACGCCGACCCCTACCTGCTGACACCCTCTCCTCTCTGGTGGCAGCCGCGGCACTGGGCACTGTTTTCATGTTCGCTGGTAACTCACAGCTCTTGGCCTGTGTGTGTCAGCCTGTTTGGCCAACCACATAGAAGGCAGCTGAAGTGGAGTTGCCATCCTCTGTTGCCTTTTCTTCAGATCTTTTGGCAGCCTGGGATCGGCATTCCTGAAAAGCATTGCCGTTGGCAAAACCGCAATTAGCAAGATCAAAGTCTCAGAGAAAATGGGAGGGTAGAGGAAAAACAATAAAAATGGCATGAAGTGCGCCTTTAAAAGACACAGCAAATAGAAATTCTTCAAGGCACCACTGCCAGAAGCTGCTGGCCCAGACTCATGTTGAAGAACCCTCTGCAGCCAGGCACCAGTTCCCGCATCGCAGCTGGGGGAGTTGCCAGTTGTCTGCATGTGGAAGGGGGGCCCTCTTGTGAGCTGCATGTCTTCTTGGGTCAGCTTTGGTCATTTCTACTTTCTGAATGTGTCGGCCGGTTTGGTTTTTTAGTGTAGCTCGTCTGCCTTCCCCTCATGCTCCTATGGCGTCTGTAGGTTCTGTAGTGATGGCTCCTCTCTTGGTACAGTCTTGGTGACGGCTGCCTTCTCTCACTTTCTTATCACCCCAGCTGTTGGTCTGTTGGTCTCTCTCTCAGGAAGTTTACGTTTTAGAAGTTGTGCCTCTCTGAAGGTTTTGACCAGTCTTTTTTAGATGTGGACCATCTTTCCAAACTCACAGCAAAACCTTTCCTGTTCCATCTTTATGAGCCAGGAAGAAACACTTCTGAGCACACCAGGCCTTTTCCAAACCCTCCGCTGGGGACAACTTTCCTTATCTGACCTCCCTCTACGGAGTTGGAAAGGTCAAAACAGTCTCTCTTGGGCCTGGGAATGTGGCTCAGCTGGGAGAATGCTTCCTCATCCTGCATAAAGCCCTGGGTTTGATCCCCAGACATGATGGCCGACACCTGTCACTCAAGTGCTCCAGAGGCAGAGGCAGGAGGATCAGGAATTCAGGGTCATCCTTGTCTGCATGACCACGGGAAAGAGGGTGTCGAGTTCTTTATGGAAGGAGCTTTCACACTGTATCTAATTAAGGAAGGTTGTAGACCTCACTGAACGTGTGGGGGGCAGGGGTCAGTGTTAGGTGCAGTCCTCAATCACTCTCTTATTTTTTCCTTTAAAAAGTTATTTTGAGATTTATTTATTTTATTTTATGTGCTTGAGTGTTTTCCCTTCATGTGTGTGTACATGCTGGTGCCCACAAAGGCCAGAGAGACACCAGATCCCCTGGGACTGGAGTTATATAGATGGTTGTGAGCCACCGTGTGGGTGCTGGGAATTGAACCTAAGTCCTCTGTAAGAGCAGCCAGTGCTGTAACCTCTGAGCCATCTCTCCAGCACCCCCACCACCACCTTTTTCTTCTGAGGCTGTCTTAGTGTGTGTCCCTGCCTGGAACTTGTTATGTTGCCCAGAGTGGCCTGGAGTTCACGATAGGCCTCCCTAGTGCTGGGATTAAAGGTGTGCACTACTGCATGGACTTCTGTCATAATTTTTTGAAACAAGGCTTCTCGCTGAGCACGGAGCTCACCAATTTATCCAGGCTGGCCGGCCAGCAAGCCCATGGATCCTTCTGTCTCTGCCTCCCTGTGAGCTGCCGTGTCTGGCTTTTCTGTGGGTTCTGGGGATCGAACTCCAGGCCTCATGCTTGTGCAGAAACATTTTACCCACTGAGCCCAGGTCCCACATTTGTTTTTTTAAGACAAGGTCCCGAGTAGCTCTGTGTAGCTGGACTCAAACTCAGTACGTGCTGGAGGGAAACCTCGGGCTTTTGGTGCTCCTGACTTCAGCTCCTGAGTGCTGGTTCACAGGCCTGCACCAGCCACCATGCCCAGGTAGGTTTATTCGTGTGTGTGTGTGTGTGTGTGTGTGTGTGTGTGCGTGCACGCACGCACGCGTGCACTCGTATGTCTGTGCGTACTGTGCTCTGCACATGGAGGGCAGAAGACAGTTTCCAGGAGCTGGTTTTCTTCTGCCACCCTGTGAGCCCTGGGGATTGAGTTCAGGTTCTCAAGCTTGGCAGCCAGTGCCATTTCCTGAGGAACCATCTCACTGGCCCCAGACTGAAATGTGTTTCTCTTTTAACTAATATTTTTGAGATCATAATATAATCACATCATTTCCCCTTCCCTTTTCTCCTTAATGTGTTTGGAAAGCCATTATTCCGGGGCCATAGACTGTGAAGGCTCCTTGTGGGGCCGGGCTGTAGTTTGAGGATGTTTGTGTCCAATAACCTTAGCTTTTGCTTTGTATACAGAGTGTCCACCACTTAAAATGTGTGAGGATGGTGACATTTTTCTACTAAGGGTCTTCTTCCCAGTCTGTCTCTGTCCCTGTGTCTTCCCGCCCAGCACAAGCTGAAGTCTCTTTGGGATGAAGTGCGTGATGGGTGAGTCCGCCCATCATGATACACAGCTGCTATGCCCCTGTGGGATCCCCAGCCCAGGACGCAGGGGTGGGACTCTCCAGGGCGGGGCAGCAGCCTTGCCCCACCCCCTACCCAGCACCGCTAGAGCAGGCTGGAGCCAGAGCCCTGGCCGATTTCTTCTGTGTGAGTTTCATTATTTACACAAATTATTGGGTTTGGGGTGTAGCTTGGTGGTGTGAAGATTTATTTTTTATTAAGGCTTTTCTGAGATGTAATTCACATATAAAAGTGTCTCTGACACTGCAGACTTCGTTGGTTTTTGGACACTCATGGATTGTACAGCTGTCACTGCTGTTGCATTTAGATCGCTTTCCCCACCCCCTACCCCTCCCCCGGGGCCCTGGAAACACAGTGTGTGGCCTCTCTCAGTGATTCTCCTGTTCCAGACAGCTCACACCGATGGGAATAGACGCTACGATGTTTTCGGGGCTTCCGCATTAGAGTATTGTCGGAACGCCATTCCTTTTCATTACCGAATAGTACTCCATTATGTGTAGACCATGTTTTATTTCTCCGCTCATCCGGGGCAGAGAGTCACATGCTTTTTGTTCTTGTGTTTCAGAAGGTTCATTTATTTTTTTACATGCTTGAGCGTTTGCATGTATGTGCCCTCGGAGGCCAGAAGAGGGCATTGAATCCTCTGAAACTGTAGTCATAGATGGTTGTGAGCTGCCTGCTGATGCTAGGAAGCAGACCCGGGTCTTCTGCAAGAGCGTCAAGTGCTCTGAGCCACTGAGCCGTGGCTCCAGCCCCGTGAGAACTCTCACAGAGTCTCACTGTGTAGCCTAAGCTGGCTTTGGCCTTACCGTGATCCTCCCGCCTCAGCTTCTGGAGCGCTGGGATTACAGGAGTGTGTCATTGCATCTGGTTGTTTTACTTGTTAGGGTCAGCTGGCGTGGGATTTCTGGGACTGGTCACCACTCAGGGTTTCACCTCTTGAGGGACCGCAGTGCCAGACTGCTTTCCACAGAGGCTACCCCCACCCTCTTCTGCCTGCAGGGTATCGGGGGTTGGGGGGGTCGCTGAGCAGCCGCAGGGGAGAGGGAGTGTCTGTGGCGTATAGTAGCATGCTGTGGTCGGCATAGCTAGTGTTCTTTCTCGCATTCAAGCTTGTCTGTGTGTGCGTGTGTGTGCATGTGTGTGCTGAGACAGTCTCTCACTGACCGGGGCTCACTGGCTGGAGCCCCAGGGCTTCCTCCTGTCTCTGCCTCCATCCCAACACTCAGTGGTCAGGTGCGAACTGCTGTGCTTGGCTTTTACATGGGCACTGGGGATATGAACTCAGGTCCCCATTTTGCCATCTGGTCCATCTCCCCAGCTCCCAGTGAAAAATTTGAAACTTCTTCATTTTAACGTGACAGGCAAGCTTCTGGAGTTGGAGAGATGGCTCAGTGGTTAAGAACATTGGCTGCTCTTCCTTCCCGAGGACACTGGTTTGGTTCCTAGCAGCCACATATAGAGAGCCTTACCACCATCTGTGATTCCAATTCCCAGGGACTCAGCACCCTCTTCTGGCTTCCTTGAGTACTGCACGCACATGGTGTACATACATACATGGAGGCAAAACACTCATGCACATAAAAAGAAAATACATTAAACAAACAAAAAGCTATCTACAGCACTCCCTGGCTGAGGGGTGGTGGGCAAGCAGCTTTCCCTCTTTGTGCCTTAGTTTCTCCATCTGTAAATGCGTCAGCAAAGGGTTACATTAACGTTTGGACAGTGCTTGGAGTGGTTTCTGGCACTTGGGGAAGCCCCGCGTCCGGTTGGTAACTGTGACTGTGAGCTGTGTCATTCTATTGCTGTGGCAGGAATTTCAGAAAGGAGCAGGGGAGGAAGACGCAGGCCACTGCCCAGCCTCACAGCCTGCGAATAGCCTGCACTCTTCACACCTTCCTCAGTTTCCCTTGTAGCAATCTTCAGAGCTTTCTCAGCCCTGCTGAGAGGGCACTTGGGTGCTGTCATCCTGAGCCCTGATCACTCAATGCCTAGGTGGCTCCTGATGTCATGGGGACATGATTTTCTCGTCTGTGCAACACTCATGTGTGAGCCATAGCTCAGGTCCTCACGCCAGGGCCAGCATCCAGGGGTGCAGGCCCTGGGGGCCGCATTACCAGCAACACAGGGAACTTTTGTCTTAGGATGGTTCCTTGCCATTGACACAGACCTGAAGTCTGTAGGCTCTGGGCCAGGTGCGGAGCGAGACACGATCACTTAGGACACGCCTACAGCTGTGGATATATTCACGCTAAAAATAGGCAGTCAGAAAAATGATCCTTCCCAGGACTGCCTCTGGCTCTAGGTACATGCGTGCACGTGTGTGTGTAATACTCACTGGGCTGTCACAGCTGCCTTTTGGAAGGACTACAGCTGGGCTGTAGAGCACAATTGCTTGGCTTCAAGTATAAGCCTTGCCCCTAGCTCGCTGTGTGTCCGTCCTCAGTGTAGAGGAACTTGAATCTCCGTCAGCACATCAGAGAGGTAGAATCCACCAGGGCAGTGACGGCTGCATTATGTGCCCAGCTTTCGCAGTGGCCCTGGTCACCAGGACACCCATGACACCATGGCTTTGCAGGTGTGGATGGCTCTGTGGGGAGCCTCTACTGTAGCTCTGACCGGCTGGCCCCACAGACACACTGTCTGGCCCCATTTCTCCCTAGCATGGGAGCTAGGAGAAGTGGCCAGTGGCTATGGAGCCAGGAGGGCCTGGGTCTGACTCTCAACTGATCCTGGGGAGCCCTGTGGTCTCAGTGTGCCCAGCACTGTGCTTCAGATGAGCTAACTTTGCTTCAGACCTCATCAGCAAAGTCAGAAAAATCCCAGAATGGGGGATCTGAGGCAGGAGGATCCTGAGTTTAAGGATACCCTGGACAACCTAAAGCCTGCCTCATAAAAATGCCCCTTAGCTGTAGTTCCCCATCCCCCATCTTAGCTCCCATCCATTCTATCCTGTGTGGGGCCTTTATCCTGGGGAGACCACAGAGGCCAGCCGAGTCCTAGCAGACACTTCGGCTTTCTCCAAAACTTTCCATCTGGCTGGGTGTCGCATGTGAGAAAAGATACAGGGAGATCTGTGACCTGCCCCTCGTTCTCACCTGACCCTGGTGACCCCTTCTGTCACTGCAGTGCACCATCAACACCAGCATAGTCTGCGGATGAAGATCAGGGCCCCCAGTTATACATGCAGTGGTATGCCTACATATACCTGTGTGTCTTCTGTACACGCGTCTGTCTCTCTGCATGTCTTCATGTGTGTGCGCATTTGTCTCTCTGAATGTGCTTGTATATGAGTGCGTGTGGATCTGTGTCCTGTCTCATCTGACCAGGAAGAGACCCTTTCCCAAAAGCATATATAGCTGGCACCCTGTTCTGCTGCTCTCTGGCTGGTCCTGGACTTCTCGGCCTATCAGTGGGCAGGCCTGCCTAGTGACATTTGGTTGGGTATCACATGGGCCTCTGTGTGTAAATGGATGGGAAGAACACATTGATGAAGTTTCTGCTTTAGTCTGCTGAGATTTCAGATTTTAAAAATTATTTTTATTACACATATGTGCCTGAGTGTGTGTGGGTTTACGCATGTGAGGACAGCACCCCTGGAGGCCATTAGAAGGCATCGGGTGCTCCTGCAGCTGGGGCTACACGAGGTTGTGTATTACCTGGGTGCTGGGAGCCAAACTCAGGTCCTCTGTAAGAACAGTTGACCCTTTTAACTGCTGAGCATCTCTCTCTTCCCAGGTGGTTTGTTTTCCTTTGTTTTTTTTTGTTGTTCGTTTGTTTTTAATATGCAGAAGGCCTTAAGCTCTGCTCACTTGAGCAATAAGAAGCCACTGTGTGTCCAGAGCAGGTCTTAAGGTTGGTCTGAGAGGCAGCGATAGGCCAGTTGGCAGGTGAGAAGAGAGGCAGACGGCCAGAATCTTGTAGGAGATGTGGCCTGGGAAAGCAGTGAGCACTGGGAGGGGCCTCACAAATCCCCGGAGCGGCCAAGTTGCTGTCACAGTGAACACAGCACATGAACTGGCATGCTTCACTCCGCGTCCTCAGTGGCCTTGGAGCGTGATGGGAAGCCGTCGCGGAAGCCGGGGGGCTGCCACACGGTTCACGGTGGCCAAGACGAAGCTCAAGCTGGAGAACCGAGCAGCTCCAGCCCTCAGCACCACCTCTCGCACCTCCGGGAGGCTAAGAGAGAAAGCTGGCTTTCTCTAGCTTTTTCACTCCCTTATCTTTAAACTTTTAACAGCAGATTTGCTATAGGTCTCGCTGTATTGCTTCCTGTGGCCTGAACTTGCGCTGTCGCCCAGGCTGACCTTGAACCCTGCTGAGACTTTACCACCTCCTGAGATAGTGCCTCTGCACTGGCTGGCAGCTGTTTTTACTGAAGTCCCTTGCTCCGCCCCTTTGGGCGCAGTCTGGTTCAAGCTTTAGATGACTCCCTCATACCAATGCTGGGTGTACCTAACCCCCAGGGACCTGCTGTGCCTGGTGGCTGAGTGGTGCTTCCAGCAAAACACTGAACACTCTGCAGGGAGAACCTGGCCTCCATCGCCTGGGGCAGGACAGGCTCTCTGCGGAGTGAGCTTCAGAGGTTCAGGGAACCACGTGGAGGTGGCAATAGGATGCGCTACTGGGGGAGGTCGGGGACTTGGTGGCTCCGATCTATCTCTGTAGTTACTCAGGAGGCTGAGGCAGGAGGATTACAAGTTCAAGGCCACCCTCGGTTAGATTGTGTTCAAGGCTGTAGAGTGAGTTCAAGGTTGGCCCTGGCAATTTAAGAAGACCATTTCTAAAGAAAAATGATCAGAGGGCTGAGGATATAGCTTATCCATGGAGCCCCCGCCTGTGAATTGCCACTGAGAAGCCGAGGAAAGTCTCAGTGGTAGAGTGTCTACCTAGTCCCCCAGTGGGGGTCTGGGGGCAAGGCTCAGTAGTAGAGCTCCTGCCTAGAATCCCCCAGTGAGGGGCTGGAGTGTGGCTCCAGCTACACGCAGGAGGCCCTGGGTTCTCTCTCCAGTATCATCAGGAAGAGAGAGCACTGTTAGGATGACCTCATCTCTGGCAGGGCAGCAGACCCTACTGTCTGTATGCCTGTGTCAGCCTGGATTCAGGGGACTCTGGGGAGGGGCCTGCACGGATTCTCGTAAACACTGGCTCCCCTGGAGGAAGACAAGGAGGCCTGTGGCCCTGGACTCCCAGGTTCCTGGCTCTGTTGCTGGACTCACTGTGGAGAGAAAAGGAGCCATGTTTGGGGGTGGCTGACCCCTGCTTCCTTGTGCCTCCAGGGAGCGTGGAGAGAGTTCTGGATTCCAGAAGAGGCTCCTTGGAGCTCTTCCCTGGTGGGTGGACACAGCCTGCCTGTCCCCAACTGCTGGGGCCAGGCCTGAGCACCACCACCACTCTCTACCACCCCCCCGAGGCAGCCACCCTGAGTGGACGCCACCCCTCAGTACAGAGGTGGGGCATCCGCTTTCTCTATCTCTTGGGTCTGCAAAGGAGTCCCAGAGCCTGGGTTTAGAGCATGTTTAGACGGGGCAGGGCCGCCAGGAATCTGTTCCTTTTTTCAGGAGCTAAATGGATCTTTTATTAGGATCAGCAAAATCCATTTTTAACCGAATTTGAAGGTCAGCCTGGCTTAGGTTTCTTCTGACCGTGCCAGGGAGTGTGCATTGTGTCACAGCTCTTGCAGATGGCAGTCCTGGGGATGAATCCTGGGGAGGCAGGCCTCACACAAGCCCTCTTTGATCTCGGGTCAGCCAACTAAATTCTGCTTTTAGACAGTTGGTCATTTATTGAGCACCTACTGCATACAGGAGAGCAAGGCATGGGCCCAAGGAGCTCAGAGCCTAGTGGGAAAGCCAGACAGGGAGTGGGACTGCAGCTGAGCTGGGGTGAGCCCTTGGGGGACTGGTGACTGAGGGATAGCTTTTAATACCTGGAGCCCTCCCAGCTTTCAAATTTCCGATGTCACCCCAGTATACAGCCTGGAATCCCAATCCAGGAACTGTGAGTTGTAACTGATGGTAGCCACTAGGGCATTGGCCTTTCTAAGGCCGGAAGTGAACTGCACACACCAGGCCATCAGAACTGGCACCATTCTTAGGTCCTGTTCAGTCTCATCTTGGAACAGGAGTTCTAATCTACTTGCATGTGGGGTGTTTCTGAGGCTCGGGGTTGGGGGGCATCTCTGGAGGACGGGGCAGCCCAGTGGTGGGCAGCCTGAGGCCTTGCCTCAGCCTGTCGGTTGGTGCAAAGTGACAGTCTCTCTGTGTGGCACAGACAGATTCTTGATGCTGTTAGTGGCAGCTTGTTCTCTGAGCAGACAGCAGCTTCTGTTTCTGGCCCAGGGTTCCTATTCCAACCCATCCTGCTGGCTGAAAGGGAAGGAGACCCTCTGATGACCAGGTGGGTGGGATTGTCTAAGAAGCTGACAGCTGCCTCCCAGGACAGCCACGGGAGGGGCGCCACGTCTCTGTACCTGTTGTGGCGAGGCTCAGCAATGGACGAGTGGGCTCAGAGCCTTGGACAGCAGGACACACGCACATCAGGAGCCGTAATCTCTTCAGGGAGGTGGGGAGCAAGGATGTGAACAGGCAGAACATGGATTGATCTAATGTACAGGACCCAGTCGGTTGCCTGGATCCTGCTGGTCAGGCTGGTTGGGGAGATGCAGATGGCTCCTGTGTGGCTTCCCCAGGGTCTTTCGGTCATGCTGCAATCTCCCCAGTGGTACCCACTTGCTCTGGATGCCTGACCTCTGCAGATACCGTGGTGTCCCTGTTGGTTGGGTGGTTCCTGGCCTGTACTCTGTAGCCTGGGCCTGCGTCCAGGGCTGTCTCCTGTGGCTTCCCTTGTAGGGTGGAGCCTGGCTAGGACAAGCAGTCCTTCTGTTGGTGGCAGGGCTGTGTAGAGTGAGCAGGGACAGCTGGAGCTTTGACCAGAAGCCTGGCAGGAGGGAGGTGTTCATTTAGAAACACACCCACTCCAGGGACACACAGCAGAGTGCCTGCTGTGTTTATTTGACCCTAGAGGATTGGCGAGCTGCAGGAAGGAGGGGTGCTCCCAAGACTCCCCTCCATCTCTTCTCCCAAGACTCCCCTCCATCTCTTCTGCGTCTGTCAGTCTGCTTTGGGTGGGAACCAGAGTTTACGCCTCCGCCTGTGTTTCTCCGTGAAGGCTAAGTTTGGGATCTCTGCGTCCAAAAACGTCTGAAGTGGGACATTCTGTTCAGAGGGTGCACTGTGTCCCCGCAGCCCCGAGTCGGGGAGTGTTTGGGGGCTCAGGGGACCTGCCGACCCCTTTGGAGAGGCAGATGTCATCAGCAGGCAGGTGACTCGGACAACAGGGAATAGCCTTCCCAGCACCCACTGTGTGGGTGACCACTGCTGGCTGCCAGGTGGAGGGCATTTGACTCCTCGCCAGAAGACACAGCCGCCAGCCCTGACTTCACCCTAAATAAGAATAGCAAGGGGCTGTCACCTGCCTGTCTCCTCCGTCAGTTCTCTTCCACTGTCTGAGGGCAGTCCCACCTTCTCCCTCACCTGCTGCAGACACCTCCGTCACTCTGCCCCTCCTTTCCCCTTCAAATGGGCCAGGCTTCGCTTTTACCCTGCAGGGCTGCTGTCTTTGGGAAGCCAATTTTTTATCTCCCCGGGGCTCTCAGGAACCTCTCTGGAGGATCGCGGATGCCATCTTCCTCTCTATCCCAGAGGGCCCCTCTCCAGCACTCAATGCTTCCGTTGTAAGCCAGGTGTCTTGCTAAACATCTGAGGGCCTTGATCCACTGCCCTGTGGTGCCCTGGACCACTGCTCAGAGCTGTTGTTTGACTTCACCTGTGTCACACAGCAGTTCACAATGGAGCAGAGTCTGAACTCAGAACAGCGATTTCCAAATCCCAGCATCCACTCTGGGCTGTGGCCTGGTGTGTATACACTCTACGGTGTGGTTTAGCCAGGGGGCCACAGACAAGGTGCTGGCTAGCAAGGGGTCACGTGGAGAGAAAGGTGTGTTCTCTGTTCCCACTTTCATCTTACTTCAGGAGACTCTCGGGCTGGTGTGTCACCCAAACCCCAACATTTTGATTGTAATGTGACCTCGACTAGTCCAGCTACGTTGGGTGGGCCAGCGTTAGTAAGCATTCACCTTGCCCCCATCCAACCCCAGGGCTGACCGACCATCTTTCCAGATGCATACTCTGTCCTCGCTAGTGCCAGCCCCCAGCCCAGCGCAGCCGTCTGCTGTGGTGCGTGAACTTGATGTCTCTAGGTGCTCATCAACATTTTAACAGATGTGGGGCCTCTGGCAGACTCCAATACCCAGAGAGAATTGAATATTGGTCTCTCTCCATCCTGTGGAGCTGTAATCTCTGACCTGGGACCCCCCCAGGAACCAGAGGTGTTTATAAAACTCCTGCTGTGGCTTTTGTGTGCTCTGGGAGGCATTGGGGGTGGAACCCTTGGCCTTTGTGTGCTAGACAGGCACTCTGCAATGGAGCTACGGCCCCAGCCCTCCGCTTTCTTGTTATGAGACGTGGTCTCACTAAGTTCCCAGGCTAGCCTTCAACTTATAGTAATCCTCCTGCCTCAGGTTCGTGGGTGCTGGGATTGTAGTCCTATTACCAGGCCTGACTTGATTGGTTACTGATTTGTACTTTACCACCATACCCTGACTAGGGTCAGATCTGTACCCTGTGATCTAATCATGAGTTCCTGAATGTGACGTGTGGTGTAGCTCTGAGACGGAGAAGGTAGGTGGCCGGCCGCACGTCTGTCTTCATGTGGTTTGATGGCTGTCTGGCCTGCTGCGTACTCCGGTTTGGTTTTGTTTTGTTTTTTGTTTTCTGAGCCTTTAGGCTGTAAGCTTTTTAGATGAGGAAGGCAGAGCTCTGAGAAGAATTCCCGAGCAATAGGTCTGGTGGTATGGGCCCCATCCCAGCTACTCAGAGGGTCGAGGCAGGAGGATCACAGGTTCACGCCTGTCTAGGCTAGAGTGAGTTCAAGGATATACCTGTGCAACTTGGTGAGACCTGTCCCAAAGTAAGAAGTCAAAGAATTCCGTAGATTTTAGGTTTTTCTTACTATCTGTAGGTGGCAAGAGATTTTTAAGGTAATTTTGTTGTTGTTTTTAGCTTCTGAAAAGGGAATTTCCGGCAAATACACCGGCGGGAGGAACAGAGCCACAGGAAGCTCAGATGTGGTGTGCGGACGCTGTTGGTGGCTCTGTCTCCTGCTGTGTGAGGTGCTGCTTTGCCAGGACTCTCTGGGGATCTGGGTGGGGAGGGCCTGGTCTGGTGCTGACCGTCCCTCACCTGAGACAGAACCTCTCCCCTGTCCCCACTCTGGGATCACACTGTCTCAGAGACCTCACTCTTGACAGCATCCTCCATGGGGCCCCGCCCTGCTCTGCACCCAGTGGTGGCACTGTTTCCAGCGGGGGTGGGGGGCTTGTCTCCAGGGCCAGGGAGCGGCTTCCTGGCTGCTGGGGAGCAAGGCCTGGGCACGGGGCGTGGCCAGGTGGAGGTTTGAGGATGAGAAGGGCTCTAGCCAGCTCTGGAGGA
The DNA here is from genome assembly GCA_026225945.1 of Cricetomys ansorgei. Lineage (NCBI taxonomy): Eukaryota > Metazoa > Chordata > Mammalia > Rodentia > Nesomyidae > Cricetomys > Cricetomys ansorgei. The sequence goes on from JAMJFZ010002811.1 coordinate 1,052,082, forward strand.
CAAGGACCCTGCCATAACAACAGGGCCACCAGTATTTATGGGTACCCTTTGCTCCCCAGGACCCGCGGATGAAATTGCCCTCCCCTTTCTAAAGAGGCCCCAGGTCCTGCAGGCCACGCTGGGGCGTAGATGTTCATCTTCGCCCGCCCGGGAGCCTGGCCAGGAGCCCGAAGGCCCTTCGCTTTCTTGCCAGGGACATCCTAGTCTAGACACTGGGCTCTGGGGCCCACAGTGGAACCAAGCTCAGCTGACAGGAGGCCAGGGGTAGGGCTTCCTGCTTCCACCTCCTGGCCGCACCCCAGCCATGTGAGGAGGTCCCGAAGGCCCTGTCCTGCACCTCCTCCTGCCTCGCTCATGCCTCTCCCCCTTCCTACCCCTCCAGCTTTCCCCCCTCTCATTCTTCTCCCCCTCCCTTTCCAATCCATCAACTCCTAGGGGAGCGTGGCCCCGGCTCAGGCCCATCTGTTGTCTGTCTGTCTTGGGAGGCCACCCTGAGCCCCAACTTCCCTCACTGTCCCACCCGCTGTCCTCTTCTGTGCCTTGTTCTGATGGCCCTGGGTGGAGGCCACTCACACAGGAGTCTCCAGTGGATAACCCACACGTGCCAAGGAGGCAGCCGTGGGTAGTCACGGGCATGGTCCCAGGCTGTAGCAGGCCCGAGGACAGGCAGGGTGCCACGGGGAACTGTCAGAACCTAGATGAGGTGACCCAGGTGGCTTTATGGGCACAAGCTGCTCTCTCCTGCCTCACGCCCCAGTTCTGGGCCTCGGTCACAAGGCTCTGTGTCAAGGGACACGGGGAAGGAAGCATGGAGGTACCTGGGGTCCTCCTACTTTGCAGATGAAGCAGCCTAGGCCCCAGGGTCAGAAAAGCTTTCACTGAAGCTCTAGGATGAGGTTCAGACCAAGTGCAGGGTATGCGACTGTGTAGGGGCGTGTCCAGGCTCTGAGGTCCTGGGACATGCCCCCATCACCTGCACCCCAAGGCAGACCAAAAGCAAACAGCATCGGTCTGGTCGTATCTCCACAGAGCTGTGCAGCCCTCACCACAGTCTGTTGAGTCCCAGGAAGAAGCCTGGCACCCTCTTAAGTTGTCACTCCCCCTTCGGTCCCCCCCTAACCGGGGCCACCCGTATGCCTCCTGGCTCTGGACTTTCTGTGTGGGTGAGATCAGGTGCTGGAGCCCTTGTGCCTGACATCTTTACTCGTGCGAGTGTGGCTCTCTCCCTGCTAAGGGCTGATGGACAGCTGGCCCCTGACAGGTCCTGCATTCAGGTACCAGTTCCCACATTCATGCATTCTCCCCTCCTCCTCCCTTTTTCTCCCTCCTCCTTCTCTCCCTCCTTTCCTCTCCCTCCCTCTCCTTCTCCCTCTCCCCCCTTCCCTCTCCCTCTCCCCTCTCTCTCATCTAGGGGATGGACTTACTACATCCTAGGCAATGTCTGTGGCCCCTCCTCAGGTTGCGCCAGGCTGCTGTGGACAATGCCTGCTTCCTCGCAGCCTCACCTGCACATGATCAGCACATGTTGCTCCTGACATTCTGGTCCCTGCATCCTGGGATGTCAAGTGGCCTCTCTCTGTGGCTAAGGATCCGGCTGCTGACTTCCTCAGGCCCTTGGGTGTTCCCAGTCAGCAGCTGAGCTGGAGGGTGGCTTTAGCTCCCCTGTGATGCTGATCAGGCCTGCCCTAGTCATACCGAGCCAGCCACAGCCAGCCTGTGACGTGTGCTCGTTCCTGCAGAGCAGCAGGGGGGGCTTGGGATGGGGAACCCCGTGAGCCTAGAGTTCTGCAATCCAGGCAATTGAAGCCCCTAGCAAGAGCACTCGGGATATCCCTCTGGGCACCTCAGAACATTCTGGAAAGATGGCTTATTGAAGTGTAAACGTTGCTTGTTGGGCATGTGTCCCTCTTTCAGCACTTTCTGTGTGTGGTCCACAAATCCCAGGATGCTGTTGTCATCCTTCATCCACTCTGTACTAAAACGAGGGAGCCAGAGCACGGAGAGGCGAGAGTGCTGGCCGGGGCTGCACAGCAGAAGTGCACCGCACCTTCCCAGTCTTCTTCCCCCGTGGTACCCCTCTGGGCCCCCAGCTATTGCAGGGAGCTCCAAGAGCCAGAATTAAGACTGGGGAATGTGAGGGGAGCCTTGGGACCATTCTCTGGTGACATAATCATCTCAATCGCTCATTTGTTCAACAAGCCCTTATCTAGTGGAGACAACTGCTGAGAAGAGCGAGCCAGTCCTCCTCAGGAAGCCTCTGAGGGACAAGCAGATGTGAGGGACGGGGTCACATGATTTGTGCCTGCCCCCTGAGTAGGTGCTTGGAAGGAGAGCAGCACTGGGAACACAAGGAAAGGTCTCTGACATCTTGGGGGGCACCCTGCAGGAGGGGACCGTCAACCCCAGGTATGAACAACGACGCCGGTGTGAGCGGCAGAGGAGTCGGGAGGGAGAACCATCCAGCGGGGCAGAGACAGCGCATTCCAAGGTTCTGAGGGAGACCCGGGCACCGTGACACCTCTCGTTGGGGTTTCTGTGGCTGCCTTCACCTCCTGAGATGCCTGTGGCTTGGGAGAGTGGAGCCATACTTAAATCAAAGAATGGGTAGAAGGAAGCTTCTTGCCTTCACTGCATGGGGCCTCGTCGAGCCTGGCATCTCTCACCGGGTCCCAGCCTGTTGTAGATGCAGCTGGAAGCCCAGGAGGGTCAGGACGCTGACAAAACACCATTTCCTTTGGCCAAGGGTGGACCTGGGGAGGAGCTCCCACCTCCTCTGCCCTTCTCCCACCAGCTTTCCTGTACTCCTGGTCCCTCCTCTCGAGAGGGGAGGAGATGCAGGCTGCCGAGATGGGGAGTGCCCCTCCTGAGCCTGCCAGTGCCCCTCCAGGGTAGGTAGGCAGAACACAGGTTCCCAGCCCCAGTGGACCTCGGAGCCAGGAGCACATACTGTTTACAGACGCCGGCAAGTGGGTCTTGGCTCAGGCGGCTGTAGCGGCTGGCCTCGCCGTGACATGTTTACTGGCCAGGCTCTTGGCAGGCTACAGAGGGTCTCCAAGATGGGGGCAGGCGGGTGCTCTCTCTCCCTTGTGAGAGGCAGAAAATGGGGCTCCCTGTGGCACTGTCCCCTCTTCTCTGCCAGATGGGTGCACACCCCAGGAGTACACACCAGGAGTTGGAAGCCTGGGGTCTTCGGGCCCGTGGGCCTGTGGCACTTAGCCCTCCTGCTGCCCTGTCACTCAGGCTGTCTACGCCGCCCGTGAGGGCACTGACATACCCAGATGCATCTGGGCTGGCAGCCCGGCTGGGGTGTCCCTGGTTCCCCGGCTCTAGCTGCAGAGCACCGCCTGTTTGGTGTCTCATCCCCACCGTGTGTCCCGGATGAGTGGCTGAAGCGAGGCCCCCTGGGATCTGGATTGAACTGAGGCCTGCCCAAGCAGTGCAGCCCTGTAAACTGCTGTAAAGCAGTTCGAGTCTCTGCTCTGCCCACAGGACGAGAGAGGCGGCACACGCCCGTCCTGCTTGCCTCTCCAGGTTGCTCTCTCGGCCATTCCATTGCCTACCTGTGCTGTGCCATGTGCGTCTGTGATGGCAGCCTGTAGGGGAGGCTGGGTCTGTGGAGGACACGGTGCTGTGGTGTCACTATGGGGACCCTGGGCTGGGCTCCCTGACCTGGTTCTTGCTCACTCGGCCCTACAGGAGGAGTCAGTGAGTACCGAGGGACACTCAGGAGGCTGGAGGCTGGGCCATAGCTGACGTATGGCACGGGCAGCATGGAAGGGGTCACCCTTGTCCTTGTGGGTTACTGACGTTAGCGGAGTCTCGGATCTTGTCCTTTGTTTCTGTGATAGCCCAGAGGTGTCTCAGTGCCCATGCCACATGCGTGGGCCTCACCCTCCCGTAGCCCTGGTCCCTTTGTCACCGTGAGGTCCCCAAGGCTGCCAGGCACTGTGGGTCTCCTGGTGTCACCGTCCCTCAGGGGTTCAGTGGTGTCACCCTCATTGCCAGGACCCTTGATATACAGATCCTAGGAGTGCAGCAGCACACACAACCCCAGCTTTCCGCCACTTTCTCTCCAAACTCCTCTGTGTCCTTGTCTTCACCCCCATGTTTCTGTTTTGTTTTTGTTTTTTTTGGCGGGGGCATTTTTGGTTTTGGTTTTGGTTTTGGTTTTTTGAGACAGGGCTTCTCTGCTGTAACTCTAGCTGTCCTGGAACTCACCCTGTAGACCAGGCTGGCCTCGAACTCAGAGATCCACCTGCCTCTGCCTCCCGAGTGCTGGGATTAAAAGTGTGTACTACCACCACCCAGCCCGTGTTCCTTTTTAAATGATCTCAAGGGACCTCAGTGTGTGCCATAGTCTTAGGGTCCCTGTTCTGTTTCCTCCATTTTTAGCTCTATGACCCTTTATATTTTTATTATATTTTATTTATTTTAGGGGGGGGGATGTATAAAGGTCAGAAAACAGCTTGCGGAAGCCGCGTCTCCTTTATCATGGATGTCCTGGGGATCAAATTCAAGTGGTCAGACTTGAAGGCGATCACCTTTATCTGTTGACCCATCTCTCTGTTCTACAATCCTTTAAATGTGCAAGTTTTCTCTTAATGGGGTGGGGTGGGCCTTCCTTCTGTAGGACCCAGGTCCAAGTTCACTGAGCGTCAGCCCCAGGGGGCTGGGAGAGCAGTACACTCACAGCTTGAGCCATGTGCCAACCCCATAGCCCTGTTTTGCAGATGAAGAAACCAAAGCACAAGGGAGTGACAGGTGGTCAGGGCAGTACAGGGACCCGAACCTAGGCCACAGAGTCTTTACTCTTAGTTATGGTGAGACACCGCTCACCCCACTCCATGGCCACTATGTGGGAGAGACTTGGATTCTGCTCTGGCTCTTTCTCGATCTCCCCTCCCTGGCTAGTGTTGGCTCTGCCCTCACCTCTCTCTGACACCTTCTGTTCCACATTAGGCCTGAGCCCTCTGCAGTGGTGTGGAGTTCTAGAAACGGCTTTAGCAGTACCTGGGGCACATGACTAGCCCACGGGTCATGCAAGGCAGGGCTTGTCCCCACAGCTGCTTGGCCCACTGTCTGCAACCTGAGATCTGAGGCTCAGCCTCTGTGTGTGATCCTCAGGTCGGGAGGCAAAGCCCCAGCCAGCAGCTTGATCAGCTGAGCTGGCAACAGGAACTGCTGAGTTGTAGGGTCTGCTGGGAGAGCCTAGACTACCACTGATTAGGCACCAGGCCCAGAAAGTGACCAAGAGGTGTCCCCAAGCTGTGGCCACAGAGGCCAGTGCCAAACTGCCAGCCTCTAGGCTACAGTAAAACAGGAGATTGAGATGAGCAGTTTTTATATGGGTTCCCTGGAGGGACAGTCAATGGGATAGCTGTGTAAAACTACAGGAGGGAATTCCTGGCTAGCTTACATGATTGCGCTGGGTAGTCCCACAGTGTCTGTCTGCAGGCTGGAGATCCTGAGAACCTGGTAGCCACTCAGTCCATGACTCTGGATGCCTGAAAACAAGTAGGACCCATGGTGTAGCCCCAGTCTGGGACTTAAGGCTAGAAGGTCCCTGAGAATCATTGGTGTGAGTTTGCATTGAAGAACTGAGAAAGCAGGAGTCGGATGTCTGTGGGTGGCGGGAGCCGGAAAATGTCGTCTGGACTCTTGCATGGGCTGAACGCTGAGCAAGCTGTGTTATCCCAGAGAAATTGCTTTGCCACTCTGGGCCCCAGACTCCCCCCAACGGTGGTTGTTTGGGCCTTGGGTTGGGCTTTACTGGTATTGGTTTATGTGATCAAGGAGCGTTTATTGAACACCTTCTATGTGTAGTTCCTGGGCTCTGTGAGCCACTGTGTGTTCCAGTTACACTCTGCCAGCAGGGGCACCTATGGGTCCTTAGCACTGACCCTGGGTGGAGTGATTTGCACTTGAAGGTCTCAAGGCCATAGGGGATGACGTCTTCTGTGTGTCCTTGCTCTTAGTCACACTTCTTTCTGGTAGATGACACCCATTCTGGGTGGAATTGCGACCCCGAGCTGGAATATGATGTTCTAGCCCTGTGCTTCAGTGTGGCTGTGGCGACCAGACTTCCTAGAAGGTGACTGATAAAACAGCCATGTGGTGGCCCGCTCCGTGCTGACCAGGCCCTTACAGCAGGGCATGGCACAGCATGTGAGGAAGTCCGGCAGTCGGGGCCCAGAGATGACACTAGATGGCAGCTGAGGACCCATCAGGCCTCCATGCCCAGAGGTAAGGTCTGTGAAGGAACGGCCATCTGTAGTTGCTGTCAGGACTGCTGAGCAAGTGCAAGCCGCGCCCCACAGACCGGCGTGAGGGAGGTGTGGATCACTGCCTCTCACTGTGTTTGGGCCTGTGCCCGTTACTCTGAATACGTGCTCAGAGTATGTTGTGTCCGATGGTGGCGTTTGCGGGGCGACTTTACGGCTTTGTCACTGTCCCCAGCTGACTGTGTGCCCACCCTACACTGCCAGTGTGTGCCTTCCTGAGCTAGGTGCTCACACGCTGTGTGTGGAGGAGCCCACAGCCCTGGGGAGCACAGAGCCAGGCCTTCAGTTGGTTTCCACTGGGGCAGAGGGCTTGGGGACACTGCCAGGACAGGCAGAGTCCTTGGTAGCTTGTCGTACAGGTCTGGGATGGCGGGGCCTGTGTTACACGGGAGAGAAGTAAGCGTGCTATTGAGCGAGACAGCTTCCTGCCAGGCTGAGAGCTCGTACTGGTGGTGTGTCCTGCTAGGCACGTGATATCCCATAATAAAATCCTGTCTGTGTGGGGTCCACAGAGCCAGAGGGGAGTGAGAGGTGGAAGCCCTAGGCCTTGAGAGAGCATCTGCCTTCCTATGTGTAGGACTTCTGTTTACCACTCAGGGCCAGCTGGGGAAGCCATCAGGCTTGGCCCCAGTCAGACCTCCTGGACTCCGTGAGCTGTTACTGTGCGGAACTGGTGTCTTTTCGGATGCCCTTGAGTTAGATAAAGTCTGGGACTGCTGTCCTTATGCCAAGAGACCCTGTCCAGGTGGAGCCCCGAGGAGCCGTCTCTGGTTCCAGCAGTGGGCTGGGCAGGCACAGCCGTCCTGGAGACCACTCCTCCAGAGTGCATCTGTCACAAGACCCTGCTTGTGGCCCTGTTCACAGGCCTCCCTGTGTCTCTCTGTGGCCTGCACATACCCAAATGGGCCAGATGCGTGGCACAGCATGGACGTGGACAGGCAGAGACAGGAGCCTGGAGGAAGAGCAGTGGACAGGGAAAGGCAGCTCAGTGTAAGGCTGGTCCTCCCCACCCACCCATCCCCGTCCTCTGCCTCCTCTTCCCTTTCCTTCCTCCATGCTTTCCTATTCTCTCCATTCCTTTCCACGCCTTGTGCTGGGGGTGCCGGGGGTGATGACGACAGGTTGAGGCCTAGGGCCTGGTAAAATGAGACAGAGGGAAGAGCCTGCTGTCCGGAGCCTTGATGCTGACTCACAAACCACAATGGCCCCTGCTGCAGGCAAGTGGTCCAACGCATGGGTGATTCAGAAAGCCGGGTGGTTATTATTTCAGTTCTGCAGTCCCAGGGGTCAGGCCCCTGCTCCTCAGCTCTGAAACACCGTGTCCTTGGTCAAGACATTCCGTTGCTCCCTGCCTCATGGCTGTCAACTGTAAAATGGTTGCAAAATGGTCCCCACCCTATGGGGTTGCAGGAGGGTCAGTCGGACACAAAGACTGTTTTTTATTCACACAACAAACACCTGTTCCATGCCACACTCTGTTCCTGCCCGCCCGGGGCAGGCATTCCTATGGCCGTTACTGTGGAGTGTGTTGGTGCTGAGTTGGCTCAGAAAGGCTTGCTGGATACTCTCCACCCCTCCCTCTACCCCGGCCCCACCCCTGTCACCAGCAATGTCAGTTCTGTTGGAGAACAAGAGCAGGCTGCTGGCTATGACTCAGACACAGGGCTCAGCCCTTGGTCACTGGTTCTTGGCCTGCCTAGAGTCTCTTGGTCTGGAGTTGCTGGGGAAATCCTTACCAGGAGGCTGGAGAGAGATCCACAGGGTCAGCCAGGAACAGTGGAGAAATCACCACAGACCCTGGTCCCTGGAAGTTCCTGCCTGTCCCCAGTGAACACCTAGCCCTCCCTCTTGTTCTTCCACAGCTCCCAGACCTACAGGGCTCTGCTCAGACGAAGCTGGATTGTGGCTTCTGCTCACGCGGATATCGGTGGCGCTGATAAAATACGTCAGAGTGAAAAGTTAGAGCCTTGTTCATTAGCCAGTTAACAAGTGCAAACTAGTCTCCTGTAGGTTGGACATGTGACCTGACCTCTGCAACCTCCCCTTCAACCCCAGAGGTTTCTTTTCTTTTTCTCATGGCACGGATGAGAAACGGAGGCACAGAAAGGTAGAGTTTCCTTTCCATGGGCACACAGCTGGTGTGGAGGCTTCTGCTCCTCTGACTGAACTGTGGCTTCTAATACCCTGAAGCCTAGCCTGCCCCGGGGAGCCCCGCTTCCCGCTTCCCACTTCCCGCCAGCTTCCTCTCAGCTTCCCTAGCCATACAAAGGCTTTGCAGCAGCCTGTGTGGGAGGGAAGAAAAGGTTGTTCGTGCAGGGTGGTGGCAGGGCCCTGGTGCTGGTCCTATGTGGCCCGTTTGGTCCTGGGATAGGGAATCTTCCCTGCCGTAGTCTCCCTGAATAGAGGGTTTGAAGGGCCCCAGAGCTCGGCATCTTGATCAGCATTTGACTAATCTGGAGGTGGTGGGACTGGGTGGAGGTAGGAACCCAGCATCCTCTCATCTCTAGGTAACCCTTGGGAGTGAAGAGCGCAAAACTGGTTGGGGGCCAGGGGAAACCCTGAAGTCTCATCCCTCAGTTGGTGGCCCTGAATTATGCAGGAAAGGCCAAAGTGGGAGATTCTTGATCCTTGCCTCCTCGGCCCTGTGAGTCTGACCAGGGCCCCAAGCCTGGGGTGAGCTGGGCCTGCCCACAGCACAGTTGCTGGCACCCCCGTGCACTCGGCCTCCAGAGCTGCCCTGCGCAAGAGTCAACAGTTTGCACCAAGGCTTATACCCTGCCTGTCTTATTGGGGTGGGGTAGGTTGGGGTGGGGGAACCAGCCTCATTATGTCATCATGGGTTCTTCAGCATTGGGGAGGGGTCACCTGGGCTCCCCTTCTCAAAGTCATCTCACGGCCTTTTCTGTGTTTAATGGGTGTGGTTACCGTGGCAGACTCTGGGTGGTAGGGGTAGATTCAGAGGGGCCACAGATAAAGGCCCTCCAAGTCTCTGAGACTCCTCTGAATGACTGGTGTAGGAGTCTTCATCCCCAGGGTCTCCATCCTGAATCCCAGGCTTGGGGTCTGGAGCATGGTGGTCACATCCCAGCTGTGTGTCCCTGGGGGCCCAGTGCAGGCGCTGCCTCCCAGGGCCTGCGTTGTTCCTCTGTTGACAGTCCAGTTTTGTGGGCTTGTGTGGGGACAGTGACTCCTAGCTGTCAGGTTTGTGGTGACCAGCAGAGTACCAGGCTGGCTGGTGATGGCACCAAGAGCACTTTCTCTGTGCAACGTTCTGCCCCTCCGGGTCCCCTCCGGCTTCCTGCCCCATGGTGGCCAGTGTGCCTCATGTCCATGTCATTATTGTCTCCTCAAAGCTCTAGGCTCCTGGTAGGCACCCTCTGTATGTTTTTGTAACCGCCAAACAACCAGTGAGAGTCTGTATTCTCCTGTGTGTCCTCGAGCCCTGTGAGGACTTAGAAAAAATAAATTACAGAGACCTGAGATGCAGCTCAGGCTAGCACGCACGGAGCTCTGCTTCCATCCTCAGCTCCCCAGAAGCTGGGTGCATTGGCACAGGAGGATCAGGAGTTCAAGGTCATCCTTGGCTACATAGCAAGTTCAAGGCCAGCCTGGGCTGCATGAGACCCTATCTTTAAAAAAATTCTTTGAAGCTTTGGTTGAGCTCAAGATAATGTGGGTATATCTGGGGCCCAGGCAGACTCAGCATAAGATTGCTGGCCTCGACCTACTGTCTAGCCAACTGGGACCACTTTACCATCTTTCCAGAGCCCTCTGGTGATGACGTGCTCACACGCTGTCTCCGCCCCCACCTCTTCTGACTCCATGCCTCCTAGAGGCTTATGGCTCATGAGCGATCCTTACGTTTTCCATGTTTGCTCACTGGGCCTGTCTCCTGCGGCTGTTTCTTTCCATCCAGCGTTTTATCCCTGGGGTTCCTGCCTTTGCATGGCATGGGGTGGTGTCTATGCCTGCACCCACTTTACAGATGACTTCCCCAAGGTTCAGAGCTAGAATTTCCCATTTCTGGCTTTCTTCCCAGCAGCTGTGGGTAACAAGAACTTTTTTGGAGGGGACAGGGAGCGATATTTTCCAGGTGACCCCAGCCTGGGGAATGAGCTACTTCAGATATTTCAGGCGTGCCCCCGGCTGTTGTGTCCCTAACCCGGCAGGCTGAGCTCCCCCACCTGCAGGCTGATGTGGAATGCTCCTGGCCGAGCCTCCGGGTGCACCCGGCACCCCCTGTCCACCAAACTCCCGGGGCTGGAGGGGAATCCCTGCCGCTCCCCCACCCGGAAGCCGCAGCGGCACAGCCTGCCCTGGTCCCCTCAGCAGTGGGTGGCTGTGAAAACAGTGCTGGGTTTCAGCCGGAGCCTGGGCTGGCGGGGGTCGGTGTCCCCTCCTGGAGGAATCACCCGCCACATGTTGCCAGGAGCCTTGGCTGGGAGAGGCAAGCGCAGCTCCAGGCCGGCGAGTGGCGGCCGCACAGATGGAAACCCGATCAGCGCCGCGCACAGACTGTTTGATTTATTTTAAAATCAAGCAGATGGCTGTGGTGGGGTTTGTTTAAGTTCAGCTCAGAGCCGGGCCCGCGGCCAGAAGCCTCAGGCAGCTGCGCCAAAAATTTTTCAATGACTTTGGTCGTCAACCCACCTCTTCCCTCCCTGTGTGAACTTCAGCCCTGCCACACACATGGAGGGCTTCTAGGGCCTTCTCCAGGCCTGGCCCCTTTGTCTCTGTCTTGCTGGGTCGGTCTTCCCCCCACTCACCCACCCCGTGTTCACTTCCCTCCTGGTGTGAGTCTGGGTGTCTGTCTCTCTACTCTCCCCCCAACTGCTTCCTCCCCACCCTTCCCCGTCTCAGGAACCTTCCAGAATCATCCTCCTGTTCCCCACTTTCTCCAGCTTCCTCACACCCTGCCCCCATCCTCCTGCTCCCCCAGAAGCCCCTCCCCCCACCCAGCAAGGCACATGGGAGAACAGCCAAGCCTTTGTGGCATTCAGGCCGTCCCCTCTCTGAGACGCCTGTGGCTGGGAAAACCAGGCCCCCAGCTATAAAATCCTGGAGCCAGGCTCTGGGTCAAGTGGCCCAGCCCGCCCAAAGGCAGAGGGGCCAGGGATGTGGCCTTCTGGTCACAGGTCACCATCTGCAGCTGTCCCTTTTTGCTGGGGGCAGGGTGGCCTGTACTGTGGGAGGAGCCCACTGTGCAGCTGGCTTACTGGGGAGGTCAGCTGTTCCAGGGGCAGGCGCGGGCACACACACACACACACACACACACACACTCACTCACACCCTGCATATGTCCCTACTACATTACCTCTTACACTATACCTTCCTACATACATACAGACTTGCATCTCGTACACACACGGCTTGAACAGGGCAAGCCATGTCCTACCCTCTCTAGGACGAGCATAGCAACAGGCTCCCAAGCCTGGGGCTTTCCTTTTGCCTGGCTCAGTTCTCAAGCCAAAGTAGCTCTCACTTACAGTCCAAGGAGCCAACCTTGGTCTGTCTTGCTGTCTGTCCTGCCAAGGCCCCTAAGTAAGGTGAGGCTGTAAAGAGCAGCTGTCTCTTTACCCCAGCTCCTCCACCTGGGCAAGAGGCCAGAGTCTCATCAGACCCTTTTGGAGCTAGCTATCTTTCTGCCTCTGGGTTGAGAGGGTGAATCCTGGGTCTCTGACTCAGCCATCTTCCCAGCCTCTATCCCATAGCTGGGCCAGCCTGGGGAGGGTGAGAGAGATATAGGCCACCCTGGATCAGGGCAGCTCAGAGTCTACAAGGGTCTGGGCCATGCAAGCCTCTTGCCTGGGAAAAGAAACGTAACTGCATTTCTCGTCCCTGCTCATGGATCACTTCATGGTGACAGGGGTGAGGGGAGCCCCTGAGCCCTGGGTGCCATTGCCTCTCTGTGCTCTGGGATCCAGAGTGGGTACTCTCATGCTCTTGGGGCAACACCCTATGGCTTTCTACCCCAGACCCTGCCCTGTCCCAGGAACTCTGGGACACATCTGTGTAAGATTAGTGCCCTAAAGGATACTCGGGGAGCCTGGGTTGGGTGTAGCAGGAAGGGGCACCCCCACCCTCAGGCCCTCCAAGCAGTCCCCGTGGCTTTGCTGTCCATCACAGCGGCTGAAGATCCCACAAGAACTCTTGCCAGATTGGTGTCTGATTCCCACCTGGCGGCCGTGCCGGCATCTGCTGGGGCTCAGTTTGGAAACTGCAGGTAGTCTTTGTGCCTTTACATGACTGAGGCCCAAAAAGAAGGAAATGCAGCCCAATTAGAGGTCCCAGGAGGCTCACCTGCTTGCCAGGTGGCCCCTGGGGCTCCTCCACCACAGATTCCCCCAGAGCCCCGTGCATTCACCACCTGCAACCTCTTCCTGGCTGCTTGTTCCTGAGCACAGACGTGCGTGTGCACACCCAGAGCACGTGTGTGAAATTGTACTTTCCGTTTTCAGGTGCTTTTGCCAGTCTTTGCTTGTTTCCTCCTGGCTATTGTGCCAAGAGCAGTTCTTGCCTTTCGGGCAGGAGCCACATGGACCACCATGCTGCTGTCTCAGAAGAGGCAGGCCAGGCCGGCACCTCGGATGCTATGCAGCCCCTGAACTCCAGACCTTGATGGTGCCAAATGGAGCCACCTTTAAAGACATTTACTGATTTACTTATTTATTTATGTTTGTATTCACCGTAAGTGCTGGAGATGGAACCCAGGGCCCTGTGTGTGCTAGGGAAACCCTGTACAACTCAGTTACATCCCAGCCCTTGATCTTTGAGGCCAGGCCTCATACCCAGGCTAGCCCAGAATGTGCCCTCGCCTCCTGAGAGCTGGGTTTGTGAGCATATACCACCACACTCAACTTCAGCACCACCACCCTTTGCAGTCTGTTGTAGCCCAGGCTGTCCTTGAACTTCTGATCCTTCTGCCTCTACCTCTTGAGTGCTGTTCTACAGGCACCGCCATACTCAGTTTATACAGTGCTGGGGGTGGAACTCAGGGCTTCACTTGTAGGCAAGCTTCAGCCTCAGTCCTCACACCCTGGTGTGCATCGCAGGAAAGCCGATAGGGTGTGTAGCTTATCTAGCGGCCAGCACACGCCATGGCATGCAGGTTCCTGTGGCGGGTGACCACCACCTCCGCTCTAGCCCAGAACTTTCTCGTTCCTCCTGCCACCAGCCATGTGGTACTAGCCAGCTAACTGCCCAGCCTGGCTGACACAGGGGTCACAGCCTCAGAGAACCTCAGCAGGGCCTCCCTGACTCTCACTCCCTGCCCCAAGGAATCTGAGAGGACCAGAGTCTGCGCCACTGCCATCATGGTTCCCAGGATATCTGGGCAGGGGACGCTGTCTCCCTCGCCAGTGGCGTAGAGCATATCTGAGGCCATGGAGAAGGAAGTACTGGGGGTTCCCGGGGAGGGCCACGTTCCAGACGCTGGGAACCACTGAGGCGGACGTGGTGGGTGTGGAGGGGGGTGGGAAGGCAGGAGAGGAAGTGGAGAGCACATGGGAGGGTTCCTGGAGCCAGACTCATTTAAACACCCGCGGTCTGCTTGGCAGCTAAGCGCTTTTTCTATTTGGGTTCTGCTCGAGGCTCTGTGTGTTGGCCGCGTGTGCTCCCGTTGGGAGTTCACAGCTTCTCTTGGTTAGTTTGCGCCCAGCTCCCTGGTTTCCTGGATGCTGAGCCTGGGGCAGGATCCAGAGCCCTGATCCCTTCGGAGGGTTGCTGAACACCTACTGTTTTCTGGGTGCTGTTCTGAGAGAGGCCCCCTAGAATGTTGCCTGATGGATTCATCCCCTTGCCAGCCACGCTGACTCCACGGCTACTTGCAGAGGCCATCGGTCTCCTGATGTGTGATAGCGGCCCTCAGCGCTGTCGCTGTGGATAGCAGACTCTGGTCCTCTCAGATTCCCTGGGGCAGAGCTTGAGCCAGGGAGGCCCGGCTGAGGTTCTCTAAGGCTGTGACCCCTGTGTCAGCCAGGCTGGGCAGTTAGCTGGTGGTCCCACATGGCTGGTGGCAGGAGGATGCCTTCTCTCGTCACAGAGTCTCCTGTGGGGTTTCAAAGGTGCTCCTCCCTCTGGCAGCCGTTTCCTGTGCTCTAGAGCCACCTGCTGTATCTCCCATGTGCCCAGAAGCCACACTGTGTCATGGTCTGGTCCCTCATAACCAGCACTGTCACTAGAGGGCAGAGTCCATGGGAAAGATTGACTTCCCGTGGTTTCCTTGCTACCTTCCTGCTAGGTGGCTGTGTGCATGATAGCTAACTTACCGGAGCTCAGAAAGTGGTTGTTTTCAGGAACGTTAAGTGGGAACGAAGGATGAGAAGGGTGACTGTCACAGCACTGGAGCTGGCGTGGTGGAGTCTGGCCAGCAGCCCGGGGGCTGTGGCTGAGCAGCTAAGAACAGGGCGGGAGGTACTGGGTGGGAACCCCGAACCTGCCCCCAGTGGCTGGTGACCTCCAGCAAGCATCTTGCTGTTATGGGACCTCAGATTCCCTCCGGTAACAGAGAGGTCGAAGCTGATGCCTGGCTGTGGTGAAGCTGAGGGCTGGAGCTCAGAGGGAACAGGGCCTGATTTGTGGTCTGCACGGGTTGTCCCCCGTGCAGGCCACACCATGCCATCTTCTGCTGTGCTGTCTGCCCCCTCCCCCATTACTGGACAGGCAGTGAAAGATTTTAGGGGTAGGAGTCTTTGGTAACGGGCCACCATCTGCCAAAGAACCTGAGACCATATGGAAAGAAAGAAAGAACCCAGGCTTCGCTCAGCTCCACCTGAATGAAGCCCGCCTGCCCAGCCACCCAGCACGCCCTCTTTGATTTTCGTCTACCTATCCACACAACAGCCCACCCACCTGCCCACTTATCCATCCGTCTACCTAGCCCACTCACTCATCCATTTGTTCTCCTGCTCATCTGTTCCTGTGTTCACCTATCCATCCTCCTGTCTGTCCGTCCATCCGTCCATCCACCCATCTGCTCAGTGTTGATTCACCTACGCATCCACCTCTCTGTCTATCCATCCACCGTCCCCACCCATCCATGTATCTGTCCATCTGTTTAACAGTCTGTCCATCCATCCAGGAGTGTGGACAAACAGCGAGTGTGAAGATGAGACCCACGAGCTGAGCTCTGGAAGAGGAGGGGTCAGTGCCCGCGCAGTGTAGAGATTCTACTCAGGAAATGTCAGAGATGGGGTCCTATTTCTGCCTCAGTTTCTCCATGGGCAAGAACATGGGCATTGGGCCTTGTTGGAGAACAGCATGCAAAGAGTTAAGCCGCCTGTGGCCAGCCACGCAGGGCCTGGGCCTATGCCACACCGCAGGGCAACTATGTTTGCCTCGGGAATGGAGGCTGCCAGCTGGGATCGCTTCCATGCACCCCTTGGGGGTGTGGAGAGGCCTCTGTTTCCCACCCAAAAGAAAGCCACTCGCTGGGGAGCCAGTGAGCAGGCAGGGCAGGGCTGTGAGCGCCCACCCGTGGCTGCCCATGGGGCGGCGTGTCCCTAGGGCTGCGTCATGGACTCCTGCCTGTCCGCTAGCAGCAGGCTGGAGCCAGCGGCAGCCTTGGCGGGGCTCACAGGATCCAGTCAGCGTAGACCTGGTGTTGCCAAGGCTGAGAGCAGGCTCACTGCTCCCGTTCAGCTCCTGGAGCCTGGACCCAGTGCCTCCACCCCCACCCCCAGCATCTCCAGGCCAGGCGTTCCTCCCTCATACCCCACATCCTCTGGCTGTGTTGGCGAACACGGCACCTGGTGTGTGCCAAGTGCCGTGCTAAGGATGTTCATGTCTGCTAAATTATTTAGCATTCATAAATGCTGTTCATGTTTTATAGAGGAGGAAACCAAGGCACAGAGAGGTTAAATAACCTGCCCAACATTACACGGTGAACAGTTAGTAAAGCCGGGATTTGAGTTCTGACTGAGGAAGGCCAGAACCCCTGCTTTTTAGTATGCGCATGTGTGTGCGGGACAGAGGCCGATATTGGGTCCTCGATCGTCGTTCCCCTTTATGCCACACCCCCATTTTACTTTGTATACGTGGGTGTTTCATCTGCACGTGTGTCTGCGCACCGTGTGCACACCCTGTCCACAGAGGCTAGAAGAGTGTCAGATTTCCTGGAAATGATGACAGTTTGTGAGCTGCCATGGGGGTGCTGGGCATCGAACCCCAGTCACCTGAAGAGCAAGCCAGTGATCTTGACCACTGAGCTGTCTCTCCAGCCCCTCCTTATTTTCTGAGACACGGTTTCTCGATAGCCCTGCAGCGTACTGATTCAGCTGGGGATCTGAACGTGATCGTGCTTACGTGGAGAGCACTGTATACCGAGTGAGCCATCTTCCCAAGCCTCCAGAATCCCCGCTTTCGCCCATGGCGGGAGACTGCCTCTCCATACCAGTACTCTGCAGGGGTGTGAAATACCGTCTGCATCCCACGTGTACACCAAATGTCCTTTGCAAAAATCCAAGCAAATGCAAAAGTAACTCTCCTGTTTTTTTCTCACAGCTGCAAGATGTCTGCCATAGCTCTAAGTATCACATCCTCACACGATGACACCTAAAAGGAACGGAGGGCACCTTTGCCCTTTTCTCTTTGAGGGAAGAGAGTATATCTAAGAAAGTCATGGCAGCCGTAGATTCCATTGTCCAGGGCTGGACCACCATCTGTGTGTAAGGTTTCTGGGGATGTGCGCATCGGACATATCTAGGCTCCATGGGGGCCAGGCTGGGTGGTTGAGAGCTTGGCGTGTCTGACCATCTCTAATCATACAGCAGCCCTGTGTTGTAGTGTATGGGCTCTTTATACATATGGGGAAACCGAGGCTTGCTGAGGGGTCTTGTCCAGCCTCTCTCACCCCACCCTGACACTGAAGGTCTGAGCTACTGCACTTTGTATTTGAACACGGCAGGGTCAGCCTCTGGAGGTAAGATAGGGCTTCTTTAACTTTTGTGTCTGCAGCTAACTGAGCTTCTAGAAGGTTCTAAATTGGTACCATCTTATAGTGTTTTGGAAGCTTTTTTTTTTTTTTTTTTACCCACTCCATTCTATTTCTAGAAGGGACACAAACCCAACTCCACCTTGCTCTAGCTAAGTGGGTCTATTGAATGCTGTCCTATGCTGTCAGATATGGCCATCAGCATGTTGGAGTTGATGTCTTAACGATCCTAAGGGCTGGGCAGAGATTCCTAACCAGTGCCCCTGAGCAGACTCTAATCAGCTGGCCTGGGACACATAGCTACACTTGTAATGGAGACAAGGGTGTGTTGGTTGACAGCCACATGGACAGGGAGAGTCTGGGGCTGGTTAGAGAAGATGGAAACTTCCAAGCTACAGATGAGTGTGTAGTGGGTGGGTGAATGGATGGGTGGGTAGATGGGTGGATGGATGGGTGGATGGATGGATGGATGGATGGGTGGATGGGTGGATGGCTGGGTAGATGGGTGGATGCATGGATGGATGGATGGATGGGTAGATGGGTAGATGGGTGGGTGGATGGGTGGATGGATGGAAGGATGGTGGATGGATGGGTGGATGGATGCGTGGATGGATGGATGGATGGGTGGATGGGTGAGTGGATGGGTGGGTGAGTGGATGGGTGGGTGGATGGGTGGATAGATGAACGAATGGGTGGAGGGTGGATGAGTGAGTGGGTAGTAGAAGAATAGTGCCTTAGTTACTTTTCTATTGCTGTGACAAAACACCATGACCAAGACAACTTATAAAATAAAGCATTAAATTTGGGGCTCACAGTTCCAGAGGGTTATAGTCCATTCCCATCATGGTGGGGAACATGGCAGAATGAAGGCAGACATGGAGCTGGAGCAGTAGCTTACATCTGATTCATAAGTAGGAGGCAGAGGGAGGAGAGAGAGGGAGGAGAGGGAGAGAGAAAGAGGAGGGGGTAACTTACTGGGAATGGCATTGGCTTTTGAAACTTCAAAGCCTGCCCCGAGTAACACACCTTCTCCAACAAGACCACACCTCCTAATCCTTCCCAAACAGTTCCACCAGCTGGGGACCAAGCATTCAAATATATGCACCTGTGGAAGCCGCTGTCATTCAAACCACCACAGATGGGTGGGGGTGGGGGTGCATAGCAGAAAGCTGGTTTTCTGTGTTCCTCCCATCTGCCATCCTGGGCACTCCTGGTCCAGCTCCCCTTACAAGCTGTGTGGGTCTTCCTCTGTGCAGCCTGCCTCAGCTCAAGCCTTGTTTAACCCTTTCAGGTCCCTCTGTCTCACATGGTTTCTGTCCCCTCTTCGGGTCAGAACAAACCTCCAAATACCCTTTGTGTAATACATGCTGTCCCGGGCAGCACACGGTGCCTGGTATTTTATATAGATGACATGGAAAAGCTGCAAGACCAGTGGAAAGCCACTTCCCCAGGGACACCTGGTGCTGACAGGTGGCGGCTCTTTTCTGAGCATACCCTCTGCCCTGAGCTGAGCTGCGTTGTCTTCGAGGTGGTGGACATAAAAGGGGGACGTTCAGCAGTTGCTTCTGGCGGTAGAGCTGGACACGACTGGCCTTAGGAGGCCCCCTAGGTAACATGCTCACAGGCTGAGCTTGTGGGGACTCCTTGTGGGAGCTGCTTCTGAGCCATAAAGAACATCAAAGAAGCCATCCGTGGTCAAGTGTTCTGTCTTTGCCACCGATGTCCCTTGGCTTCCAGCCAACCAGGAGGACAGAAACAGACCAGTCAGGAGGCTTGGTACCATCCGATGGAGATGGACTCTATAGACAGGAGCTGCTCCCTGGGCCTTGTCCCGCAGGCTGGCTCTTCTGCCACATGGCTTGAGGGCTGGTGAGGGCCATTGCCCACCTGTCAGTATTGTCCGTCACCGGCTCCAGTGAGTGAGGTCCCCCCGGAGGGTGCCCCTGTCCTTGCAAGGGCCACTGCAGGGGGCTCCACTGCTGGGCTGCCAACTCCAGGCTTGGGGCCAGATCACTTCCTGTGGGGGCCACCCTGACCCACCAGTTGCAGAAGGCCCCATCCCCCACCAGCTCTCTTTCAGGATCTGGGCTATGTGCTCAAAAGGATTCTTTTGAGCTAGTGAGCAAATGAATGAGGGGTGAATAAATGAATGAGAGGATCGTGAATTAATGAGAGAGGCGTGGGTAGTCCAGCATGCCCTTGGGCCGAGCGGTTGGGGCTGGGAGGATACACAGGCAGGGACATCTGAGCTTCTAGCTGTGTGGCCTGGGTGAGAATGTGGTGGGCAGGCTCCGTGATGTGACCTGCCGGGGTCCCTGGTGGTCCCCGCCTGCAGGGTGAGGGCGTGGTGCCTGCCACACCTGTGGACCGTCATTCATTCATCTCCCATTTTTATCGAGTCTCCTCATCCACCAGCCAGAGTTCCCATGGGGCTTAGGGACTGGACAGGCCCTGCACTGATGGAATTATGGGCAAAGCAAGGGATGGTGCCCAGCTGCCACCTTGGATGGAGAGTCCTGGGGATGGTCGGATGGCGGGCCTGTGTCTGCTCCCATAAGAAGGGTAGTTACTGGATGTGCTGAGCAAAAGCATGTACATGCACGGTGAGTCTGTGTGTACCTGAATGTGTGAGGTATGTATGTGTGTGGGGCATGTACTCCTGCCTGGTGTTGTAGGGTATGCATGTGTGAGTGGGGCGCACATGTGTGTGGGAGGTAGTACCAGTGTGTGTGGTATGTATTCATGCTTGGGTAGGATGTGTATTAGTTCGTATGTTGGGGAGTATGCCTATGTCGGGGGGGGGATGCCAGAGGTGCCTGTGTGTGCCTGTGAGGGTGTGTGCCTATGGGGTCTGCATGTGGGGCATGTATACTTGTGCATGTGTGCAGTGTTTGCCTGTGGGTGTGTGACTGGACGCATGATTGTGCGGAGTATATTCTGGGGTTTGTGAATGCGTGTGTGGTGTGGTTGTAGGGGTGTGTACATGTGTGTGAGGTGTAGTTGTAAGGTTGTGTGTACATGTGTGTACATGTGTGGTTGTAGGGTGTGTGTACATGTGTGTGAGGTGTGGTTGTAAGGTTGTGTGTACATGTGTATGAGGTGTGGTTGTAAGGTTGTGTGTACATGTGTGGTTGTAGGGTGTGTGTACATGTGTGGCTTTAGGGGTGTGTGTGCATGTGTGTGAGGTGTAGTTACGGAGGTTGTGTGTGTGGGAGTGTATCTGTGCATGTGTAAGGTGTCCATGTGGTGGTGGCTATGGCTCTTGCAAGCTGGGATAGAAGTGGTGGGAACAGACAGACTGACAGGGACTTGGGGATGATGAACGGCCTTGGAAGGGGGCCCACCTGCATCAGACTCTCCTGGCAGGTTCTGTGCTTGGCGTCTGGCTGGCTCTTGGCAGAGGCGGCCAGGTGAAGGGCTGGGGAGATCCAGGACCCTCCAGACTTCTCCTGCCTTCACCTACATGGGTGGCTGGGACTCAGGTGGGGCATGGAAGGTGACCCCTCAACACACACACGTGGCCCGTAGCCAGCTCCACCCTAGCTGCTGATAAATGCTGGTTCCAGGTCCCCCTGTCCCTGGACTGATTGAGTAGGGACCCCATCAGGGCCAGAGCATCTGCGGTTCACTATGGGGGCGGGGGTCCTGATGATGGTGGCTTCAAGCCATAGTTGCAAGAATCCCTTGTGCTGTGAGGACACTCACCCTCTTTCTTCCTGGGTGTGCTGTGTGTGCCCCTCAAGTGTTCTTCCCCTCTGCTCTTGCTTGTTTTGTAGCCTTGGGCAAATCACCAGACCTCTCAGGTCTCTTTCTTCGCTGTTGAAGAGTGATCCTTTCTTACTAGTGTAGGGACCTCTCTCAGCCTCTCCTGTGCCTGCACACTGTTGTGGGGTCATCAGCCTCCGGGCGGGAGGAGGTCTCAGCTTTCTGGGAGAAGTGAGTGCAGTTTGGAAATGCCAGCATCTGTGCTCTCGTGGCTGTTCTGTGACTTGTAAGTGGATGTCAGGGAAGTGGGTGCAACTGTGTGGTGGTGACCTGGGAAACTGAGGCCTGTGGGTAGTGTCCTGAGTGTTTCTGGTTTACAGAACCCTGGGGCCCGGCCAGGAATGAAACATCCCTAAACTGATGACTCCACTTGCCCTTGACCCTGAGAGGAGATGGGAGAGGCTGAAGATGCCAGCCCCACCCCCTCCGCAGCTGCCTGGGCCTGGAGCCTGGCGTCAGGACCTGGGAGGCCCCAGAGCCACTGCAAATCTGGCCCAGCTGGAGGATTAGAGGCATCTGGCTCGGTTACACTAGAGAAACAAAGGCGGCTGCAGCCTTTATCTAGGGGAGGGGGGCTGCCCTCGGGCCTGTGAAGGCCTAGACAAACCTAGGCCCTGGCCTCCCAGCTGGCTCCTCGCACCCCAGGTCCCCAAGAGGTGACCACACACTTCTAGAAAGGGGCGTGCTGGGGTCTCTCGGGCTGGGAAAGGCGGGGACTGGGTGGGGCCTCTGCTAGCAGCCAGCCCTGCTGGAAGAACAGGGTTCCCTCCTCCAGGCCAGGAAACACCCAATAAAACAGTCTTCATCTGCCCATCCCGCCCTCCTCATTGCAAGGGGCGTGGCCATGGGAGGGGGCGTGGTCCTGCTGCAGCCAAGGCCGTGGGGTGGGGTTCTGGGCGTGGGCAGCCCCCTGGCCCTCTCCCCGACCACGCCCCTTCCCCAGCTCGGTGCCAGGCGTTGAGGCGCCGCCGGTGCGCGGCTAGCTGGAGCCAGGCGCTGACCTTATTAGCGCGGGGCAGCTGCTTGTGAGGCACATCTGGCGGCGCTGGCCTGGCGCTACCTTCCAGGAATGCTGGCAGCATCTGGGGCCGCCGGCGCCCCCTCCGGCGCCGGCCCGGGCCACAGCCCCCGGATTTCCCGGCCCCTCCCGGCTCCTCCTGGCCTGGGGCCTGCCTGGGGCTGGGCCTGCAAGAGGGCTACTCAGCCTGGGCGCTGTGAGCCCCCCCCCAACATATCCCCGCGCACGTGAACCTCTTGGCAGAGAGTGGAGAAACTAAGACTCGGGGATGGGGGGCATGGTGCCTAGTGCCTAGTCAGGGGTTATTGGCTTATGCCAGCTTCCATGGCTCATTGTCCCCCACACATCCACTATTCGTGTCCCTGTGGGGAACTGTTCCTGCCCAGGGCAGAGCAATGATGGAGAAAGGAAGAATGGCCCACCACCAGCCACACCGGGGACTCTGTAGGCCACCGCCTGTGTTCCTGGCCCAGACCCTGTCACTTCCTAGCTGTGTGACCTGGTTCTGTGACCTCACCTCCCAGTGCCTTGAAGCGAAGCGTCATTTATAAAGGGGTTGGTTGGAGGAGCGGCCTCCATACAAGAATGAGTGCAACTGAGAGGTTTACGGATGAAACAGGAGGCGCCCCCTCTTGTGGGAGTCAGGGCTTCTGCAGACAAGGAGAGCGAGACTGCCTACTACGTGTAATGAGGAAGGGCAGTGTTTCAGAGACCCAGCAAGTGGCTAGACACAGTCAGCTGACTCCACGGCTCTTGCCTCCCAGCACCCTGCATCTCTTTGAACTTCGGGGTGGGACATATGAGTCCTTGAAAGTTCAAGAGAAGGAGAGTTGCTTCAGAGCCCTAGGCAAGGATGCGCTTCCAGCCTTGAGAACTGGAGGAAAGCCTCCTCTGTAGCCTTTACCACCCAGTCCTGGGCTGAATCCCCTGTTCTCCTGGAGGAGCCTCAAGTGTATATTCCCTGTCCCCATCTTTTCTGGAGACTTTTTGAAAGAGCAGTTCCTGGGCCCTGGGAAGAGAGGGCAGAAGACCTAGACCCAGGCTGAGGTACAGCTGAGGGGGTGGGGCCTCTGTATATTGTGGGGCTGCCTCTGAGGCCGGAGGGTGAGGTCAGACTCCTAGGAAGAGAGTAGGAGAGAACACTGGAGTTCAAATGCATGTAGAGCAGAGGTGTTGTTTCGGAAGTACTGGGGAGCCATCGAAAGTAAAGGAGTGAGAGCAGAGTGGGGCCAATAGTCTGTCCACTGCTCCGGCCCCAGTGTCTTGTGGGTAGGAGCTCCTGCTGGCTATTTAAAGGCATGGATAGATGGGGTGAACAGTCTAGGGGATAGAATTCTTGCCCTGGGTGGACAGTAGAGAACTGGCTGTGGCCACTGGGCCAAGGAGAGCCAGGGGGAGTGATGCAAGAGGACCCCAGGAGCATTCCCCTCCAGGCCTGGGTCCAGGGGACACTAGCTCGCTCTCCCTCACAAGGCCTCTCGCCAGCATTTGCTGCCTTCCTCCCACCCCAGCCGTTTGTTTTTCTTCCAGAACATTCGCCTCCCACCCAGGCAGGCTTCCAAGGGTGGTGTTCTGGAGACACCCACCCTCCACACGTTGAAATCTCTACACTTGGAGGTGGGGGGTGTCAGCCTCAGCCACACTCTGTAAGGGGAATGCGGAGTAGAGGAAGCCTGTATCCCCAGCCGTCCTGGTCGTTCTGTCCCACTCTGTCCCCAGCTGCACCTATTCCCCTTCACCCTCAGGAGGAGGTATAAGGGTGTGGTCAGCTGGGGCAGGGGAGGCCTCAGGCAACAGTCCACTGTCCCTCGTAGCCAAGCCTGGCCTGCAGGAGGGCAAGCATCAGCTCCTAGGTGACATCATCTGTCTACCAGTGACCCCTGGCACCTTCCCCTCCTCTGTCTTCAGGCTTCTCCAAGCCACCAGGGGTGCTGACCACAGCTGGCTTGTGTGCTGTGCGCGTGTGCATGTGTGTGTGTGTGTGTGTGTGTGTGTGTTTTCATGTAGAGGCCTGAGGTAGTCATCTTTGGGTGTTGTTCTTCGGCACCATTCATCTTGTTTTTATGAGAAAAGGTCTTGCAGGGCCTGGGACCTGGGGCCCTCCGCTTAAGACTAAGCTGACTGGCCGGCTGGCAAGCCCCAGGGACCAGTTTGTCTCTTCCTCAGTGCTGGAATCATAGCAGATGAGACTGTGCCTGACCGTTCACGTGGGTCTGGGGGTTGATCAGGTCCTCATGCTGTGCAGTAGATCCTTCACCAACGAACCATTTCCTCAACCCGGCGGCTGGCTTTTCACGGTGGCTGTGGGGAAAACACGCACTGCCTCTTTGGAACCCATTCTGGAGCCCCGTGGTTCCTGGCAGGCAGGCAGAGACTCCCTAGAGCTGTTCCTGTGCAGCCGGCAGGTGTCTGTCTGCCTCTTCATGGTTCTCGTGCGCTGGGGCGGGTACATCTCATGTCGCTGATGTGGCAGGTGCTCCCTGTGGCTGTGCCTCCGTTCTCGGTACTAGCCAGCTGTGCCAGAGACGCTACTCAGCCACACAGGGCAAAACTGTATCTAAGCCATGGCAGTGTGTCCCTGCCACCTGCCCGTGTGGGGCTGCCGTGTGAACCCCCCCACAGCCGTGCCCTTGCCTCAGCCTCGCACACTGGGGCAAAGAAAGTTCAGGGTCTTGCAGGGCTTGGATCTCAGGGTGAGCCAAGCTGGGTATGGCACCCATTCTGCAGGGTCCCTGACACCTGGATGGAGGTGAGAGCAGGTGTCCAGAGCTGGAGTTTGGATCCCTGGTGTCTGAACGGTGATGTCAGTCCTCTCACTGTGCGGTGCTGCGGGTGTCCTGGTCAGATAGCCTTCGCAGATGCCAACTTGGTTTAAATGGCTTGTGTCCCAGGGAGTAGAGCATTGCCCTGTCCTGATGGTTCACAGCTGGACACTGAGCCTCAGTGGGGACAGAGGTACCACTGGGTGTGGCAGGCAGATGGAATGTGGTACCTGGGTGTGGCGGGCCAATAGGATGTGCTGCCTCTCTGGCTGCTCCTTACTCTAGGATTCTGAGGGTTTGGTGGGAAGGGCCCAGCAAGTGACTTAAAGCCAGCCCCATGCAGGTGCGGGAACTTCCTATTATTCCTGTGACAAACACCACCATCTTGGGGGCCTAGGACAGTGTGCTCGTGTCTTTCACTTCCGGAAGCACCCAGAGGTCCTATGGGCTAGAGCCATGGTGTGGGCAGGGCTGGGATCCTTTGTTCCTCTTTCAAGCTTCTGAGGCCACCTGTGAGGGAAGGTCATGGGGGACAGCAGGGATACGTGTCCCTTTCCCTCACGGGTGCAGTATTCCTGTGTGGTCGTGGAGAGGCCCTTGCTCATGGTCACATGACTCCCATGGTGCTCCCATTGGCCCCGGTGCAGCAGGCAGAGCTGGGATGGAAAAAGCAGACACATGGCTGACTGATGTCTCAGCAGGGGTGCACATATAGGTGTGGGGCACACAGCAGGTGGGAGCAACAGAAGAAAGGGTGACTCCCAGCAGCCTAGGACCTTGATCTCCACGGGGTGGCTATTTATACCATGTGGCTTTGTAAAGCCCTGAGCCTCCGCACTTAACCTTCTAGAAGTCTTTGGTCTGAAAGGAAACATCGTGTTGCTGGGGACTGCCTTTATCGCTAGCTACAGAAGCAAGAGTGGCTGGCATTTTCCGGCTGGGCCTGTCTGTCACCAGCTGGAGTTGGGGGTGGGAGGAAGCAGGTGCTGGGCAGACTGCGGCTGCTTTCCACACAGGGTCCAGTGGGCAGCATGGTTCTGGTTTGGCCACATCTATTGCAGGAAGCCAAGGAGGAGGCCCACACTGTCCAGCTTGCAGGCAACAAGCTTAAGGGGCAGATAACCTACAGGATTGCATTGTGGGTAAACTGAGTCACGGGGCACACTTGAGAGAAGCAGATGCCCCTTCCAAGACCCCAGGACACTCTCTGGAGGCCAGAGACCAGAAGAAATAAGTAGGAGACAGCTTAGTGTCTTCAGGGGTGGGGGCTGCCTTGAGCTCACAGCCTAGGTCTGTCACTAAGTGTGCATGCAGCTGGTTCCTGACTTTGCAAAGGAAGGACAATCTCTAGAGTGACTGTGAGCTCTGGCCTTCCTGGGCTCCTGCTTGGGGAGAACACCGTCACATGACCCTCAGTCACTGCTCTTCTCTTTATCATTGGAACCCATCACTGCTGAGGCCTGGTCAGCATCATGCAAGACAGAGCTGGGTTCCTGCCGGGTGCATGGGTGTCCTGTGCCACCCGATTCTGTCCAGCCGCAGTGTGTGCCTTTGGCATTTGCCACACCGACACTGCCCTGCCTCGGGGCTGAGGCCTTCTGCTCACATATTGTCACTGGAAAGGCATTTCCAAACAGATCCGAATCTGAACAAAAAAAAAAACACCCCACTTTCTTACGGCCTTTGGATGGTTGAGTTTCCATATTCTGACCTTCCCTTTACTTCTCAAAATTATTTTATGTTCTATGTGTGAAAGAGTCTAAGTTGACACAGGCTAGAGACCTTCCCGAGGAAGCAGAAACTAGGAACCCTGGATGGAGGCGGAGGTGGTGGGGAAAACCTTCCATGGTGCAGTTCCAGACGTGGGCTCCAGGTGGCACCAGAGCCCAACCTGCAGTTATCTGGGCTGCCTGGGGGAACTCCGTGTGTATGAGTTGGGGGGCTGTGTGTGTGGCTGTGAGATGTTACTTTGTGCTAGGTTCTGTGTGCAAGTTCACAAGTGTGTTTGTGGGTTGCGGGGAGCCTTGGGGGCACATGTCCATGTCAGCACCCCATCTCTCTGGGAACATGAGGGTGTGGGGTATCATGGAGAACCCACTGCAGGACACCCCAGCTGCAGGGATTCCACATGTACATCACACACACACGCACACACATACACACACACACGCACACACGTGCTCTCTCTCTGCAGGAGATGTGATTAACAGATACACAGGAGCAAGCGGTGATTTATGTTCTGGTCACCTAATTACTCTCAGCCGTGGAGGAGGGAACTGTGGAGGCTTCACAGGGCTTGGGGCCTGATATCTCCAAATCCCAGTGGGCCTGGGGGTAGGGGTCTTCGGCATCAGGCTGCTCCACCCCCATCTTCCTTGGAGACCCCAGATTCCAGACAGCCTGGAAGGATAGGAGACAGCAGGAATCCTGAGCTTGCAAGCCTGTGAAGTGGGGGGAGGCAGATGGGGGTGGGGTGGGGTGGGGGAGACAACATGGACTTCTGGGAGCAACCTGGGTATGAGGCCATCTCAAGATACCCTACCTCTGGTGAGAGCTGAAGGACGCAGGGTTCACAGGGCCAACTACACAGGGCTGCTGTCTCTTAAACCATAGCCCAAGGGAGTTAACTTAGCGGAGGGATTCTCGGGTTAGGGCTGGCCGTGTGAGTGTCACCATTCTCTTTGACTTCACATTACATCCCCATGCTGGGCCCAAGTTAGCTCCTGCCTTGGGGGCCTTTGCACTTTCTACTGCTTAGGATGCTGTTCCGCTCTTCCCAGGGCTGGCTGCTGCGCCCTGCTCCATGTCACCAAGGCACTCATGACCACTGTGGGCTGTTGAGGCCCCTTTGCCTCGTTGTCCCTGCAGGCAGTTGTGTCTGAGCACAGTGTCCCACATGCAAGAAGTCAGCACCCCGCACCCCACACAGGTGGCACCTGCTCTGTTCGCATGCACCGTGAGCAGCATGCTCAGGGAACAATTGCTCAAGTGACGGACAGCTAAACATTGGACAGACGAGCAGTGGTACCCGGATGGGTAGACAAGGGGAGGCTGCTGCTTCTGGTGAGGCCTCGCTCTCGGGAAGGAGCCGGGGATTGGATGAGCTCTCTGTCTCTTCCTCTCCCCAGCTTGGCTCAGGTCCCCTGTCCCTGAACCTTGTCTCCAAGCCACCATCCAAGGCCCTGCATGCACTGGGGTTCAGGAGTGTCGGGCTGGCTGTGGCTGTCCAGCTGGTGGCTCAGCGTCCTGCACATGCCTCTCCTTGATCCTGGAGGAGGCTCAGGCCTGACAGGGTTGATGACAGGTTTACTGTCTGATGGAGACACCCAGAGCTGTATGACAGGTAGCTGTGCACCCAGAGGCTCTGCCGGCGGGCTTCACCAGGGGAGCAGCTCATCTCACTGTGTAGGGACAGGTCGCCAGCCTATAAGTCTGAGCATGACCATAGTGTCAGAGGCCTCTTGTGGAGCCCTGCTGCTTTCCCTGGCTGAGCCTAGGGGCAAGCGAAGCCATGGCCCTCATCTCCTAATGGCTCAAGGCAGGGGGCCTGGAGCAGGCCCCTGCTGCTCCTTGTCTCTCAGTTTCCTCATCTTCCTCCTCCTCTTCCATCTCTGCACTGCCTCTCTGCCTCCCACCCCCTCCATCTCTCCCCATCTCCCTCTCCTCCCTGTCTCCTTCAGCGCTGTTCCTCTTTACTGTGCTGGTCTCTGGATCACTGCTAGTCTCACTAACCGTCTCTCTCTTTCCTCTTCCCTCCTTCCAGCCTCTCTCCTGCTGGCCCGCCCGCCTCTCCGAGCAGCTGTTCCTAATAGACTGTTAATGACGGTACAGTGGGTGGAAGGCAGCGTCCTGGGGGAGCCGCCATGATCTGTGTAATTGGTCTCAAAGGAGACAGAAGTGTCTAATATTTACACACCAGCATTAGTCCTTCGGGAACCTTCTCTTGGCTGGAACCACGCAGGGAATACACTGGCTCTGTGTCCCATCACCCCGTCCCTCGCTCTGA
Source organism: Cricetomys ansorgei (assembly GCA_026225945.1). Classification (NCBI taxonomy): domain Eukaryota; kingdom Metazoa; phylum Chordata; class Mammalia; order Rodentia; family Nesomyidae; genus Cricetomys; species Cricetomys ansorgei. The sequence continues at coordinate 1,080,844 of JAMJFZ010002811.1, forward strand.
AGAGCTTCAGTTAAGGGCCCCGCTCCTCTCTGTGGGTGCAGAGTCAGTGTCAGGAGTGGTTTGATCTGGTTGCCAGGCAGGCAGTGACCCTTCCAGTTAGAGCCCTCAGGGGGCAGACGCACCTAAGGAGAGAGTCATAAGAAGCCAGCTTCCAGGGGCGTCCGCGCCTGAAGCCTTTCTGCCATGCACTGAGTCAACACAGCCTGTTTTGCTTAGCTAGCAGGAAGCACAACTGGAAAGTACTGTATTCCCCGTGCATGGGAGTGTTCTTTCCAGCAGCTGTCGGCTTGTTGCCTCGTCATGACCCGTGGCTGGCGACACCATATCCAGAGGAACAGAACTGTGTCCATGGAGTCTCCCCTCCCCCAAACTGGCCTTTTCTCTAGGTCCCAGGGGCTGGAAGCTCCAAGAACTCCCAAGGCCAGGAAGGGTGGGGCTAGGGAGAGGAGGGACCCAGGAAGGGCGGGACCAGGGAGGCCTTCCCTCTGGGTTCCAGATGCAAATGTTGCTGCTATAGAGGCAGAGCCCCCTGCCCTGATGTACTCAGTTTTGCAGTGGTACCACCAAGCCCTTGCCAGCCCCTCGACTGCTGTTGGCAGTGCCTGCTTTTGTACATGTGGTCTAGCTCCAAACTGGACAGCTACAGGGCACAGGGTGTGTCCATGCCTGTCAGGCTGGGCAGGGGTAGGAGGGCATGGAGCAGCCTATTGGGAGCAGGGTAGGCGTTCAGCTCCCTTGCCTCCTGTGGAAGCAGAGCTCCGCTGACACCTTCCTCTGTCTCTGATCATAAAAACAATATGTGCTGGCTCCTGTTGGCTTTATAATCAGCATGCTCCCGTGTGTGGGGCTGGCATTTGTAAGAGCAGCTGTAAGCGAGGTTTTTTTTTTTTGACAGCCTTATTGAGATATAACTCACAGATCATGCAAACCACCCACTCAGTGTAGCATTCAGTGGTTGAGAATATTCACAACATTGTGCGGCCATCACCAGGCTAATTCTAGAACGTTTCCGTCGCCCTCCAGAAACCAATCCAGTCTCCTCGATGGCTATTCCTCATCCCTCCCTCCCTAGCCCTGGCAACCATCGTCCACTGTCTGCCTCTGGAATTACCTTGTCAGTGATCTAGCCTCTGCCACTGAGCATCATGAATTCAGGGGTCACCCATGTGGAAGCTCCAGGGGTCACCCATGTGGAAGCCCCGTCAGTGCTTCAATCATTTCACGGCCGAATGGTATTTCGCAGTGTGACCCGTCCGGTTTGCTCTTCCACCTAGCCTGTTGGGGCGGCATTTCCACGTGGGCTTTTATGAGTGACATGCGTGATTGTGAGCTGCCTGCGTAGAAGTCTGTGTGGATGTATGCATGTTTCTTTCTCTCCGTCACGCGCCAGGAGTGGCCTAGCTGTGTCTCTTTCACAGTAGCATATTCTAGCCATCCCACAACCCTGGGGTCGTCTTTCCGAAGGGTCACGCAGCCTGTCCCTTCAGAGAAGGATACTTCTCAGTCACCAGTTCAGTAGTGACAACAGAGTGGGTACTCAGGAAGTACTGGGTGAGTGACCAGGCCCTGTGGCCAGCCGTGGTAACCTCCTACGCAGTAAGGTCGGCTCCTGCTGGACATGGCACCTGTCACAGGGGCCAGCAAGAGACAGATGTTGCTATTCTGTGTCACTGGGCTTAGCAGGTGCCAAGGCCTAAGGTTGCCCAGAAAGTGGCAACAGACAGGGCCTTCAGCACTGGAGCACCTCTCCAAAGACTGATGGGCCAGAGAAGGGGAACCATGAGAGGTTGGGCCAGGCTGGTTCTGTCTGCTGGAGGTCTGCAGACCTTCACAGTGGCTCCTTCCTCCTGGGTTTCTGTACCCAGGGGACAGTGGTTGCCCACTGCCCTGGCATACACACTGTCTTCCCTCGCCCAGTTCGCTGTCTCCATCCTCCTGGTGTGTGTGTGTGTGAGGAGGTTCTCAGCGCTGTGGCTTCTGCAGGACCTCTACCCTGTCCTCTGGACTCAGAGACACCTGCTCAGAAGCCTCTGCACAAAGGCCTCAGACGTGGGTCAGAACCACCATTGACTCCGTTTTAAAGATGAGGATGCCAAGACAGGGAGAGATGGGATCCTTATCTGGCCCACATTTGCTGAATGACTAAACCGGGAATCAAACCTTTTCTTTTTTTTAAGACAGGGTCCTACCTAACCCAGGCTGCTCTCAAACTCAGTTTGTAATTAAGAATGACCTTGAACTCCCGATCCTCCTGCCTCCACCTCCTTAGTGTCCGATTGCAGGTGTGCATCCCCACACCTGGTTGTGTAGTGCTGGGCCTGGTGCATGCTGGGCAAGCACTCTGCCTGCTGAACCACATCCCCGCCCCCTAGCATTGCTAGTATTCGTCTTTCCAGGTATGAAGCTCTAGAATGTTCTCATCACTTAGAGACTTGTCATAGAAACTAACCCCCAGGCTCTTCCTGGTTTATGAGTCCAGCCTCTCTCCTCTCTCCCCCTCGACCCCTTGGACAAACCCCAAGCCTACCTGCAGATTCCAGGGCTCTGGGGAACGCAGTTTAAGAGGATCATCAGTGACAGGCCAAGGGTCCTCAAAGGACCTGAAGGCTGCAGTGAGCGTGGGATGGAAGGAGCCACGGGACTCTGCCGTGTGGGGCACAACAGCACAACAGCAGCCCAGGCCACCTGAATGAGACCCACAGCCCTGTATTCCAGCCATGACCCCTTTCCTTCCCAAGGGACAGATGTAACTGGAGGCCCCGCGGTGGGAGCCGTGGGGCCCACAGCCCTTTCACGCTGTGCACCTCCAGCTCTGTGCTGGGCTCATCTGGGCCTCGGTGTGGTCTATGATCTGATGTGGGCCCCCAGGCCACTTCCTTTCCAAGGCCTTTGTAGAGCAGACAGTGCACACTGGGGGTGAGGTGACACTCTAGCCTCAGCCCCCACTTGCTCTCCACTATAGTTAGGAGGCTCCAGGCAGAGGCCTGCCTCCGCCAGCAGGCTGTACCAGGCACCGCGGATGCCGTGGTGGGCGAGCGTAGGGTGGGCATATGCTATGGGAACATGCCGCCCATGGGGTGGCTCGTGGCGAAGGGAGTAGGGCTGTGCGGCTTGCCTGTTTGTGTCCTGGAGGGTCACCCTGTTCTCATCTGGGAACCCTAGTGTACTGGGGACTCAGGGTGAGGGGATGCGCCCGACTGCCCGCTCGATGTCACTGTCCCTTGTGGGTCTGGCAGAGCTTCAGCGCGCCATAGTACTGGGACTGGGATGGTGTCTTAGGGTTGAGGCTGCTACCCCTGTTGTCCGCAGCACCTACTGGGTGCTCCATTTCAGGCCTCGGGGACTGGGAACCTGTCCACGAGACTGGGGAGCCAAAGTCAAAAATGGCCTGGTGTGTGTGGTTGCCACTAGAGGGCGTCCAGGCTGTGAGAACTCTGTGGTGTGTCTCCTCTTGATGGAAGAGTTCCAGAGCCCTGTGGGGGAAGGAGCAATCAGGGAGGGTGCTCCTTGCTGAAGGGCAGACAGGCCTACAGTGGACTGAGGCCAGCTGGCTGGGGCTCTAGCAGCCAAGGAGGATCTAGGCAGCTGCGGTGTGAGGTTGTAGTACGGGCTAGATCTGGAGTAAGCACAGGCCTGACTTTCGTGTGTGTGTGTGTGTGTGTGTGTGTGTGTGTGTGTGTGTGTCTGTGTGTGTCTGTGTATGTCTGAGTGTCTCTGTGACTGTGTGTCTGTGTGTCTCTGTGTATGCGTAGATGGAGATGTGGTCTGTGGATGCCCTTGACCAGCACCCCGGCACTAAACAGGCCAGGTCTTAGCTCATCTGCTAACCACCACCCAGAAGTAGGTACACATTATGTCTTCCATATATTCTGGTGCTCAGAGAAGTCAAGTAGCTAGGTTGGGAATCACAGGGAGCTAGAGGATGCCCTGCATACCCAGTGAGATCCTCCCAGCCCTGAGGTCTCACCTTTCTTCCCCTGGAGCCCTGTTTGGGCTGCCTGCCCCAACACCACTGTTGGCCCTGGTGCCTGCAGATATGGCCCTTTCAGCTTCCCAGGCTTGACCCTGCACACAGTGGGTACTTAGTGTATTCTGCTGTGCTCAGCATGGCTGCTACTTAGGGAAGGGTACCCAGGCCCTCAGAGTTGGCTTTGTGAGTCGTGCATGGTTCAAGGCCACAGTTCTGAATTGTCACCAGCCAGGGAAGCTGTCTGGGTGCCTCACGGTCATCCCCCATCCACACATCACCCCCACCTTGTCTGCTCTGCTCCTAAGTCAGCCATATGCTAGATGACAGGAGTAACTGCTTCTGCAGCAGCAGGACAGGTGGGCGGGTCGGATGCTGAGGTCAGAGAATCTGGGGCTATGAGGGCCCTAAGTCTAGCCAGGGGAACTGGCCTGGTGGGGATGGAGGTGGGTAGGAGTGGGTGGGGGTGGGGATGGGCCTGGCTGGGCCCTGGCCCTAGAGCTTCAGTCACATCCCGGACATCCTCTGTGACCTTGTCACACATGTGGCCACCTAGAACTAGGGAGGGGAGGGGAGGGGACCGTCCAGCCACAGACATCTGGCCTGCTCTTCTCATCAGACTGTGCGGTGAGCTGAGTCCTGTGTCCCCTGTTAACCCCGGGCTGGAGTGAGGGGAAGATGGGGACCGCCTGCCCCTGCAGCAGCTCTCCAGGGCCCTGCTGCCTTAGATCCGACACAGAGCAGATGGGCAGGGAGCGGGAGCCGGCTGCAACAGTTGGTGCTGCCAGCTCCCAGCTCCCAGCACAGCGGGAGTGAGAAGCCGGGATGGAGCGAGTGGCAGAAGCCCAGCCTGCTGTCAGCACCTCCCGAGAGCCTCTCAGCCCTTCCAGAGGCTTCTGCAATCCCCCTCCCTGCACGGGAGACCCAAGAGCCACGCCTGCCTCAGGAGGCCTGGATGCCTAGCAGAGCGTGTGCTGATGGGCTGAGGCCCGCTGACCTCAGGACATCCTCCTAGCCTTGATCTCCCCCAGGCCAGCATGGTGCCAACACTGCTTTTCCATTTTGTGTGACCTCGGGCAAGTCTCTTAGCCTATCTGTGCCTTGCTTTCCCACCACAAAAGTGGGGGAACAATACCAACCTCCTTGCAAAAACCCTGGGCCTGCATTGGGTTGTCCCGATGAATGCACCCAAGGGCAGAGGGGCACAGGAACAGGGCAATGGCAGGCTTTGCCTGGGGGGAGACCAGCACCTCTGGGGGCCAAGGAGGGCAGTGGCCTTCAGCTGGGTTCACCTTTACATGGCCCCAGGTCCTACATGATGCCTCCAGGAAGCTGCAGGGATGCTGTGCACCTCCTGGCAGAGCTCTCTAGCCTAACCAGACCTCTGTGCCATCACAGGGCGCTGGCTAACCCACCTGTGTGCTCAGCCCCCGCCCCTCACTCACCCTTCTCTGTCCTCCATACACGTTCACACCAGTCGATACAGGTTTCTTTCTCAAGAACTTATGGCCCGCAGTGGCCACCAGTCACGCGTGGCCATGAGAGTGTAGTTAACTTTTTATGACTCTCTGTGGTGCTGGGACTTGAAGCCAGGGCCTTGGCACGCTAGGCAGGTACTCCACTTATAGCAGGCAATGCAAACCTGAGATTTGAGTCGCATGTCTGAGTTACAAGTGCCCTCTATCCACGGGTGGCTGGTGGCTGCTGTGTTGGATAGCGCTGATCTAGAACATTCTGTCATTAACAGGCATCCTGCTGGCTGGCTCTGCTCTTGCAATTGGCCATGTTGGTCTTTGGATCGGTGTGGCATGTCATGGGTAGGTTAGCGAGACAAGGCAGACAGTTTCGATGTTATGTTGGTCTTAGAGCTTTAAGGAGAAGAACATTCTGGAACAATCCATGTTGGGAGCTTATTCTCTTGTGTTTTATCAAATCTCAGACATGGAGCACATGGCACAAGGAGGGTGGCTTCTCATGCATTTGTTAAATAGGTTAGTAAGTCTTAAAAGATCTGAGAAGTGGCATCCCAATTAGGCAAGTTGGAGACGGAAGTCAGGTGACTATGTTGGTCCTCATTTCCCCAGGGCATCAGGAGCCATCATCTCTCACCCTAGCTGGGCAGGGTAGCCATGGTGTGAGTGTCCAGGGGTCTTTGGACTCTCCTGTGCCTCTTTTCCTGGGTGCAGAATAGGTGGAGTGAGTGGCTCAGCTGAGGAGCTGGGCACAGGTGCGTGGGGTACCCGGAGCCCTGCCAGGACCAAGGACTGCCTCAGCTACTTTGGGGAAGGGCAGAGAGACCAAGGTGGGTTGTAAACTTGCTCCCTGGTCTTCATGGGACTGCTTCCCTGCGGTGGATAAAGGTGGCAGGAGCAGTTTGTTCCCTCCAGTGTCCCACCGTGTGACCTTGGATCTGGGCACTGGGTCACTGAAGGGTTTCGGGTTACTGAAGGGTTTCAAATGAGAGCAAGGAGGGGCTCCTTCATTCTTGGGCCTTCCTGGGCCACATGCAGGAGGTGGAACCTGGCAGTCTGGGTCTTTTGCGCCTCTGTGATAGGGAAGAGCCCGTTTGTCCTCTTCCCTAGAGGGGCCCTCACTGAGTAAGACTGGTCCTCTTGCCGTCCCCGCCACTGCCGGCCTATAGATAACAAAGCAAGCTGGACGCCTTGGCCTCCCAGCAGGGAGGGACCTCACACCAAGCCTTTCTGAACAGGGGGCAGCCTGACCCTGGGGACAAAAGCAAAGGTACCCGGGGCCACCTGGACAGCTGCCCAGCGAGGTCCCACACTCTCAGCACCTGCCCTTCGTTAACACTCGTGAGCCTGAGCCCCAACCCCGTGTGGCCCGCACTCCAGCCGCCTGGTTCTCTCCCTGGGGAGCCCACGCCTGCTGTTCTGTGCCCCCTCAACTCCTGCCAGCTGGCTGCTGTGCTGTTGCCATGGTGATCTTTGAGAATGTCAGTGGGTACTTGTTCCCTTCATCTCCACAGGCCAGAGCCTCTTGTGGGAGGCCCTTGGGTTGCTGGGCAGGCTGGGAACCATCGGAGGGTCAGAGGTCCTAAGGCCCTGGAGCCCAGACTGACTCTTGATTAATGGTGGGGGCTCCCAGGCCTCAGGGCCAGGAGTGGGGGGGCAGGTGCCAAGGACGGTCCTGGGAGCCAGACCAGAAAACAGTGGGGAGCAGCAACTGGGGACAGGGTGCCTGGGTTCCTAGGGCATTAAAGAGGGACTCCAGCTCTGCTCTGCCTCACTATGTGCTGAGTCCTGCCCTACTATGAGCTGCACCTTGCTCTATCTACTATGTGCTCTGTCCTGCCCACCTGTCTGTTATACCCCTCTCCTGTGAGTTCCAGAGTTCCAGAGCTAAAAGCTGTGTATCTAGTGTGAAGAGGCCATAGATCTAACAGTAACCAGTGTGGGCCAGCCAGTGAGGTTGGGGACCCTTATGGGCTCTCCATCGTACCCCAGGGTGCTGAGGCACAGAGAAGGCAAGCAGCTAACTTAGTGCTACAGAGAGACGGGGAAGAAGGTGCCTTGTCTGGGGTTGTCTCACTGTGGAAGCCTCTGGGATGGCCATTATAGAATGAACAGCTGCACGGCCCGGAATACAATGCTGTGTAGTCCTTCTAGGAGCTGCATGGGTCTCACAGGCAACCCAGAGATGGGCTGGGAGTGACTCCAGCTCCCAGGGAGAAGGAAACCCCACTGCATGGTCAGGGCTCCTCTGCCAGTGACGATGGGAGGGATCTGGGGAAGGCGGCAGGAGAGGAGGGCTGGTGAACCCCTGGCAGCACAGGACCAGGCCCCAGGAAGGGCTGAGCAAAGCCACCCTCCGGTGCCTGCAGAGGTAGGATGGCTTCTCAGGCTGGGCCCACCCCGGGAAGGCAGATAGCATCCCTCCAGTAACACACAGGGCTGGAACAGCCCTCTCAGTGTCCAGGCCCTGTGGTCGGTCACTCTGTGTTCACACGTGACTTTAACTTTAGAGACCTCAGTACTCAAACCAAACACACCAACTCACTGTGCTTCTCGAGAAGGGGCAGGTTTCCACAGCAACAGGCTAACTAACTTCAGGGCCTCCATGGTCTCCAGGGAGCTGCCTGGGTGCTGGGTGCTGGACCATCCTCTATGCTCTGCTTACTCGTGTGTACTTCAGGGCCCTGTCCTGGCCTTACCTTGATGTCCTGTGGCCGTGGGAACCCAGGGCTGTGGGCAGAAAGACTTTGGGGGGCCGGGTCCGTGCGTGGCCCTGTTCTCACTGGTCTCAGTGTATTTTTCTCAAGAGCATCCACGACCAGGCTTCCCGCTGCAGAACGAAAGGAGAGCGAGCCTGGCCTACATGTTGGGGTTCGCATCAGCCAAGAGCGAGCACAGCCCCCGGGAAATCCACCTGAGACGTAGCCATGCAGTCTTGCTGGAGATCCTTCATGCCGGCATAGTGCCGGTCACCTCCTCCCCTTTGCAGGTCAGGGCACCAAGGCTCAAGTGAATGACTTGCCAGTGGTCACATAGCTGGGGCAGAACCAGGAACTCCAGAACACGGACCCTTTACCACTGTGCTCCACCCCCCCACACACACACAACTGTCTCTCAGAAGACCCCAGTGCAGAGTCTGCTCCTCTGGAATGGTGGCTAATTGTGCTCTGTGGTTCTCAGACGCCTGCCCTCCCTGACAAGTGTCAGACAGCCTTCCTCTGCCTCCGCGGGCTCCCCAGCCTCTTGTCAGTGAGCCCTCTTTGAACACAGCTCCTTTTATCGCGTGGTGACACACGGTGGCAGAGGGCGACCCGGGCGAGATTGTCGGAGAAGGGGACAGGCCTGTGCCTTGCTCATGACAGCTAATTAGCGCACGTCTCTGTGCCAGCCTCTGGTGTGGCAGGCTTGTTGATGTGAGGCAGTCTGCAAAGGCTTCTGAGGAAGCTGGCTGTGGCAGCCCTGCCCGGGGCCATCCCATCAGGCCTTGCTGGTCAGAGGTGAGCAAGGCCAGATTGTCCTGGGCCTGGAGCCCACTGTGCCTATCAATGGCAGGTTCTAGACTGGCAGCTCCCCTGTGATGGGGACAGGGCTGAAACACCCCAATCCACAGAGAGTCTTGTATGTCTGCAGAAGTTAAGCTCGGGTCCTGACACACTGAGCTGCGCACAGAAAACAGGTGTCTGAGTGTCACCAATTCCCAGGGGCCATGAGCCCCATGCCACATATACGAGGAGCCACCTAGGCCAAGCCAAAAGACACCAGTCTCAGGGTCTCAGTGGAGGGCTGAGTCTTTGCACCCTGGCCATGGCGTTTGGGGTGCCCCATTCTTGGCTGTACTGAGAGTATTTCTTGTGTGGACTCTGACTGTTTGGAGTGAGAGGTTCCAGGCTGTGGCACTGCTCAGAGGGAAGAAGTGGTAGCTGCTGTTAGACCCAGGCCTGTCCCAGGAGCCCAAGGCTCCCCAGGCCAGTGGGGCACAGGACCCCATCCCAGGGGCTCCTCCCAGGAGGAGAAAGCTGCTGACTGCCTAGCACCTTGGGACTGTGTGCTGAGGACCTGCTCCAGCTGAGGTTCCAGGTTTGTCTTCTCTTGCCAGCTGTGACGTGGGGTTTACTAGAGAAACTGAGGCCTAAGGAGTGAGGGTGTTGGGGCCCCAGGGAGTGCTTGGCCTTCTCTCCTTCAGTCCCCACCACCTCTGACAGTGATCCAGACTTCTCCACTCACAGGGAGGAAGCATTGATGGCAGCTGAGGCCCATACCCAGGCTTGGCATTGGCCCCACAATGGCTCCATCCACCTACAGAGCAGCAGGCCTCCGCTGAGGGCTCCCATCTTCCTACCATCATCAAGGTGGTGTCTGGGTCATGCACACTTCACAGATGGCAAGACCCTGTGGGATATGCGTCACTGACTGTCATACCACAGGCAGAAGCAGAGCTGGCTCCCACCCCTGCACTTCTGCCTCTCTAAGGGAGGAGGGAGGAGCCTCCAGAGGGAGGGGCAGGAGGAGGCCCTGGTGGACACACCACTCTGTTGTGTGCTGACCCCTGTGCTTAGAGGCCCTAGGTAAGGACTGGCCTGGAGCCGTATGGATGCAAGCAGACTTACAGCCTAGAGCAGTAAGGATTCCCCCCACCCCCTCTGCAGGCTCCTTGTCCTGTGTCCCCTGCCTGCTTTGAGCATCAGAGCCTGAAGGGGTGGCACTGCTCTCTGCCACCCCCCCCCCCCCCCCCCCCCCCCCCCCGGCTTTGAGCAGCTGGCTCCTTCCTGCCTCAGAGCAGGGCCTGCGTCTCCTGGTCAGCTAATTATGTGGAAAATTGGAAGAAATTGCAGAAGCCACTGCGGGAAATGAGGTCAGGGCTGAAGGTTATCAGAGCGGCAGCGCTGGCTCTCTCCAGAGGCCTCCCTGCCCTGAGGCTGAGCTTGCAGCCCCCCTTCCCCAGCCAGCCTCCCAGCTGTCCCCCTCCCTCTCCTCCCCCACCGTAAAATCGTAAAATCCAGAGGAAGATGCAGCGGGCCAGCTTCCCTGCCTGGCCCTCTTGAGCCTCTTTTCCCAGCCATCCTTATTGCTCCCCCCTCCCCCCTCAGAGCTGGGGTGGGGGAGGGGCAGTGGCGGCAGAGGGTCTTGTATGTACACACATGCATATGTGGGACCAGACAAAGCCAGATCCCCACACACACCCTCAGCCCTGCCGAAGTGCTCTCAACACCCAGCACCCACTCGAACCAACATGTACTGAGAACCTACCGCTGTGCCAGGCGTTAGCTTGCCTTTCTTTCTGTACTTAACTATTTTCTTAAACACATCTGTGGTTTCCTTGATCTCCTGGTTGTTTCCCTCGCTGGACCAATTCCTCCTGTTCATCCCTCTGAACCCACCGTAGGCAGCTCCTCCTCACACACAGTCTGCAGTACGCGGACATGGCGGACATGTGCCTGTCATGTGAGAAGCAGCAGAGGTGGTTAAGCATGGACCGTGGGACCTGGACCATTGAGCTTGGCTAAATGGCCTCCCTGAGCCTCTATCTCTTCATCTACAAAAGAAACAGTGGAAGTGTTGCTATCCCTGGGTGTGGTGTGTGTGTGTCGTCTGTGTGTCCAGGTAGTGTTTGGGCCTTGGGGCTGTCCGTGGGTCAGCAGGGGCTGGCCAGCCCCGCATCCTACCTCCTCTCTGCTCCGGTAGTCAGGACATCTCTGTTCATCTGGTAGTAGTGGGTTCCTGGGGCCCAGCGCTCTCCAGGGAGAGGCCTTGGATGCCTTCTTCCAATACCTGGCATGGATGTGACTTTGAAGACTTAGGAGAGTTTGAGGCAGGAGAATCGCATGGAGTCATCCCTGGGAAGCTACCGTCTCCCGCTTCCTCCCCATAGTGACAGTACTAATGGGAGGGCTATGGTCACCCTTCAGGGACTGCTCACCCCACCCCCATAGCCTGCATTTCACACGGGAGCCCCCTCCCCTCCCCTGCAGCCCCCATCTCCACGTGGTCCCAGTTGGCAGTCCCAGTTCTCACAAGAGGAGGAGTTCAGTCAGGAGTGCAGTCTGGGCCACAGGCGCTCATCTGAACCAGTCTCCAAAGCTGAACCTGGTGTGGAGGAGGGAGCACTGAACCTCCGCCCAGGCTCTCTGGGACAGCATGGAGACATGGAGTGCAGCTGTCTGGGGACCATGGGGGCCTGGACGGCATCTGATGAGACTGCTGTGCCCTCTCCTTCCCCGTCCCCTCCATTAGACACCATCCTTGTCTGCTCCTCTGTCAGATCCCGCCGGCCATTCGCTGTTCTTGGGACTTGAGGACGCTGAACTGTCTCCTGTCATAGCTACCGGACATGGGAGCTAAGGGAAGAGACAGCTGTGCCTGTCCCCTGCTTCTCGTCACTTTGATTCATGACCAAGACCTGGGCGAGAAGGGGAGGGGCTGTGGGATCCGCCTGCAGAGAGCATAGCACAGGGCCCTGGATGCTTTGGAGCCATAGATCCCTGGTGAGTCAGATGGCCATGGCCTCCAGAACACAGGCCAGGGGTGGCGCCTGCGGCCCGGGGGGTACTCCACCTTTTTTTATACTTCTGTATTTAACGTGGAGGACAGAAAATGAGCAAGTGATAGAGATGGTAGCTTCTCAAGGGCTGTGGGCACCTCCCTGGGGACCTTCCACCATTCCTTACCTGGCAGAGTCCAGATGTCCTCCCCAGCACAAAAGAGGCAGGGAGGCAGCCACAACTGACTGGCCACGTTCAGACCGTGACCAGCTGTCGTCTGCATCAGTAGAAGGGAGTATGCCTCCGAGCGTGTGTGTGTGTGTGTGTGTGTGTGTGTGTGTGTGTGTGTGTGTGTGTCTTCTGTCTGTCTGTCTGTCTTAGGACCGAATTGCTCACACAACATCTCACCAGCTAGCATAAGGCCATTTTGGGGTGGGGGGGAGTTGGTGTTTGTTGAGCTGGCCCATTTTTAAGGACTAATAACTGAGACTCAAAAAAAAGGCAAGCGTGTGCCACAGCTTGGGGTTCAAACATGCATCCTCTCTGGACCTCCACATCCCATTCCAGTTCTATCGCACATCCTTCCACTCCGGGGCCTGGGGTGCCCCCCCGCAGGGCAGTCTGCAAAAGGGCTTCTTATGTGTTCACTAGTTCTCACCCCCACCCTGGCTTTCTGAGCGGCCCCCAGCTTTTAGCACCCAGCCTTCGATTAGAGCAGGGCCAGCCGGTGGCGGCGAGGCCTTCCCTGTAGGCTTATGTCAGGGACAGCCACAGTCTGAGTGCCCCCTCCTCCTGCAGCCTTGACTGTCTGAGGACCGCCCCAGTGTGGGGTAGAACCACCGCAGTGGAGCTGGATTTTCCCATTTGCAACCCTCTTCAGACATTTTCAGAATCTGGAAACAATTAAAGCGGCCCAGTGGGGGCTGATTGTACTCAGTCAAAGCGCCGGCTGTTGTATTTGTCAGATTGATGTTGCCCTGGGCTGGCTGCTTTGTTAGCACTCAGTCCTGCGTGGGGCCTTGGAGGAACCTTCGCACACTAGAGGGAGGGAAAATCCATCTACTAATCCTCAGAGGAGCAGCTCTGCCGGCTGGAGACACCATCGCCCTGGGTGATTCCAGGGTGGGCGAGGTGCTGGAGGAGGCAGAGAGTGGTTTCTAAATGGGCCTGTCTGGTTTACGAGACAGCCCATCCATTCTGGAGACAGAGGGAGAGATGGGAGCCACAACCTGGACCTGCAGGCCCCCTGGCTGGGAGAGCCGCCTGGGTTAGGATAGGCTGGGTGCCATTCGCTGGTCTCTTAATGGCTCATCTCAGCCATGAGGAGTCGCGAGGAGTCACTCACTGGAGGCCAGGTGGAAGCTGCAGGCCACCTCCGTGGACCTCTGGCTAGGTTCGGTCTGTGGCCCGGGCTTCCATCAGTCTTTTACAGGAAGCAGAAGCTGGAAGACGATGCCCCCCCACCTAAAGAAGCACCCTTTAGACACATGACCCCCCATGAAGTTCCCAGGGCTTCCAGCAGCGTGGCACTCCGGTGCCCCCCAGAGGACCTGTCCCAACACCCCGTGGACACTTCCTTCCAGCCTTGTGTCCGGGTCTCCAACTCCCTCTGCTCAGCCATTGGCTGTCTGTGGTTCTGTACAGCTAGCTCCCAGGCCTAGGGGGAGAAGGAATGTCTCAGGACAGCATAGGCTCAGGTCAGGGCCTGGAGAGGCCACGTGACCCTGCTGTGTCCCTTTCATTGTGTCTTGGGCATCTGAAACAGAGTCCCAACCCCAAAAGTTATCACCTTTGGTTTCTTGGTCACGGGAATAAATTGCATTCTGACTGAAGTGATCTTCATTCCAGGGGAGCAGCCAGAGACACCCCCCCAGAGCTTGGGGGACCCTGCAGCCAGGCCAGCACCTATAGATGCCTGCATAGAGACTTCCTCAGAACCCCAGGGTAGCTGGGCACATACTGTCCCTTGGCAGTGCCCCACCAGTGCAGGCATAGAAGGAGGGGCACACCCCTATAATCTTAGCACTTGGGAAGCTGAGACAGGAGGATTGACTCAAGTTCATGGGCTACTTAGGCTTTGTAGAGAGTGCCTCTGAGACCCTCTCTCAAACAAACAGAAGTGAGTGCAGTGTGGCCCAGGGTTCCCAGCTCTAGCCCAGGCCTGTTCAGACCCAGGCATGACTCTACCACAGCGTGGGTGCACCTCAAAGCATGACAGGGAGACGAAAGCCAGGCGCACACCACAGCCGTATGAGCCATGGACATGAAGTGCAGCTGGGGAGCGTGCCAGGAGCAGGGAGAAACCCAAGAGGTGCAGAGTTGCCTCCTGGGCTGGGAGAACGTTCTAGAACTGGGAGAAGTAGTAGTTGCATGACGGTGCCCATTCACTCAGTACTGCTGTGCCATGTCGTTGGCATTTCTAGACTGCCCACGTGACCTGGTGCGTTTCAGGGGAGAGTTGAAAACGGGGGTGGGGAGGAGTGGGGGGGCCTCTGGGGAGGTGGCTCAGCCAGGTGTTTGCTTTATGGAACTGGGTGGTGCTGGATTCCCAGCACCCACATAACGGCTCACAACCATTTCTAACTTCAGGTCCAGGAATGTGTTGTTCTCTTCTGGCCTCTGTGGGCACCATACACATATGGTTCTCAGACATACATGCAAACAACACATACACATAAAATAAAACTAAATCTTTTGTTTTTCGTTTCGTCTTTGCGAGACAAGGTTTCTCTGTTGTAACCCTGACTGTCCTGGAACTCATTCTGTAGACCAGGCTGGCCTCGAACTCACAGAGATCTGCCTGCTTCTGCCTCCCGAGTGCTAGGGTTAAAGGCGTGAGCCACCACTGCCTGACAAAGGTAAACCTTTAAAAAATATATATGGGCACAGTGGCATGCATCTTTAACTCTAGCGTGGCGAGGGGGAGGGGTGGAGACAGGAGCATCCCTGGAGCTTGCTGGCTAGCTTAGCTGACTCAACAAGCCCCAGGCTCAGTGAGAGACCCTGATTCAAGTAATGAGATGGAGAAGCGAGTGAGCCAGACACCTGATGCTGGCCTCCGGGTTCCACGTGCACGTGAACATGTGTGTTAGTAAGCATAAACATGTACGCACACACAGGAGGAAGGAAGCGTGCTGTCGTGTTTGTCGTGTCCCCATAGAGGTTGCCACACAGCCCTCCAAGGCTTGGCGCAGCGTGGAGCCCAGGGCTCCGGTGCCCACACCTCGCCCCCACCCCAGGGACATCCTCCGTAGTGTGATGAGCGCCAGGCAAGCTCCTCACTGGACCCCTGCGGCAGGCCCTGCCATCCCTGCGTCCAGCGTCCCTCGCAGGTGGGCAGCTGGGTCTCAGTCATGTTCCCAGGGCTCGGGTACCTGCTCTCCTCTCACCGGGGATTGGCACTGTCCCCAGGGCCGGGTTCAGGGAGGCCACTGTTGCACACCCTCCTGGCCCTCGTCAGTCCTCTGCTCTGCATTGTCTGTGACCTGCCGCCAGCGGCCTCTGGGCATAGCTTCCTGAGGCCATAGCTTCCTGTGGCCGTGCCCCTTCAGGGCTGCTGTCAGACCTGAGTCACACAGGCTTCTGCCGGCAGCCAAGCAAAGAGGAGACAGAGCAGTAGCAGATGCTGACCCCTGCAGAGGGGTCACTGCCTCCATGAAAGGAGGGTTCAAGCCTCACCTGCAGAGAGTTCAGTGGAGCGAAGGAAAATCCCAGAGGTCTGTCCTCAGGAAACCTGGGGGCTGAGCAGGGGTTCTTAAGATCCTGCCTCAAGCCCGGGGCCCTGACCCAGGTGCAAGCCCTGTGTGCCCAGTAGATGGCGCTCTCGCCCTGGGAAGGAAGCTAATCTGGGTAGGTGTGGATGGAGGGAGCAGCTGGTTGTGTCCCCTTTATTCTTGCACAGGTACCTTTGGTGACCCGAGGCAGAGCCAGAGAGGATTCTTCTTATGTACTTAGGCCTTGGATTCCATCCGAGCCGGGAATTGCTCGGGGACCGACCATGTTAACACAGCTGCACCCTGTGTACAGCTAAGCCACAGAGAAGGGGTCCTAGTAGGTTCCTTGGTGAGGTTCACCAAGAGAGCTGCGTTCACGTGCCCGATCCTGCACAGCTGAGAGCAGGATCCAATGCTGTAGGATAGCTGGAGGGCCTGGTAACTACTGGCTCTTGCTGGGAGCTTGCTTCATGTTTTTCAAACACCGTGAACAGGTTTCTCTATTTAATCTCCAGGGCTAGCACTACTGAAGTGAGGGAAATAGAGACACAGGAACTCCAGGGATGTGCTCTGGGATTGTCGGAGATACTATATAGTGGACAGGAAACTCAGCTCAAGCTGGGCTAGGCCAAAATTGTGACCCCATTTTACAGATGTGGAGATTGAGGCCAGCGCTGCCCAGGTCCTGACTGAGGTATGGTATTTGAACCTAGATGGGCCCACTGAGGCACAAGACCAGGCCCTTTCTTCTGAGCCAGAGGGTGGGGTGGGGTGAGAGTGGGGTTTAGTGACCCCTCATTCGAAGCTGGATGCTCCAAGCCCTTGTCACCAAGGTGCCTATTTTTGTTTGTGGGTTTCTGTACTTATTTTGAGTGGCGTTTAGGAAGAGGACATTGAGTTTAATACTGCAGCTTTGAAAAAAATAAAATCACTTGATCCAGATGTGATCCTCTGAACTACACAGCCGTCTCTGCAGCCCGAGGGGGAGTGTTTGAACCTGGGCTTCCCTCGGCTTCCTCTCATCTTGGAGGCCTGGCTGAAAGGTGGAGGTTTAAGGGAAGCTGGGTCCTGATGGGGGAGCTGACTGCAGGGAGGAGGCTGTGTCCTGACTGCCCCTTCCTCTGCAGGGTGGTGCCAGGGCCCAGCAGTCACTCTGTGCTCTGCACCCACGGATCTGAGGGTAGCCGGCTCTCCTCGGGCTCCAGAACATTCTAGTCTTCTGTCCAAGGGCAAGCTACCTCAGAGCAGCAGAGTTGTCCCCGCACAGCCTTCCAGCCCGTGGTCTGCTGAGGTGGACGGCGGGCTCTGCCAGGCAGATGGGTGAGGGTGTGCAGGTTTAGAGAAAGTTAGAGAAAGTGCACTGCACGGCGTTACTGCGCGCTGACCGACACCCTGGATGAGGCCTCAGTCCAGGCTGCTCAAATCAGCATGGAGGTTCCATTTCCACAGTTAGGGGGCATTGCAGGAACCCGAGGGGATTCATGGCAGACCCCACTGGGCCACATGGCTTCCTTTATTTGCTCAGTCCCTCCCCTAACACCTTTGTGATTCCATTGCAAAAGCTGTCACTCTTGCAAGCGTCTTCCCATGTGGCATGTCCTCTGATCACACTGCCTGAACATCTGTCTTTCTTGGGGAGCCCAACAAGGAGAGGTGGGGCGAACAGGCTGGACAGTGGGTCCTGCGGCCTGAGCTGGTGGCCAAGGTGGGTTGTCAGGGCCAGTGAAAACTGGGTCCCAGGCTGCCTGCCTAGGTCCTCCTGGAAGGGTTTGTCCCGCTCCAGGGCCACTGTGAGGTCACCTGGAGAGCGCAGAGCAGCCAGGAGAGTGGCCAGGCGACCCTACTGCCCTAGGCCTCTGTGTGAAGACACAGGAGTAGCCTAGGCCATGGCAGGCATACCCACCGCACAAAGAGTCCTTTGAGCACAGATGACGTAGACTGCCCCCAGCTGGAGGGCACTCCTGTCAGTCCTGAGTCCCAGGGGGCAGCTGAGGCCTGGGGAGTGAGAGGGTAGCCCTGCCAGGCCGCCATTCCTGGGCTACAAAGAACAGGCCACTCAATGGTGGCTGGTGGTGTTCGCATCCGCTTTCCAGCTCACAGCTGCAGCCTCAAGTTAATTAACCCTCCCAGCACCTCTCGGAAGGAGCTAATTAGGACTCAGATCTCCTCCGTGGGTGGCTAAACCAAGGCCCAGGGGGCAGAGTGAGGGAAAGAAGCGGAGCCTACGCTTCACATCCACACAGGCTCACAGCCTTGCATTGAGGGGCCTTCCAATTTTTGCTGTTTTCTTTTAAAACAAATATACACAATGCTCCCCGAATGGGGAATTTCAGGAATTGAGACTCTTCCAAACTGGTGTCCATAGGCAGCACTAAGGTGTAGTCCTGGTGGTGGTAGGGCAGTGGTGACCAAGGCCTCTGAAGGCTGAGTACTGGGTTCCTGCTCCCTTTGAACACAAAGCAGGAGTTCTAGAAGGGAGCTCAGTAGAGACCCGTCACCTGACCGGCCTGCTGTCGCAGGTAGTTCAGGTTTCTCTCCAAAAGCCCTGGGATCTTGAGCTGTCCAGTCTCAGCAGGACGTCACTCCTGCAGGCAGCTTGTGTTTGCAGTGGGGCAGAGATGCCACAGGAGTCTGACTTGGAGATAGTCACATGTTTTCACTGTTTCTTCAGCCTCTGGTGGGGTTGGCTGATGTCAAAGGCCCCCCCCCAACCTGGGGAGGGGGCTTGTGAAAGTTGCTCCACTGCCAAGACCTGGCCTGGCCTGGAGTTCTTGCTTATTCTAGGGGCAGAGAAGTCTCAGACTCCTGGTGTCAGCGGGGCGAGACAGCAAAGGTTCCCATGTCTGGTTGCTTTGGGACCCTGGAGGAAAGGGGACTTTACGACTGCTTCCTTGGTCAGATGCACCCCCAGAGCTTCAGTTTTCCACAGGCGATCATCATGAAGTAGGTTTCCCCCTTTCTGTCTGTCATGCTGTTCTTTTTCTTAATACCGAGGATGGAACCGAAGGCCTCATGCATGCTGGGTAAATGCTCTACCACTAAGCCATATTCCCTACCTTTTTTCTATTTTTATTTTGAAAAGGGTCCCACTGACTAGTTCAGACTCACTCTATAGCCTAGGCTAGCCTTAAACGTGTGGCCCTTCTTCCCTCAGCCTCCGAGAAGATGTGATCAAGGGTCTGTACCTGACACCATGCTCGTCTCTCTGTCCAGAGTCGTATACATTTTTCTGTACCAGGGTTTCCTGAGCCCAGGTACATGGCCTTGCCCACCATGACTGTGGATCTCTGGTTAAGAGCCATGGGACAAGGTTACCGAAATTATCTAGAGTTGCGTGTCTCATTAGCCCCACACCAAGTGGCCTAAACCACAGTCCTCATGGATCTGCAGGTTGGACCCAGGTTGGCCCTCTGCCACGTAAGCTGTCTTTTCCTGGCTGGTGTCCATCAGGGACCCTGGGCCTGTGCGTATCCCTGTGGTTGACTGGGAAGGTCTTTAGGGTCGCTCTCATACGATGGTGGAAGTCTGCTCCTGGCCACCTAGGCGGGTCAGACCCACAAGACAGCTGGCTTGATATCTCCAAGACCCAGCCTGGGGTAGCCAAGCTTTCCCTCTATCACAGTTCAGGTCCTTGGCCCACAGTGAGACCTCAGGAGCCCGAGGCAGCTGCCATGATACCTCTGAGACCCAGCTACCAATCCCTGTCCCATCCCACAGTGCTCTATGTTGGCCCCGTACCCCTCCACACTTGTCCTAACCCAGTGCCGAGGCCAGCGTGGCTGCGGGGAGAGGCTATGGCTTAGGCTCTATGACCGTGCAGCTCGGTGTACTCTCCGTGAGTCTCTGCCTTGGCCTGGGCTGCCGGTGACTCTGAGATCGGCAAGGCTAAGGGCTCAGGGTACCAGGCCAAGGTGATATGATCAGAATAGGTGTCTGAGGGCTCTACAGGATGTTCTTAGACACTTTTGCTAGGGTGGCTGCAGGGGACCTGCAGTCAGGGTCACCTTGGGCAGCCTCATGGGAGGGGGTGGGCTTGTGGGGGTGGGGGGTGGCGGCGACTGAACCACAGCAACAGCGGGGTGCTGCATCCAGACCTTGTTCTTGGTGTTTTGACTCCGGTCGACTCACATAATGAGCAAAGAAGCCTGCAGAAGAGACACCTCCCATTTCATAAGCCCATCTTATAGACCAGGAAACTGAGGCTCAGAGGCTCCAGCCATCGCCTAAGGGCACACAGCTAGGGGCTAGTGCAACTAAATTCACACTCGGGCACAGACAAGCATGGGCGGCACACACTTACGATCCCAGCACTCGGGAGGCGGAGGCAGGAGAACCGAGGGGTCCAGGCCAGCCTGGGCTACATAGTGAAGCCCTGTCTCAAAAAGAAGAAACCCAGTCGTGCTGGCTCCAGTCCACTCTTGTCCTCCTCTGCTGTGCTTGCTCTCTGCCCAGGTCCTGTGGGGTCCATCTTCTCATTTTTGAATCTCAGTTCTGCCCTGTGAGTCAGGGAGGGGGCACCCTGCTGCGGTGACAGGCAGCTGTGCGGCTTCCAGATGCCTGGCTCAGGGCGGCCCTGCCGGTCGGAGGCCTGGAGAACTGAGAGGCGGCAGGGCTGGTGCTGGCTGTCACCACAGGATGGCTCTTGGCGTATAATCACTTCCTACCGTGAGGGGACAAAGAACATGACAGGCAGAGGGATCGACAGAGGAGGTGGGAGAGCAGAGCCCCGAGGGGGAGAGGTCTCCCTTGGGGATGCCGTGGCCTCTGCTCACATCCACGTGGCAGGTGGCAGGTGCGAGCTGCGGGAGGGACACCTGAGTGCCACAAGCTGCAGGCCCCAGGCCCCGGGACTCTGTCCTCGCAGCATAAAACACAGGCTTTTCTTGGGCCCCAATTAAGGGTTGTGCTGATGGGTGGAGTATGAGGGAGAGCCTGCTGCCTGCTATTCTCAGCCCGCCTCTCTGGTGGGGGAATCATGGCTCACGGTGGGGAATGATTACAGAGTGGCAGCCAGTGTGGGGAGATGGTGGCCCTGGATGGCACAAAGTGGCAGGGTTGCCCCTCCTCCGCCACACGCACGCCACTGCCACCGCCCAGTGCCAGGGACCCACTCTCGGGCTCACAGGCCAGTGCAGAAGACCTGGCTGGCTTTTGCTTATTGGGCAGATCTGTGAGGATAGGCCAGGCTTTGAAACAGACAGATCTTTAAGCTCAGAAATGACAGCAATATTTTCAAACAGCCCATAATAATAGTTCCAGGTAAGAGTCCTCGAAGTGCCCAAGCCTGTGGATAGGGGTATGAGGTGAGAGTTACTGCCTGTCATCTTGAAGTGTCTCTAAATGCTGGTTAATGTTCTCTGTATGGTTTGTGGGTTTGTTGTTTGTGTTTGAGGCATGGTCTTACTGTGTAGCCCAGGCTGGGCTGGAACTGGCTAGCTCCTGTCTCAGCCTCCTGAGTGCTGTGAAGCTCGTTAATTTCACAGGGGAAATTTGTCACGTTAAACCCAGCAGATGCCAGAGACACATGACGGGTATCACTAAGGTACAGCGGGCGGCTCCGTGGGTCCCAGTGTGAGGCTCTGAGGTGATACGACATCACCTCCGGGGAGGCTGTGTTGTAGGCATTCGGTGAAGTGGAGGTCAGAGTGTTGCTCTTAGGGGACGCGGTTCTGCTTTGGTGGGTGTGGCTAGCCTCTCGTGTATGGGCCATGACATCAGCATCCCAGCTTGAGAGAACTAAGTGACTCACTTGGTCTTGCTGCAGTGAGGCCAGGGGACATGGCTACAGAACATGTCTGGCTGCCAGCATAGGGGTCGGTCCATGAGCTTCTGTTATGAGGACCCACACAGGGCCTTTGCACGTATCCGGGCAGGCAGTTGCAGCGGGGACAGCGCGAAGTGCTTGTGATGCCTGTCTTCTGAGAGTCCAGGGTCAGAGGCAGAAGGAGGGGCTCAGTCTGTCCTGCAGACCCTCCATCGAAGCCTCTTCCATCTGCAGCTCTTCTCTCTGGAGTGCATACCTCAGGTGAATGTGTGAGCCTCGCTCACCAGACCAGGTCAGTGGGCTTCATGGGACAGAGTGAATGTCAGCCATAGCCCGCTGTTAGGGACGTAGGGGACCTCTGTCTGTTCCCCTTCTCCTGGGTTCAGGACAGTTGGCCCATGGCTTGGCAACAGCCTGCTGTGTCTCTGCCAAGTGACTCACTGGAGATGGGAACATGTATTTGGAGGGACGTGCTAGCTGGCTCTGGGAAGTAAGAGGGGGGCAGCCATACCCGCAGGGTCAGCTCACAGCATCCCAAGTCCCAGCTTTGTCGATGTCATTGAGCTGGGGACCTGGCGGCCGGAAGATGAGCCCCAGAGGCAGTCTTTGCATGGGAGATTTTCTCCAGAGATCATTGTGAGGCCCTGGCCTGGGAAGCCGGGGTCTGCCGATGGCTTCAGACATGTCACTCGGAGCCCTGGTTGTCAGCAGCTCCGCTTGCCAGTGCTTCTTGCAGATGGTGTCCCATTCATTGATGAGTCTAGTGGCCCAGACTTCAGGCTGAATTGATTTGTTTTTTGAAAAATGAAGAATTTGGGCTGTGGGAGCAGCTGTTCTGATGGCACAGGGGAGGTGTAAGCCAGGTGAAGTTGTAGTGTCCGCTGGAGAGGCCCATTGGAGTCCCTGCGACTGTGATGATCTCCCAGGGTGCAGCGGCCACTCGGAGACCCCCGGATTGGTGAGACAACGGAAGGCCCAAGAGCACCCCTCACCTACGCGACTCTCCCCGTGTCGCGGGATAGGGATTAGCTGGCCGCGGCAGATGCGTGTTCCATGGCAGCACCAAGAGCTGGCTTGTGTGAGGGACCAGCTGGAGGCTGAGCACCGGGGTCTGTGTGAGGCAGATGGCTCTGTCAGATTTGGCTCTCGGAAATTGTGCAAGACACGCTTGGCAGGACTCTGTGGCCTGCGTTGCTGGGCCTCTGCTGCCCTCATAACCCTGCACTGCCTGTGCATGGCATTGTGGGTCTTATCTGGAAGTCCTGGAAACGGAGTGGCACGCAGGTCCTTCCGGTGATCACCGGCCATTCAGGACCAGCCTGCTCCCCACTTCATCTCCCCGCACTCACCTTTGTTTTTAGAACAGGGATTCTCAGTTGTTGCTCTGGCTATCCTTGAACTGTAGACCAGGCTGGCCTCGAACTCACAGAGATCCGCCTGCCTCTGCCTCCCAAGTGCTGGGATTAAAGGCGTGCTCTGCCACAGCCCGGCTCCTGCTCACCTTTTATCCCAGCTGCTTGTGCTGCTGTTCTGTGGACAGACAAGCCCCTACCCCAGGACCTCTTGCTGCTGGGCTTGCTTCCAAATGTCACTCAATCCCTCCCTGCCCTCCCTGCCATAATCTGTGCGTCCTTTCTTGTCCTCCTCATCTGAGACCCATCTTGGGACCCACTGCACTCCTCACTGTGCGTGCCTGACTCACCCCGTGTCACCCGAGGACCTTGTCTGCCCTCCGACCCTTGCCGAGCTCCGTGAGCCCTGTGGGCCCTGGGTTGGCTTACAGTAATGTCTGTATACAACAGGCATTCAATAATTGCTTGTGGGAGGGAGAAATGGGGGTGATCAAGACCCCAAGGCCCTCTCTGTGGTATCAGAAAATAGAGGCTCTGCCCTGCATTTTCTTCCATTTTCTTAGAGTTGGATGGACTCCCCAGGATGGACAGACAGACAGGTGGGTGTTTGGGCTCTCCACTTCACCCTGCCAGTGTCCCCAGTGGGCTAGGAAGATGAGTTTGGCTACAGGCCAGAGGCCATCCTGTTCAGGCAGGATTGAGATAGTCATAGTAGTTTCTGGCCTGGGAGCTCTCGTTTGGGGGGAAGACTTTGTCCATTTAGGACAGCAGAAGTCAGAGTGCCACCTGTGCTGAGGCGGGAATAGGGGATGTGGGGGAGGGGATGGTCTGGGATGGCTGCCTGGAGGAGCTGCTGGCCTTCCGGCTGAGTGTTCTGGTGGGACAGGAAGCTGTCATGTCCTGAGTGTAGAGCATGCCACTCTGCTCTCTAGCTCGTGGGACCTTGTCATCCGCTCCCCACTGGCATCTTGTTCTGAGAACCAGAAAGGGAGGCTGAGACCCAGAGAGGGCAGGCGACTAGCCCAAAGTGACACAGCTGGGATGTGAGAAAGTAGGACTCAAAGCAGGGCAGTGCTGTTGGAGTACCCACTGTGGAGCAAAGGGACTGGGCGGGCTAGCCTCTGCTCCCCTCAGGGGCTGGCTGCACTTTTTTGGGATCAGCTCTTAGATGGCTAAAGTCTCCTGAGATGGGGCATCCGAATGGGGGTGGGGGCTGAGGAGTAGATGCTGCCCCTGCCACGCAGCCGGCTGGTGGGGTGGCCGAGCCGACTGCCAGGGGCTTGTGTGGCTGAGGCCTGCAGAGGACCAGAGGCAGGGCAGGCACTTGACAGTGTGCGCCCATGCAGGGATACATATCACGTACATGCCAAAGTCACCAGCTCCTGGAATAGAAGCCAGAGAGTCGTGGCATGGGGCGGGTGAGAGGCAGGTGGGCCGGGCATGCTTTCTCAGCCATCCTTCTCAGGTGCTAGCTGGCTCCCGCACTCCACAGCACGGGCCTCAGGTCCAAGGGGCTTGGCAGGAACCAGAGGCTGTGTGCTACCTGAGCCAACCTGGACCCTGTCAGCACTGAAGATGAGACCCGGGTCTGACCCTGCTGCCAGGTCTCTGTGACACTTGGGCAAGGCCTGTGATAGTCAGAAACCTCAGTTTTTCTCTCTGTGAAATAGGAGTAGTGCGGGCGGGTTCTTTTGGACTTGCCTAGCATTCTCACCAGATGCCACCATGATCAGAATGACAGCATGGGGCGGCGGAGGGGGAGGTGAGAAGGGCTGAAGAAGGTTCTAGAAACCTGATGACTGTCAGAGCAAGTGGCTAAAACCTGACTTCTGGGTCTAGCACGTTGATACTGCCCTGTGCAGGAGGTGTCCCCTGTGCAGGAGGTGTCCTTGTGCAGGAGGTGTCCCCTATGCAGGAGGTGTCCCTGTGCAGGAGGTGTCCCCTGTGCAGGAGGTGTCCCTGTGCAGGAGGTGTCTCCTGTGCAGGAGGTATCCCCTGTCCAGGAGGTGTCCCCTGTGCAGGAGGTGTCCCCTGTGCAGGAGGTATCCCCTGTCCAGGAGGTGTCCCCTGTGCAGGAGGTGGCCCCTGTGCAGGAGGTGGCCCCTGTGCAGGAGGTGGCCCCTGTGCAGGAGGTGTCCCCTGTGCAGAAGGTGTCCCTGTGCAGGAGGTGTCCCCTGTGCAGGAGGTGTCCCCTGTGCAGGAGGTGTCCCCTATGGAGGAGGTGTTCCCTGTGCAGGAGGTGTCCCCTATGGAGGAGGTGTCCCCTGTGCAGGAGGTGTCCCTATGGAGGAGGTGTCCCATGTGCAGGTGTCCCTATGGAGGAGGTGTCCCCTGTGCAGGAGGTGTCCCCTGTGCAGGAGGTGTCCCCTTTGCAGGAAGTGTCCCCTTTGCAGGAAGTGTCCCCTATGGAGGAGATGTTCCCTATGGAAGAGGTGTCCCCTGTGCAGGAGGTGTCCCTATGGAGGAGGTGTCCCATGTGCAGGTGTCCCTATGGAGGAGGTATCCCCTATGGAGGAGGTGTCCCCTATGGAGGAGGTGTCCCCTGTGCAGGAGGTGTCCCTATGGAGGAGGTGTCCCATGTGCAGGTGTCCCTATGGAGGAGGTGTCCCCTGTGCAGGAGGTGTCCCCTGTGTAGGAGGTGTCCCCTGTGTAGGTGTCCCCTGTGTAGGTGTCCCCTGCTGGCCTGACTAGCCCCATCCCCTAAAGCCTGGCTAGTGGCAGGGAAGCCTTGGCTTTGGTCATTGGGCCTGGGCCACTCCAGGAGGAGACAAAGGTATAAGCTGTGGCTCTGAAGGAAAGGATTCGGACAAGGACAGACCCAGAGGTCTGGTGAGCAATGTAGGAGAGAACCTCTCTCTCAGGGTAGGCTGAGGAGAGGGCTGGTGTCCTACTGTGCGTGCGTGGGCGATGGGCAGCCATGGAGGGTGTATGGTGAGGTTCGTTCCAAGCTAGCGCCTCACCAGAGATGTAGCTTGGCCTGATGTCACCAAGGGGGTGGGATGAGCAGACCTCCATGAATGGCGTTGGATCTTCTCTTTCTTGTATAGCTCAAGGCTCCAGGACCCCAGCAGGGCCTGGTCCCTCCCCAGTCTCCAGCACCCAGCACCGCCTTCATCTGGCCCTGGTCTGTAACTGCTTCACAAGTGAGTCTCTTTCCTTAGGTGCTTGACCTGCAGAGAGCAAGGGACGCGTCATCCCCTCCCGTCACTCATTTGACACTGCCCATTCGTCCCAGGGCTGCCATGTGCAGCTACATGCAGCACACACCGCACAAGGATGTTGCCTGAGGTCCAGGCTGTACAGCGCACAGAAGGCCGTGTATCCTGGGGCTAGGGCAGAGCTCTTCCCCTCTGTGCTGTTCGGTAGTAACCCATGAGAACAGCCAGCGTGCACAAAGCCCTTACGGGGCGGAGACACACGGAAGCTGGGTGTGGCCTTGCATACGCCACACCGAAGGTTCTGGGTTACTTCCTGTTTTCTTACCCCGCGGCATCCTCTTCCCCCAGCAGCATCTCCAGTTTGCCCAGTCGCCAACGTGCGCCCCTGTGAGGGGACCAGAAAGCGCAGGTGTCCAGAGCAGTGATGTGTGTGTGTGTGTGTGTGTGTGCGCGGTGTGAGAGAGAGAGAAAGAGAGAGAGACTGGCAGCACTCTGCGCACAGATGAGGAAACTTAGGCAGCATGAGTGTGTCATTTGCCCATGTGGAGGCCTAAGCTTGACCTGGTTCTGGGGTGGAGGGGCAGAGTCAGGAAGCCAGGCTGCCTGTCCTTCCCGTCCATGAAGTCCCTGGCCTGGCCAGCGGCCACCTCAGCAGAGCGCCTCCCGGCCTGCTGCCTGGGCCGCGCTCTTACTTTCCTGAGGGAAATGGGTGGATGTTCTGGGTCCTGTCTTCCGGGAGCTCTGTTCTCTCCCGCCTTGGCCTGTGTGTTCTGCGCTGGCGTCAGGTGTTGCGGGAAGGGCTGCCCGCTCCTGCAGGGACTGCGTGGAGCTGGCTGCACGCTGAGGCCACTTCCCAGCCCAGCTCAGCCCCGCTCCTGGCTGACACGGCAGTGACCCCTGCGGGTCAAGGCTGAAGGGGTGGGTGGGGATCAGGAAGGAGAACCACCCCCAGGCTCCTCTGGCCTGGTGAGCCCTGGTGAGGCTCTGCCCCCCCACTGACTCCAGCAACAGGGCCTTTGTCAATCTATACAGATTGCCTGTATTCCCAGAGGCTTTACTCAGCTCTTGATCAAGGGCCCGCCGAGGAATGCCAGCGCTGGCCCGAGTGAGCGGACCGCCACCCTCGACTCGGGAGGGGCTTTTGCACGCACTGCAGTCTTTGTCACTTGCTGTGCAGCTCTGAGCAAATCACTTAATGTCTCTGAGTTTCTGTTTCTCATCTGTGGGGCAAGAATGGAGCTGGGTAACACTTCTGTTGTAATGGGTAAGCATTGTGATCAAGCAGCTTTCTCCTCGGTTTTGTGGTTGGCTCTGTCAAGGAGTGGAGGGTCTGATCGGATGGACTGACACAAATGTGCAGAGTCCTGTAACCAGCAGCCCTGACCGGGAGCCCCTCCGCAACCTGGGGTCAGTCCTCTGACGGGTCGCCCAGACTCGCAGCTGCAGGCAGCTCAGGACAAACTGCATCTCCTTCTTTACCTTTCTTTTCTCCCTCCTTACTTTGTGGTTCTGGGAATTGAATACGTTGTCCATTTCCAGCAAGCCCTCTTCCTCCGCCCCATCCCTGGCCCACTTTTCACATTACATTTGAGACAGGATTTCATTAAGTAGCCCAGGCTGCCCTTGAATTCACTCTGTGGCCCACGCTGGCCTCAAACTTACAATCCTCCTGCCTCAGCCTCCCAAGGAGCTGATTGACAGGCCTGTGCCACTAGGCTCACTTCTTGCTCTCCGATGCTGCTGGCTGCTCATGGCGCTCGTGGCTTAGACCCTCGCTCTGAACTCTGCCTCTGCAGATGTGCACCCTCCCTCTGTATATCTTCAGGAGGCCTTCTTGTCTCTCTGTCTTTTGCATATATACCCATGTGCTTTCTACGCACGGGACCTCAGAGTGCCCAGACCCTTGCGTACATGTTCAAGACCCCAAAGGTGCATGTCCCTGGTGGTGGCGGTGGTCATCGGTCTTTGTCGATAGTTGAAGTGAATGAAATCCACAAAGCAGAAGCGTCAGTGTCCCACTCGCTGCTCGGGGGTCATGAGATGTCACCTTGTGTGTGTCCGTCCCTTTTGACTGGCTCTCCTCACTCCAGCCCTGTTGCATTAGTCAGAGTGCTGGGGCTGGTGGCTCCCGTGCCTCAGTCCCGGGGCGGGGGCTGGAAACCGAGTTAAGAGGCCTGCAGACCCGCGTCTGCTGGGAGCGCCTCTGGTTTTTCAGAATCCTCAGTGCCAGCGTGGGGAGGGACCTCTCAAGCCTCTTCTCTTAAACCTCCTTGAACTACCCGGACACCCACACGGAGCAGCAGTGCCAGCTGGGAAGAGCGTTTGAGGTGCACGTGTCTGTGGTGAGGTGACAGAGCCATTTCTGAGCTGGCACACGGGGATCAGGGCCCCATCCCTCCTGACTGTCCCTCCGCCCACCGTCCGATGTCGCGATGCCGGCAGGGCTCTGGTAGTTTCCTGAAAATGTCAACTGAGGAGCGTATGGCCGTCACTGTCCCTGTGTTCCTTACCGCTCTGTGCCCGCGGTCCCCCCACACTGGGCCGACGCCGTGACTCTGGAAGGCTGCTTCTGTCGCTGGAGTCGCCAGGATCGGAGCCTGGGTTCTAGTGGCCCTAACAAGCCAGGTGCGGCCTTCATCCCCAACACACCAATCAAAGAGATGACTGACAGTGAAAAGCAGAGAAAGATTCATCCGCTGTGGCTGCAATGGAAGGGGCCGGTGACACCCCAGCTCACTCCCCTGAGTCCATCTTGGGGGTCCTGACGTGAGGCTTAGGTTTACTTAAAGGATAAGCAGTAGCTAAGCAGATCTGTGAGGGTGTGGCCCCGCCCATTACTGACCTTGATGTCTTGGCCCCCGTTGTTCCCGTGAGGTGGTCTGACAAGCTGTCAGAACTGTGTGAAATCTCTTCCTAAGAGACAACCTCCTTCTCTGGCTGGCACCGGGCTTCAGCCCTTTTCCTTCTCCCAGTATGAGACTCCTGGGAAATTCCAGTTCCTCAGGGCCCATCGTTTCAGCAATCTGGATAGCCAGAGAGAGGGCTAGAATACCTCCATTCCCGCGCAGAGAGTCACATTCTGCTCTAGTTTCCATCTAACTCTTTTGATGCTTACCCTGGCAGGAAGGGACAGTCATTTGCTCCACTTGAGAGTCTGAGAAACTGAGGCACAAGGTCATTAAAAAGCTTGCTCTGGAGAGTTAGAGAAGGACAGCAGGTGCCTCTGCCCCTGGAGGTCTGATGGTATGCACACACCCAGTGCCATGCGGCCTGCCTGTTGCCTGGGCTCCCTCCTCTGATCTCACTAGTACCTCCCAGGCATGAATTGTGACTGTCATGAGGCCTGGGGGAGTACTCAGGAAGCCCTTGGCCAGCACAGCAGCGTGGCGGTGGTGGTGATGGTGGTGGTGGTGGTGGTGGTGGTGGTGGTATCCAACCATGGGAAGGTCTACTGGAGGGGTGTGAGCCTGTAGTTTCCAGCATTCCCTCCAGGGGGCGCTGAAGTTGCAGGAGTGTCTATAGACAAACCCTGAATACTCAGGGCTGGAAGCCACAATGGCCTGCAGGGTGACCTTTGGAGGAGCAGGAGACCCTGGACACAGTGAGGATTGAGCTGGGGTGTGCTGAGGCATGTGCAAGTCTAAAGCATCTCTCTAAATATCGCTGGGCTTTAGTGCCACAGTTCCCAGTGCTGCCTGACACTCTGTCCCGTGTAGACGCAGCCCAGCTGTGGTTTCCCTCCTCTCTGTCAGTGCAGGTCACCCAGGCACTGCCTCCCAGCTGAAGTCAGTGTCCGAACGGAAGGGTGGTGGGCCAGGAAGGAGCTCAGATGAGCTTCATCTGCTGCTTTTCAAGGCTGCTGGGCCACAGCTCCTGCAGTGGTAGCGCAAGATGCCTGTGTACTGGCTGGCTTTTGTGTCTACTTGACACAAGCTATAGTCATCCGAGAGGAGGGAATCGCAGTTAAGAAAATGCCTCCATAAAATCGGGCTGTAGGCAAGCCTGTAGGGTATTTTCTTAATTGGTGATTGATGTGGTATGGCCCAGTTCATTGTGGGTGGGGCCATCCCAGGGCTGGTGGTTCTGAGTTCTACAAAAAGGCAGGCTGAGCAAGCCAGGGAACAGCACTCCTCCATGGCCTCTGCATCAGCTCCTGACTTCAGGTGCCTGCCCTGTGTGAGCTCCTGCCCTGACTTCCCTCAGTGATGGACTGTTACCTGGAATTATACGCAGAATAAACCCTTCCGTCCACAGTTGCTTTTGGTCATGGTGTTTCATCACAGCAATAGAAACCCTAACTAGGACAGAAGGTCACTTTGCCAGGTGGTGGTGGCACACACCTTTAATCCCAGCACTCAGGAGGCAGAGCAGGTGGATCTCTGAAGCCAGCCTGGTCTACAGAGTGAGTTCCAGGACAGCTAAAGCTACAACAGAGAAACCCTGTCTCAAAAAAACAAAGCAAAATAAGAAAGACAGCATGTCACCTGATCATGTTGAATTGCAGATCTGAGCAGAGCTGGGACTCTGCTTTCCTGACACTTGAGGTGACAGCTGCTGTCTGTGTCTCTCCCTCCTTCAGCTCTCCACAAACACTGGGAGGCCCAGCCCAAGGCCTGGGGGAGGCTTCTAGGACCTGGGATGTCTTCTTATCTCCTTGCTTGTCTGAGGGAAAGCTAGGTGCCTGCATGCCCACCTCTGTCTTAACAGAGGAGAAGCCAGGTGAGCACCAGTCAATGGGGGACTATGTCTGTAGTCACCTGGCTCGGGGCACCTGTCAGTTGCCCTTGCTTTTAGGGTTCAAGAAGGGCCTGTCACATGACCTGGTCTATTCTGCCCTGCAGAAATTAAAGTTTAAATATTGTACTTAAACTTACTTGCTTACTATATGAAGACATATAACATAAAATTTACCCTTTTGGCCATGTGTGCAACATGGGAGCAGAAATTCATTTGCTGAGGACAGCCCACGCCTCTGTCTGGTTCTCAGACGTCACCCTGTCCCAGCTCAGCATCACCCTGCCCCCACCGCTCCTGATATGCAAGCTTACTGCCGTAGTCAGTGTTGTATCGCTGTGAAGAGACACCATGACCACAGCAACTTTTATAAAGGAAAGCATTTAATTGCGGCTGGCTGACATTTCAGAGATTTAGTCCATTATCATGGCGGGAAGCTTAATGGCACATAGACAGACATGGTGCTGGAGAGACAGCTGAGAATTCTACATCCATATCTGGAGGCAACAGGAAGAGAGAGACGCTGGGCCTGGCTTGAGCTTCTGAAACCCCAAAGCCCATCCCTAATGACACACTTCCTCTAACAAGGCCACACCCACTCCCTATGAGCCTGTGGGGGCTATTTTCATCCAAACCACCACACTTACTTTCTTTTTTTAAAAGTGTTTTATTTTTTGAGTCAGCATCTCATGTAGCCCAAGCTGGCCCTAAAGTCATCATGTAGTTAACGATGCTGATCTTGAACTCCTGATCATCTTGCCTCTGTCTCCTAAGTGGAGGGGTGACAGACATGACCATACCTGATTCGTGCAGGGCTGGAGATGGAACCCAGGGCTTCACACATGCTAAGCCAGCAGTCTACCGATTCAGCCCCAGCCCCTGCTGCTCGGCAGCCCTGGAAGGGCTCATAAGCTTTGGCTTCGGGATCCTCCTCCTGAACCTTGCAGGGACTGGCGTTACAGGCCCTTGCTACCACGTCCTCATCAAATTTACTTCCTGTCTTTACCTTTGGCCTCTTATGGATGTTTCCTGGCAACGGGATCTCATACCCCTGAGTATCTGATTTCTTTCACATAGCATCGTGTGTTCTGGGCTCATCAGTGCTGTATAAGGTCAGTGTTTTACCTTTCTTGTGGCTGACTAGTGTAGACGCATCTGGCTTGCCATCTCTCGAGTTGCATCTCCTGAGCCAGGCTGTGGACCAAGCATTCCCATCCCGTTCTTGTGCTGACACCAGCCCCCACCATGCTGTGTGTGTGACATGTCTGGGATTTTATAAGTTAAGCATCTTGGCTATGGCCCCCTCATAGTGTGCGCAAGCTGGCCTTCACCCAGTCCCTTGGACAGGGCCTCCCAGAATTTGGGAGGTGGTAAGACATAAGAGAGGGAGACATAGCCAGATACAGCAGGGAGCCAGCTCTGACATGTCTTCAAGGCTGTGCCTTGTGCATGGGATGGAAACACCCCAGTGGGACTGGGGTGCTGCCTCCCTGTCATGGTTCCAGCTAGGAGCTCCAAGATAGCCCGGACCGTCCTGATGCCCCTGGGCCTGGCTGGGCCCCTCTCTTTTCCTCATGGTGTTTGGGTGTGGAGTGGCTGCCAAGCCTGCTACAGGAATGTCCACCGTTAAATCTCCCAGGTCTAGCTCAAGTTCTGTTTTATGAGCCATTTGGGTCCAGCAAAGTGGTACCCTCCACGGGGAGAGTTTGCTCAGAACCCGGGCAGCTGGCCGAAGCTGCCTCACTCTGCCCAGAGGCTTCAGCGAATCCTGGAGGTGGGTATAGAAACCCCCAGAATAGGCAGAGCCTGGGCTCAGGGACACCCACAACTACTGGAAAGCACCCTCTCCTGACACCTGCAGGTGTCCCCAGTGGGAGCAGGCACCTAAATGAAAGGGTGAGGGTGCATTAGGTGTCTTGGGGGAGCATAGAGGGAACACTCCGAAGGGAGGTGCTTGGCAAACCCATCTTGGTTCCTATGGGGACAGCAATGTCTGAATGACATCTTCCTCTGTATCTCAGTTACTGTCAGTGGCATGGTGGCCCGCTCTGGCAGCTCTCCCCAGGGTTCCTCCCAAGTCAGGGCAGAGGGTCCCTTGGAATGTGATCATCCTTCCAGCCTGTGACCCAGGCCCTGGCTTTCAGGTCCTGTTGCATGAACCTAAGCCTCAGGACACAGGACCGTGCCGTGCCTGCCTCCAGACCTGGTCTGGGAGGCCGAGCCTGCCAGGACCCTCTGCAGACCCCGTGCTCCATAACGAGCTGGGGGCCCCGGCAGCTGCCCTGCCTAGTTCTCTAGAGGAAAGCCCTGTAGAACAGAGCTTGTTCTGGGGCGGCTGCCTGCCCACACATGTGCTCAGCCGTGGCCACCCGACATCTCAGATTGTACTCTTCCAGTTTTCTATCTGAATGCCGTGTGTTGGGGTGTGAGGGTTGGGAAGAGAAAGAAGAAATGAAAGAGAAGGAGGAGAAGAGAGAGGGAAAGGGAGAGGGAGGGAGGAACTGCTTGAAAACACACTCTCATCTTCTCCCCAGCAGTTCAGCTTTCAGCATCCCCAATTAATCATTATTAATTTAATCCAGGATGACTCAGCCACGTTCTGACAGAGACCAGCCAAGATTTATCCCACCTGTTCAGGAACGACCTTATCAGAATTCAGTGGGTGGCCACTGCCTGAGCGAGGCCCTCACGGATGTGTCTGTGGGGATTTACTGAGGCCAACAGCTTTCAGGGCATCTATGCATCATCTCGGGGGGCTGAGTCGGACTGTGGCTGCAGGACAGAACGGCTACGACTTCCCTCAGGAGCGGCTAGGGAGGGGCCCAGGAATCTACGTTTTTCATAGGTGCCCTGGCAGGTGGTGGGGGCGGGGGCTCCTCTTAATCCAAGAATGTGTAGGCTCCCCAAGGTCAGCTCTCAGCTTCCAGTAGGAGGCAGGCAGGCAGTGTTGGCTGCTTTAACAAATAGTTTCCCTGTCAGCAGTGGTTCCTGCAGGGAGAATGTTTGTATTTTTCGGCCAGGCCTGGCGATTCAGGCCTGTAATCCCAGAACTTGGGGGGGGCTGTAGCAGGAAGATCGAAAGTTTGAGGTCAGCATGGGCTACAAAGTGAGACCCCGACTCTAGTGGGGTTGGAGAGATAGCGCTCTTGCTGCAGTACTTGCCACTAAACATCAGGCCCTGAGTTCGATCCCCAGAGCCCACGTGAGAAGGCTGGGCATGAGCTATGTGCCTGTCATATTGGCAGTGGTGAGGCAGACAGGAGGACTCCTGGGGCTCTGGGCCACCCAGGCTAGGCTGCTTAGCAAGTTCCGGGCCACCAAGGAAGACTATGTCTCAAAACATAAGGTGGATAGCTCCTGAGGAAGGTCCCCAGGGTGACCTCTGGCTTCCATCTGTGTATGCACATGTGCGCGAACATAGACAGACACACACGCACCTTGAGCCAAAAAATATATATATGTATATGTGTGTGTGTGTGTGTGTGCATGCGTGTGTTCTTGATGAAAATTGTGGCCAAGGTGGGTCCCAGGGCCACTCCTGGGCACTGTCCCTCCTGGGTCTCAGGGTTCCCACTATGCCCCAGCTGGCCAGTGATGCGGGGAACACAGGCAGTAGTGACAGCTTGCACCCATCCTATGTGGTAGGAGATGCCGTGTGGCCGTGTCAGAGAAAGGAGAGAGACATGTTTGGTGCATACCAGCTGTCAGAGACCAGGCCTCGCTGGGCACCCAGCACGTACCTGGCAGTCAGGACTGCTAGCCAAGTGACCAGAGCTTGCCCCATGGCCTGTGACCTTGTCCCTGGCTGTCACTTTGTCGGACCATCTGCGTCTCCAGCCCCAGTTCCAATCATGTAGAGATCAGTGCATGGCCGGGAAGTGGGTCCATCTTTGGGTTTCTCTGCTGAGTCACACCCATCTGTTCTACCACGGAGCTGGCTGGGTGTGGCTGCCCTCCGGTGGTCAGCAGAGGTGCTGCTCCTTACTATCTCCTGCATGAAGCCCTCCCTGCCACCAGAGGGCGCAGGAGTGCCCATCCTCTGCATTGAGCATGTGGTTTCAGTGGTCTACATGGGCACCAGGCATGAGGATGCTGTTACTTAACAAGAACCTGCTGTATATCAATGTTGATACCTGGACTCATTCCTTGGACCCTCATAGCATCCCTGGGTGCCACACTCAAGTTGCTCCCATTTTACAGTTGTGGAAACTGAGGCACCAGGAGGCGCTGGTGCCTTCCAGGCAAGAGCCATGGGGCATGTATGTGCGGAGGAGCTGATGGTATGTTGGTATGCATCTGTAGCTTGTGGCTTTCTGAGGAGCCTGGACGCTGGTCTGTCTAGGTGAGGTAGGAACACCCATGAGGTCAGGAGGCCTCCCTGGAGCTGTGGGGAACTGCCCCCCCCCACACACACAGCCTACTGCTAAGTGGAAGCTTTTGTACCCATTTATTAAGAGTTGACCCCCATGGCCAGGTGTGGCGGACACAGGAAAACAAAACAAATCAAAACTGTAGTAGTTACTTTTCTCTTTGCTAATCTGACAAAAGTGACAGGAAAGGAAGGGTTTAACTTGGCTCACAGTTTGAGGGTACACAGTCCATCATGGCGGGGAAGACGTGGCGGTCAGGGAGCGGAGAGCGACGGAAGCCGGTGCTCAGCTCACCTCCTTTTTAATTCAGTCTGGGACCCCAGCCCATGGCACAGTGCTGTCCTCATTCAGAGAGGCCTTCCCTCCCCAGTGAGACAAGAGACTTCCTCACAACATGCCAGAGACGTGTCTCCTGGGTGGCTCTGATCCTGTCACGTGACAGTCAATAGTAACTGCTATGAAGATTGATCCCAAAAACGGTCTCTGAGAGGAAGCCCCTCTGGATACTCCTGAACATCCCAGAAGAATACATACTTTGCTTAGCCTGTTTGCCCAGACGCTAATCCAGCTACTTTGGAGGCAGAGGCAAAGGGATCATGAGTTCAAGGCCTGCCGGGATAACTTGGACAGCTTACTGAGACTGTCTCCAAATATTATAATAATAATAATAATTAATAATAATAATAATAATTTAAAAATGACTATAGTAGTTGTAGTAATTGTAGTAATATGCCTAGTAGATGTGAGGCCCTGGGTCCAATCCCCCGTATAGGGACAAAAAACAAACAAACAAAAAAACAAGGAAATTCCTGTGCGGCTGGCAGGATAGCCTAGTGGATGGCGTGCTCGCCTCAAGACCGACACCTGAGTCCATCCCAGGACCCATGTGTGGAAGGTGGGATCTGACTCTGGGTTGCCCTCTGCTCTCACAGGTACACGGCGGCGCACGAACACGTATGCACGCCACACAGATAAGTGAATGCGTAAATAAACAAACCAGTGTAATTTTTTAAATGACTGTGTTTTCACTGGCACGGGCAATGCTGTCTGGTCCGCACGGAGCCTTGACTGCTGTCTACTCCCGTTTAGTCTAAAGCAGAAGATTTAGACCAGAAGCCGTTCTGGAGTCACCAGGTCAAGCTCAGCTTCTTACATCATATGTTGCTGCTATGGTGACCCACAGAGGAGGCTCGCAGCTCGGCCTGCGCGGTCATGGGGGCCGTGGCAGCATCTGGGGCATTCGGGCTTTGCCAGCTCAGGGCCTGTGGTGGCGCAGTGCACCCGCCTGGTTCTGTTTGGTGCCGGGTCACAAGTACAGCTGACCTGGGATCAGCATTCGACTGCAGGCCAGGAGACTGCCTTTGTGACCAGCCCCTGGTCTTAGCTGCCTTTGGATCGGTGAGGCTTAGAGTTGTAATGATGGCCAGCTGGGCGAATTCAAGTTCACACATAGCTTCATTCATTCATTCATTCATTCACTTGCTTTTTGAGTGCTGAGGCTGCGGCCCTGGAACCTTGAACGTGCTGGCGCACGCTCCCCACCCAGCCTTTAACTGTCTTGCAAACGTGGAAAAGAGTCTGTGATTGTAGCTCAGCTGAGAGAGTGCCCACCTGGCGTGCACAGAGCTTTTGGTCCGATCCCTGGCACCCCATTAACTGAGCGTGGTGGTGCATGCCTATGAACCTAGTGCTGGGGAGGTGGGGGCAGGCCGCCCTCAGCTACATAGCAAAGTCAAGGCGTTACACAAGAGCCTGCCTCAAAAGCAAAGTAGAAAGAAACTGGTGAGGGGAATTTCAGAGCGCACTGACCTGGCATTGCCAGTGCTGCCACCGTGGGCATCGGGTCTGTGGCCTCCTGCTGCCTGCTGTGCGTGCCGGAAGCAGCATTCCCCCCATCAGGGCCTGTCCCTCCTGCAGCCCTCTGCAGACGCTATTGAGGATGAATGTTCTGTTGTTCACCCCTGCCTCCAAGCTGGCTCTCGGGGGCATGTGTTGTAGAGCCGACTGGCAGACAGCCCTGCGAGAGGCCGCGGATGGGCGGCTGGCATCCTGGGGTGGGGGACTCCTGGGGCTGGGCGACACACCCGAGAAGTGTCTATTGTGCCCGGCAGCTGATGTGGCTACAGCTGGCTGAGGAGTGGCCACCCCTCCCTCGCCCACCCTGGGCTCAGGAACAAACATCTCTTCTTACAAAAAAATAAAAAAGGGGAACTGACAGGGGTCACGGCCGAGCTTTCCACATGACCTGCCAGGGAACAGAGCGCGTCTTTGTTAATCCAGCCGCCTGTCAGTCGGCCTCTGAGCTGCATAAGCCACTTAGCACAGCCTCACCCCTGACCCGCCTCACTGTCCCTGCTGGCCTGGCACTCCCAAGCCCTGCAGCGCCTGGCCTCCCGCCAGCTGCCCCGCAACTGCTCCCGAGGCCCCCATGCCTCGCTGGCCCGCCATACAAGAGGAGACCCTGGATGGTCTCCCCTGGAGCTGTGGCCGCCGGGGTCCTGGCCGTCTCCAAGATGGCAGTAGCAGCCAACGGCCCCTCGGAGGTTGTGGAATGGAAGTGTCCATAGGGGTCAAGCAGCCACTGTGCCCTGAGGGAACACTGTCACACTGTCCACCCCACCATCCGCGGTCATCCTCACCCTGGAGCTGGGCTCCTGTCTCCCTGAGTCCCTTGTCCTGCCTTGTTGCTTGCTTTGATTCCCAGCAGGACACCTGGACTCTGGTTGTCTCCCAGGGGTTCAAGCTGTTCAGTTTGGGGCTGAGTGTTTTCAGTGCAAGAGCCCAGAGGAACTATTGACCAGTATAGCAGATCTGGCCAGGGCCCAGTGCAGGGCTCAGTGGGCCTGGCCTTGTCTTCCCTCGGTCCTCACTGCGCTACACTCTGTCTCCAGCCGAGTGCTAGCTGGGGCGGGGACAGTGAGCAACACTCACTGGATTTAGGGTCTACCCAACTTTGTGCTACTCTTGTTCGCTTGGTGACATCTGAGGGACTCTCCTTCCAGGTCCTGCGGACATGAAATGGGGCCAGTGTATCCAGGAGATCTTGTGGACTCCAGTTGACACTGGCCATCTGATCAGGGGTAGCCGGGCCCTCCTGTCCCCTCGCTGTCCAGGACTGTCTAGGCCAAGACATTAGACTCTGGACAGGTATGCCCAAGGTGCCCAGGACAAAAAAAAAGAAGCAGATCTCAGACCATGGGGTCCATGGGTCTGTGGGGCAGCGGTCTCCCTGAGACAGAAGGAGTCATGTCTGCCAGATCTCACAGAGGCCTCAGGGCCACCTGAATGTACAGTGAGCCCCTCATTCCAGCCTGCTGTGCAGGCCTGAGAGAAGCTTATGGTCCCAGAGGGCTCTCACAGGAGGGGAGAGGCAAAGTCCAGCCTCCCCGTGGGTAAAGAGATCCCCAGACTCTACTGCCATGGTGAGGTATCTGTGGGGATGGGATTCTTGTCTGTCTCTGCTCCCCCTGCAAAGCCGCGTCTTCCCTAGCCTGTCCTGTGAACACTGAGTTCGTGGGACGAGTTCTCTGTGGGTCTCCCTGGGGCTGAGCTACCCTCCCGGGGTTCACCTACTGATGAATATACTCCTCAAAGCCCGCGGTGGCTTGCCTAATCCTCAGCCCACGGTCTGGAGACCACCCTAGTGGAAGTCTCAGCGTGGCCTGCCCCACTGGGTGGCAGCCAAGCCAGCTCAGCCTTCTCCCCCCTGACAACGGGTCCTTTCATGTTGCCCCAGGAAGCCAGCAGTCATTCTGCCCCGACTCCACTTCCCTTCCTGTCCCCTCCCTGCCCCTTTCCAAGAGGTCTTCCTGCCTGCTGGTCACTCTGGGACAGCTGGCAGGACATCGGCCAGAGGAGACAGGGAAGCAAGGGTTCTGGGGCCGATCGAGGGGTGCACCATCAGGACATGCTGGCAGGAACGCATAGGGCACTGTCTGATAGCCTTGGGCAGCTCTCATGGCCCAAACCTGGCTTCTGCCTCCCTCCAGCCCAGGCTGAGTAGTCAGTATGCACCCTGGGCCTGCCGGACCCTTAGTCATGCCCACCTGGGGTGGCGGGGTGGAGAGCTTGAGGGACCCAAGATATAGGAGCAGGTCCTAGGATGCTGTAATAGTGTGCATATCTCAGCTGTGCACATGTGTGTGTGTGTGTGTGTGTGTGTGTGTGTGTGAGAGAGAGAGAGAGAGAGAGAGAGAATGAGAATAGAGGAGGAAGGTGTCCTGTCAATCATCTGTCTTATAGTTGCGGCCCGGGTCCTGAGCCCCACAGTGTACACACCACCCAAGTTGGAGGTCACAGATGCTCTGCCTCCCAGCATCCTGGGGAAAGTTCTCAGGACTTGGTATTTAAATTGGCACCTCACAGTGGCTGCTGGACAGGAAGTTAAACTCAGCCAGTGTCCTGTGAAGGATGACCCAAGATGCAGGAGTCAAGCTCAGGCTACCTGTAACACGTGAGGCCTCCCACACGTGGACACACACACACACACACACACACACACACACACACACACACACACACGTGGGTGCATGTGCTACGGACATGGGCTCCTCCCTTCTCTCCCATCCCCTGCCTGTGCACTGCTCCAGGGCTCTTCAGCAATCTAGGAACAGCCACCTGCCCATCCTCAGCTTCCGGCTGGCGCTCTCTCCCTGCTGTATCTCATCTTACCTCCCGGGCAGCTCTCCTGAGGGCCAGCCTGTCGCTATCTTCTGGGGCATCTGCAAGAGACTCCGCTGCCTGAGGGACCCGTTCTTCCTGACTCCAAAGGCCCCTATCTTGATCGAGCCACAAACTGTCCTGGCCCTTGCATCTGCTGAGGCTAGTGAAGGAGACATTTAGGATGGGGGGGCGGGGCACCAGGCACATGTCCAGGGCAAGGCAGAGGCTGGCTAAGACCCTTATTTGGTTAGAGGGCCCCAGGAGAGCCTGCTGTGCACTCTATGGGCACTAGCTCCCAAGGGACCCGTCTCTGGCTTCAGGCACCCAGGCAGCCTCTGTGGGGTGAGCTCTGACGGTGGAAAGGGACCAACAGTTGAGGGAAGGGTAGGGATATATTTTTAATGTCAGTTTATGCCCTCCTTTCTTTTTTAAAGTACCAGAGGGAAGAGAGGTGACAGACACATCATGGACCATGAGGCCACGCCCTGGGCGGAGCAGGTGCGCAGGCCAGGTGGAGGAAAGGGGAGCCAGACTCGCCTGGGGGCGGCTGTGAACCGCAGGCCTGTGCTCAGAGCACTCGGCCCCGCCACAGGTCCATCAGGGCCAAGGGACTGACTAGAAAGTCTGAAGTGACTCTTGTCTCTCAAGCTAGGAGGCCGGTCACCCGGGCCACCTTCTGTCTCCTCGTGGCTGCCTACAGAAGCCATCCATCCGCCCGCACACCCCTTCCAGTGTGGCCGAGGACTAAGGCTCTGGCCGCTTCGTTCCTCTCGTGGAACCGCCCGGCTCTCTCTCACTTACACACAGAGGAGCTGCCCCATGTCACAGTGAGGACCAGGCAGCCTGTGGCCCCCATCGGACAAGCAGATGTGACGGCTCTTTTAGCCTGCTTCAGGGACAACCCTTCTCTGGATGCCGAGCAGGCTGACAGGCACAGCCCTGCTGGGGTCGGGGAAGAAAGAACTGCTGATAGCCAGGAGGCCAGCAGGGGGCGACAGGGCTGGTGCTGGGCTCCTCCATAGGTCAGCAGGTGACCTCCAGGGAGGCTTTCTTTGGCTCTGAGGCCATAGAAATTAGTCAGGAAGCTTAGAGAAGACTGAGCGAGTTGAGACCCCTGTGGGAAACCCCCCCCCTGCAGCCCACTCCACAGGGCTGCACAGAGTCTATCCAAGGTGGGGCATGCTGGTCCCTGCCTGTGATAGGTAACCCTGTCAGGCTTGGCTTCTATCCAGTGTGGTGCAAAAGGCACTGTATAGTCCAGACAGGGAAGCCAGCCATCACATGAGAAAATGGGGTACCAGAGAGCCCAGGAAACAACATTCTGTAGGGAGCCATCCCCGAGTTGAGGGTGGGCCATGGGCTAGTCACCTCAGGCTCTTGGTTTCTTTCTTATTTAAAGCTTTAAAAAAAAATTCTGTGTGTGTACATGAGTGTGCAAGTGCCCACAGGGGCCAGGTCATATCCTCTGGAGTAGAGTTAGAGGTGGTTATGAGCCACCCAGCATGGGTGCTGGGAACCGGCGTCAGACCCTCTGCAAAAGCAGCAAGTGCCCTTGAGTGCTGAACCGTCTCTTGGCTCTCAGTGTCTAATGCTAGGGTCCGTGGAGGTGCACGCCCAGCCTGGGCACAGGGCGCAGTCCCTCGAAGTGAATGCCACTGCCCGGGTCCCCCAGTGCACAGGCGCCCCTGCGAGGTCCTCCACCGGGTATGGCAGGACTGACGCTCGCCGCACTGGAGCCTGCTGGTGGTGGTCTGCCTGATCAGCACCCTGGGAGCCCTGTGGCCCACAGCTTGAGCTTATTAGCATGAATTCACCCAGTCCTGGCTCCTTACCTCTCCTGCCTCACCAGGATCCCTTCCAATAAAAAGACCACTGATGCTGGAACCTTCTCTAGTCTGGCAGCCTAACAAATGACTAGGAAGGTTTTAGGAAATTAAGAACGAGGGGATGGCAGGAAGAACCGCTTTGCCAAAGACTGGTAGTGACCAGGACGGGCTGGGGTCGGGGAGACCCAGACTCAGGCACTCCTATCTAGTAGTAAATAGTAATAATAATTATTATC
Organism: Cricetomys ansorgei; assembly: GCA_026225945.1. Classification (NCBI taxonomy): domain Eukaryota; kingdom Metazoa; phylum Chordata; class Mammalia; order Rodentia; family Nesomyidae; genus Cricetomys; species Cricetomys ansorgei. Next base: position 1,122,577 of record JAMJFZ010002811.1, read on the forward strand.
GTCACTATGGGTAGGGAGAACACAAACCATGTGTGCATATGGAGGCCGGAGGACAACTTTGTGGGGACCAGGGGTTGAACTCAGTTCACCAAGTTTACCCTGAAAGCATCTTTACCCGCGGGGTCACCTCAGCATCTTCCTTTACCCCACCCCGGCCATGCCTCCTGTGTGCTGCAGCTACCAGGTCAGTGGAGGCTAAGCAGCTCTTCCCTCTGGGGGTGGCTCTCCCCGGAGGACAAGCCTCTCTGCACCCCATCTTCACTCCTTTGAAACAGGCGCAGCAGTCACTGGGGACCCAGAAAGCTCTCTGGGATGCTCTCAGCTTGGATCAGCGTGGGGTGGCGTGGCTGTGCCAGGCCTCGCGAGACCTCAGCTTCTCAGCCCTCCCGTGGCTTTCCCAAAGCTGACACTGCGGGTGACAGATCCACGTCCACCAGTGCCTGGTCACCTTAGCCGCCAGCTCAGCTTGTGGGGTGACTTCACCTTCAGTGGCCTTGGCTGCAGTGGTCTTGCAGCACCCCACCGCCACTGGCCACCCTGTTCCTGAATGTTCCTCAGCGTGCTGGGCAGATTATCAGGCAGGGCCATGCAGGGCCAGCTGCTATTTTCTGGTCCTGGGTTGATCCTTCTTTGAAAGTGGCTCTCTGTGGCTGAGAGGATGGAGGTGGTGACCTTGATATGAACTTGTCTCATTGTCCCTCACCTTTGCCCTTCCCTCCTCCCCAAAGGGCGGGTCATACTTTCCAAGCCAATAACAATATAGCAGGACACAGTGGTTTGGGTGAGTTGGTATAGTACGAGTCATCACAGAAGCTTCCAGATAAGAGGCCCTGCACAGGGAGTCAGCGAAGCTAGAATAAAGCCTGTCCTCAGCTTTGGCCAGTATGAGACCCAACACCTGGGTCCCTGGTCCTCACCCTTTCCTACAGCGTTGGGATGGGTAGGTGGTCTAAATAGCATACTGTGTCAAACACCCCTGTGCGGCACGTGGGGTCTTCAGGTTCTGTACAGGCTCCTGTGTATAGATCATGCCCATTCTGCAGAAGAGTAAAGTGAGGCTTATGGATTCCTGAGGGCCTCAGATGCCAGACACCATGTGACCCCCCTGGCTCTCTGGGATCTCTGGGGTGGGTCTGTGGGGATGTCTGGGCTTAGCTCTTCTTACCAACCCCTTCCTGGCACCCTCTTGCAACACCCAGGGAAATCCTGTGGAACTGAGTGAAGGCATTGGTATGGCAACAGTAGGTTTGATGCTGTCAATCAAAGTGCTCAACACAAGCTTGCTGAGATGTCAAATGCTGAGTCTCTCCTCCCAGGTCAGGGTCCGTGCTCACTGCCCGCCAGCCCACCTCTGCTATCCCAGGATGGCTACATGTCTGGGAAACTGAGGCAGGGGAGGCTGAGAATGGTATGGAAATTGTTTTGTCAGGCCGAGTGGGCCACAGGCCTGGTCACTGTCACAGAGGGACAGATTCCGGAGACACCCGTGATTTATCTGCCAGGTGGCACTTGGGGACCACAGGCCTCCAGGGAGGCATCTTCTCCTTTGGGCCCCGGGGAGGCTCGGAGCCTTGTGCAGCTGCCTGCATATGCCTGTCAATTTGAGAGCTCTCGAACCAGCTGTCAGGAGCCTTGGCTGTGTGCAGACTTTCGCATGCACGTTCTGTAGGCCGCACAGTGAGTGTCTGGGGAGAAAAATCCCACAGAGATGTGTTCTTTCCCAGCTCTAGAAACCAGAGGGAAAGGCGGGGTGTGGGCAGGGTGCTGCCACCTTAGAGACTTCTCAGGAGGGTCCTCCTGTCCCCCTCCAGCTCACGGGGGCTCCCCCATTCCTTGGCTTGTGGCCTTGTCACTCCTTGTGGCCTCCCTGCCCCCAGCCCTCCTCTTTCAAAGCTACTTCCTTTGAACCAACCTCCCCCTCCCCCACACCATTGTGACCCCCTTCCTCATATCCTCATCTACAAAGATGAGATTCTGGGGAGCATGACTTTGAGGGGACACCTGAAGCCAATACTCTTGGCCTACCAGATAATGATCACACCGGTTGGCTGGCTCTTCCACCTGCTTCTCTGCTGCTCTGACCTGTGGCCTCCTGACCACCTTCCCACAGGACACTCCCCGCTAATTCCTGTATCCTTCAGGCGGGCGGCTTGCTGCCCACTCTCTGCTGATTACCTTTTCAGCCTCTGCCACATCTAGGTACCCGGAAGAACAAGGACCTTGTGACATTTTGTCCTCAATTCCTAAAATAATCCCAGGGCATCTAGAACCTTCTCAGATCAATCTGCAGGCTGAACACATGCTCTTGTGGCTTGCACTTCCAGGCTGTGGGTTCAAGGGGTGGGCTAGGGAAAGTGGCGGGGGTGGGGGTGTGTGGCATGCTCTCCTCTTTAGTCCTGTCTGCCTGGCTCTTAGCAGTTCTATGCATGTGTATTTGAAGAGAGAAGGGAACGCTGAAGAGATGGCTCAGCAGTTAAGAGCACTGGCTGCTCTTCTAGAGGACCCAGGTTCAATTCCCAGCACCCACATGGAGGCTCACAACCATCTGTCACTTCAGTTCCTAGAGTGTCTAATGCCCTCTTCTGACCTCCACAGGTACTGCATGAATGGGATATACATGCAGGCAAATCCCCACACACAGAAAATAAAAGTAAATGAATCTAAGAAAAAGAAATGAGACAGTAAGCCACGCTGTCAGTCACAGCTTCCACTTGAGACTTCTGTCCCACTGGACAGATTCTGAAGCTCAGGGATCAGGACAGGCCCCAAGTGCCCTCTCCAGTCCCTCCAGATTCTGCTCTGACTACCAGGGCCACACCCGCTCCAGGCATCCTTCACCTAGGCGTGGGGGCAGCTCTGGCTCAGGGCCTGGCAGGAGGGGCCTGGACTCTGCACCCCACAGCAGTCAGGATCCCAGGGACTAGGACTGGGTGGGCCTCCTGAGCCTCCTAGAGCCAGCCTTCATTTCCAATTTCAACATCACCCTTTGCCAGCTGCCAGCCCCATGTCATGTGACGCCCATTCCAGGAACACACAGCGTCCTCTGCCATGGTGGTGCCCAGTCTGGGTCTGATGGGACCTAGTGGATTAGTGGGCAAAGAGGTGGCCACCCAGGGTGGTCCTGAGCTTTAGGAACCTTCTGGAAACATAACCAGACACACTGCCTGTACTTGCAAACTTTGTTGCAAAGGAAAATAAACAGGTGACTTAATCAGCATGGTTTGCAGCAGGCTGAGTAGATAGTTTCCTTCCACCTCCTGGAGACTGCCAGCTTCTGGCACCGCTTCATGTTGCTCTGGGGCCTTAATCCCTGTCAGCAGCCCAATGACTGGAGAGTTGTTTCCACTTTACATCTGAGGAAACTGAGGCAGAGGTGACTTCAGGGTGTCTGCACACCCACACCGGTAAGCAAGCTCTGTCACCTAGCTCTTAAAATAGCCCCCAAGGAGTCAGTAGCACAGGGAGGCCTTGTCTGCAGCTCCTGGGTGATTGTGGCTTGTGGCAGAGACAGACCTCAGGCGCGCTCAGAGCAAGCCTCAGGTGAGCCGGAGCCCTTCTGATCTGGGGCCAAACCCCAAGCCGGGCCTTGGAGCAGATACAGAGTGAGATGTGGTCTGGAGATAGACGCTCCTGGCGCCAAAGGCTAGGCATCTCTGCTGCATTCCGACGGTTGGAGAGAACGTGGGATGGTGGACAGGGTTCCTGTCCACGTGGGCCCCCTTCAGTGGGGTGAAAGGTAGAAGGCTAGAGTTGGACACTGGCGGGTGAGAGTCTGCTTCGGACACTGAGGAGTAAGCTGGATTCTAGAAGAGAACAGAGGTGTTGCCAGGGGGTTCTGCATGAGACCTTCTGGGTGGTCGGTCCCCAGCAGGGTCTGAAGTGTGGACCCCGTCTAGGTCCTTGCTGTGGGTGTCTGCCGTACCCCAAGGCACGACCTGTGACGGATAGTTCCAGAGGGAAGCCCGGCCTCCCGCTGTGTCCAGAGTTGTCTTGTCTCATGTAGCAGCTCACACCTGTCTTTCCTCCATGCTATAAATGAACAACAGAGAGGCTGGGCCTCTCCAAACGCTGCCCAGCTTTCAGTGTCAGCGAGCCTGAGACCTCACATCTGACAAGGAGCCTTCTGTGGGACCTAGTTCCTTCACATGGAAAAAACAGAGCCACGTGGGGGCGCCACTGCACCCACAGAAGGATGCTAAAGCAATAACAGGCAGTCTTAAGTGCTGACATGGGTTTGGAGAAACAGGAGCCCTCATCTACTGGGGGGTGTGTGTGTGTGTCACAGGGCAGCTGCCTGCAGAGAGAGTCCGAGAACCAAAAGCCACAGTGTCATCTAGCAAGTCCTGGGGTTGTTTCCAGGAGAGCGGAAATTCCTGTAGCAGAACAACATCCGTGACTGGAGCCTACTCACGGAAAAAGCACAAAAGTCCGGCGGTGGAGGGCTGGACCAGGTGTGACACATCTGGCTGCCGAGTACCAGACCCTCAAAACAGAGGCCACACAGTGTGGGACTCTTACCTGTCTGAAATGATTAGAACCGAGACACTAAGAAAGCAAGTGGGCGGGTACTGAGTGACTGCTGTGGGCGGTGTCTTTAGATGGTGGTGGTAACTGGAGGCCACTGTGAGCATAGGTCACTCTGCTGAGGGTGCGGTGTTTCCTATATGCAAATTCTGTCTGAGCCACGCCCCCAGGCCCTCAACCGGAAGATTCTAGGCAACTTTGAAGTACATCTCCAACCTGGGTGTGTGTTTGTTTGTTGTCTGTTTGTTTTTCTGAGATAGGGTCTTGCTAAGTTTCTCAGGCTGGCCTTGAATTTGCTCCGTAGCACAGGCTGGCTTTGAACTTGTGCCTGCCTCAGCCTCTTGAGTAGCTGTGTTGCCGGGGCTGTGCCAGAATGCTGGCCCAGGGAGCACACTGCTTCCGGGTACTGTTTGCTTTTGCCCTTGGCCTCTCTTTCTCTCTAGGTTCTCAGGACATCGTGATCATGGGTGACTTTTTGTTTGGGGAGAAGCCAAGGGTGAGCGAGCACTGCAGATACACACCCAGGTCATGGTTCTCCATCAGGTAGTGAATACTGGGATCTGAGAGAAGGTGTTTTAAGTCTACTTTTAAAAAAATCTATCAACGTTTTTACAGGAGTAGAAAACAGCCTGGCAGTTCTACTAACATCTTTTATTGTGAGGAATGCCTCCTTGATACCAAGGCTGTCCTGGCCTGTCTTGCCTACTGGGGAGGGGCAGGAGCTACCAGCCTGAGAAGGTCGATTCCACCTCTTCTGACTGTGTGGCATCCAGCAAGTGACTCACATTTCTGTTTCTCTGTGGCCTTGTGCATAAAATGGAGCTGGTTACTTTTAGAATTAAGTAAGCGCAATGTGAATACGTTCCCTGGTTTAGGAGGTGGCACCTGCCATCAGCAAGTACTTGTCAGGGGCGTCGGTCTTGTGCTGATGCCATGGGTCCCACCTGGCATATTACCTCCAGCCTCCTATCTCTGGGTAACAACCCACCCGTGAGTGAGGGTGGGTGGACACCACCTACGGAGACAGCTGCCTGGGGCTGGAGGAACCACTTCCAAGATGGTGGGGTCATTTCCAAGCTGGTGGAGTTATCTGCCAACGTGTTCTGTGGCTGGTGGGTCTAGTTCACTCTTCCTGTTCCTTCTCTCCAGGTAGCTGGGGTTCCCCAGGGGCCCCCAAACCAATGTGCTGAGGAAGGTGGGTAGGAGCTACACCACTGTCAGGACCAGACTCTGAAGTCAGAGTACAGCCCCTTCCTCTGGACACTGTGCCCTGCCCCTGCCAAGTTCAAAGAGACAGCCCTGGAAAGTTCTGGAAGAGCACGTGGGAAGGGAATTTCTGGATGGTTTGGTCTGCCTCACCTTTAGCTTGTCCTTCGCTGTGACCACAGGGGTGAAGGCCAGATGGCTGTGTGCGGGCTGCCTGACCCTGGCCACTCTCCTGTCTTACGTGTGGACAGAACACCAGTCTCCAGAGAGGATGCCTGAGTGTCTGTCGTCCCGACCCCTCAGTTGTCTAGCAGGGGTCACTGGCCACAGGTGAGCCAGTGGCTGTGGTTCGAGTAGTCCCCGGACCTCCAGTCTCCCTTCACGATGACCTCACAGGGTGACGTGCGGCGAGTGACCTCGAGTGACTGGTCAGAGCAGGAGGTACAGCAGGCTGATCCTGCCTAGGAGGGAAGGACCTTGGGAGAACCTCGTGGCCTGGGAAGAGAGAGGCAGGCTAGGAGAGGAGGTGGGGGAGGCCTCCCCTCCACCCACGGTCCTGAGGTACCCCCACTGCAGGAAGAGCCAGTGGCTCCAGATAAAGGCTCAGCAGGGGCCAGAGGAGGCTTTCCCACAAAGGAAGCTGAGAGGAGGCCTTTCTCTCTTGCCTCTGCACTCCAGGGCCTTTCAAGCTATTCAGCGCCTCCAAATGGGTGGGCGGGGCCTCTGCCTCCCAAGCAACCCCAAGGCACATCCATTTATTTAAAAGGAAGAAAAAAAAAAAAACCCACACACATCATGTTCTAAAATATTCTGCCACAGAGTGCAGTTTCTTCTCTGGGTCCTGCTGTGTCTGGGAGGAGGGGACCGTGAGGCCAGCGAGCTGCCCTGTGGTAGCTGTTCCTTGTTGGAGCCAACAGCTCCCTCCAGGGGCCTTCTGTAGCTGATTGGATGGGTCCAGACCCGACTGCCCCGGGCTCCCAGCAGCGGCCACCTTCAGCCGGGAGAGGAGGAGCCTTTGGTCCTCTCCGGCTAGCAGCCCCTGACCGTGGCGTGTCCCTTCGTGGCCTCTGCCCTATGCCCGCCTCCAGATCCCTGGGGCCCTAGGGACAGCTACTCCTTCAATACTGGAGTACTGCCAGCTCTGAAATGGGTCAAACCCACCCACGTGGGCCTCAGCACCCTCGACACTGGACAAGTGGGTGCCGGCAGGCTGCTGTAGGTACCCCAAGCCTGGAGTCTGTGGGTCACGGGGTCCTGGCAGGGCTGAGGAAAGCTGAATAAGGAGCCCTGGGGGCGCCGCTGGCCTGGTGAGGCGGGAGTGGCTGGCAGTGCCAGGCTCATTAGTCTGCCTGCGGAGGGGATTAGGGAGCCAGCCCGCCGGGCTGCAGTTATTAAAGGCTCCGCGCTAGGTAAACACCAGGCGCTTCCTTTCAGAGCCGCACCTGCTAATTAGAGGGCAAGGAGCTCATTAAAACAGTAACTCTGGGGAATGCCCTGCAAGGAGGAGGGTGGAGTGAAGTTCAGGGACAGAGGGCAGGGGCCTGGGGCAGGGGGCAGGAGGTGGGCGTGAGACCCTCCCTCCCTGGAGGCTGAAGCTCTAAAAGCCTCTGCTTCCCCGTCTCTTCCCAGGCTGGAACTCCTAGCTGCCTGTTGTAGGGTACAGCCACAGTGTCCAGAGACCAGCTGTGTGAGGTCAGGCAGGCCCCAGTATCCATGTCCAGATCCTCGGGGCCATGACGGGGAGTGTGCAGATGGTCCTTGTGATCGCCCAGGGCTGGCGAGGCGGGGGAGGGGTGGAGACAAAGGGGACGCCGCCGGCACAGAACGGAAGCTCAGATCTGTGCTGATGGACTCAGGAGGCAGCCACTGCCAACAACAGGCTCTGGAAGCTGAGAAGAAAAAGCAGATGGCCCCAGGGCTGTGGGGAGGCCAGCCCTGCCAAGCCTGAGATCTCAGCCCCTAAGCTCAAGTCAGACTAGAGACCTCCTTAGCTGTGAGAGGCCCAGTTTGTATGGTTCTGAGCCTCTAGGTTTGGGCTCACTTATTACAGCAGCCATGGTGGCAAGTCCGTCAAAAAGATCAGTAGCCCTACTGGCTCCTGCCAGAGCCCTGGGCCCTTCCTAAGAGTCCTACATGCCACCTGTGAGCCCCTGCCCCACCTGAGCCCCTCCCCCACCTGAGCCCCTCACCCACCTCACAGCCCCTCACCCACCTCAGCCCCTCACCCACCTCACAGCCCCTCACCCCACCTCAGCCCCTCACCCACCTCACAGCCCCTCACCTCACAGCCCCTCACCCACCCTCAGAGCCCTGTCTGCTCTTTTGGCACCCTGGCCCACTCTTGCCAGTCTTTCTGAGTTTCCCTCCTCTCTTCCCTCCCCTTACTTGGGTGTCTGAGATGTTTCCAGAAGCTTGCTCACAATGAGGATTTCACTGCATAGCCCCAGGCATGCAGAGCTCAGTGGCTCACATTCGGAGCCTGGCTTTGGGGCTAGATGTAATCCAAACCAGCCAGTTGGAAGTTAGAGAGACTAAAGTTCATCCCTTGCTGTGTGGCCTTAGGCAAAACTTCTAGCCTCTCTGAGCTCAGGCTCTCATCTGGAGAATCTCTCTATGGCTCTGGTGAAGGAACTGTGTATTCGTGAGGGGGTTCCTAAGATGTCAAAGGGGTTGTCAGGCTCTGGAACTTCTGATGAAAGTTCAGGGCTTTCCTGAGTTCAGAGTTTCCTCACCTGAAGAGGAGCCTGGAGGGTCAGGACCAGACTTGAGATCTCAGCTGCTCCTCAGAGCACTGCGGGGCGGCTGTCCAGTGTGACTGCCTAGGGTCCCCTCAGGGAGGAGACTCAGACTCTCGGTCAACTGGCCCTGGGCCTGCAGGACCACCCTGGAGGCGTGGCTCTGGTTACGGACAGATATGCATGACCCCTAGATCTAGTTCTACTCCTCCCTGCCTCTCTCACTTGTACCTTTAAAAAGGCCAAGCCCACTCCACCACTGACCCACTTTGTACTTCTTACCTCAGTCTCCCCTACCCCACAAATTATGGACTAGGGCCCCTGGCTTTCCAGATGGGCCGTAGAAGCTCAAAGAGGAGACGTCACACAGCAGGGTCCACAGCAAGCTCCAGGTCCCAAACTGTAGCACTGGATTAAGATTTACTGAGCAGGGGCTGGAGAGATGGCTCAGCAGTTAAGAGCACTGGCTGCTCTTCCAGAGGACCTGGGTTCAACTCCCAGCACCCACACGGCAGCTCACAACTGTCTGTAACTCCTGTCCCAGAGAATCCGACACACGTGCAGGCAAAACACCAATGCACATGAAATAAAATTTAAAACACGGAGCCTCTTCCCTCTCCCATCCTTACTCTCTAGATAACGCCAGGCCTGGGAGGGCTGTGCTCCTTTACCTCCCACTGCCTTCTCCCCTTCCTGGGAGGTGATGGGGGGGTGATGGCTGGTGATGGCCACTTACTGCAGCCACAGGGCTCAGAAGGGCACAGCAGTCCTCGGAGGTCAGCAGGTCACCCATGGGCTTCTCTCAGACCCCACTGTCGAGGTCACGTGGCTGTGGCTCCCTGGCTGCCCCTCCCCACCTGGGGCTCTGCTGCTGTGGCCAGCCTCTCCCTGCAGTCTCCTTTGGCTCTCTATTGCTCACAAAGCTTAGCCTAGTCTCATGCAGTCTAGTGTGAGGGTCAAGATGTGGAGTTAGATGTCACGATTTGACACCTGGATGACCCTGAGCCTTGGCGGAGGGTCACATGGGGTGACTACAGAGCAGATTGGGGGGGTTGCATCAGAAAAGTCTCCTTGGCTTCATACACTGCCATGGCCTGCCCACACCAGCCAGAGGCTCCTTGAAGTGACAACTCTTACTCTCTGCGTTCCTTTCCTGGCATCCCTGGGCCTTGCCCGCCTCTGCCCCTCAGTGTCCTGTGGTCTCTGAGCTTCAGGAGGATCTCTGGCCCCGGAGGGTATGCAGTGCAGGGTACCTCCCTGTTGCAAGTACCACTCATCATTCTGGGAGCTGCTCCTGGAGGTCCGTACCTGACCTCTCACCCTCTCAGCTAACACATGGGTGACATGGAGTGCAGAGCTAGCAAAGGCAGAGGATACACAGACTTTACAAGGGGGTTTACACAGCTACCTCAGAGCACACAAGGCCTTCGGTCCAGCCAGGTGAGTAATTAAGCCTGAACTCCACCAACAACGGTAATGACAACCACAGGAGAGGAGAGAAACAGAATCTTCGCCCAGGGCTTGGAGCAGCTGGGCTGCACCAGGATCAGGGCTGCATGCTCTAAGACCCCAGTGGAGTCACCCTGCGTGTGCAGGTGTCTCATAAAGAGCTGGCTGGACATTCACTACCCCAGGGGCTTGTTTCCCCAAATTGTAGGAGGGGTGAAGAGCTGGGGCAGTCCTTGTGTCCTGGATGTGGTAGGACCCTGGCCCTCCTGTCAGTCTCATATCTGTGCCAGAATAGTTCAGTGTGAGATGCCCATCCTGCCTGGTCAGGCTGTTCTGGGGTCCCGGAGCTGTGTTGTTGCTTCCTTCCGCAGGGCCCAGGGGCAGCAGGATCCGGCTGTGCCAGGCTCCGTGCTCTGCCCCTGTCCTGCCAGCCCTTTGATAGGAGCCACACCAGCAGTGTTGGGGACTGCTGTGATCTTTAACCTTTGTTCCCTCATTGCATCTACACCCAGCAGGCTTTGCTCCAGAAGACACAGGATGCTGATCTTCAGAGACCTTCCTAGAGGACAGTCAGTGTGGGGTGGGTGTGCCAGGTGCAGCAGAGTGGGTCATGTTCCTACCTTCCCTAGCCTGGTAGGCTGCAAGCTGCTGAGCCAGCCAACACACAGACACACACACACACACACACACACATGTGCACATGCATGCCCACTCCTGCACATCTTATGTACATATATGCATGCCCAGAGCACACACATACATTCACGCATATATTTGCATGTGCATACATAGATATGTGTGTACACATATGCATGCATATATGTGCCTTTTTGTGCACCTTGGCATGTGTTACCCTTGAGACATCTAAGCAGAGCTGTGCAGGGGTCTGAGGCCGAGCTGACACTATTGGTGGCTAAGCAGAATAGTCACCAGTCTTTCACTATGTGCTTTGGGGTCTATATTTTACTCTATTTCTTAAAAAAAAAAAAAAAAAAGAGGGTGGTGTCCTATGCCTTCAATCTCAGCACGTGGGAGGCAGAGGTGGGTGGGTCTCTGTGAGCCTGGTCTACATAGGGAGTTCCAGGCAGCTACATAATAAGACCTTGTCTAAAAAAAAAAAAAAAAAAAACCCACAACTGACAAAAACTTTAACTTCAGAGAGTGGCCTGGCAGAGCACTTGTGTCGCTGTGCAGGGCCCCGGGCTCTCTACCTTTGTACCTCAGAGAATAGGAGGAAAAGGGCACACCCCCAGGCCAGGAGACCCAGGGTAGGAGGTGCGTGGGCCCCCAGGCCTCCTGCTTCCTGCCTGGCACCTGGTCCTGTGCTGCCTTAAACACAGCAGGCTGGGTGTCCCTCCTTCTGCCACGCTTGCTCCCCGCTCTGGGCTCTGCCCCCTTTCCTCCGTCCCACTGCACATTGCTGTGAGCTGCTGAGCCACCCATGTGTATATGTGAGCACACACATGCACAGTTGGCCAGTGGGGAGTCCTGAACCCTCTCCTGGCTTTTTAGACTACTCCAAGGGGCATTCTACCATGATGTTAAAGTCCAGACGGAAGGTGGCTGGTTTGGTACAGAGCAAGCAGCCTCAGTGATGTGAAGCAGCTGAATTCTTGTCTCTGTGCCTTAGTCTTCTCCTCCACAAAATGGGCCTCTACCTCATAAGCAGGCTTGCCAAGCTAAGAGTCACAGGATACTTGAATGGCTTGGTGCCTGAGGACCAAGGGATTTAAACAAATGTAAACACCTTCGGGGTTTGTGGCAGATTTTATATCTTAGGTCTGTCCCCATGTGGCAGACACTATGTGTTCATTTAACAGAGGAAGCCAAGCTCAGAGAGCCTGAATAACCTTCCCACAGCCGCACAGCCCTGTGTTGACCCACAAGCTTAGTAGATGGGAGAAATAATGCTTCTTTGGGCTATCTTGTGTAGTTGTGTGGTTTCAGAGGCCATCCAGGGCCACCATTCTGTGTCCCCTGGCCTCTACTCTCAGAGGAGAGTCAGCTGGCTGATGGGCATCCTGGTCTGTGCACCAGGTCGAGAGCCAAGTGCCAAGCCTGCGGTACTTGGCTTAGTGCGTGATAACCTTGCGATGGTCTGCTCTGCGGTCTGTTTCCAGCAGGGGACATGGATTCCTCTCTTGAGGGGCTTGCTGGCCTTGCCCAGGTGGATCCAGGTGGATCTGACGCCACAGCATCGGAGCACACACAACAGATCTGACAGACCCGCCATGACCGGGCCTTCCTACTGAGTGCTTCACAGAAGCTCATTCCCTCTCCTCTCTCCTGCCTTTTTGTTCAGCCAAGACTCCCATCAGCCAATTACTCCCTCAGATCTTTTCAAGGAGGACAGCAATGAATGGGGACAGAAATTGCTGTCGGGATGCGTCTCCGGTGTTAGCCACGTCCCTGGAATGGGAGGGAGTGCGGGTGTGGGTTCCTCCCCATCTTTTCTTTCTTCTTCTTTCTGAAAAATGAGTCTAGCTGGGTTGGGACTCAGTGGTGAGCTCTTGCCTAGCCCATGGGAGGCCCCGGGCTCTAGCTCCGGCAGGAAGAAAAGAACAAAACCTCCCTTGCTGGTCAGTGTCAGACTCTGGAACTATCTTGTTCGGCTTTGTTCCGTTTTGAGACAGGGTCTGTCTGTCAAGCCCGGGCTAACCTGGAACGCGTGATCTTCTTCCCTTAGCCTCTCGATTAGATTCAGTCATTGTCATGAGACCAGCCAGCCTCGAGTCTGTCATTCTGACACTCAGGAAGTAGAAAGAGGAGACCCAGAAGTTCAAGGTGAACCTTTGCTCTGCACTGAGCTTGAGGCCGTCGCAGTACAACAGCAGTGGACGGCGTTGAGAGACCGCGCTACCCGCTCCCTTGCTGATGTCTTTCTGTTACGAGCATGGCTGGCAGGATCTGCCCAGCAAATTCTGGTTCAGCTCAAGGTTCGGATTGAGGGAGAGTTTAAGAGTCATCATCTCACGAGAATGGGTGGACAAAGTGTCCTCATGGCTGGAGATGAGTGGGTGCGCTCAGGACCGCAGTCTCGCATTCCGAGGCGGACATTCCAGCCCGAGAGCCCGAGCTGTGGCCGCCAGTCCAGCTGTGCATCATTCAACCCTGAGCCTCGTCTGTGGCAGTGATAATGGGGCGTGGTCACGGCCGCTGTGGGGACGGAGTTAAACACATGGAAAGCTCTTAAGGCAGTGAGCAGGGCAGTGTCACACCCCGTCCACGGTCACCTCACTGCCATTGAACTTAAACCCTCACTACGTGCACACACACACACACACACACACACACACGCACACACTCACATAATCACACAGCCTACAGGCTCCAGACCGTGCGCCGCCACGGGCAGAACACACCGTCAGCCCGGAGTCCTCTGCACCTCCCTTGTCCACATAGACATCGGGCTCCAGGAACCAGGGCCTGGAGGTGGAGGCTGGTGAGCGGGTCGTTAACCTGACTGCAATGGCGTTGTCCCCTGGACAGAATCCAGGACATGTCTTGGCCTCACATGGCACTGGCTTGCTGTGCCCGCTGTTTGGTGAGCAGCTGAGCTGGTGAGGCCGGGCCATCTGCAGGTCCAGAACCGCCTTCCACCGATCACCCCGTGCACCGCAGGACCTCCCAGCGGCCACCACCGAGCGTATGCCATGATGCCCTGTGAGGCTGTTTGCTGTGGCTGTCACCCTGTTTCCATGAGCCCGTGACAGGCGTCCTGCCCCGGCGTGCATCCCAACGTGTTTGCAGAGGGTATAATTTCTATCAGCTTCAATTAGAGCTATTTTTATTTTTGTCACCCTGAAGAACCTCCCTGCGGTTCGACTGCCATTTCTCACTGTTGCACTCCTGGCAAGGGAGAGGAGAAAAATTAATAGTCTCCTGATCACTGTGCTGATGGCTGTCAGCACTTGATGAACTGTCTGCCCTGGGTGGTGCTCCATGCATTCCAAAGCAATTGCGTTGCGGACCTGTGGGGGAGGGGCTTCAGATGGGCTTTGGTGAGCCTTCAGCCCCATTCTCCCATCTCCTTAGCACCTGCCAGGTGAGTCCCCAGTCCCTGATCCTTGTAATCCTGGTGCACTAGGGCTGGCATCTATAGTCTTTCTGCTGTGTGTTGTTTTCTGGGTTGCCAACCATCTCTGAACCACATCTTAATGGGAAGCACATCCTAAGACTGGGGGAAGCAGAGAATATCCATGCAGGTAAGCCCAGAAGTGGGGTGCAGCCTGGCTGAGGGCCAGCAGATAAGGCAAGCTACAAGCCCTAGGGACAGGAGGGGACACCCTTCCCTTAGCTTGGAGGGGGAGGGGCTATAGGGCAGGAAGCCGAGGGCAGGAAAGCAGCTGGGCTTGGGAACTTGCCTCCTCACCTATCAGCTTCTAGAATGCTGTGTCTGGGGACACTGGAGCAAACAGCTTAGCCTCCCAGAGGAGCATGGCAGTGCCAGCCACAAACCCCTGTATCAAGAGGCCTTGAACTCTGTCTGGTGAGGAAAACAGCCCCAGAGGCACATCCTGCAGGATCCTGTTTGCATGGCCTTCTGGGAACAGAGGAAGCAGAAGGGACACTGTGTCTGTAGGACTCTCCGTGTCTTGACTGCGACTGGGGATGGGAGCCCACACAAGGGTGAAGCCACGGAGGAGCACGCAAGCACACACATCCAAAGGCAGACTGAAGGTCTGAGCCACTATGTGGGTTGCCACTGTCACATCCTGTACGCAACAGGCACTGCAGACTGCCATGCCACGGTGTGACTGTGGGGGACCGAAGGGCACACAGGGTGGAACTCACTCACCAGCAAAAGTTACATTTCAAAAAGGCAAAACCCGGTGCTGGGGAGATGGCTCAGCAGGTAAGAACACTTGCTGTGCTAACACCATTAGCAAAAGTGAAGCACCCACCTGTGACCTCTGTGGGGTGCGGAGGAGGCTGGGGGGGGGCATGCTGGCCATCAGCTTAGCTCCAGCTTCAAGGAGTAAGGTGGAGAGGGACAGAGCAGTCACCTGACATCCTTCCTGGCCTGTGCCCACAGGTGCATACAACACACACACACATACACACACACACACATGCATACACACACACACATCATACATCATAGACACATCACACACACACATACACCACACACACACACACACACACACCACGCACACATATATCACACACACACATACACCACACACACACACACACACACACACACACACCACGCACACATATATCACACACACACATATCACACATGTACACCACACACACATGTATGACATTCACACACATATACACATCACACACACACACACCATGCACACATATATGACGCAGATCACACACCACACACATACACCACGCACACATGTATCACATAAACACACATACACACACCACACACACATATATGACACATACACACACTCACTCATGTGTCTCTGTGGCTCAGAGCACTTCCAGGGCCCTGGTTCACGCCTCATGAGAGCCAGAGGCCTTCAGTGGGTCCCCGGGAGCTTCCCGATGTCCTCTCGACAGGGGCCTGCTGCAGCTCTGATGCGGTCCTGCTGCGGGCCTTGCCCTGGCAGTAACAAAACTGTTCTCCATCCCTGCAAACGGTTCTTCCTGTAACTGACGCATGCCTCTGCCCTGTGCTATACTGGGGAAGCTGGGCCAGACTCCGAGGTTACATAGTATAGTTCAGAGGGGGATGATGGTCCAGGGTAGCAGATCTGAAATCCCTGAATCTGTGGTCCTGGGATGTGGAGGTGGGGCAGTGCTCTGCTCGAGAGACCTAGGGACAGAGCCCAGGGTCTCTCACTGAGGGTGAGGTGGAACATTTGGAGGTATGGGACAGGGACACTGGGTAGAGGCTTGTGACAGTGGCTGACAGGTAGGCTACGTACACCTCCCCAACACCCTATACCCAGCATGGCCTGCCTAGGAGCCTGGTCCACAAGCCTGGCGGGGCCCTTCTGTAGAGCCATGGCAGGGACAGTTGCTTAGAGACCAGTGTGGGAGGAAGGAGCTGGTCACCGCGGGCAGTGTGCCCCGGACCCTTACATCTGATTCATTCCATGGAACCCAGTCCTCCTCATAGCCACCCGGGTGGCTGACGTTGCCCATTCCACAGACATGGAAGCCAGGCAAGTACAGCCACTTGTCTATGGGCACGCAGCTCTCAGCTCACAGCTGCAAACCAAGTCAGCCAACTTCCTGGTCTGTGCTGGGCCTCTGCAGGGCTATGCTCTCATGGGCCAGGTGTGGGGGACAAGCATGTGGGTGCTCAGGGCACTTTAGGGTGAGTGAGTCTGTCCTCCTGAAGCCCCTTGGGCACAGGGGGCAGATTTAGGTACCCAGAGGCTGCAGGGGCTCCGCCATCATTGCATCGTCTCCCTGCTTGGCTTCTGTCCACGCCGAGGCCCGGCCACCCTTATACAGACGCATCCTCCCCGTCCTGACCTCTTGCCATCTGTCTCCTCCACACTTCTTTCAGACTTCCTTCAGAATGGTACCATTCACCCTCGTACTAGGACGGTCAGCCCAGCCAGCGTGTCTGCTCTGTAAGGCTAGGATTGTTAACTGTTTCCTTGGCTGCTTCATCTATCCCAGGCACGATGGTGGGCACATAGTAGGTGCTAATAAAATGGGTGGGGGGATGGATGGGTGGGTGGATGGATAGATAGATGGGTGGGTGAGTGGGTGGGTGGGTAAATGGATTGAAGGATGGTTTGGATGGGTGGGTGGGTGGATAGGTAGATGCATTGAAGGTCAGTTGGGACGGGTGGGTGGGTGGGTAGATGTGTAGATGGATGGTGGGTACGTGGGTGGATGGACAGAGGCAAGAGTGGCCTGTGATGAAGGGCCACTTCGGGCCACTCACATGGCTCTTGGATGTCCCCAGAG
Source organism: Cricetomys ansorgei (assembly GCA_026225945.1). NCBI lineage: Eukaryota > Metazoa > Chordata > Mammalia > Rodentia > Nesomyidae > Cricetomys > Cricetomys ansorgei. The sequence goes on from JAMJFZ010002811.1 coordinate 1,139,391, forward strand.
GACCAGCGCATTGGAAGCAGACTTAGTGGCAGTGGGTAGTGTTTTCGACAAACCTCCTGGCTCATGTGTGGTGGGGCTTCAGAGCCCGGCAGTGGGAGATGGACAGTGGGCATCCCTAGGAGCAGAAGCTGGGCCCCCTAGGAGAGACAAGGGGTTGTGCAGCAGTCCTGTCTGTGAGTGGCTACCTTTTCTTCTCTTAGCCTCGACTGTGGCCTTCCACAGAACGCCACCTCCTTCCCTTATGCTGGGAGTGCCCTGTGTCTGCTAGTGCAGGGACCAGGCTGGGTGAGCTGCCTATTTAATTATTTAATTATTCACCTATTTATCTGGGGAGGTGGGGAGGGTGTTTTGAGATAAGAGTTTCTCTGTGTGGTCCTGGCTGTCCTGGAACTCCCTCTGTAGACCAAGCTGGCCTCCAACTCACAGAGGTCCACCTGCCTCTGCCCCCTGAGTGCTGGGATTAAAGGCATGTATCACCACCGACGCCCAGTGAGCTGCCTCAGTTTCCCTATCTAGATCATAGGTCTGTCTATCAGACTACCCAGCAGGATCGCTGCACAGCTCCCTGTCCTGCCTTTGTGCACAGGCTGGCTCCTTTGTCCAGCACTCAGATGGCTGCGGAAGCCGAAGGAGGGAACAAAGCCAGCCACCTTTCCTGATGGCCCCTTGACCTTCTGTTGTCCCCAAGGCTGGTGGATCTGGTGCCCCCTCCTCCAGCCTCTGAGTAGTGGGGAAGAGACCCCCAGCTGTACTCCCTGCCATGTGGGTGCCTGTGCCCACCCCAGCCCCAGCCGGAGCTGCAGCCGGAGCGCCCCTAATTGCCTGCACAGATGTGGAAGCCACCAGCCTCCCCTGTGCGCTTGGCTGTGCTGTGTGCTTAATTAGCCCCTGATTACTCATTTGCTGGGTGCCGTGTGTATTCCATATCTAATAACTTTCCAATTACGCCCGGCCGCTGCACTCGCACTAACCCTTTAGCTGTCTGCTGGTCGGGGACTGTGCACGAGGCTGTGCTCTGGGCTGAAGCCTCTCCCTCCCTTTACTGCAGGATCTGGAGTTCTCTGCCTGCATTATGGAGCCATCACAGGGAATCAAGGGCATCAAATGATGCTTCTCAGCCTCTGACATGCCATGTTGCAAGTCCCACTGGAGCTGGGCGAATGCAGGTTCTAACGATGGTGCAGCGGTGGTGGGTGTGTAAAGGGAGTGGGGCTCGACAGGCAGAGCTAGCCCGCACCTCCCCTCTCTCCACCATTGGCAGCCAGCATGATCCTGTGACCTGCATGCCTTTAGCAGGTCCCTGGAGGCTGGCTGGTGGCACATGGAAGGGGAGCAACCCTCCTCCCCACTGTTCACTTCCTTGCCATGCTTGGCTTCTCCTGGGCTAAGGGCGGCGGCACGGTGTTCTTTTGCACCATTGGTGCAGGCATCTCTTCCTCCCCGCACTGTAGTTCTCTGTGCCATGTCTCGGCTTCCGGCCTCACTCTGGGGGTAACCCTGCAGCAGCCGGATGGCAGCCCCCACCCCCAACCCTGTTGCTGAAATGTCAAGCACGGTCCAGATGGGGCTTGGGCTCTGCTGGCATTTGAGCACCTGGCACAACGCACAGTCATTCCTGGCTCCGTGGCTCTGACCTTAAATATCTAACTGACCTTGGGGAGCTGGCCTGGCTTCTGTGCCTCAGTTTCCTACACTGCAGGTGGGGATGGGATGACTAAGTGAGCTCAGACAGGTACCCCCTCGAGTCCGTGGCTTCTCCCCATGCCTATGCCCTGGGTATGCCCTGGGCTGTCAAGATCAGCCTAATCCCGGACTACTGGCCTAGCATGGGAGCAGCTAAGTCCCTGGACTCCACTGTCCTCCTCGGAGGCAGCACCATGTTAACCCTGCAGGCTGCAAAAGGACAGGAGTCCCAGAGAAGTGAAGCCACACTGCTGAGATCTCCAGCAGGGGAGAGTAGCAAAGAGCTAGCCCCAGGCAGGCTGGGAGCTGCACTCCAGCTTGCAACCAGGAGGGAGAGAAATGGTTCCAATAACAGAGCTGGTGCTTGACCCCAGTGTCTCGCTCGACGGCCTCCGGGCTGCTGCAGGGCCTCAGCTTGAAGCCTGTTCTTAGAGACGCATGGTTGGTTTGCTAGACAAGGAGGGACAGGAAGACTGATGCTAACTGAGAACGGGTGCACGAGAGGTCCCACGTGACAACTTCATTAATGTGACATGTCCCCAGGAGGAGAGCGCATGAAGGGGGAATGGAGCATTGGCTGCAGAAGCTGAAAGACCTGGTTTGGGGGGGGGGGTTGCTGCTGGAGAGAAAGGGGGGGACTGCCCTGGGGGCTGGGAAGACCAAGAGAGAAGGGACTGACTTCTAGGAGTTTGGGGGATGGAGGAAGGCTCCAAGGGTGACGTCCCAGGGTTCATCAGAGAAGATGTTCTAAAATGGGTTATGGAGACAGTTGCACAACTCCACCCATGTGCAAAAAGCCGTTCGCTTGAACCGTTTGTTTATATTACATGTCTGTTACATGCGTGTGGGCACATGTGCGGCACAGAGTGCCTGCAGAGGCCAGCAGACAACTTGAGGGAGTGGGTTCTTTCTCTGCTGTGGGTCCTGGGTATTGAACTCAGATCCTCAGCCTTGGCAGCCAGCACCTTTATCTGCTAAGCCATCTCAGCAGCCCCAGAACTGCATCGTTTAAATACTTGGCTGCTGAAATAATTCTGGGTTCAATCCCCAACACAGAAAAAAAATCTAGATAAATTGTATCGCGTGTGAATTGTATTTCAATAAAACTTAAGATAGCAGAGATCCCCCATTTAGAGAGCTTGTGAGCTGATAAAAGTTAGTTAAAGGGAATTGGGTTCTGATGGAACACACATACGTGTGCACACGCAAACACACACGCGTGCGTGCACACACACCCTTCTCATTTTGAACAGGAATAGCATATCTGCTTCTTCCTCCCCTCCCCTGATGTTATCTGGTAAGGTATTCTCAGAAACCCCTTGAGTTCCCTGGAGAAAGTTTGGTGAGTGACGTGAGGTTCCATGAGGAATGTGGGTGGGAGGCTGTGGCCCCCTTTTTATTTGGGGAACCGTAGAAATGTCATTCTTGGTCCCTAGCCATCAACAACTAGTGCTAACACAGTGACTGCTGCCCTTGGGGGTTCAGCGGATCAAGGCCCTTATCCAGCCAGCCATTCAAAGCCAGATGTGCCCCATGGGTGGCTCTGTGATGCTGTGATTGCCAGGGTCCCCTGGGAAGGGGACAGGAGGACAGTGGTACATGCCCCAGGCATCAGAGCATTTTACACAAAGACAGAGGGTGACCTAGGCAGAGAGACCTGTGTGTGTGTGTGTGTGTGTGTGTATGTGTGTGTATGTGTATGTGTGTGTAGCAGCTCTGAGACTGCTTTCTTTTAGGAGTTATATTCAGTCTGGCTATGGGAGGGTGAGGAAGGCTCTCAGCTCTGTTCAGATCCCTTCTTTTGGAGGCAGGAGTAGAGTAGCGGGGACTCAGCACATGACAATTTGCAGCCCTCCACATACCTTCATTAACCCTGATCAGCTCCCTTGGGATGAGGGAAGAGTGAATATCCTCACTTTCAACAACAGTCTGTGAAGCATAGACCAGAAGAGGGCCTGGCATGTGGTCCTCTGATCCAGGCTCATGTTGCTGGGCAGACAGCAGGACCGGGCCACACATGGTTCTAGAGCTTAGCACTCGGCACTGCTTAGTACATGGCAGGGCAGAGACATGTGAAGATGTCGGTGCTGCCTCCTGGTCTGGGGACTTGGCTGGGACAGAGCTGTCTTAAATGGCCATGGTCTGGGTTATTGACAGAGCTGTTGTAATGTTTTGAAGCTGTCCCAGAGATGTGTGCTTTTTGCACACGTCTGTCCCCAGGTGGGCCTTGCTGGGGACTTGGTAGCTCTGTGTGTGAGAGATGCAGCCCAGCATCTCTCAAACAGTGGAGTTTGGCAGGGAAGGACAGTAACCTGGGAGATGCCACATCCGGGACCATGTGATTGGGCCCAGCCCAGCTCTTCATCCACACCTCTGCAACACCCCTTATCTGTAGCCAAAGCTCTACCTTGTATTTCTACCTGTGTGTAAATTGTTTCCTAACAAAGAGATTGCAGCTTTTAAAGATGGCACCAGATGCTTCCAGAAACACCTGAGATGCAAGATGGGGTTGGCGTCTCAGCCTAGCTCCGGCTGGCCCTGAGTTGGGCTGTCTCTGTCTTTCTGCAGCCTTGCCTGCTTAGCGCCCATATGTGGCTCATGGTCTTGCTCTGTGGGGTGGTTTGTGACTCCTTGAGCAAGAGCTGATATCTGTCATAGACCTCTTGTTACAGTAACACACAGTAGGCCTGCTACACTTCAGGGCTCTACTTATAGAAAAATCTCACTAGCAGGCCTGGCCCTCGCATCTTGGGTGACTGGGTAGACAGGTGGGTGGGTGGATGGACGGACAGATGGGTGAGTGGGTGGATGGGTGGGAAGGTGAATAGATGGGTGGGTGGGTGAGTAATGGATGGAATGGTAGAAAGATGAAGAATATATGGGCAGGTGGATGGGTGAGTGGTGGGTGGGTCAGTGATGGATGGAAGGATGGACAGGGAGATGGGAAGATGGGTAATGGATGGATGAAGAGATGGGTGGTGGGTGGAGTAAGTAGGACGATGAATCGAGGGATAGATGGAGTATTGGGGTTTCCCTAGAGGAACAGAATGGATAGAACACACACACATACACACATATGCATACACACACACATACACACACACATACACATATACACACACATACACAAACATACATACACACACACATACACACACATACATACACACACACATACACACATATACTCACATACACACATATACACATACACATATACACACATACACATACACACATATACACACACACATACACACACATACACACACACATACACACACACATACATACACATACACACATATACACACACACACATATACACACGTACACACACATACACACACACACACACACACACACACAAATATATATAAAGAGAGGTTATCAGAGACGCTTATAGGCTGTGGTCTAGCTAGTCCAACAATGTCTGCCTACCAATGGAAAGGCCGGGAATCCAGTGGTCCATCCACAAAGCTGGATGTCTCAGCCAGTCTTCAGTATGGTGGAGTCTAGAAGAAGCAACTCTAGCCAGTAAAACAGGAGTGAGGGCAAGCAGGCAAAAGCAAGAGCTTCCTTCTTCGTGTTCCAGTGTTCTTTACATGGCTGCACCAGAAGGTGAGGCCCAGATTTAAGGTGGATCTTCCCTCTCCAAAAGATCCAGATTTAAGGTGAATCTTCCCCCTTCAAATAATTCGTTTAAAAAAAATTCTCATGAGTGTATCCAGCCACTTTGGTCTTGGTTAATTCCATATGTAGTCAAGTTGACAACCAGATGGGCAAATGGATCATGGATGGACAGATGGATGGACGGACTGACAGGAGATGGGTGGATAGACAGACAGATGGACTTGTAGATGGGTGGGTGGATGGGTGGGTGGATGGGGAACAGATAAGGGGTGTTGCAGAGGTGTGGATGAAGAGCTGGGCCGGCGCCCAATCACATGGTCCCGGATGTGGCATCTCCCAGGTTACTGTCCTTCCCTGCCAAACTCCACTGCCCTTGAAGGCCAAGTTCAGATTCCTCCTGCTCCAGGAAGCCTTTCTGGATCTCCCAGCTCTTGAGGGGGCTCTACCCCAGCCCCTGAAGTGCTGTCATTCTGTCTCTGCCCACGACTGTTGCCTCCCATCCGCTGCTCTCAGTTTAAAGGCTTCATCTCCTCGTTGCTTCATAGCTGACTGAGGCCACAGACAACTGCTTATGTTCAAAGCCCCAATTACCGTACGAGTTCAGACAGGTCACTGGGCCAACTTCCTGGCGAGGGGCAGCTGGGAGGATTCAGTGTGTGAGTCTGTGTAAAGACTTGGACTGGTGCCTGGCACATAGTAGGTACACAGCAAAGAACATTCTTTTCATTTTTGTTCTCTCCTAGACATAATACCAACTCCCACTTTTACACACACAGCCCCTTCCTGGGTACGCCAGTGTTCTCAGATACTTTGCCCCGTGAGAACCTTGCCGGTTCTTCTCCCAGAGAAAAAAGTAGGTCACGTTAGGGGACAAGTCCAGGGCATTCGCCGTCTCCTGCTCCCCTCCAGCCCCCCCCCCCAGGGGCCCTTGTGAGGACACTGCCTGGTCTGACCCACAAGCCCTCCCTGCAGCAGGAGTCCTTGGCTGGCTGCAAAGCATTCCAGCAGCCCTCTCACCCCTCGTAGGTGTGGCAATCCTGTCTGTCTTTAGTTTCACCCTGATAAAACCTTCCGTGGTGATTTAGGAAAGGTTGAGAAGTGACCAAGCCCCTGCAGGGTAGGGCCCCCAATCTGTGCAGAGCTCAGGGGTCCTGCCACACCGATGGACTCACCCCAGGTCCCGAGGAAGGAAGGAATGACTGAAGAACCCAGTGTGCCGCCTCCTGGCTCCCGCCCGCACGCCTGCCGTGGGGTTTGCGGGGGCTGTGGCTGGGCAGTGTCTCCATATGGATGCTATAAATTAAAGCATTCCAGGAAACAGTGCAGTAAATTCATCCGCCTCTTGCCTGCAGGCTGGTGGGGGCTGTGCTTGCCTCGGGAACTCCGAACATCCGTCTCACTTAGGGTGCTACTCCTACGGAACTAAGCCTTGAAAAAAGATTAAAAATAACTGGATGAACAGAAAATGACTTCTTACCAGCCCTGCACTCTCAGCGGGGAGGAGTAGGGGCACCAGCCTGGGCCTGGCTACCTGTAGCCCAAATGACCTGGCAGGGACCGAGCTGGCCCCAGCCACCCACCCAGACCTGGGAATCCCCCCCTCCCCCCCTCCCCGTGCGTGTGCCTGGACTGACCCTGCTTGTGACCTTTGTCTCCTTTTCTGAGGCCCCCTTTGAAGCCTTAGTTTCCCCAGCCTTGGAAAGGGGGTGGAGCAACTAGAATAGTCAAGGCAGCAGGCAGAAAGTAATGTGTGTGTGGGGGGGGTTAGAAGGGTCATGGCCAGGTCCTGGTTATGGAACTTGGGACCATTTCTCTCTGGGAGGTGGGAAGGCTTTAGAGATGGCCATCCTGTGAGGGATGACACTGTGGTAACTGGTGAACTCTGTGTTGGGCACATGTGTTCATAGCTTAAACACATACAGAAGAGGGCCAGTGAGAGGCTCAGGGAGGAAAGGCACTTGCTAGCAAGCATGGTGACCTGAGTTTGATCCTGATACCCATGTGGTAGAAGGAGAGAACTGACTTTCATATACTGTGCTCTGATTTCCACCATGCGCCGCAGCATATGCATACACACACACGCACACGCACGCACACACGCGCACAAACATATATACATACACATATATGCACACATGCACACACACACATATACACATATACACACATACACACATGCACACACACACATACACACACATACACACATACATACACACGCACACGCACGCACATACATACACACACACACATACACACACACGCACATATATACACATATACACACATACACACATGCACACACACACACATACACACATACACACACACACATACACACACACATATATACACATATACACACATACACACATGCACACACACATACATACACACATACACACGCACACACACATACACACACACACACACACACACACACACACACACACACACACGAGGCGGGAAGTCAGGGAGCCAGTGATCTTCCTGCAGTGTCCCAAGGATGTGTGTTTGGCTGTGTTAACCCTGACAAGATCAATGCTGTCTGTATCAGTGGCCACCAAACTCCATGATAGCCAAGGACTGGTGGCTTCAGGGAAGGGGGTTTGTGATGTCACAGCTTCCCTTGGAGCCACTGATGGGCAAAGTTCAACCAAGCTGGGTGTTGTGCTGGAGCTAGATGCCTGTATGCAGGCTGTGTCTCTGTGGAGCTGGGGAGGTCTGACAGCAGGTGTGCCCAGCAGGGTGGAGTCCTCAAGGTGAGGCAGTCCACAGAGGTACACTGGTTTCCACGGGTACCCACAATACACATTCCCTTTGGCTCCCATGATGCGGGCCCCATTGTGTCAGGAGGAGAGCCCAGACAAACTCGTGGTGTAAAGGGGAAGAAGCCACACAGTCAGTCCCCTGCTCCCTGAAAGGCTTCGTGGATGGTGCCCATGGGTTCCTGCGCTCTCCTCGTTCACCCATGTCTGACAGACAGCCACAACGGATCCTTGAATGGATGCTGCCTGGTCTTGAGGAGACTGGTCTCAGAGGGATTGGAGAAGTGACAAACCCTCTGATCTGCAGGGCACAGCTGAGATGGCCATCCCAGCTTCCCAAGCTGAACACAGGGTCCTGTGGTGCCTGCACAGTGGCACATAGACATCCCCCAGGGACAGGCTGCGTGAGGCTGGACTTTGGTGCAGGTCCCCCCACAGCTCCCTCCTAAACCCTCACCAGGGTGGCTGCCAGAAGCTGGGGGCTTCTGTGTCAGGATATCAAGAGATGGGTGCATAGTGCTTCAGTGTCCAGCGTCAGCCTGGGGGGCCCTGGCCGGGCAGTGAGGGTACACACTGTCTTCAGGGTCTGGAGCCAGCTCAGCTAAACTGCTGACCACGGAGGTCAAGCCACAGTGAGGGAGGAACGGCAAGATAGCCCAAGGCCCCTCTCCTTCCTGGCTCATGTGTCCCCTACTTTCCTTACAGGTCACCTCTGCCCCTCTGGAGGCACCTGCAACTGTCCATGCTCCTGCATCAGAGCCTGAGTTACAGCCGGTGCACCCCACAGACAGTCTATCCAGGGGCACCAGGACCATCCAGGAGCTGCGACCAGTGTCAAGCCAGCAGAGCAGCCGGGACAGCTGGGATGGGGATGGAGCAGACCTCACAGCAGCAGGTAGAGTAGTGTTCGGCGTCTCTCCACACGGGGTGGGCCTGAGCCAGCCGGCGGGCTGTGGCTCTGGAGGCCGAATTAGGCCACTGAGGTTCCAAGTGAGGTTTCTACCTCACATCCTTAGCATCATAAGGCTCAAGTCCGCTCACTGGGGTTTGGAGTTTTCAGTTCATGCTCTGAGGTGGATTACCTGTGTGACCGCCGTTCATTCATGCCTGTTAAAGCTGTCACAGAAAGCATGAGCGTTGTTTCCGGACAGGGTGGATATGAGTGCCTAGGCACCTCTGAAGGTTTTTCCAGTGCTGGGCCAGCAGGCGTGAGAGTGTCCGTGTTGGAGCTTCCCAGCTTGATGTCCTCAGACTCCTCCGTGGCTGTTCGGCGGCTTTGGAAAGAGTTGTGGCCAGGGTGGCTCTCCTGAGCCCATCAGCCTCCTGTGGGCCTTTGTGTAGGTACTGAGGACACAGTGGATACTTGTGTCCCTTATGGCCTCTTCTCAGGATCCTGGGGAGGCTTGTGGGGCCACCCTAGGCTGTGCAAGACTCCCTGGAACAGGCTGTAGTAGAGAGGACCTATGGGAACCTGGCCCAGGCTGTCCCTGGGATGGAGTGGGGGCTCAAGGGCCCGCACAGCCACTGTAGAGACCTGCAGCATGGTTTATTAGAAACCAGTAGGAGCTGGGGCCGGGGAGGTGACAGGCAGGCCAGAGATCATGTGGCACAGTTGCTTGGCTCCCCGGGCCCAGGCTTTGATCTGGAATGTTCAGTAATTCCGTCACCAACCTCCTGTCCTCTGTGAGATGGACTCGGCCCACAGCTGCACCCGACAGACCTAAGGGGCTTCAGACACTGGCAGCTGCGGAGAGGGTGGCCACACAGCAAAGTGGGGGTTGCAGGGCAAATGCTGCTAGAGACTGGGACCTCACCCCGGACCCCACACTCAACACATTCATCCAGCATGCTCAGAGCCTTGCCTCTGCGAGATGGCATGGTGGTGCGTGGGCCTGGCTCCCCCAGCAGGTTGACATCTAGCACCAGGGAGAAGATTGTTGTGTGTGAGCCTCAGTACTTGGCATTGTTGGCATCCCTGGGTCAATAGACAGAACACCCTGCTTGCGTGGGCAGCGCCTCTCTCAGCTCCACAGGCCTGCCCTGTGGAAGCCAGGGTGCTCTGCTTGGCATGAGCCTCCGAGGTCCAGGGCATGCCCTTCTGGACTGGGTATTGAAAGCCCACTTGTCTCTGCATTTCCTACCCACCCTCCAGGCAAAATCTACCCTGAGATGTGTTTGCAGGGCCCAAGAATGTCCCTGTGCCTCCCCAGGGCAGCCAGCCCGTCATGGAGCTCCATAGGAGAGTGGCCGCTGTGTGGGGAGGGGTGCACCTGCTTTGGGCTGGGAGACCGACCGTCAGCAAACTCTAGCTTGCAAACTGAGTCTGTGAGATATGCCTGGTGGTGGCTGTCCACAGACGTCTGTGACACCTAGGCAAGCCGAAGCTTGTGTGTTTGGGTTCATGCGTGCCGTTTCACACGAGAAGAACAGTGGGCTCAGAGAGGCTGAGGCACCCACCCCTGTCACACAGCTGTGGTGGGGTACTGGGGTTTGAACCCTGTTTCTGTGTCCTATAACTGTAGCCCAGCAGTGTTAACTCTAATCCAGAAGGTTCCAGGTCCCGAGTTTGTGGGGGTGACATTTAAATTTCTAGTAAAGACCCCTGTTTGGAGTCTCTGGGAATATAGGCTTTGTCACTTCTGAGTCCCTGACAATGACTCCTGGGGAGGACCCTGAGCCCTCATTGTGGATGAAGGTTACAACCCCCTCTAGAGGCTACACAGGGCATGGGGTGGGTAGGGTGTTCCCTTAGAGTCAAGGAGCCATCCCTGCTGTCCATGCAAGGAAGCGCTGGGGGCCAGGTCAGTACACAGAGCATACTGGCTGGGAGTCCTGCCCTGCAGTGAGAGCTTGGACCCCCGTCTGCCAGCTGCTCCCACCAGGATGGATGACCCAGGGCAGCTTCTAGGGGAGCAGGCAAAGAGCATGGCCTACAGTGAGGTTCCGCTGGGGCAGCTGCGCTGCTCACAACCTGACAGATGCACTTTCATACACCTGCCACTTCCCACCCAGCAGTGGACAGCATGGCTCACACCAGCCAGTCACGTGAGACATGGAGATGGGCTACATGTGGTGTACATGCACACATGTGCATAGATGCACACAGAGATCATGCGTCAGAACCTCCCCATCACATACAAACATGTACAGCATCAACACGTGTACATGGAAATGCAGGTGCTCACACATATGGGACAGACATGAACATGAGTACATATACATTGGTATGTGCCAACACACATGAATACACTGACATGGGTGCACACATGCAGGTACCCAGATATGAAGACTCCAGACCTCACAGACTCACTTGCATAGTATGTGGGTGGGAATAGTCTCCTAGCAGGTACATGTAGGACTCTCATGGACATAATGTATGCACAGACTCATTGTTGATGCACAGCCCTGTACACATCTGAAACACATGGGGTACATACACAGATTCCCACAGACATTCAGACTGTGTCAGTTACTGCCTCGTTGCTATGACAAAATACCTCACAGAAGAAACTTCCAGGAGGGTTTGCTTTGGCTCACGGTTTGAGGGTGCACAGTCCATCATGGCGAGGAAGACATGACAGCAAGAGCACGAGGTGTCTGGTCACATTAGGGCCACAGTCAGACACAGACCTACTCAGGACATATTCTTTCATGGACACACCCATCTCATGCCCTCCCTCCCTCCCTCCCCTTCTATGTTTCCTTTCTTTCTAGGGCTTTGCCCCAAGGCCCAGCTGTAATGGCTCCAGACAGTTCTGACCTGCATAGCCTTCTCTGAGGGTGATTAGTCAGGGCAAGAGAGGGACATCTACTGCCTGGCAAGGCTGTAAACATCTCTTAACCATTTCTTAACTCTGCTACCCGGCAAGCATGCTATATGTAGGGCAAGTCGGAGGAAGGCCTGAGCAGGGCCAGGACCCTGTTTGGAGCCATTGTGTTCTTTCTACCCACCAGGATTTCAGGGTTCATCAGATTTGGTATCACTCAGGAGACAGGGCCACCTCTGTGTCGGGCATGAGATTGTCCATGCTGAAGCTTCTAGGTGGCTAACTAGACATCCTTTGTGCGTGCGGCACTGACTCACAGGTACTGTGTTAGGAGAGTTCCTGCTGGTTGCAGGCACAATTCTGGTCTGTGAGGGAATGGACCAGCATCTGTAGGCCCCTTGGGTCCATTTCTCCATCCTGTGAGGACCATGGTGATCCAAGCCAAACAAGGCCCAAAGAAACCTTGGACTGGTGGGCAGTCCCTTGGTGGGGAGAAGGGTGTGGTTTGAGTCTTGGGTGGGCTGCCTTCCCTGCATGTGTGAGGGCAGTTGGCTCTGTCAACAGCCTTGAGCATCTGGTCGGAACAAGATCCATTTTAACGTGCACATGGAGTGGAAGCCGGCAAGGTGGGAGTAGCTGCCCTTGTGCAGAGCACAGGCTCCTACCCACCTACAGGGACAGGAGGGAGATGCCACTGGTATCACAGCAGGCCCAGGTTGCTAAGCCGTAGCCTTATGTTACAAGGTTCAGGACCTCCCGAAGCTTCAGCGGCTCCCACTGCAGAATGGGCACCATCCAAACGAGGCCACCCAGCTGAGTCAGCGTCAGGGCGTGACAGACGTGAGACACACTGAGAGCCGCCAGGCGAGATTGCGTGGCTTACACGCCCTACAACATCAGCACGTGTCCTTCTTGTGTCTGAATGTGCTTTCTGCGTGGCCGTGGGGGTGGCCGTCTGACTCCTTAGATGGATGGTGGCCTTGCATGTCCTTCCTGAGCTGTGTAGCGGTTTCTCACGTGGCAATGTTATCAGCAAAGAAGCCGCAGTTCCCGCTAGTGAGCTGAGCTGTGCGAGCTAACAGCCATGCCCAGCCAGCCCCGGCCCTCCCTCTCTCACCTGCCATGCCAGCATCCTGTGGTCAGGCCGGACATGTGTGCCCATGGGGCTGGGGCTTCGGTAAGACCTACCCAGAGAACTGGGACTTAGCTGGGCGCATGCATCTACACATAAGGCTTTTGGGCTCATTTCTACCCTCTCCTGATGCCCGTGGCACACGCCACAGTGGATAGCTGGGGAACCCCACATTCTCACCGGCATACACGTGCAAGAGCCTGGTTGCCACGCGCCGGTTTCCCCCTGGCACCAGCTGTGCTGTCACTTTTCTTGTTGCTGAGATCAAACACCTGACAAAGGAAACTTAAGGGGGAAGGGTTGACTTTGGCTCCTGGCTGATTCAGGCTGCGGTTTGCAGGAGGAGCTGGAGGCAGCCAGCCACATGGCATCCACAGTCAGAAGTGGAGAGAAATGCTTCTGCTCAGCTTGCTTCATTCCATGCAGGACCCCAGCCCGTGGGATGCTGCTGCCCACGTTCCGTCTGGGTCTTCCCTGACCGATTACCCCAATCTCGACATGCCCTCACAGACATGCCCTGAGGCTTGTCTCCTAGGTGATTCTAGCCCCAGTAAGATGGCAGTCAGTCGCCATCACACTGCCTGCTGCTGGGAAGGAAAGTGGCTCCCCTCTGGGTGGTCAGTGATGGAGGCGCTGTGTAGAGTCGCTGTGGTAGGAGAGCCACGGCACTGTCCTCCTGTCAAATAGCCTCTGTTGCTTGAAGACCCCTCCCCTCCCACTCTTGTAGGCTGTCACCTGGCTACCCCACACAGTGACTCCGGTAGACAGGTCAGCTTCCTGTGGCTGCTGTGATAAATCTTGAGTTGGCCACACACACACACACACACACACACACGCACATGCTCACGCCACACACACACACACACCACACGCACATACACAGATACACACACATACACATACACACATACACACACAGACACACACACATGCCACACACAGACACACACACATACACACACAGACATACACACACAGACACACACACACCACACATATCACACACAGAGAAACACACACACACACCACACCACACCACACACACGCACATACACACACACAGACACACACATACGCACACACACACAGACACCACACACAGACACACATACACACCACACACACATACATAGACACACACACAGACACACACCACACATACACACACACATAAACACACACACACTCTCACAGACACACACACCCCTATGATCCCCACACTAGGGAACTGAAGCAGGAGCATCACCAATTTCAGGCTAGCCTGCACTACATTGTCTCTACAGTCTCATCCAGGTCTCATTGAGGGAATATAGGTGGACAGGGCCAGTTTCTGAGAAGCTACAGGGAAAATCTTGTCCTTCTTCTAGAACATTCCTTGGCTTGCAACCTCTGTGTCTGTCTTTGAGTCCTGCAGTGCAGAACAACCGTTACATCGGTCCTCCTGCCCCTCTCCTACCTGATTCATCTACCATAATCCCCTGGGGCTGTTCTGGGACAACCTCGCTGCGAACCTGTCCAGGCCAGCTGCTCGGTAGTCACGTGCTACAGCCTTCACCCCGTGGGCTGCATGACCAGACTGAGAAGCCTTTGGAGTTTGTCATTGCACTGACCGTGACAGTGTGTGAGAATCACTGGCTGTTCAGGGCAGGAGCTGACAGAAGAGGCGGGAATACTCCACTGTGGAGTTCCTGCTTGGGTGACAGGGTCCACAAGTCTCTGTGCTGTGGCTTTGCCTCAGGGTTCCCGGGGGCCTCTGTGCTCCATCCCTAGCAGGGCCTCCCAGCCACAGCTATAATATGGCACTGTGGTTTTGTCTGAGGAGGAGAGGGGCGGAGTTCTGTCCCCATCTCTGCACCAGCTGGCCAGTCTCCTGCAGTGTGTCCCAGACTCTGGAACCTTGAGCCTGTGTCCTACCGAGGCTTCCAAGGCTCATCTCCTGGTTCCGAGGCTACCCCCGGGGCTCCCACTGTCCTCAGGCTCTGAGCTACTCTGCAGGGGGGATGGGATCTGGCCTTGTAGCACTTTGTAGCCTGCACCTGGCCTCTTGGGGACACCCTTGTCAAAGACCTCTGTAGGCACACCTCTTTCCTGGTCTCTGTGGGAGACACCCCTCCCCTGGCCCCTTCCATATCCCCCGGGTGCTGGCTGGATTTGAACTGCCCCCCCCCCCCCGCACTCCTGCCTCCTGCCCTGTCCTCAGCCTTCCACCTACTTCCCAATGCTTTTGGGAACAGCACTGTGCCAGGCCTGCCTCATGCCATCTGCCTACCTTGAGTCTGGCTCCACAGCTTCTTTCCCCCTGAGGAGTGGAGGTAGCTCTGGGTCCCAACCCTGAAGTTCAGGGGCTCCTCCTGAGAATACAGGTTCTGAGAAACAGGTCCCCTGAGCTGAGCTGTAGCCTGGAGAGAGTTTCTGGGTGCTGGGGCTACATCCAGTGGACGTTCACAGGTGGGAGGGGTGCCCGTTCCAGCTGCCGTTCTCACCCCACCTCCTTGCCTTCCGAGCCATATTTTGTTTTGTTTTCATTTTCGTTTTTTTGAGACAGGGTTTCTCTGTTGTAACTCTGGAACTCACTCGGGAGGCCAGGCTGGCCTCGAACTCACAGAGATCCGCCTGCCTCTGCCTCCCGAGCGCTGGGATTAAAGGTATGCGCCACCACCACCCGGCTCCTAGCCATAAGTTAAAACAAGGTGCTTGTCGTGCAGTCAGAATGTGGTGGCATCTTTACACCCGTGGATCCCAGCTCTCTGTGTTCTGAGTTTGAGACCTGGCTTTACTCCTTCTAAGCTTCCTGTCTAAGCTGGGTGCCATCTTGTGGTTTAATTTCCCTGTCTGTGGCACAGGGATGGCGAGCCGACTGTCTCAGGATTTCTGTTCCTGTGATAAAAACACTGACCCAAAGCAGCTCGAGGAGGAGGGAGGGTGTTTGGCTTCCATACCCCAGTAAGGATCCATGGCCGGAAGCCAAGGCAGGAACCCGGAGGCAGGAAGTGAAGACGCCGTGGGGGCCCACTGTTTCTCAGTCTGCTTTCTTACACCACTCAGAACCACCTGCTTGGGTGGCACTGCCCACAGTGGCCTGGGCCACTTCAATCATCGACCAAGAAAACTCCCTACAGACTTGCCCGCGGGCAATCTGATGGAGGTGTTGTCTCCGTTAAGGTTCCTCTTCCCAGAGATCTGTGTCAAGGTGACAGAAAATTAACTAGCACACTGACCATTAGCAGGTGACGGCAGCCGTCTAATGTGCAGTGCGATGCCTACACGCCGGTGTGCCACCAGCAGCCGAGGCTGCTTCTGCCACCAGGGAGGCTAGGATGGTGTTGGGGTACTAAGCTGGCAGAATGCCCGTGGCAGCGTGGTGAGAGCCCGCCATGGCAGCACCAGGCACAGGAAGCGTCTGCCTATGGTGGTGAGCCACAGATGCTCCAGGGGTGCGTAGTGGGATGCGGGTCCCAGCTTCCCCCCCCCCCGACTGCAGCAGGACCATCAGGGCTCCTGTGGCACCCCTCACTGTGCCGTCCTCTCCCTTGGGTGCTGCCAGTGGAGCTGGGATCCAAAATCTGGCTCCCACTAGCGGTGATTTTTATCTTCTTGGGAACTTCTCAAGATGCTGGAAGCATGGCCTGCAAGTCAGGGCAGGAAGTCTAGAAACCTCTAAAAGCACAGCCAGGAAAGAGGGGCCTTTCGCACAGAGAGAAGCCCTGTAGCTTCCTGAGCACAGTGGGGCTCACTGGACCTGAGCAGAGACTGGCCTTTCCTCCTGCCCTCCGTCCTTCCGCCCCTCCTTCTTTCCATTTTAGTGGGCATTTTGTTTAGACACAGGGTCTGCCTGTGTAGTCCAGGCTACCCTGGAACTCTCCATCTTCCTGCCTTAGCCTCTCAAGAGCTAAGAGGACAGGCATGCATGTGCCACCATGCTCAACTGGGTCTGGGTTCTGATGAGCACATGGACCTTGGGGTGTTCCCTAAGGACTTTGGAAAACACTGGCCACTTGTCAGTGTCCTTTGCAACAGTGTCTGATGGTCCTGCCCTGTGGCCCCCCTTCCTCTCTTTCAAAATTGTTCTGTTGGTTTGAGTCAGGGTCTCATTTTGTAGCCCGAGCTGGTCTTGAACTCATGGTCCTGCTGTGGCAGTCTCCTGGTGCTGAGGTGGCAGGCCCATGTTCTCATCCCTGGCAGATCTGCCTTTTCTGATGGTGCCCACCCGCTGGGAGCTGCCGTCTTTCCCCACTCCTTGGCTGCTGTGTGGCTGTGCGCCTGTCACCAGCTTCCATTTTCATGAAACAGAGAAAAGGGGATTTAACGTGGGCAGCTAGAAATGGAAACCCAAGTATTGGCTCAGACCCAGCGTCTCCCTGCCTGCCTGTGGCCAACGCAGCCACTGCACGTGTTGTGGCCCAGAGGTGACACTCACTGTCAACTGGAACTTCTGCCCCCGGGAGGTTGGAGTTAGAAGTTTTCAGTGGGAAAGATGGATTGACAGCTGGGGCGGTGGCGGCGGTGGCGGGAGGAGGGCTCAGTTGGTAACGTGCGTTTTCAAAGGTCCGGGGACCTGAGTTCCAGCCCCGGAACCCGTGTAAAAGCCTCGTGGGCTGGTTCATACGTGTGATCCCAGAACTGAAGAAGGGGAGACAGGAGGATCCCTGGGGTTTGCTGGCCAGCCTAGCTCAAATGGTGAGTTCCCGACCAATAAGAGACCCTGTCCTGAGAAATAAGGAAGTGGCTGATGGGAACACCCGACATCCGTGTCTGACCTCAGGTGTGCACACATGTGCACTTGCCCTGCGTGTACATACAAGCGCGGAAACACACACAAAGATGGTGAGTGGGCCACTGAAGTGACTTTTGTGGGCGCAGTGGGTGAGGTGTCATGGAGCTGTCCCACTTCCTAAGGACTGTACTGTAGCCAGCCGGGTTCACCCTTCTGAGGGCCGCAGATGTGTGACGCTTTCCCTGTGCCCCGGGGGCCTTCCGTCCCAACCATCCAGTGTGGACCACCCACTGATGGAAATGCCTGTCTCTCCTCAGCTTCCTCCCCACCTAGGGATCTTATTCCTTTATTCCTTCCTGTTGGTGCCTCTTACCTCCACACTGCTCTGTGTGTGTGTGTGCGCGTGTGCGTGCGCACTTACTTACTGAGCACCTACTATGTGCCACAAAGTCTTTAGACCCAGAAATGTACAAAACAGACTCACAGCCAGCACTCAAGAACTCCAGAACGGTTTGAAACGAAGGAGGCAACTCCTGTGGTCACAGACAGAAGGCCATGCTGGAAGAATGCCTCGTGGCATTCCAGTCAAGGGGGAGAAGCTCACAGACCCGAGGCACGCTGGCCTCCGGGAGGCAGGGACTGTGCACCCTGTGCGTGATACAGCGCAGGGGCGCGGACTCACGAGCTTTCACTGAATGGATGGGAGCGGGGGCTGTGCAGCCGTGGAAGGAGGAGGTTAGGTCTGGAGAGCTGGCTGTGTGCATCCAAGTGTCCCCTTACCTCACTCCAGACTCCAGAACCTTCCTTCTCTCCAGGGCCTGGGATGGCTAGTCCAGTCAGCACCTGTGTTTTGTGTAGGACCTCTGAAGGTTGAGAAATGTTTCCCCACGTGATGAGGTGGCCGTGAGAAGAGAAGCTGCAGAGATGGCCTTGTGTTTGAGGACACTGATTGCTCTTGCAAAGGACCCGGGTTCAATTCCCATCACCCAATTAATTAGTGCAAAGCTTCATGTAACTACAGGTTCAGGGTACCTGGCGCCCTCTTTGGACCCGCACAGAGACTGCACAGAGGTGGTACATTTACACGCAGGCAAAACACTAACACAACAAAATGAAAATAAACAAATCTTACAAAAAAACAGAAGCAGCAAAGCCTACAGTAAACAGAAAACCCAGCGAGCACACCCGGCCAAGGCCAACTCCAGGTCACAGCTGAGCTTGTGCCTCGGAGGATGTGATAGGCTTCAAGTTCCTCTAATCAAACACTCGTAGAGTGCATTTGCTGAGTGATAGCTGTGAGTCTGGGAACGGCATTCTTCCTGCCATGCCTCTTTCTGGCGGTCGCTGTCACAGGGCTCCAAACCTGCTTCTTCCTTTAGGCTGGAGGTCAGAGGTCTCCGCTGCTTCCTCCTGCATGTTCCAGAGATGCTTGGCTTCTGGCCCCTTCTCAGATCTGTCCATCTCTCCTGCTGCACCCCACCCTCTACTGTAAGAACTCTGAGCTTCCACCAGACCCACCTTCTGCCTAGGGTTTGTGTCCCGGCTACAGCCACGAGGCCCATTTTGCCCTGTGAGGTGAGCACTCTGTTCACAGCGTTAGGAAGAGAAAGGTCTTCTGGAGCCTGCGGTTGGCAGTCCATTGCAGTCACCCTGGCTGGGCCGACTGTGTCTTTAGCCCCTAGGCACACAGGGCCCCTGATGCCAGCAAAAGGCTGAGTGGGGAGGAGTAGGGTGGGCTGGAAGTGTCACCGTTCGGGCAGTTACAGGATAGTGGGGTCACTCCAGAACTCAGGGGTGATGGACTTGCCTTGTAAGATGCATGTCGGCCCCTTAGTCTCCACTGCCCAGGCCACTTTGCTGAGCAGGTGGAGGAGAGGATGGATTCTTGCCCATCCCTCACAGAAGCTATGGGTGCAGTTAGTCAGTGGCCCAGGAGGGGGTGCAACGGAGCACAGCCAGAAGCCAAAGCCACCAGGCACCTGGAGTGAGTGGGAGTTAGCCTCAGGAACCAGGCTTTGCCTCTCCCCTCACCAGGGTCCCTAGGAGACAGCAGATATACCACTGAGATAGAGCAGCTGAGCACTGGTCCCCACTTCCAGCCAGGTTCAACTCCCTTTCCCCAAAAAGCACTAAGATGGAGCAGGCCACAGAGAAAGCGCCACATGTCTCAAGGGCTCTAGGGAGAAAGGAGCTCAGAGTGGAATCTCATCAGCTCAATAGGGCAGGGAGAAGGTTATTCGGGAAGAGACCTGAGACCCGGGACCCAGAGATGCTGGAGCCTCCTGCCTCTCCTCTCTTCCAGTGGGCTGTGTTCCCTTGTCTCCCATGAGTATCTACACCCTGCTGGCCCCCAGCCCCCAGCAAAGAGCGCCCACTAGGCCTGCAGCCTGTAGCCTACCTCAGCCTCAGAGCCCACCACTCACCCAGTCCATAGAGCTCCCTCTCCAGTGCACCCTTCTCTTCTTGGGTCTTCTCCCTGTCTCACACACAGACGCACATTCCTGGCACCCTGTCCTTGAAGTTGTTTCTTTGACTTTTGACCTTTTTCTTGACCTCTTGTGGTGCTCATGTTGAGTCTGTATGTGAATGAAGGGTCATCCTGGTGAGGGCTGTCCAGGTGACCCCTCTGGGTCTTCTCTGCTCTCCAGGACACAGCCTTTCTCTTCTGCGCATTACATGTCTTGATCAGCTGAGTTCTGCCAGGAGAATGACAGCAGCCAGAGTTATCAGGACTATTGGGTCCGGGTCTGGCTCCCACCTACGGCCACAGTGGCTGTGCCAGGCGAGACTCTGCGCGGCAGGAGGAGGCCTGCCTGGCCCTACTGGGCTGAAGCTTGTACCCAGCTCCGCGTAGACCTAGCTCTTTAAAGGGGTTGAGGGGGATTGAGGGAGGCAAATGGAGAGGCAGAGAGGGGTGTGCTAGTGCACTGCTGTGGCCCAACAAGGAAGACAGGGAGGTGCTTTCACAGGTTCAAACTCTGCCAGACCTCAGCAGAGGGACCACCATCATGGCTGGTACCGTGCTTGACAGTGGAACCCTGAGCATCCCAGCCCAGGTGTTTTTATTGATACAGAACTCCTCAGGTGTTCTACTGATAGCATGTGAAGATCATTAGCAATCAACTTCCCCCACATGAATCCAACACCCGAAAACAATACAAAGGCCTAGGTAGCCCTTCCCCCAACAGTGCACGAAACAATTATTTTATACATAACTAAAAATACACTTCCATGACAATTCCCCTTTTCTGTATAAGCCAATCCAAAAAAGATTGCTTCAGTTCTACAACGCAATTTAACACTACACCAGCAAAACTATTTACAAGAGGAACAATCACAAGGGTTGCTAATGCACAGGATCAAATGAAACTAAACTCTATTAAGCTTCTCACAATATCTTTGGACAGCAGAAAAAAACATTCTCAATGTCCAATTATCTGGAATTCACTCACGATCTTCTGGGCTCCTCCAAAGGGCTTGGGTCACTCCTTTGGCGCTGATGTCTGCAGCACACACAGATTGTCCTCCAGGCTCTGGCTGGCTCCAGTCCACTGCTGCTGCTGTTCTTGGTGATCATCCCATGATACTGGCATCTCCAGAACGCTGGGGTCTTCTGCTGCAACTGGGCTGCACTTTCACCAATGACCTCTCCTGGCCTCTCACCAGGCCTCAAATGTTTTCCATGACCCCTTCATGCCTTCAAAACCAGCACCACATGGGTGACTCTTACAGTACTAAGTTTGGCTGCCAGCATGAGATACAACCTTAACAGTTCTGGAAGACAGCTTCTGTGTGCTGACCCTGAGGAAACGCTTTCCAGATTTTAAGATAGAGTCTGGTTTGCTGGAAAAACAACTAGTCCAGAGACAATGGTGTTTGGCTGCAGGGGACAGGGTGGGTGGGGGTGAGGAGAGAAGAGATCCAGATGGGCTTGGCTTCTTGATGATGGTGGAACCTTGGTGTTACTTCCCTTTGGAACCCAGAAGACCGTAAGGGCCCTGTTCCCCACCAGAGCATCATGGGTAAAGTAGAACTCTGGTTACTGATGGCCTACTTTTAAGTTCTGGATTTGCCACACAAAGCTGTGCGACTAGGCCCCCCCTTCCCTCTCTGGGCTGCTTCTCGTGCTAACTGAGTTGGCAATGCCCTGCTGGGCTGTGGGTGACTGGGGCCAGCGAGACCCGGGCAGGCTCAAGGGTGTCAGCTGCCAGCTTCCTAACTGTCTGTTCACTGTCCTTACCCAGTGGCTCTTGAGGTCCAGGGTCGCCTCCTAAAACCCTTCCTGCCCCTCTGACTTGTCTCACCTTTCCTAGGTTAGGGCAAAGGCAGGGATGCACTGTCTTTGGGAGAAGGACACTCCCAAGCCTCACCTGGTGGAGACAGCCAGGGCGGGGAAGCCTGGCCCTTTACAAAGAGGCGTGAGAGTGGGAGAGCAGCTGGCATCACACACTCCCAAGCCTCACTGGGCCAGTGTGGAGACAGGCAGCTGGCATCACACCAGCCAGCCCACCCCCACCCGGTCACATGGGCCAGGATAGGCCTCGTAGGGCCACTCATTGAGTGTGCTGGTGTTTGGCCAGGTCTTGACAGAAGGGAGCAGCCAGCCCAGAAGCCAGCCCAAACACCTCAGATGTCGGGGCTTCTTGTCCCTGTCATCCAGGCCAGGCCAGGATGACAGGTTGTCACACAGCACCCCCAGCCAGCAGCGGCAGCCCTAGCCGGGTCCCTCTGTCCCCTTCCCGAGGCAGCACAAGGGACACAGCCTTTGTCAGGTAGCTCTGGTGGTTCTTGGTGCCTCAGCTCTACCACGACC
The DNA here is from genome assembly GCA_026225945.1 of Cricetomys ansorgei. NCBI lineage: Eukaryota > Metazoa > Chordata > Mammalia > Rodentia > Nesomyidae > Cricetomys > Cricetomys ansorgei. Next base: position 1,161,901 of record JAMJFZ010002811.1, read on the forward strand.
TCCTCTTGATGGAGGCAGAAATGGAGGCTCCTCGAAGGAGATAGAAGCCTGGATTTTTCTTGGGGGCCAGTTCCCCCACCATGATGCCCCTCCAGGCCCTCATATTTCCCCCTTGGGCCTGAGTAGCAGCCCTGTACCGTAGTGAAGTGCACCCCACGATTTGTGACGCATGTGCCCTTCCTACAAGAAACAGCCTACAGTTACGTCCTCTCTCCTGGGACTTCTCAGGTGCTGACCAGGAGCTACCTCTGGGGACCCCGAATCCTTGAGTTGCTGCTGCCCTGGCCCTCAGCCCCTGTGCCTTTCTTGGGGATGGTCACTACAAGGGCTGGACTGGAGGGAGGGGAGCTGGAGACTGCCTCTCCTCTCATCTCCCTAATGGTAGATTTGATTACAGGCAGAGTCTGCGGCTGGGTGGTGTGGGCCGCTGCGGGCTCTGGTCCCTGCCTGCCTGCCGGCGTGTGGTCCTGGCTGGGGACATAAGAACACAGTTCTGACTCTGTTCTCTGAGCCATGGCAGGCAGGCTGTCACCACAGTGGGCTGGGATCTGGAGACAAGCCCAGAAGTGGGGGGAGGGTGCCACGGCCTCTGGCACCCAGCCCTGCCAAGCCACAGGTGTCCCTGCCCTCTGCTGGGGGGGGGTGAGTGGGAGGGGACGGAACAGCAGGGGAAGCTGAGGACACGTGTCCCAGCAACAGCCTGCACCCTTGCTCTCGCTTGCTCGGTACTGGTCTCGCCACTATGGAGCAGGCTGGGCCCTGCACAGCCTCAGTGGAGCACATTCCGCAGAAACCCCATCCTGCCTGCCGTCTTTCCACTTTGATTTTTGGTTCTGGAATTCTAGTCACTCCGAGTATGGGATGTTGGCGGGGGTGATGTGGAATGACTGCAGGTCACGGGGTACCCCTTCCGGAGCCGTATGCGGTATGCAGGCTTGGGGGGGTGGCAGAGGACCACAGATATCTGTGTCTGTCTGGGTGTCTCATTCAGAGTAGTCGGGCACGGTGCCCGCAGTCCTCGTGGCCCGGGTCTGCCTTATTCTTTCCTTGGTCTCTCTCCTCTCCTCTCCCAACAATGGCTCTTAGCACAGGTTTGGGCTTCTGGCTGTTCCAGAGCCCAGGAAGAGAGAGATGCCAGTTAAAATCCAAGGCTAGCCCCGCATGGTGGTGCGCACCTTTAAAACCTTCCATCACTCCAGATGCAGATGCAGGCAAATCTCTGTGAGTGAAGGCCAGCCTGATCTACATAGAGTTTCAGGCTAGCCAGAGCTACCTGATGAGACCGTCTCAAACCACGACAATAACAACAACAGCAAAAATTCCTCTCAGCTCTGTGGCCTAGGACAAGTCATATGATCTCCCTATGCCTCAGTTTCCTCATCTGGCAAGTAGAGGTAGTAACAGAACATGGCGGCAGGCACGTGAGACAGTGACGGAGATAGCAGGGAGTGACTGCGGCTTGTCAGCCACCTCGCAGACGCTGGGTAAGGACTGCGGCTTCATTCTGTCCTGCAGTGCCGGGGAAGGCTGCAGCAGGCAGATGCTCACTGCTCCGTCCTGAGATGGCTGGCTGCCCCCACCCCTCCACCCCCCCACATCCCACCCCGGCCCCGGCCCCGCCTAAGTCCTGACCTAAGTCCTGACCGAGAAGGCTTCTAGGAGTCGCCTGTCCTAAGGCCAGGGCTACCTCCCAGTGGGCAGAGGCTGGTGGAAGGTCCAGGTTCCTCTGGCCACTCTACCCCCGGCCACATTGCCCCAGCAGGAAGTCTGTCATTCAGCTTTATCTCTGGCCCTGTGCCCACAGCCCAGTCCCCAGGAAGGGTTATCAGCTTGGACATCTGCACCCCAACGGGCCAGGGAACACTGCGGTCCATCAGTCTCTTCGGGAACAGCAGCTGTCTCCTGGTGACAGACCCCTTGTAGTTGGTGCCAGGGACAGGGTAGCATGGAGGGCTGTGTGTGGCTTGGGGGCCGGGCTGTCTGTGCTTGTAGAGCCGAGGGCCCAGGATCCCTGTCTAAGGAACAGGGTGGTGGCTTCGGGGAAGACAGAAGATAGGACTTGTGGTGGGGAAGGGGGCTGGAGAAGGGGGATCTGTCCCATGGCAACCTGGCAGGGAGAGGTCTGCATAGACCAGTCCCTCATCCAGCCTCACTAGCCCTCCGAGGGACATCCTGCACCCATCCTGCACCCTGGAGGGGGATGGTTATTGGTGTTTTGCTTCCCCTCTCCGGCAGTGTGGGGACCCTCTGGATGCATGGAAGTCTTGATGACACCTGCTTGCCAGTTTTTTTTTTCTTTTACATGTTTTTTAAATTTCTTTCACTTGTTTAATGTGTCTGCGTGTTTCCCCGCATGTGTGTATGTGCACCACATGTGTGCCCGGTGCTCACAGAGGACAGAAGAGGACATCAGATCCCCAGGACTGGGGTCGTGAGCCACCATGTGGGTCCTCAGGAAGAACATCCAGTGCTCCCGACCACTGAGCCATCTCTCCAGCGCCTTACTAATTTTTGGTTTAGTTTTGTTTTCTAACAGAGATGAACTCCGCGTGTTCAGGTCTGTCACAGAGCACCAGCGCAGCGATGTACATTTTGTTCGTAGTGTCATGCAGTCCCTACCCCGTCCAGCTCATCCCATTATCCCAAAGGGACCCTGTCCATCAGCTGTCACTTCTGCGCCCCAAACTCCTGGTGGCCACACATTGACATAGTCCTGTCACCTGACCTGGTACAGACGTTTGCTGCCATGGAGTCACACAGCATTCGGCTTCTTCCACAGTGGACAGTACGGGCTCAGTGGCATGTTCCTCTTATGCACGGCCCTGCCACCTGCCACCAGGCTGACCCCGGGTTGTTGACCACCTGACTCACCATTCGCTTGGCTGTCATGGCCCGCTTCCCATTGAACACCATGTACTCCTGTCTCAAGCCTGTGTTTGGGTCCTTGGGGATGTGCCTGTGAGTGAATCTTTAACTCATACTCTTCATGACAAATCTTATTTAATGATACGCATACACCTCTTGCTAAGGATGGTTTAACATTTGTGATGTCTGTAGGAGGTGGGAACACAGGAAACTCAGGCGGGGGAATGACAGCCAGTGTGTGAATGAGGACCGTTCAGTAATTTGGAATCAAGCAGGCAGTTTAGGATGGCCCCTGGGTCAGGCTGGCTCTCCAAGATCGAGGGCCAGAGCCTGGCTGGGCCTAAAGGCCGCCTGCAGGGCCTTGAGGACAAAACAGAGGCCAGCGGGCCCAACTGCGAACGACTTCACAGTGAGATGGGGGGCAGGTCTCAGCCCAGAGAGAGGCGCAGAAGCGGGACTCGGCCTGGCCATTCTCGTGGCCGCTGTCCATGCCTCCGACTACCCGCGGTGGCAGCAGGTTCCCTGCCATCCATCATAGGCTCAGACCACATCTCCCCGGGCACTGTGCTATCTGCTGTCCCCAGACAGACCGCAGGGCCTGGGGCGGGCCAGGCCTCTCTCAGCTTATCACTCCTGCCTGGTGCTCCTTCCCGCCGCTCTGCACTCCAGCCTTATCTGTGTCCTCAGGCCTTCCTTTGCCCACAGTGCTGACTGCCATGGGGGCAGGGTCAACCCCAGAGACATCCGGCCCTCAGAGACAGGACTCAGTCCCCACACAAAGATCCTAGACCTCAGCCTGGCTCTGAGTTCTTCTGTGCAAGAGGACACAAAGGGACCTTCAGGGTGTAGTATTTGGAAAAATCACCTTGCTGTGCATAGGAGGGACCCTGGGAAGTTAGGCAGCTTCCCTATGAGAAGCCAGGCCACCCATCTGTGGGTCCGTGGCAGTGCCCAGGGAGCAGATACGGGGCACAGAGCAGGGATGGTGAGTGGCAGAGCCAGCCAGGGTCCTTCGGGAGAAGAGCACAGGATGCCATAGCAGCGAACTGTCCTCCTGGACCATGGAGACCTGGTGACTCAATACTTCCACCTGTGACCATCACCAGGCACACAGAGCCTGAGTGCACGGGGACAGAGTCCTCAGTGCACACAGAGCTGGGCACACCTCTGTGAACAGAGCATTGTATACACGGCACACAGCAGAACCATGCACAGAGCTCCTAGCTCTCTCTCTGTCCCTCTTTCTCTCTCTCTCTCTCTCACACACACACACACACTTGCACACAGCACACACACAGGCACACATACACACACATACTTGCACACAGTACATACACACACACTCTTGCACACAGCATACACACGGGCACACACACACACTTGCACACAGCACACACACAGGCACATACACACACTTGCACACAGCACACACACATAGGCACACACTTTTGCACACAGCACACACACACACACACACTTGCATACAGCACACACACAAAGACTTGCACACAACACACACACACATACACACTTGCACACAGCACACATACACACTTGCACACAGCACACACACACATACACACTTGCACACAGGCACACACACATGCACACAGGCGCACACACACACAGGCATACACACTTGCACACAGCACACACACACATGCACACTTGCACACAGCACACACACACAGGCACACACACTTGCACACAGCACACACACATTTGCACACAGCACATACACACTTGCACACAGCACACACACACATACACACTTGCACACAACACACACACACATTTGCACACAGCACACACACACAGGCACACACACTTGCACACAGCACACACACACACTTGCACACATCACACACACACACTTGCACACATCACACACACACATTTGCACACAGCACACACACATTTGCACACAGCACATACACACTTGCACACAGCACACACACACATACACACTTGCACACAACACACACACACATTTGCACACAGCACACACACACAGGCACACACACTTGCACACAGCACACACACACACTTGCACACATCACACACACACACTTGCACACATCACACACACACATTTGCACACAGCACACATACACACACAGGCACACAGCACACACATACACACACACAGGCACACACACTTGCACACAGCACACACACATAGGCACACACACTTGCACACAGCACACACACACACGGTCTCACTCTGACGTGTACCCACGGCTCCCAGTATTCACTACACACAGGACTCCTCAGTCGTTACTCATACATGGTACTCACAGAAGGACTCACCACGTACACAGTGCTCACCACTAACTCAGAGCTGATCACTCAGACACGACCCATCCCGCACAGTGCCGGTCAGTCACACAGTATCTGTCAGTCCCTCACGGTAGTACTCAGTACACACACTGGTCAGTACTGACCATTCTCACATAGTACTGATCACGCACGCAGTACTCCTCACTCAGTACTTTCCTTGTACAGAGTACTCTAACATGTTCATGCTTTCCCTCCCTTGCCTTCTTCCCCTCCCCCACTGCCTCCCAAAGCCCGCCTGGCTGAGCAGTCTCCCCAGCAGTTGGTTTCAATGGACTCCTGCCGCTCTCTGATGCTGAGAGGAACCTGGAGGACTCGATGGCCACTGCCCTGGCAGGACAGAGCGGCCTGCCACTGAAGGAACCCACAGAAAGCAGTGATCATCTGCCAGGGTGGGCGGGCCTTGCCACCTCTGTGCAGAGCAGGATCAGAGTGAACCACTGGCCTCTGGGCTGGCAGTGTGGGACCCATCCTTGCCTGTCCCCTGTAGGACATGGTGTCCCCTCCGGGTCCAGGCAAGGCCAGCGGTCCCCTCTGCACACGTAGAGCCTCTGTGTAACTGCCATCAAGGTGGCCTCCGCTGACCCTCTGCCCCACTGAGGGTCGTGTCCGTGCCACGCTCATCTGGTCCCACTGGTCCCAAGGACCGTGAGGGAGTGTGGGGCAGTCACAGCTTCTGTGCATGCTGTGATTGCTGGGGCAGCGGCCTTGCCCCTCCTGTGAGATGAGGGGAGCACAAGGGCTCCCTCCCGCTACCACTGTCGATTTGCAGCGTGACTTCAGACCATTCGCTCACCTTCTCTGAGTTGAACTGGCAACACCAGTCCTAACACGTGACACCCTCTGGCTGTGGCCTCCTTGTCACCGTGGGAACAGACTTGCTTTTCTGCTCCATCCCTGGGCTCTGTTACTCTTCTTGTACAGGCCAAGGCCTGTGCAGGGGCAGCTCAGCCCACAGGAGGCCAGGGGCTAGCAGCCAGGTGTGTGGGCCAACTGCCTTGGCTGCCCGGAGCCTCACCTGAGGAGGTCTCATGAGACAATTCACTAAATCTAGGCCTTCCCTGGGGACAGAACCAGTGGGAGAGGCCAGCACTGGGAACTGATCTGGGGTGGGGGCTGGGAGGGGTCAGGGCAAGCCTGCCTGACTCTCCTGACCTGTTCCATGCCCTGGAGCTCCCAGGTAGGCACAGGGGAGGTAGGAGGCATGCTGCATAGCAGCCTATGCAGACCTAGTGGGTCAGGGCCCTGGGCATGCCTGCCCTGCCCGCCTGGCCTCAGTGCAGCTGGACACCATAACCGCTTCTTGTCGTAAAGCTTTGCTGGCTCCCTGGCACCTGCCCCAGGCCCTGTGTTCTGTGCCAGCTGGGGACAAGCCTCTTCTCGCTTTGGAAGCCCTTTGTACCGCCCTGGACCCCGCCATATAGCCCTAGGGACAGTTGCCAGGCAAGGAGAACCCAGCAGGTGTTTCAGGGAGGCACTGGACCTGTGGTGACTTGTAGGAGGCTGGGGGGAAGAAGGAGGCTTGTAGGAAGGCCTAGACACTGATGGGGTCTGCAGCCCACATGCAAATAGGGCCTTGGTCACAGTGCTGGACGTGTAGGCCTGGTCCCCAGGTGGGCATGGTGTGGCCCTCCTGTGGGAGGCGCTGTCCAGGCAGGATTAATGCCCAAATGGAGACCCACAGCCACAAAGGCAGAGTGGGCATCCCTGAAAGATGGCGTTTTGGGGTCCCTGGAAGTGAAGCAAGAGGCTGGGTGAAGGCACAGTGGAGACAGAACCCTGGACAAGAGAGCAGGGTACACAGCCCCCATGCCTGGCAGACGCCTCCACGCCCTCAGGGTCAGCTGCTGATGGATGGCGGCACCGCCCCCCTGCTCCGGGAGAGGCAGGCAGTAATCCATCCTGGAGCCCTTCAGAGGCCTGGATAGTAATGGAGCCATAGATCACTCCCTGCAGAGCCAGGGCCGGACAGGGGAGGCAGCCATTAAGGCTGACCGTGAGTGACCCAGGCCAGGGTGTCTCCAGCTTTGGGTGAGGGTGCCTTTAGAGGTGGCAGGGGAAAGAGTAAAGGAGGAGTGGGGGAGGAGGAACACCTTGTCCCCAAGGGCACAACCCAGAGCAGGCGCCAGTGTGCTTGGTGCCAAGAGTCTGGGGTTCCCCTTGGGTCAAGGCCTCCTCAGGTTGAAGGGAAGTAGACTAGAGGTCACCTCCCACCCCTGCTTAAACCAGTGAAGCTCAGGTGATTCTCCCCAAGGGTCCTGTCATGTTGGGGCTCAGCCTGTAGTTCAGGCCCCTAAGTGAGTGTGCTCTGCCCCTCCCCCCACCAAAAACAAAACAAAACAAAACAGTAGATTCTGAGAAAAGCTTGGAACCTGATCCAGCCTGGCTGGACTCTGGCCCCACCCTCCTTTTACCACGCAAGTGAACAAGTCTTGGGCCTGCCCCTTCTACTTACTATGCAAACAGGCAAATTAGTGTTGGGACAGGCTCTTCTGCAGGGAGCCAGGGAGCTGGGAGCTGGTGACAGAGCAGGGTGCCTGCTGCGAGGGGCCATCTGCAGCCAGTCTTCTCACCACCATCTTGGTGTCTCGGTGGCTCAATTTGGAGTTGAGCCTAGCCACGGGCTGTGTGACCGTGGGGGGCACTTGCCCTCTCTGGGCCTTGGTTTTCCCGACTGTAAAATGTTGACATGAGGACTAAAGAAACGTGACACAGAGTAGGTCCTCGGCCTGTCTGCCGGAAGCAGCTTCCCACGCCATGCTCCTTCTGGAACTTTCTCCTGTGACGCTCACTAGGTGCTACCCCATGTGGGGGCCACTCAGCATCTCACTCTAGGTCTTCTAGAGCTAGTGCTTCCAAGCACGTGACCGTGTGGGGTGAGAAAGGCGCAAAGGTATGACACAACGCCCTGCCGTGCGCGGCCTGACTGTTCTTGTTGCTGGGACAAAAGGCCTGACAGGGGTCAGCAAGATGGCTCAGTGAGCGGAGGGGATTGCTGCCAAGTCTGACAGACTGAGTTCAATCCTCAGAGAGCCGGCTCTCACAGGGTGTCCTCTGACTGCCATACAAACACCGCGACACCCACACAGGCTCAAAATGAATCAAAGTGTCCTTGTGTTTAAAAAAACAGACAGACAGAACTAACAAGAAGCGGGCGCTTGTGGCAGCTTCTCTTGTGGTCCTGCCTCGGGGCCTTCATCCCTGAGCGTTCATGGTGCATAGTAGGCGCTCAACAAATACAGGCTGAGCTGATGATGGTTGAGGGAGAGGTGGTGTCCAGATGGGGTGCTGGGTGGAGGATGGAGGGGCTGTTGAAGGGTGGATCCTGACTCCTAAGAGGCCTCCACAGCAGGGACCCGGCTGGGACTGCAGCCTCCCAGCAGGTGCGGGGGGGGGGGGGGGGGAGAACCCATGGAGCCTGCCTGGCAGGTTGAGAAACTTCATGAGGGTCTGTTTGCATCTCATTTACATGCAGGTGTGTGATCTGCTGTTCGAAGCTCCTCAGGCGGGTGACTCCAGGTCTTTTCTTCTTCCATCCCAACCCACTACCTGGCATGCACTGTCCTAGATACCCTGCAGTGAGGAAGGGGCTTCTGTCTGCCCTCCAGCCTCCCAGGGAGTCTCCTGCATGCCTCTCGCGTGCAGCCTTCTGCCCACAGTGGCCCCCTTCATGTGGCCATCTGGGTCCTCATGTGCCGCAGCTGTCTGGGCCTTGAGAGCGGTGTTCTTTACACGGGGTCATAGGACAGGCAGGCTGAGCTCAGGCCCAAAGGCTCTCTGTTGTGTTTTACCCTTGGGGAAACTGAGTCATTGTTGAGCCCCAGGAGTACCGGGAAGCAAAGCAAATTCCCGTGGCTTAGGGATCAGTCAGTACTCGCAGTAAATGGGGCCTAAGATGTTTTAGTCTCATGTTTTAAGGGCCGTGGCAGGCGCTTGGTTAACACTGCCTGCAGCCCTGCGTAGGAGGGGACCAAGCATGTGACCAGGAAAGAGATGGGTGGAGGAGTCTCGTTATTCTCTGGGTGAAAGTAGAGTCAGCTTCCTGCTGGGGACCCTGGTGCCTGGCTGGGCAGGCAGTCCTGTGGAGCCCTCATTCCAAGAACCAGCTTGAGTGCCCCTGTAGCGGCAATAGGCCAGGGTCAAGCTGTGGGCCTATAACTCGCTGGAAGACATTTCGGAACAATAAAGGTGTCTGGCTTTATAAGCACTCATATTTCATCCTCGCCTTGGCCTCTTGGCTCACTGGCCTGGGATTTACTGTGGGAGTGTTCTCAGTGGGATGAAGCTGACGCCAGTGTCTCCCTGCTGTCCTGTCCCCCGTGGAGCCCCACGCCTGCCCTGCTGTCCCTCCCGGCTCCTTTGACAGCAGACCCACCCCCAGACGCAAAGGTTATCGGGTTGGGGTGAAATGACGTTTCCCTCTAGTGTCTCCCCGAGCATCCCAAAGGCTGAGGGACAGACCCGGGCGCAGAGCCGACCCCGGGGTTGATAGCAGTCTGCTTTACTACACCGCCTGGCTAGCCCCGCCGCAGCGCCAGGAGTTGACAGAAAGAGGCGCCAGCCTCCCTGGTGGGCCGTCAGCCCGGCACGCTGTGAGGGCAGCTGGGGTCATGGGAGGTGCCCAGCCCTCCAGGAGGATGGTCTCTGTCACATGGGCCCCTCTGTTCTGGCTTCAGATTGAGTGAGTTTGGTAAACTGGTGTGCTCCCTGTGGCCACTCTCGGAGTCTGCGCTCTGGCCTCTCTGTCATTTGGGGAAGCTGAGGCCTGTCGGGGGCAGTGGCTTGCTGGGTTCGTTTTCTATGGCTGTTGTCATTGAGTACCACAACCGAAGCCGAAAGTACCAGAGATGTGTTTTCTCACAGTACTGCGGCAGGAAGGGTGGCGTCCAGGATTAGGAGGGCCAGGCTCCCTCTGACGAGGCTGGTGAGGCTGCCTTGGCGTCTGCTGTCAGGACGGCTTGGGTTTTTGTTGCAGTTCTAGGGACGGATTCTTGGGCCTGTGCGAGCCTGACACTGAGCTGTAGCCCCCGCTCTCAGGGCTTATGGTTAAAGCACAAAGTGTCACACGGGCAGTGGTGGCGCATGCCTTTAATCCCAGGACTCAGCAGGCAGAGGCAGGCGGATCTCTGTGAGTTCGAGGCCAGCCTGGTCTACAGAGTGAGTTCCAGGACAGCCAGGGCTACAACAGAGAAACCCTGCCTCCAAAACAAAAATGCCCACAAAATGTCCCCGCAAAAGGGTCATGTGTTAGAGGCTCAGTGTCTGCTTCGGGTGGTAATCCGATGGTGTTGGGGGTGATGGCAGTGTCAGGGGGTGGTAGCGTTAGAGGCCTGGGGCCCAGGTGTATGAGGAGATGCTTTGAGAACGCTTCTAAAGATGGCCTAGCTCCTTCCTGCTCTCTGCTCCTGGCCACTAGGAGGTAAGCCGTCATGCGCCCCATGCATTTCTGTCACGATACACCAAAGCAACAGCTTTTTTGAGGCCACCCATGAACTGAGAAATCCGAGACACGAACCCAGCAAGACCGTTGCTCCTTTAAGCAGCTCGTGTCAAGTGTCTTGTCACATCCATGAGGAAATGACTAACACAGGCTGCTTTCCAGCATTCCTTGGCTTGTGATTGCATCGTTCCAGGCTCTGACTCCAGGTTCGCATGCGCATCCCACCGGCAGGAACACTGATCTACTTATAAATAAGGTCACCGCAGATCCGCAGACACAGACATGATGGGGGGCCCTCCCCTCTTGCTCAAGGTCACCGTGGCAGGTGGCAGTACTGGCTACTGGGCATCCAGCAGCACCTCCTCCCTCAGCTGTCCTTAAAGCTGCCTGCCTCTGGAGCCCTGCTGGAGTGTGTTCCCTGCCACGCCCTCCTGTGCGGGCCGTGGCCTCAGTGCCAGGCAGCTGACAACTCAGAACAGCCCCAACCTGAAGAGCAGTACAGGGCTGGGGCAGGCAGGAGCCACCGAGCTCCTGACCTTGCCCAGGCCTCCGCAGGGACCCCCAGCTCCTTCCTTCCTCTCATTTCCAGACAACGCCCCAAGTACACTCACACTTGGTCCCTGTCCCGGGGTCTCTGTGATGGTACAAATGAGAATGAAACAGGCCTGTAAGAGGCTGGGGCAGGAGGATCCCCTGAGTTCAAGGCCCGCAAGACCCTGTCTCAACACAACAAATAAGAAAGAACAGAAACAGTGGCAGAAGATCAGCAGGCCTGTGCGGGGCCTTCCAGACTCACAATCTGACCCCTGGTTGAACTTCAGTTTCAGATCCACAGAACTACAGCACGGGCTTCTATATCAGGGTGCCCTCCCAATCACGAGTACTGTTGAGAACCGCTTCTTGTCTGTGCCTGGGGGTCTGTGGCTGGTAGGAAGGCTTTTCTTTTTGAGCAGTGAGAATATTTTTGGAGTGACCATGGCTGGGCTGCTAGATTCTCCCAGCATACAGGAAGCCGCTTGCCTGCAGGCTTTATCAGGGGTTATATCATCTGTGTTAAATCTCTTCTGTTCATTGCTGAAGACATTCTTGAGGCAGGGTCTTGCTATGTAGCTCTGACTAGCCTTGAGCTCCCTCTGTAGTCCAGGCTGGCCTAGAATTTGAGGCAGTTCTTCCACCTGATGGCCCAAGTTCAACTCCCACTCCCAGACTCTATGTAAAAAATTGGATATGCTGATCTCTGCACTCCTGAACCGAAGTAGGCAGAGACAGAGTCACTCAGAAGAAGCTCCAGAGCCAACTAGGCCTGAGAACAGGGCAGAAACGAGAGGAATCTTGCTTTAACAAAGTGGAAGGTGAGAACCAACTCCCCAAAATTGTGCTCTGATCTCTTTATGCATGTCATGACATATGTGCCCGTGCATTCGTGTGCACCCATACATGTGCACACATGCATGCGCACATAAATACTCTTAATACTAAAATGCCTGATATTATTTATTGATTGACCTTTGAAACAGGGTCTCATGTATCCCGGGCTGGTTTCCAACGCACTACACGGATAGAGATGACTGTGAACTTCTGATCCCCTTGCCTCTGTCCCCCGAGTGCTAAAATGACACATGTGCACCAGCACCTTGTCTTATGTGGAACCCGGGCCTTGTGCCTGCCGAGCAAGCGCCCCGCACACTGAGCCCCTTCCCGCCGATGTCTAATATTTTAGGCTTCACGGGGTGTCCTGTGTTTAGCTGCAATCCTATAAAGGTTTGATTCCTCAGGCCTGACTCTGCTGCCCCCCTCCTCCCCCGCTCCCCATGGGATTGATGAGGGTTGCGTCCCTGTACAGCAGAGTCTGGAGCCAGCTGGCATGTCTAATGCACCTGAGAGCCTGGGGTCGCTTTGGACAGCAACGGATGGCCACAGGGCTGTTTCCGCTGGGCTGTGAATGGGCAGGACAGCTTGCAGACACACCTTCAAGGGCAGGCCCAGCTGCAGGGCGGGAACCATGGGGAGTGGGGGGCAGCAGGAGAGGAGGGAAGCAGGGTCAGGCCTGAGAAATTAAACGTTAGTAAAGTAAGTGGCCCTGCACTAGCAAAGTAGGCCAAGGCCATTAGTGCTCATTAAAGTTTAATACCTGCCGGGGCCGCGCAGCCCGTGGACACTGCTCTAATTTGATGGGTGTAAAGGGAGAATTCAGGAATTATCATGGAGGCTGAGGGAAGGCAGCTACTGTGCTAACAGGCGAAGAAGCAGAAGAGGAGTACTCCAGAACCAATGTCCTGCTCTGTCCCTGGGGTAGGCGGCATGCTGGCAGCCCTGTGGACTTTCCCCTTGTCCTCAAAGATCTGGGCCCTTTAGGTGTCAGGCCCCGTCTTGCTCTTTATTGATATGTGAGTGTTTTGCCTGGATGTTTGTATCAGAAAGTAACCAATCAATCCCATGGAACAGATGGTTGGGAGCCATCTTGTGGGTGCTGGGAACCAAACTTGGGTCCTTTGAAACCATCAGATGCTCCTAACTGCTGAGTCATCCATCTCCCAGCCCCTCTGTCCCGCTCTTCGTAAGCCACGGGGATCCGGTTTGAATTCACTTGCCATGATTGGACAGCCCCCTCGGTATCCCCTGGGGCATCCCCTGCAGCAGTACATGATGTCCATCTTGTGGCCACTGCTTTGGAAAGGCTAGCCTCGGGCACCAAGTACCCCAGGCTGACCCTGTGTGAGAGGAGGCACCCAAGAGGCATCCTGGAGGGGGATGGCTTAATCGGAGAATTAGGCCAGCCAAGATGCCTGGTGTTCTCCGCGGACAGAGCAAGGGGCCTGGGGAGAGGAGCTGGGTCATAAGCAAGAGAGAGCAGGGCAGGCAGGCTACGGTGTGGCCTCGGACGTAAACCTCAGAATAAGGAAGTGTGGACAATTAGGACCTGTTCGTACCCAGGAGATCTGCGCTGGAGGCTGCAGAGCCCTGGGACTCCGGGCAGCAGTAGTGATGACAGAATGTTACAGGGGACAGCCAAGGGAAACTGATCTGGTCTCTGCTCCACCCCCTCCCCCCATGGCTGGTCTCCAGTCCCGGCTCATAGAGAGGGACCCTCCCATTGCACAGGTGGACAGACTAAGGCTGGAGAGCAGGTTTCAGTTACACAAGAGTGGAACAACTATGAAAAGGGGCCTCAGAGTCTAGAGGCCTAGCCAGGATGGCCCCAGGCTGGCATGTGTCCTGGCTGGAGACACCACCCTGTGGCCGGCGCCCAGCTCCCCCTCTCTGGCTCGGCGGCTGGGCACCATGCCCAGCCTGCGGCAGGGCCTGGGGCTCCCTCCTCGCCAGGGCTCCTGAGAAAATCCTTCTGGTCTTTGACTCATTCTTAATAAAGGTTCTTCCATCTGCCAGCTCTGTCCTCCCCTGCCCACGCTCTCCAGGGGCCTGCCCAGAACAGCTCCTGTCACCACCACCCCCTGCCACCTCCTCCCCAGCCTCGGCCCCTTTCCCAGCCTGGCCTGGAGCGGAGCCCAGAGCCCGCCCAGAATAGATCAGCAGTTGGAGGAAGGAAGGGTGTCTTGGGGAGGCCTGGCCGGTTAGGTCCCCCAACCAGATCTGAAGACTTGGCAGCCGTGTCCCCTGGCTATACGCCTGCACAGTTTCAAAATGGCCCTCCCCGCCCCAGCCTCCTGCCTGTAGATACAGACAGAGCTTTCCCGAGAACCGTTCCTGGCCTCAGCCTGCCCTCACTCCCAGCTTGGGGTCCATCTGTGCTGGGAACCCATTGTGCCCCATGAGGAGGAGGTGAGATGCAGACTCAGCCGCCATGGGAGCACAGCACAGCCTCCTCTGAGCAGCTCTGCGGGGAATGGAGGCCAACCAGTGGGAGGGGAGGTTCATTTTAAGAGCTAAATACAAGCCCAAGGGAACAGACTGGCATGAACTCTAGATGCTCTCCTCTGCCACCATGGTGCAGCACACCCTGCTCCACGGTACTGTCCAGAGCACATGCCCTTTCCATGGGGAGATGCCGGTGTCTTCCGGGGCCCGTTGGAGCTGCAGAGACCATGGGAAGGCCCCAGGCCCAGTAGCTGCTTGGCCCTAGAGCTGGGAAAGAGCTGAGCTTGCAGGACACTTAGGTCATTGCCCAGTCCCCTCCACAGTCATGACTGTGGGTTCTCTCTCTCTGCCCTCGGGGTCCTGCTTCCCTCCCCGGCTATCAGCTGCTTAGCTTAGCCCCCGGGAAGGACAGCACAGGGGGTGGGTCAACGCATCCAGGCGGGTCCCAGATCAGAGGACTAAGCTGATGGAATGCACAGAGTTTCCACAAGAGTGTTGTCAGCGGAACATCTCTCCCTGTTTAATGCTAGGGTTGCTGTATTTATAGGATGGAGATGAGGGAGGGTCTTTGGTACCCAGGGATGGGAGTGGGAGCCATTGGTTAAGACAGGGATATTGGAATAGCCGAATTTACATTCTGGGGGTGTTTGGGGGCATATTCTGGGGAGCAGGGACTTAGGTAAACAATTCTGCCAATCATGATCAGCTTTTGGGAGTGGGCGGAGTTTTGCTGTGGCTTGTGGTCTGTCAGCGCAGTGGGGAGGGGCCAAACTCCCACCAGCTCTTTAGGATGAGAGCTCAGTAGCAAGCACCCTCGACCCATAACTGTGTGGCCTGTCCTCAAGGGCACCTTGAGGTATCCACGCCCCGAGGTGCTGCTGGGATTTTGAGTCTATTATGGGCAAGGATGGCATCAGGAAGGCTACCTGGGGGCTGTAACTGCTGGCTGAAAAGATTCCATCTCCTCTTATACACGAGTTAGGGTGTCCTCCCCCAGAAAGAGCCAGAGAGTGTGAGAAGGAGCACAGAGAGAGACAGGGAGAAACCAAGAGGTGGGTGAGGAGAGAGAGAGGAAGGGACAGAGAGCCTTAAGAGCTACTGGGCAGGGCGGGTCTGAGACAGAGGCACTCTCTCCCACTGAGTGGAGGAGAGTGGAGAGACTGCAGGGAGCGACAAGACAGGTGACCTGTCCCGGAGGCCAGGCCTAGCGTGTCCCCACCTGGCTCGCGGGTCTCCGGTGGCCCAGAGCTTGTCAGGGAGCTAATCGTGTTTCCTGGCTCTCGGAGCTGTCACATCCAGGTTACAAGTTCCAAAGTCACCTTCCGCGCAGGGAGCTGGGGTTTCTGACTCAGGCCTGGGCCGCCCAGAGCGTCTGACGAGGCAGGGGCACCACCTGGAGCAGCAGCCATCTGGCCCGCTCATGGACGGGACGGGCAGCCACGCTGGGCCTCCTCCCCGGCTCCTCTAGGGACGGAGCCCTGGTTTAAGGACTGAGCTGAGGAGGGCAGGACCCCTCCTCCTGACGGCCTGGCCAGTGCTGGGGCACAAGCTCAGCCCACAGCACCCTGCCGTCTCTGTGGGTTCTAGGCAGGGAACACAGGGTCTCCTGCTTGTGGAGCGAGCAGCTGACTGGCTGAGCCGATGCCCCAGTCCCCGGGGTCCAGTTTTAACTAAGGCGTTTTCCTGGGACCACCCTTAAGCCTCTCTTAGAAACACTGTTTCCCCACCTAAGATTCGTTTTCTTTTTAATTCTATGTGTGTGTTGCGGGCTTTGGATGTATGTGCACCGGTGAGTGCAGATGCACACCAAGGCCAAAAGAGGGGCCCAGAGTCCCGGAGCTGCACTTACAGGTGACTGTGAGCTGATAGATGTGGGTTCTGGGAACCAAACTCGGGTCTCTGGAAGAGCAGCCAGCACTCAAGGTCCCGAGGCCCAAGCTCTACCAACAGATCAGTTGATTTTGATTCCCAAAGGGGAGGGTTTATCAGGCATATGTGATATACCCTAAAGGTTTTCAGGCAAATTTCTGCATTGGCCAGGTACATTGTTGTGTGACCTGGGACCTCAGTTTGTCCAGCTGTAAAATGGGAGCGCTTAGTTTGGTGTAGTTTGAGTATGTCCCCACGGGCTCTAAATTGGTGTTGAACCTTGTTCTGCCATCTTAGGTTAGTGATGTTCAGGACTTGGGAACTGACTGGGATTTGGGTGGTAAGTGGGGGTGAGGGGCTATGACTAAATCCTAGTGGCTCTGTAAGAAAAGGGGCCAGGGGCTTGTCCACTCTCCCACACAGTCTGCTATACTATTCACGACTCGTCAAACACTGTCACTAGACAGTCCGCAAGCCACAGAGACCTCTTTTCTTTATAAGATTACCCAGCTACGGGCATTTCATTATGGTGATGATGAAACACTGCTGTGCAGTACAGGCTGGAAGTGGGGAGGGGCCTATTCCAGACGCCGCCACCGGGTTGAGGTTAGCAGAGTGCCGATCCCTTCAAGGCCCATTCCGCACGTTTGTGTAAACAGCCAGGTTCCCCCGGGCCTGCTCAGGGATTACATGTGTGTGGTGAGGGTATGTGCACGCACACTTCTATGTGGGGATACGTGAAATATGTGTATGGTCACAGGAAGGGTATGTGTGTGTAGTGTGCTAGCTGACACGCATGGGTATAGGTGTAGTGCATCCGTGTGTGAGTGTTCATACGTGTGTCCATGTGTGCATGTGTGTGTGTGTGTGTGTACTGCCTGCCATGTGTGCATATGTGCATGTACTGTGTGTGTGTGTACTGCCTGCCATGTGTGCATATGTGCATGTACTGTGTGTGTGTGTACTGCCTGCCATGTGTGCATATGTGCATGTACTGTGTGTGTGTGTACTGCCTGCCATGTGTGCATATGTGCATGTACTGTGTGTGTGTGTACTGTCTGCCATGTGTGCATATGTGCATGTACTGTGTGTGTGTGTGTGTGTACACTGTCTGCCATGTGTGCATATGTGCATGTACTGTGTGTGTGTGTGTACTGTCTGCCATGTGTGCATATGTGCATGTACTGTGTGTGTGTGTGTGTGTATACTGTCTGCCATGTGTGCGTATGTGCATGTACTATGTGTGTGTGTGTACTGTCTGCCATGTGTGCATATGTGCATGTACTCTGTGTGTGTACTGTCTGCCATGTGTGCGTATGTGCTTGTACTGTGTGTGTGTGTACTGTCTGCCATGTGTGCATATGTGCATGTACTGTGTGTGTGTACACTGTCTGCCATGTGTGCATATGTGCATGTACTGTGTGTGTGTGTGTACTGTCTGCCATGTGTGCATATGTGCATGTACTGTGTGTGTGTGTGTACTGTCTGCCATGTGTGCATATGTGCATGTACTATGTATGTGTGTGTACTGTCTGCCATGTGTGCATATGTGCATGTACTCTGTGTGTATGTGCTGTCTGCCATGTGTGCGTATGTGTATGTACTGTGTGTGTGTGTACTGCCTGCCATGTGTGCGTATGTGCATGTACTCTGTGTGTACTGTCTGCCATGTGTGCATGTGTGCATGTACTGTGTGTGTGTGTACTGTCTGCCATGTGTGCATATGTGCATGTACTGTGTGTGTGTGTACTGTCTGCCATGTGTGCATATGTGCATGTACTGTGTGTGTGTGTTTGTGTGTGTTTGAGAGAGACACAGACAGACATTCAGAGCCCTTTGGGGTTTCATGGACATTTGCTTGTTCTAAGGAGTTCTGAGACAGAGCCTCTCTATCCGCTCAGTGGGTCTTGTGCCTTCAGAATAGTTGACTTGTGTGGGAACCGCAGGCCTCACAATGTCATGTTACCGATATTTGTTTCACTCCCAAATGTGTGCTACAGGGAGCTCCCACCTATCCCGAATCCAACACCCCCAGGCCCCTTGGAGCTCTCTCTGGCTCCTCCATAAACTGGCAAGCATCCAACATGCCCCCGTCTCCATTTCGTCACCGCTAAAGTGGGGTGATAGCGACACCCAGCCTCACTCCCTTGGCTCACATCTTTGGGGCACCCACATGCTGGGCTCTGTCCTCGGCATGGGGACAGCAGAGGTCCCCACTCTCGAGTGTGACTTCTGTGAGTCTGGGGAGTGAGGCAGCTCCAGGATGGTGTGACAGGTGTGACAGGTTCCCAGTGCCCCAGCTCCTACTGCTCAACACGGTTCTCCCTCATTGCTGATGCCTGTGAGTCAGCACCCAAGATGCCCCAGCAGGGCCAGGACCACCAGGGGCCTCCTTCAGAACCTGCTACGGCCATACCCAGCCCCAGACTCTTAACTGCTTGACTGCCAGGCTCACACCAGGAAAACAGAGCTGTGACCAGAAGTCCCCGGCCCTCCCTCCCCACCCCTCTCAGAGACGGGACAGGGGAGATGACAGGGGAAGTATCCATGCATGTCTGTGTGTTTCTGTATGTCTGTGTCTAAATCCAACTTTGTGTATGTACCAGTGTCTCCATGTGTGTCTGTGTGTGCATCTGCATGTCTGTCTGGAAAGAGGTACAGTGTCGTCCTGCCTATGACCATGCAAACGTCTGTCTGTCAGAGGAGGCCTCAGGTCCAGTTTGAATACCGGACCTGGCACCCTGAGAGGTGGGACCAGGCCCATATGTAAAGAGCCCTCTCAGGCCTTCCTGGACGAGAGGAAGCAGCCCCTGGTAATGGCAGAAGGGCGAGGGTGCTGCGGGTGGAGCCTGCCCATTCATTATTCAGCAGTCCCTCTTTTACAACCTGTCAGTAAATAAAAAGATTCTCCATTATTTATGGGGACGGAGCTGAGTGAGCCAGGAGGATTCAGTGTTCTCAGGAAGCCTCGGGTGGCTACAGGGAGAGCTAGGTGGCCGCTGCGCCAGCTGCAGGGGCACCCACGGGCTTGGTCAGGTTTTCTGACCCCCAGAGGTCTTTTCCAAGGGTCAGGTGCCAGGTGGACTCTCTGGCCCAGAGAGGCCAAGGTGCCAGGCCAGGACAAGTGGCTAGGAGACTATGGCACCTGGACAGTGGCTGAGGCCCTGCTGTTGGTAGCCTTGGTGGCCACACAGGGCAAGATCACCAGCCAGTATGTGAAGATAGGTGGTGGGGTTCTGGGTCTGGAGTTGAGAAGTGTGAAGTATATAAAGGCTTTATTGCGTGCCCACTGTATACACATGACAGTATGTGCAAGTCGGGGTTGGTGCATGTCCAGTGCCCTGCGGGACTGCGATCTTTCCTGGTACCAACTTTGCATAGCCATCTCCTGTGTACATCAGGTACCCTCTGCCTCCCCTTGGGATACTTTAATGAAAACTACTGCTTCATAGTCTGGCTCTACCCTTTTCCTGGGGTCAGGCTTTCTGCTCTCCATGTTTATAGCGGTCTGCGTACAAACGGTGAGATCAGACCCCCACCTCCAGATCTCCAACCTTCAGCGAATGCACCCTCGGAAATAGGGTCTGCATTTGCATATGCAGTCATAATGACATGAGACCCTCCCATCCCAAGGGTGCTCTTTTGGGAGGTGGGGTGGAACTGTTTAGGGGGGGCTTTTGAGAGCCCCCAGAAGCGGGCCATGTGCAGAGACCAGAGGCCAGTCTGAATGGAGGCAGGGAGCTGGGCAGGTTGCCAGATCACACTTGCTTGACTGGGAGCCCAAGTGGGCTGGACTCTCACAACTGAGGTGAAGTGGGCATGGGGGCCAGCCCACGAGCCTGCAGAGTGGGCGCCAGTTCACAGGACATGTGGCCTGCTGTGGGCTGCTGGAGGGGGTCCAGGAACCAATCACCAAGACTTGAGCTCTAAAGCATTCCCCATCCCAGGGTATGTGTGGACTGGAGTTCGGCCCCTTTCCAGAGCCCCTCAGGGCCCACAGTCAAGACGCTGAGCTGTCAGTCGCTGGAGTTTGACTGAGCCCGCCTGCCAGCCTGTGCCTTAACTGGTGGTGGAACTTAGTCCTGTGGGAGCTGTGTGCCTTGCTGGACATTGGCTGGAGGCTGTGCTCAGTTCCTTGCCCCTCTCGTGGCTTCCCCGTGTGGCCACCTCTCGTGTGACTGCCATTTTGTGGCTTTTTTTTTTTTTGTAGTATTGAAGATCTGTGTGTGCTAGAAAAATGTTCTTCTGCTGAGCTACACCCCCCCTACCCCGGACATCATTTAACTTGAAAAATGTTTTTAAAGATTTATTTATTTTTATTTTATATGTATGAGTGTTTACGTGCATGCATGTAATAACCACGTGCATGCTTATTGTCTAAGGCCAGAAGAGGGCATCGGATCCTTTGGTTAAAAGGATTAAAGGTGATGGGGAGCCACCGTGCGGGTGCTGGGAAGAGAACCTGGGTCTTCTGCAAGAGCGACAAGTGCCCTAACTACTGAGCCGTCCCTCCAGCTCCCTTTAAACATTTTGAGAAAGGGTCTCAAGCTGTGCGTGTTGTCCTCAACCTTCTGTAGCCCGGGGTTGTCTGTGAACTTGGGATTCCTCTGTCCCAGCCTCTCAAGGGCTAGGATGACAGACCCAGTCACCACTGAGTGTCTCCATCAAGCAGGACCTGAAGAGAGCCAGCACTGAAGACAAAGCCACAGCCCTTGTGAGCTGACTCTGGAAGCCTCCACCCTCCGCACCTACCGCCCCTGTCCACTGAGATTAAGTCCACAGGTTTAGTTCACCTTCGAGACCAGGGGACCCCGGGCATGCACAGTGACGTGGGGGTCATAGGGTGCCACTGTCCCACACTGGGCATGGTAAAGATAGGATGTGCCTGACTCCTCAATAGGAGGGTTGAATTAGAGGTGTTTCCACAGGAACGCCTGCCCAGGAGTGTTAGGAGTCTCAGCCCCCCAGATTCCACAGGAAGGGGTTCAGGAACCAGCTGCTCTGGGCACCACATGGAGTGTGGAGGCTCATCCTAATTTTCAAAAGAAGCCTTCACCGTACCCCACCCTGCCTCTGGCTTGTGGAAGCGGGAAATGGAGCCATGGCCTCTGCCTGGGAGGAGTCTGCAGGCTGCGGGCATCCTTGGCTTGTGGCCGTGTGGCTTCCGCCCTCCAGGCAGCATCTTCGCATGGCCTTCCGCTCTGTCAAATCCCTCGCTGCCCCTCTTGTACTAGGGACAGTGCATTGATGGCTCCTGGTGATGAGGAGTGGCCTCTCAGTCCCAGTTGTTGAGTGTCCATGTGAACACGCCTTTGCCACGTTCACAGGGCCTGGAACGAAGCCAGTGACCAGGCCTCTGTGTCCTCAGTGACCGCGTATCCATGAAGCCAGCCCAGCCCACCAGGTGTGGGTGTCAGTGGTGAACTTTTGACTTGTGGCACTGGAGGGATGGCTCAGCGGTTAAGAACACTGGCTGCTCTTCCAGACGACCCAGGTTCAATTCCCAGCACCCACATGGCAGCTCACAACTGTCTGTAACTCCAGTTCCAGGGGATCCAACACCCTCACACAGACGTAAGAATAAAGTAAAAAAATTTTAAACTTAAAAAAAAAAGAAGAATTCAGAGTTCTGAGGCAGGCATGGTGGCTCACACCTTTAATCCTAGCATTCGGGAGGCAGAGGCAGGCAGATGGCCCTGGTTTTGAGGCCAGCCTGGTCTACATAGTGAGTTCCAGGCCAGCTAGGACCACATGGTGAGACTCTGTCTCAAAAATAAATAAATAAATAAATATAAAAATAAATAAATAAGTAAATAAATAAATAAATGGAATTCAGGGTTCTGTTGTGGGGAGGCCTGGGTCCGGGCAATTTTCATGCTGCAATGGAAGGAGCACCGAGTACCCGGGTTGCTTGCTCTTGGCTACACAAGGGCTCATGGTACCTTTCCCATCTGGGAGCCTGTGTGTTCTACAAGCCCTACAACAGACCCCAGACCCCAAAGAAACACGGTGCCCTGGGCAGTGCCCTAGGGTGGGCTGACGGAGAAGGCAGGGCTGTCCCAGGAGACGATGCCCATGCTCTCTGGCTCCGAGTGGCTGAAGCGAAGCGTTCACAGCCAGCTCGGGAAGGTGGGGTCCTGCGTGTGCAGGTTGAGGTGCTCCCAGGGCAGGCCGACTGATGTCACACCCTCCCCAGCTGTTCACCATCCCAGCGGCGTTCCTGGTATCCTTGTGGACAGGGCTGTCGGCACCTCGCAGGCCCCAGTGGTCACCCGCCCCACTCGTGTCAGTGAGTCATTGAGCACGTGCAGATCTGCACAGGTGTATGGGGAGGGGTGGGGCACACAGAGCAGATCCTGGCCACTATAACCAGGTCCCCAAGACCATGCATGGGTGGCACATGCTCTGAGTCCTCAGCCCTTCTTTCAGCTCCCGGCCCTGTGAGTGCACAGGGTGGGGTGGGGACACCCATGGGATCAGGCCAGAAGATGAGAACCATCCCTCAGGTCCAGGAACAGACACCAGGCGATGGCTGTGGCGGAGTCTCCCTCTGGCTTCCATGTCTGCCTCATAGGGTGTGAAGCCCACTTTTATGCCAGGCTCTTGTGCCTGGGTTTGACACCTGACCCCGCCTGGGCTCTTCTCCTTTCTTTGTGCTGTAGAAGGAAGTTCCAGATTGCTCCCAAACCCGTGGAATGAGACCACCAGCTTTTCCTGGCCTTGGCTCCCGATTTGGGAAACAGGTGTGCAGGCCTGTGCCAGGGCTTCAGCATGAACAGAAGCTGTAAATTCGGCGCAGAAATTGGTGTGACTTTGTACGCGTTGGGGCCTGCTCCGGAAGTGTAGCCCAGGCTAGCCTCAGACTCGATCCTCCCGCCTCGGTTTTTGTGTGATGGGATGATGGGTATGATGTTCTGGCTCACATTTTTGCGTGCTTTATGTTCTCAGCTGTTAGGTCCCTCTGGGAAAGGAGTCTCTCCACTTGCGCACAGGACCCAGGTCGGGTCTGGTGTGATACGAATGGCAAGGAAATGAGCAAACGGGGGCCACGGGACCACTCCCCAAGGGCCCAGGTACCGAGGGTACTCTCACCCTCGTCTCCCTTGTCATCTCAGTCTGGGAGAAGCAGCAAAGCAGGGTCCCCCTGCATCTCGGGGTGCAGCTCCTCAGCATATACAGACAGCCTCCCGCTCAGCTCCCACCTCCCAGGACCCTGTAACCCGGATAAGCCCCATTGGGAAGAAGATGGGTTCCCTGTGCAGCAGAGGGGCGGAGCCGCGCAGCCCCTGCTGGCCTCCAGACCTTAACAGCTTGTCCCCCCTGTCCTGAAGGTGCTTGCTGCCAGCCTAGCCGTGACAGTTTTATTGGCAGGCGGGCCTGCTGGAAGGATTGTGGGCTATTTACAGTGTTGAGGCCGTGGCTTTGCAAGGAGACAGTTCACATAAATCCCCATGATGGATCCGTTATCACTTCATTGAACTCGTGGTGGACCCGCGGAAGGCCGGGCAATAACACGCCGTTTCCTAGGTTTGCGCGGCCCTGGGATACATTAAATACACTTTATTTATGGCCAGCCCTCGCGCGCTGTGGGCAGGAGAATGCGGCTTTTGCAACTATCGTCTAATTTTATGATGAGCATTACAGCCGGGCCTATAATTTGCGCCTTTTTATTCATTAGACACTGGCGCAGCCATAAGTCAAAAAGGCCCAGGGATTTAGATGCGGATCCAGAAGATAAACTATTGACAAGCCAGATGTATTTTTACATTAGAGCGCCTTTACAATAGTTTATGTTGAGAGTGGAATATAAATTGCATTATTAAATATGAGCCTCTCTCGGAACCGGGGCTCCTGGCAAGCTGGAAGGGGGGCCCTAGGGCGGGCAGCGGGGAGGCCGGCCTAATACCTCAAGGTTGCACACAGAGCTGCTCCAGGCTTTGCCCTGCTCGTGAGGAGCCCCACGTGAGGGCAGGTGTCGGCGGCGCTGGAGTAAGTCGGCAGACAGCAAGTGTGCACACCTGACCAAGGATGGCCACACTCAGCCTCTGCGGTGCTGGGTGGTGCTGGGCACGCCCTAGTGCGGGCGTCCATCAGGACCCTTCCCTGCCGCCCGGTGATAAAGCGACAGGATGCCTGAGCCATGGTTGCACCTGTGTGGAGACCGCAGCTCTCGGGCCCTGCGATGACTTGGAAACCCAGGAACTTGCATAGTACCCAACGCAGTGGCCCGTATGTCAGGACATACTCTCTGGCGAGAGTTGGCCTGTGCCCTATAGCACACCCTATCGGGTGGCACGCAGCCCCCTATATCTATGCACTGCACCATAAGACCCTTCCACCCCAGCTGTGACAACCCAGAGTGCCTCTAGATATTGTCAGATGCCCTTCCTGACATGGGCACATGAGTCCCATCAGCTCCAGCTTAGCTTCCCGTGACCCTGGACGGGCTGGTGCATGTGCGCACAGGGCAGCTGCCGGGATCCAGCCTTCGCCGCAGTCTCCCTCGGGGGACCGGTTAGGCTATCACAGCAATCAGACCCCAACTAACATTTTGGGTGTGTGGGTCCAATGGGTGTGGTTGGGGCTGTGGGTCCCTGATATTCGCAGAGCCCAGAGCAGAAGTCGCCAGACTGTAGTGGCTTCGGTACCCCTGGATGACGGGTTAGAGCCCCAGTTGCTGTTGGATTCAGGGGGCCAGGTGGACAGAGCCCTGCATGTCTAAAGGCTGGCAGGCCTGGGTAGTGTAGACACCCCCTGGAGAATCGCTGGCCTGAAGAGTGACCTGTAGGGCCAAGGCTTATTGGAATTGAACCCAGGAGACTTTAGTGTGGCTGAGGAGGGCCAGAGCTGGTGGGCTCGTCCCCTTACACACAGATCCATGGGAGTACCGACTGTGCCGGCGAACCACACCCCCATCAGGCTATGTTACATCAGTTATAGAACTGAAGTGAGGACAGAAGGCCCCTGAGTAAGTCTCACAGGTGAGGCCCTTCCTGCTGTACACACAGAAACGCAGCGTGGGAGGGGGGGGGGGTTTGTTCACGCCTGTAACCTCAGCACCTTGGAGGCTGTGGTAGGAGGAGCGAGTTCCGGGCCAGGAAGCCTCTCCGTGGCTGGCAGCTCATGTCCCAGCCTGACACACTTCTCCCTCCTGGCTACCCATCCTGAACAAGTGGAGTGGAGGCCCCACCTCTTCCAGGGAGCCCTCCTGCCTATGTAGAAATAGTCACAGGCCGTGGCATCCCAGGCCCCAGCCTCCCTGTCAGCTCTAGATATCAAGCAAGAACCACCTAAAGGGTGTGGCCCGTGGCCTCGAGAACAAGCAGTCACCATCCTTTGCAGGCTCTGTCCCAACAGCCCTTGCTGCCTGTGGGACGGGGGACAGTCTAGAAGCCTGTTGACAGCTGAGCGAGGCTGCTGGCTCCTCGGAGCGGCTGGCGGCACTGCGGGGAGAGATTGGCTATGGAAGACGGCAGAGCTTTCCAAGTTCTGGCGGGTCTATGGGAGGTCTGTTTGCCAGGAGAGAGCTTTAGGCGGGAATGGAATTGGCAGGCAAGGCTGGCCCCAGAGTGCTGCCTGCCTGATCCCCGGTGGGATCCAGTTGGCACCGGACAGTCAAGTCTGGAGCAGAACGCTGTCCTGGCTGCACAGATGGTGGCAAGGCTGGGGACTGGGAGACGCCTTATCGCTGGGGCATTCTGGGATGGCACCACTACCTCGATCTCTGCAGGGGCAGCAGTGAGGGGGCACAGGAAGGGTGGGGCCGGGGTGGAAAATGCACCAGCCCCTCTTGGCTGGTTCAGAGGCACTCTGCCCAAGCCTGATTGAAATAACCTAGGAACTTGAAAGACACCTACAGAGATGTACATGGTGGCACATGCTTATAGCCCCAACATTCACAAGTGAGGCAGGAGGATGGTTAGCTCGAGGCCGTCCAGGCCAGCTGGGGCAACATACAGACACTCCGTCTAAAAACCCAAACAAACCGTGAACAAGTGGGCTGGGCTCAACCGATGGGATCTTACCCAGCGTGCAGGAAGCCCTGGGTTCCATCCCCAGCACCACACGAACCAGGCGTGGAGGTCCTGTGATCCCAGCTCTCGGAAAGCGGAGGCAGGAGGACCAGTGAGTAGAAGGCCCTCCTGGGCTACATGAGACCTGTCTCAAAACCAGAAACCATGCGGAGTCCAAGGAGTCTGCTGGGGTGTGCGCTGTCCAGGGCGGGCAGAGCAGCAGGGCGGGGCCTGCACCGGGCGCGAGTGTGTGTGTGTGTGTGTGTGTGTGTGTACCTCTGTGTGTGTGTGTGTGTGTGTATGTGTGTGTACCTCTGTGTGTGTGTGTGTGTGTGTGTGTGTGTGTGCGAGAGTCTCTGTATTCTGTATGAGAGTCTGTGTATGTGTGAGAGAGAGAGTCTCTGTTTGTGTGTGTGTGTGTGTGTGTGTGTGTGTGTGTGTGTGTGTGTGTGTAACTGTCCCGGCAGAGGACAGACAGCCTTGGGTACCATTGCTTAGGTGTTCCTGTCCACTTTTTAGACTTACTGTAGTCTTCAGTGATTTTGTGCATGCACATTATCTATATATGCATATGTCCATCCTATATCGTGGTCACAGACATCCCTCTACCATGTCTTACCCTTCTACCACCCCTGGCCCAATACCATGGTTTTTTGTTTTATAATTTGTTTTTTTTTTTTTCTAAATTTGCTCTTGTTTAATTTATTAATTTAAAAATCTGTGTGAATAGATGTTTGGTCTGTATGTGTGTCTGTGTAGCACATGCCTGCCTGGTGCTCAGAGAGGCTAGAAGAGGGCATCAGAACCCTTGGGACTAGAGTTACTGGTGGTTATAAGGTGCCATTTGGTGGTGGGAATCAAACCCAGGTCTTCTGTAAGAGCAGCCAGTGCTCTGAACTGCTGAGCCAGCTCTCCAGCCCAACATGTTGTTGTTGTTTGAGACAGGACCTCTCACTGGCCCGAGGCTCCAAGTAGGCAAGGCTGGCCAGCCAGCAAGCTCCAGGGACCTGCCTGCTGCTGCCTCCCCAGCGCTGGGATTATGATCACACAGAACCGTGCTTGCATTTTCCGTAGATTCTGGAGGTTGAGCTCAGGGCCCCAGCTTGCACTGCAAACACTTTACCAACTGCACTATCTCCCGGGTCCCAGCTCTGCAGGACTACAGCGGTTGGTCTGGATGTGAGCCAAGAGACAGACCTCTTCCCTGGGCACTTCACGGTGACTGCACAGCACCCAGGACGGGGGACTGAGGAACAGCAAACACACCTGAAATGAAATCAGGGAGAGCTTCCTGAAAGTGGCCATGCCCAAGCCAGGCTTTGAAGGTAGAGGAAGCTCTCTTTCTACATAGAAGATGGGGAGGGGAGCCTGAAGCCAAGAAGGGGGCACTCTGGGGAGAAAGGCATGGCCATAGGGTGGGCCTGGGGGGGTGGTGCATAAGCCTCTATGTGGCCAGGACACCAGAGCCTGTGCTGTTGTCCGGGAGAGCAGAGCAGACAAGGCTTTGGGAGTTGCTGGGGGAGGCAGGCAAGGGCTGGCCCCTTCCTCACTGACTGGTCATGCTGGGCCGTCCAGTCTCCTTGGTGTGTCAGGAGGCCAGCTTACTGGGAGTCCAGGTCTCTGCAGCAGCTGTGAGTTAGCTGAGGGTTGGTTCCTTCGTAAGCAGAGGGGGAAGCTGAGCTTGCCACACTCAAGGAAAACAAATGGCTTTTGAGGCAGGACTGGGGATCTGGGTGACCACTGGAAGCCGGGAGAGGCAGGAAAGATGCTCTTAGACCCTCTAATGAGCCAGCCCTGCCCAACTCTCTTCTTGAACTCTGGGCCACTGAGGGTTGAGCTAACAATTTCCTGTGGCATCGAGGCTTCAGGGGACCCAGCCAGGCTTCTCCTCCCTCCCTTTACCTCAAGGGACACGGTGGAAACTCCAAGCCCAGGGTGGGTAGCAGGCTGAGCTCCAGCACCCCAGGCTATGTGCCATCTGACCCCAGCCAGGCAACAACGGGCTCATAAGGATGAATCTGAACACTTCTACCTTAGAGAGCAGAGAGGGTTAGAAGACCCCACCAGGTCCCCAAGAGCGGGAGGGGGGTTGCGGGGGAGAGGACACATTACTGGTGGCTGCAGTGTTGATGGCTTCCATCAGGGGGTGCCATGGAGCTTGCCGCACCCCCACTGTGTGTGAGGCACCTTGTCTAGCACGGGGTGCCTGCTTCTTAGCCTTGTGGCCTCAGTTTCCTCCTCTGTAGATGAGAATAACTGCCTACCATTGTTGCCAGTCCTGTGGGAGGATCAAACGTCTAGACAGCTGCTCGGGAACCACCCGCTCTGCAGACCCGTCGTTCAACAAGCCGAGGCACAGAAAAGTGCACGGCCCCATCTCAAGCAAGGGCCCTCAGCTCAGTTCACCGTGTGTTCAGCCAGCACTTAGAAGGCTGCTTTGACCGGCAGGCGAGAGAAGGTGGGTTCTCTGGTGACTGTGGCCTTTTCTGCCCTGTGAGTGGTTTCCACCCGGGTGGGTGTACTCCCATCAGGAGTGTTGTCACCATGAGTCATCTGTATCTTGCTGGCTGCGCCTGGGTGGAGGTGGCAGGCCAGCTGTGTCTCCAGCTTACTAGTTCCCTTAGGCATGGCCTTCATCCTGAAAAAGGCAGTCACCACGGACCCTCAGGGAAGGCTTCCCTGCTTTCTCATCCGGTCTGAATGCTCCAGAGGTCATTGTCCTGCCCTGGGACCGCCTTCCTGGACATCTGCCAGTACCTCTATGGCCACTTGTGGGAAATGTGGGCGTGTCCCGGCCTGGCCCCACCCAGGTGGACCTGAACCCAGTTGCCCTCAGAGGACACCTACCCAGGTCGTGCCCACCCACCCCCACCCCACCCCCCGGCTTTCCCTGTGGCACGCCGCCAAGGTAGTCCCTCTAATGGGTTAAGTGACTGTGCGGCGCGCACACATGGTTGACATTATCGGCATGAATAAAAGATGAGTCCTGCCTGGGAGGCTGTCAGGAGGATCCTCTCTGCACAGACAGCTCAGCAAGACTGACAGTAAAAGACTCCGTGGGGAGGGAGCTGGGGGTGCCCCCCTCACCCACTAAATGAGGGATGGCGCACCTCCCTGGGAGGCCAAGTGACAAGAGCTGCCTGGGGGCAGCAGGGAGGGGGAGGGGCTGCTGGCGGGGGTCCCATGGTTCAGGTGTTCACACAGCCGCTCCTGACCTGACCCTGTGCTGGGGACCCTGACCTAAAGAGGCAAGAGGTTTGAGGGAGAGCATCCCAGGCAAGGTCACTGAAGGTGCAAAGGTCCTGGGGCCCCAGTGTGCTGAGTGCTTTGGAAACTGGGGTCAGAGAGTGAGGAGAGATGGGGAGGAGGAGTAAAGGGGCCGAGGCAGACTCCCAGGACTTCAGAGGGCACTCAAGACTTTGAGACTGGAGCTTCACAGGTTCTCCTAACATCTGGATACCACTGCCTGCAGCTGGTGCAGTGGACTCTGGGAATCAGGCTTGTGGGAGGAGCCTGCTGGCTGCTGATTAACTAGGCAGCTCACAGGGCTCCAGCAGGGAGAGCCAGGCACCCCCTCACTCACCTCCCAGGTGCTTTTCTTAGCAACAGATCGCACAGCCCCAAGCGCTGCCCCTGCAGAGTCTGGAGAGCTATGAGCTCCACTGGTACCAGACCTCCACCCATAGAGCTGGGCCAAGGGGCATTGAGGCAGGGCTGGCTGGCTCCAGGTACCACCTTCCAGATGCTGCTGGGGAAACAGGGCAGAAGCAGCTCCGCTGAGACCAGAGTCCTTACCCAGCCTGTCACTGAGATGTGGGCGCCTCTGCTCACCCCATGGGCTGGGAATGGTCAGGATAGCCTCTCTCGGCAGGGATGGGCCAAGGCTGTTGAGTCCTTTATGAATCTTCATGAACACCCCCTGAGGGCTCGACATAGGCCACACCCAGTGGCTCATCTTCTGTATGGCGTCTTACTACTGTGCCACTGATCCCCAGAGAGCTTCCAAAGTCACCCCAGACAGAGTACGTCCCTCAGGTTTGCAGCCAGTTGGGGTTTACTGCGACTGCTACCCAGTGAGTCAGTGTAGCCAGATCTCTGAGTGCTGTGGGTGAGGTTGGGGTGGGGACGGCTCAATGGCAGCCTATAATACACCATCAGAGAAGAGCTGGGGACCATGGACAGGGATTACAGAGCAGGCCAGGCCAGAGCCCAGATCTAGGCACCTGCCACACAGAGGAGCCATGTTGAGTGTGCGTCTGCCTATGCACATCAGCCCGCCCACCAATCCTTGGCTCTCCTTGTGTCTTGGGCTGCATCTCTCATCCCAAAGGAGGGTCCTTGTACCCTGTTCCCTCAATGGGGCCCCCTGGCCCATCTCAGGGGCCCATCTTCACAGCAGAGACTGGGCATGGCCAGGAAGTCATTCCTGGCCACTGTGGCCCATGTTGGGCTTCACGGAGAACAGTCTCAGGCTGCCGTGTCCGGCACAGGTGACAGCCCAGTCTGGCGTTTTAGCTGTGGCGCAGGTGAGGTGGGAGCCACTGTCCACTCAGCCTGGGCGACAGGCGCTTCTCAGAGACTCTGTGTCCATACAAAACAAATCCTGGATTTGTGCCAGGGAGGTGGCTCCCGTCCCCAGGGACAGCCGTCCACCAGGGAGGCAGTGGAGCACAGGGTCCTCGGGCCCAGGGGGGACAGGTGGCACCCCTGACATGCCTACTTGCTTGGAAGTGGAGGCTTAAGGGTCTCAAGATGGGAGTTGAGTTCACAGTATTTGGCTCTGACCCTGCCTTTCTTTAGGGGTCCTGAGGAGATAGGGTACCTGGTGAGGGACGGGCCCTTCTGGAAGCAGCTCAGCAGGCTTGGGCTTCAGGATGGCAGGGTGTGGATGTGTGAACATGGACCCGCTGAGCATGCAGCACAGGCCACGTGTGTGCCCGCAGGTGGGTGGGAGTCACCCGCTGGGCCTTCGGTCCCAGCCCCTCCCTCCCTGCCAGCCCGCCAGGATCTCGCTCAAACACTTTAAAACAATCTAAAAGTAATTATTACGAACAGGCTGCTTGGAAACACCTGCTCCAGCCATCCCCCAGAATCGCTGATGTGCCCATGCCGAGCCCTGACAGGCACACGGCGCCTCGCCCCCCCCCCCCAGTTGCCAGATGCCGCGGTGCCCCCCTCGCCGCCCCACCACGCGCCTGTGTTGCCAGCACGACCCGCGCAGCTGTCGCTCGCAGCCATCAGCAGCAGAATCATCCCCACGAAGTCATACATATGGAACATCGTTGCTGTAGAATATTTATTTTAACATGTGTCAGGGCCCCTTCGGGTGGCAGGCAGGCTTTGCCTCACCTGCCAGGCAGCTGGAGCCAGGCAGACAGAGGGATGCCCAAGGAGGGTGCGCCAGCGTTCGGCTCTGCTCTTCCACCCTGGGTGGGGCTCCATCCCTGGCTCCTTCTGTGCCCCCGGCCCCTTCCTTCATGGACACAGCAACGAAACAGCTGCCAGCCTTCCGCCCCCCCCCCCCCAGCCAGGAGACGACCCCGTGCTGCAGCCCCACGGAATGGATTTACCACAGGGCGCTGTCAGAGAGGTGTTGGAGGTCACAGGTAAAGGAATACGTGCACTGGAGTGTGGAGAGAGTATCTACAGGAGGCAGCGTTACCTGTAGGCTGGGGAAGAAAGACCCACAGGCTCTGGCCCAGCCTTGGGAGACTGAGCTGCTGGGCTGGGTCTGCAAGGGTGGCC
This sequence comes from Cricetomys ansorgei, assembly GCA_026225945.1. Classification (NCBI taxonomy): domain Eukaryota; kingdom Metazoa; phylum Chordata; class Mammalia; order Rodentia; family Nesomyidae; genus Cricetomys; species Cricetomys ansorgei. The sequence goes on from JAMJFZ010002811.1 coordinate 1,193,986, forward strand.
TTGAGGGGGCGTCACCTATGATGCTTCGTAACCTCCTGAATTAGTGAGACCCCGTCATTGAACAGCTTCGGTGTGCCCCAGGAATCAGCCATAGGGATGGGGTAGTAAAAACATCTCCACGACAAGGCAGGAGAGCCAGCAGCCCTCACAGGGCCACGCACGCGGCCCAGTGCTGAGCCGTGAGGGACAGCCTCTGCTCCTGCTCTCCCATTGCAAAGAGGAGAAGACTGAGTGGCCTGTGCTTAGGCTTCCTGGAGCCCATAGCCATTCCCTTCCCTGGAAGGGGAAACTGAGGCATGGAGTAGTGAGGCGATCTGCCCATGGTTGTCATGACCAGGATTCCTTCTTTACATAATTCATAACCCGCCCTGCCAACTGCTCTCTCCAAGAATGAGTGGGTGGATGATGGATGGATGGATAGATGGGTGGATGGGTAGATGGATTGATGGCTAGACAGATGGATGTTTGGAGAAATAAAGGAATAGAAAAGTGACATATTGGATTGATGATGATGTGGAGGGAGGGAGGGAAGAATGGATGACGGACAGGTGATGGACAGACGGCGGATGGTGGGCGGGTGGGGGAGTGGGTAGATGGATAGGTAATGGGTAGATGGGTAAGTGGCGGATGGACGGTTAAAGGATACATGATAGATGGTAGGTTGGAAATGGAAGAATGGACAAACGAATGTATAGGGATAGACAGATGGATAAATTGATGGATGGATGGACGGACGGACGGACGGTAGCAAGTACCTTTATCTGCTGAGCCATCTCATTGGCCCTTCATGGATGGATGGAAGGAAAGCAGGGTCCTGCATCTCAGAAGACTGGTGAGGCTCTGAGCTCCGAGTGTCTGCAGGATCAAGCAGGTGGATCCAGGGAAAGCTCGCCCTCAGCTTTCCCTTGGCTCGGCCTGACTTGGGGATGGCATCAGAGGATGGCACTGGGACAGAGAGGGTGAGGTCTCTACTGTGTGGTCCAGGCTTTGGAGCCAGTCCACGCAGACTCCAGGCTCGCCTCCACTGTTCACTAGCTCTGAGGCGCTGGTGATGTCACCCGTCACGCTCACCTGTGAACTGGGTGTGACAGCAGCGCACAGCCTGTCCTCCCTTGTGGGGTGCCCGGGGTCCTCCCCTGCCTGGGTGCTTTGTGTTTAGTCCTGGCAGCTGGAGTTGCTAGTCCTGATTCTCCCACCCCCGCAGCAATGTGGTGTGAGTTCCTGTGGGGTTATTTTTCTTTTTGAGTCAAGATCTTAGGTAGTCCAGACTGGCCTTGAACTCATCATGTAGTTAAGGAAGACCTTGAACTTTTGATCCTGCCCACCCGCTGAGTGCTGGGACCACAGGTGTGTGCTGCTACCCCTGGTTTATGTGATGCTAGGCAAGTGCTCTACCCACTGAGTTACTTCCGCCACTCCTCCATAGGGTTTCTAGGGGTGTTGGGCAGGCTGCAAGCTGCCCCCCAGAACAGTCTCTGACCAGGCACCTGCCCAGCAGGTAAGCTGCTACTTAAGGGTGCTCCGTTTGAATGCACCCAACCCCAGTATGGTAACCCAGGAACATGTCCCTGGAGGAGGGACCAGCTGGGGAAGGTTAGTGATTAGAGGCAAATACAGATAAGACTTGTGAACCTGGACGCTGACGGCCACGGGGAAGCTGCCCTTCTTCCGCTAGCGTGAGTGGAGGTGGGGGTGGGCATCCCTGAGCCACTGAGAAGGCTCAGTAGGTAAGAACTCTTGCCACCAAGCCCAGTGACCTGAGTGTGTTCCCCTGGCAACACAAAAGTTGCCCTCTGACCTACACAAGTGCACTGTGGGATGTGTATGTGTGCATGTAGTACACACACAAAAATAGACAGATGGATAGATACATACATACATACATACATAGGTATGTAGATAGATAGATACATAGGTAGATAGGTACATAGATAGGTAGATACATACATACATACATACATACATAGGTACATAGATAGGTGTAAATTTTTATTTTACAGAGCCCCTCCACCCGTGACACATGGCTGTGACACAGGTGTGACTCATGCGTGTGTGACGCTCCCCAGCTCTGGAGTCCACATCCAAATGCCACATGACTCGCTGTGAGCACATCTAAGCAACAGAAACCAGCGGGCCTCAAGGTGGTTCCTACCCCTCCTCAGCTCACACAGCCCGAGGCTCACCCCTGCTGGGCCAGATCTGCATGGTCGAATCTGTGTGTGGCATGCATCTTGTACACAGCTTGTCGTACACCTGAAGAGCAAGGAGTTCCTGGGAAGGATCCAGGACCTGGCCAAATGGTCACCCAGAAACATACTCTAGGAGATGGAAGGCACAGAGTCTAGAACTCTGTATTCATCTCCACAGGGCTCTGGGACAACCATGACACCTGTTTAGATCTTGCCTATGGTGCCCTCATCTCTGGGGACAAAGCCAGAGCCCTCATACTGGCCCCTAGATCTCATGTGACTGCCCCACACCCCAACCCTCTCTCTGTCACCTCTTACTGCTCAGTCCTGCTCCTTGGATCTGCCCCAGGGCCTTTGTACCTGCTGCGCTTGTTATTCCTCTGCAAATCTCTATACCAGTGGTTCTCAACCTTCCTAACGCTGTCACCCTTTAATACAGTTCCTCATGTTGTGGTGACCCCCCGACCATAAAATTATTTCCATGGCTACTTCATAACTGTCATTTTGCTACTGTTATGAATCTTAATGTAAATACCTGATGTGCAGATGGTCTTAGGCGACCCCTGTGAAAGGACCATTTGATCCCCCATAGGGGTGGAGACCCACAGGTTGAGAACCCTTCGCTGCCCAATCTTAACCAGGCCTCCCTCTTCCCTCGGGGCTCTCTGGCACCTTCCCTGCTCCATTTTCTCCCTTGGCTCCCAGAGCACAAGGCCATGGGTGCCTGCACTTGCTCTCTGTCTCCTTGCTGGACTGTCAGCTCTATCAACAATGCGCTCTGCTCAGCGCACATCCCCGGGGCTGCCAACAGGCCCGTCACAGAGTAGATAAGAAGCAGAGGCAAAGGGGTGAGCTGGCATGGGGGCCCATTCTCTCACTGGCCTCTGCTTCCTGGTCCTCACGCAGGTGCTACGTTGAGCACTGCCTCACATCCCCAGCCCAGACACAAGCTTGATATGATGCCTCGGTCCCTACAGCCCACGACCCAAGAGCCTGTGCACAGACGAGGAAACAGGTGCAAGGGAATTGTAGGGAAGCAGTGAGATGCACACAGGGGGCTGGAGACGTGGCTCGCTGGGTAGAGCACTCACCTAGCGAGGGAAGGCCCAGGCAGGGGTCATCCCCAGCTCCTCGGAAACCAAGCACGGTGGTGCCGTCATCTCAACACTTGAGAAACAGGGGTGTAGGGTGGGGTGGGGGAAGGAAAGGGGCGGGTATCAGAAGTACAAGGTCATCCATAGCTACATAGCCTGTGCTGCATGGAATTCTGAGACACAGAGATGGGGGGCGGTATGCAGAGAGAGCAAACTGAGACCATAGTGGCCAATGCTGACAGCTGGAGGCACGGGGAAACCAGTACCCACACACCGATCCCTGTCACCCCTGAGAGGAGAAGCCCTCAAGGCAGTAGCCAGCCCCGGGTCACTCAGCACAGCTGGGCCAGAGCTGCTCTGACCCAGAGGAGCGGCTAAGAGCGGCAAGTTTGTGTGATGAATGGCTAGAAACTGCGGCTGCCTCCCTCTCCCGGACTGTGCTCACTAGCCTTGCCTGGCCCGTGATGCCCCAGGACAAGCAGGAGGGTCTCTAACACGGCCCAGTGTCTAGGCCTGGTGCACAGGCCTGTCAGACCCAGCACTGCCCCATAGCCACCTCTGCTTTCTGAAGAGAATCTTCTGTCAGATCTGATTTTAAGACAGGGCCCTGCGGCATTACCCATGCTGGCCCGAGACCTGAAATCCTCCTGCCTCAGCTTCCCAAGTGCTCAGATCCCCTAATATTGATGTACTTTGAAAACACAATTCTTAGGTGAGAGATACAGCTCAAGTATGGTCAACAAGCTGCACCCTGACCCCAAGCCTTTTCCTCCTCTGGCCTCTAGGGGGCAATGTGGAGCCCTCAGCCTCTGCCTGTCTCCCCTCTGACCCTAGGCCTTGACCTGACCACCTCTGTTCTCCCAGAGCAGCCCCCTCCTCTGTGCAGGCAAGGGCAGCACCCAGTGCCCAGTCACCAGTGCACCCCCTCCTGACAGCTTCATCAAGCCCACCACCCTGTCCCATTGTTCCTGGCGTCTGTTTCAGTAAGTGATTAATTGCAATTAGTGAGTGATTTGAAAGCCCTGGAAAAATACTCAGCAGAAAACTCATCAAGATTAATGAGAGGCGGGCTCGCAGGGAGGGGCACAGGACCCACTGCACAGCAGGGACCCACCTGGGCAGGTGCCGAGAGACTCTCTGTGATGACACCCACCCTGTACCCCGACTCGCCCCTCCTCCCTCATCAACCACCCCTGGGTGATTTCTCATCCAAATGCATTTATTTATTACCCACTAATAGGCTATTAATAAAGTCTTGGGAGTGTGGTAAGACGAGGTACTGAGGGCAGAGTGGATGGCAAAGCTTCCAGAACATTCTATCATTGCCTAACACGGGACCCCAGAGAGAGGGCCTGAACACGGATCCTCCTGCAGGGAGATTTTTGGAAACCAAGGGCGAACAAAAGGCCCAGAGTCAAGTGCTGGCTGTGCGCCATGACACATGCCTGTCACCCAGCGTCCAGGTGGCAGAGCCAGGAAGATCCCTACAGGTTTGAAGTCAAGCTACTCTCTCTGTTGTGAGTTCCAGGCCAGCCAGGGCTACAAAGAGTGAGACTCTCTCTCTCAAAAACATAATAAATAAGCAAACAAAAATGAATGAAAGTGAGATCTAGACAGAGGTGGAATTCTCAGTAGCTTTTGCAGACAGCTGAGAAAAGCCGCCTGTGGCTGCGGTCTGCCTCAACACCTTGCCTCTTGTGCAGTCTCCCAGGGGCCCTGGACCACAGGTCTGGACGGGTGGGTGGGTGGAAATGGGTTTGATGGTGATGGTGGGTGGGCTTTGGATGGTCGGTGGATGGGTAGGTGGGTGGGTGGATGGGTAGGTGGGTGGGTGGATGGGTGGATGGGTGGATGGGTGGATGGATGGGTGGGTGGGTGGATGGGTAGGTGGGTGGGTGGATGGGTAGGTGGGTGGGTGGATGGGTGGATGGGTGGATGGGTGGATGGATGGGTGGGTGGGTGGATGGGTAGGTGGGTGGGTGGATGGATGGATGGGTGGATGGATGGATGGGTGGATGGGTGGATGGATGGATAGATGGGTGGATGGATGGGTGGATGGGTGGGTGGGTGGATGGGTGGGTGGGTGGATGGATGGATGGATGGGTGGGTGGGTGGGTGGATGGGTAGGTGGGTGGGTGGATGGATGGGTGGGTGGTAGATGGAAGGAAGTGAGTTGGGTGATGCATTCTAGACAGACTTTGGCTGCATAGATGGATAAATGGAGGGAGAGAAGGGCTAGGTGTGGTCTATGGGTGGAGGGTGCTTGGTTACAGGATAACAGACAGTAGTGGTAGATGTCACAGGGATGGTAGGGATACTGGGTGGACAGACACACAGAGATGGTTGGTTGGACAGGAGGATACTGGTTATATGACTTGGTAGTCGAAGAAAGGAACTCTCTGGCCCTGCGAGGGGAAGCATTGTCATTCCCGGTGGCAAACGACTAAGCCTGAAAAGAAACCGTGTAGTTCCTGGGTGCAACTGGCCACAGCCCAGCCCTCACCAGACTTATTGTGGTAGGGCTGGGGACAGTGCTTCAATGCTGCAGCCTGTGTGGCTTCTAGAGATGCCTGGGTCTCTGCACAGGGTCCAGGTGGGTCCTGGGAGCCTGACTGGACAAGGACATCTACATATAGCTCTCTCTCTCTCTCTCTCTCTCTCTCTCTCTCTCTCTCTCACACACACACACACATGCACACATGCACACCCACACCCACACCCACGCAAACATCGCGTCTACATAGAGCTCACATCGCTCTTTACACGGATCCCTGGCAAATGTTCCATGCCCTAGATGGGAAGGGATTGAGCTCAACCTCGGGTGTTGTTCTTCAGAAGCTTGACTCTCACTGCGTAGGTTAGGCTGGCTGCCAGTGAGGCCACAGGGATCCCCTGTCCCCACCTCCCCAGAGAAGGGATCACAAACACACCACCACTCCGGGCTCTGGGGATTCAGCTCAGCTTGTCATGCTTCTGCAGCGAGCACTTTACTGATTGGGCCTCTCCCTGCCCACTCTAACCCACAGCTATTGACAAGGAAACCGAGGCCCAGGGTGTTGAGTCCCTGTAATAGCTCCACAGCTCTAGTCAGGAAGTGTCTGAGGCAGAAGGTAAAGTTTGGTTGTGGCAGCCTTTCCCTATCTTGCTCTGCCACCCTGTACTTTTGGGGAGCCAGTATAGTCCCAGCTGCTCTCTGTTCCCCTTTCTGAGCTCCCAGAAAGAGCCACTGTGGTCTCACGATCAAGGGCTGGTGTTGCCGTTTTGATGCTTTCAATGGACGGATCATGAAGCCTCTCACCTGCGTCCCTCGCCAATCAGGCAGGTCCCAGCAGGCTGAGGGGCAGCAGGCTAGGGCCTGATGTGGACCAACCTCCCTGCTTCCCCTGCCCAGATCCAAAGATCGTGACCTGCATCAGCAACTGCCACACTGTCCATGGGGCTCTGGACCTGTCACAGCTGTACAGCTGTGCACACCTGGCTTCCGGTGTCATCAGGGGAACAGAAGCTGGGGGAGGAGTGGTGCCTGCTTGCTTTCCTGCGCACCCATGTGTGGGGTTTTGGGGTCACCTGACTGCTGGCCTCCCTGAGCAGGAGAAGACTGTGTGGCACGGTCTGAAGCCTCACGGTCCTCTCACAAATGATGCCTCAGCTTCCTGAGTGGCCCCACCTGCACTCGCCTTGGTTTTTGTCTATGCAGTGGGCCAGGCCAGCTCAGACAGTGAGCCCTGGCCTCTTCTTGCTGGCTGTGCAGGGGGTGTGTGTGTGTGCTGGAGTGGGTGTGAGAGGGTGGCTCCACTCCTCTGGGAGTCTGTCCTGTCTGTTGGGGCAGGTGCTGAAGCTACTGTGTCTCCTGTGTGGCTGAGGCTCTGCTGGGCAGCTTTAAGAAGTGTCTTTATCCTGTGGGACCCCTCCAGGCTGCAGAAGCCTTCCAGAAGTTGGGACTAGTGGGTGCCTCCCTCAGCCCCGGGTTAACAGAATCTGTTAAAATCTCCTGTCCCTCCCCACCAAGACATTATCCTTAATCCTATCCACAAACTGCCCAGAGGTCTCAAGACGTCAGCTTCGGGCCACATAGCAGACACTGGCTCAGCCCTAACCTAATCCTAAATTCTGGCTCCGGCATGAAAGCCCGCACCCTAGCCGTGCACGCCCTAGCATGAGGCTGTCAACCTGCAGTTCTAAGCCTGTGCACTGCTTGGGTACTCCTTGTCTAGAACTCCAAGGAAGCAGAATTTGGTACCCCCATGGGACAGAGATGAAACTTCGGGGTAGTAGTGCTCCCCTGAGAGCCTGAGCAGATGGGCATAACCTAAACCCCAAACCACAGAGATCAGAGGCACAGATCCCCCACACTGGTGGCAGGCAGGCTGCCTGGAGGTGCTGGCCTCCACTGAGGGCCAGTGAGACCTCAGTGTTGTGAGACTGCGGTGACTGCAGAGGGAGCCACAGGCCCGGCCCAGCCAGAACTAGCTCCTCAGTGGGCTCCTGGCCGCAGGGTGGGCCACAGACATCTGGTGTGAGAGAGTAGGGCAGGAGGGGGTCAGCCAGTGAGTGCCCCGCCCCTCCCCGTTCACCCCTTCCCTTTGACTTTTGACCTTGCACAGATGGCAGAGGTGGGTGTGGCACAGCTTGCCTCACAAACCACCACACCCATGAAATCCCCCATTAAGGGGGGAGCGAGGAAGTGAACTGTTTGTGCACGTGTCCTCACAGCCTTTTCTTACTGGCTGACCCCTGAGGAGACTCCTGGGGTCACAGGAGCCTCTGTGCCCCTCCTTTAGGCAGCCCCCATCCCTGGAAGAAGTGGGGGCCCATGGCTCTTGGGCAGCCCTTTCGTATGTAAACAGGAGAGCTGACCTCAAGAAGTCCACTCTCCCTTCTTTGATTTTATTTCTAGAAAGCCTGAAGGAACCGAATGCCAGGTCCCCTGCGGTCCTGAGGAGGCCTTACGATGCCTGGGAGGGAGATGGCAACAGGGAGGGAACGGAAACCAGCTCCCACACCCCTCGGGAGGGATCAGAGCCCAGGAAGGGATCAGCCCACGGATGCCAGGATGCCTGTCAGTCATTACTTGGGCCCCGTCCCTTGCCCTGCCTGGGCCTGTGCCTCCGGTAAAGAATGTCGGCACACATGCCATTCTCCTGCTCCTTCCTTCCTGCTGAACCCCAGGCCTAGGATGAGCCAGCAGGTGCTGTTCAGACTCTCTGCTCCCCTTTTGACCCTTTAGCTGTTACATCTTTGTACAAGCGCCTAGAACTTTCTGAGCCTGCTCCTGTGTCAGGGTCAGTGAGTCTTGTGTGGAAAGTGCTGGGCACAGGGCATACATCTTAAGGGTGCAGCAGGGGCCCAGGGCCTTGGCCACCGTAGTCCAGGGCCTGTTGAGGGAGGCAGAAGATTCTGCTCAACCCTCTGGGGCTGGGTGACCTTTCTCTTGGATGTCTGTTTCCCACATCCCTACCTGTGGTTGGGATAACCAGCACACCTGATGTCAGGGCTTCTGCCCACCCCGGGGCCCTGCGACTTTGTTCCTGTTCTTCTGGGTCCCATCCTCCAGAGGCTTAAACAGGAAAAGGGCTGTCCTGGCAGGAGAGGATGGGGGCCTTACTCTGATGATGCCTGGGACCCTCCCCTCTTGGCACAGCCCTCAATGCATGTGGTGGTGCTGACCTGGAGGCCTGCGGGTTCTCCTGGTCCACACAGGCTCATGGAATCCTCAGGGCAGCCTGGAATGTGGATGTGATTGGAGAAACTGAGGCCCAGTTGCTGTTGGTTCCCCTTGCAAAAGCTCTGCCTGTAGGGAGTGAGATGCCAGAATTGAGCACATGGTCTGGGAGCCCTGTGCCCTGCATGGCCTCAGCAGCTTATCTGTTGAATAACTACACAGTGATGGACAGCTGCCTCGAGAGTCTCCCGGGAGCTGCAAATAAAGCAGGCAAGGCTGGTGAAGTGGAGCCCTGTGCTGCTCAGGGCCACTGTATGGCCTTCTGCTTGAGAGACGACCAGTTGACCTGCAGCCGTGACCTGCTGGGGTCAAGGCAGCCTTCCCTCCAGATCCCTGCAAGGTCCAGGGGCACATGGGAGCTCACAGATCTGCCCTCTGCCCTCTGCCCTCTGGGGCCCTAGGCCAGGGCAGTGGAGGGTCACTCGACAGCCACTCTGTCTCCAGGCCCTGGGGACATGCCCTGCTCGCCCTACTGCCTCAGCCAGCTGACCTGGACAGAGATTAATGTGGCCGGAGCAAAAGGCCACTTGTGGTGGAGCCGGGGCCAGGGATCAGGGCAGCCTCGAGGCACTGGGGCTGAGGGTGGCACCCTGCCATGCCCCAGGTGGCCAGAAGGCCAGGGTAGGCCACAGGGAGGGGCAGTGGGGAAAGGCTCCACTCCACCATCTGGCTCTCCCTGCAGGGAGCTCTCCCCCCTCTCCCAACAACGGCTCAAATGGCCAAGCGGCCGGGAGACAGATGGCGGCGGCTTGCAGGGTAGAGGGTGTACTTTGTTCGGAGGCACTCACAGGCGGAAGAACACACAGTCACACGTGCACATATGAGTGTCAGCACACATGAGGCACCACGCAGAGGCCTGTGTGACGTCTAGCCGGGTTGGGGAGGGCGGGCTTCTGAAGAGCCTTTTTGTCCAGACTCTCCCTCACATATGTAACACGTATCTAACATGGATGCGTGTGCACATGCATGGATCTCCACAGGCACACGCACAGATGCATGGTCACAAGGAGCACACGCACGCATGAGCTGGCAGTGTGCAAACATACGCACATGGATCCACTCCGTTTTATACACAGCACGTGACTCAACACAGAAGCGTGTGGCCGTGGACACGTGACTGCAGACCCCATGCACGGCGACGTGCATGCCCTGTACCCGGGCCACTCTCGCCCCCCCTTGGACCTGTTCTGGAGTGACCTGCCAGTTGCCTGCTGTCACCCAGCTGCTTGTCTTCCTCCTTCCCGCCCACTTCCTGGATTGGGAATATTTGTTGAATGAGGGGGAGATGGGCAGGCACAGCTTGCTCAAGCTGACCACCAGCCGCACGGGCCCCCTTGCTGACACAGCACAGCTCTCCTCTCTGCTCTCTGTCATCTTCTAGACTAGGTCTGGCTGTCTGGGGGAAGCACCCCTTGGCTTCCAGAAGGTTTGTCTGGGTGGGCTTGTCTGTCAGGGCTAAAGTGGGACAGTGATCCAAACCCAAGCCTCTTTCTGACAGCCACAGGACTCATACTGGCTGTCGGGTACTCTGGGAGGACCCCAAGTCAATAATGCCAAGAACATGCTAATTCCCTGGCTGCTGGGGTCAAAGTTCTCTGGTGTGGCTTAATTTTTTTCTGTAATCATATCAGGTCTGAAGGCTCCCTAAGTTGTTAAGGTCAATGAGGAAACCGTCATGAGGCCTGTGAGACCCTGGCTGGGGACAGGGAGGTGGGGTGCAGTGAGGCAAGGGAGTGTCTGTTGAGATGTGGCTCCCAGCTCCCCACCATGCACTGTCTGCTGTTCGTTACTCACTCTTAGAACCTATGAGTGTCCAGCCCTGCTCTGGCCTCTGCTCAGGTCCCACGTCTAGTCCACGCCGCTGCCTAACTCTGGGTGGGTTGTGGGCCTCCCCAGGGGGCACGAGGGTCCCTACTTGTGTAGGGCGCGGTCAGTGTGCAGTTGGAGCTGCGACTTTGCGATGCTTTCTCAGAGGAGCTTCTTAGAGGATAAGGGGCTGATCCCGCTTGCTCAAGGCATGCCACACTGGGGCTGGGTCCCAGCCACTCTCTGGTGGAGGCCGCGGCTGCTGTAGCTGCCTTGTGGTGCTGCAGATGGACTGACATCCCTCAGGGGCCTTCCCTGCTTTGTTGCTTTGTTTTGTTTGTGTTAAGTGGGGCCTCATGTAGCCCAGGCAGGCTCAAACTGGCTATGTAGCCAAGGATGACCTTGGATTCCTGATCCTCCTGCCTCCACATGCTGAGCCACCACACCCACTTTATATGGTCCTGGGTTGGGGCCCAGGGCTTTGTGTGAGCTAGGCAAGTTCTCCACCAACTGAGCTGCATCACCAGCCCTTGGGGGGCTTCTTGACTGAAGGCAGAGCCATCCATTCCATCTCTGGGTTCTGGACACTTACATTACTCTGCAGTGAGCGTAGTCCGACCTTCTGGGTGACAGGTGACCTGACGTGCCCCTGCCACCGTGGTAAACCTGCCTCCCGGACCTGGACATCTGAGTCCTCCCTTCCCAGGAGACAGCTGAGTTCCAGGTGGCTCTGACCATATACTGTTCACACCGTCAGGAGAAACAGGGGTCTTCTGGGCAGAGTGGCCACCTCAGCAGCACACAGGACCCTGCTGGGCCTGCACAGCGGTGAACTTCTTGGGATTGTGACTCCCGAGCTGCATGAGCCGTTTCTCCACCTCTCTGTGGCCGCTTCCCCAGCTGTGAAGCTGTTCGGGACACCCGTTGACTGCTGGCGTGCTTAGAAGGCCGGGGGAGGAAATAGGAGCTAGGTGCTCAGATCCGTGCCTGGCCTCAGTGGCACCTACATAAGCTGTGTCACTATTATGATATAATATGATTTAGGTGTTTCCACAGAAGGGGAAGCCTGCGGGAAAGGTGGGTAACAGGCCTCGCTGCATTCACAGATGGGGGTGACGCATGCTGATACGGCCCTAGAGGCCGAGGCCAGTCACCTGATCGTCATGAGCTATTGCCCACAGTCCCACCACCCACCGCCCACCACCCACCCTCCCTGACATGGAAAGTCCGTGTGTGGTAGCAGTGTAGCCCTGTCTAAGCAATACCTTCTGGGTCCCCAACCTTAAGCTCTGGCTTCCTCCCTAAGGTGTTGAGGGAGCTCACTGCAGCCATAAGAACTATGGTGGCCGAAGCCCTCTTTGGCTTTCACTGCAGAGTAGTCCTGGGGAGGCCTCGGGCAGAGGCAGAGGTGTTGGGACCCACAGCGGATCCAGGCAGCCAGGCTTCTGTCTTGTGGAAAGATGAAAAGACTCAGGAGATGGCCCAGTAGCTGGAGGAGCCAGGAGCTCAGCAAAGGGCAAAGGGCAAAGGTCACTCTTCCAATTTGACAGTGCCCAGGAGCTGTGTCCCCAACACCTGACCTCTATAAAGGAGTGAGGTGGCAATTCCTTTAGCCCCTTGCACAGAAGTGTGTGTGTGCGCGCGCGCGCGCGCACACACACACACACACACACACACATGGGCAGCTACAGCTGGGCTTTGGATGGGTTGAGACCTGGTGTACTGCAGCTGACTTCTAGGGGCTGGTGAGCGCCATCTGGGGAGCCATGCCCCCCACCCCTACGAGCAGATGTTTCAGGTGTAGAACAGAGGCTAGGGATCTGCTCTTCCCCGGGGTCCACCCTCCTCCTATGAGCAGCCCTCCTGCACGCTTGCCACCTTCCTGCTGGTGACTTCCTCGCAGGCACGGGCGCAACCTGATGCCCACATGGGAGCTCTTGAAAAGCCTTTGATTGCTTGGACTCCCCTGCTGTACCTGTGCGGGCGTGCACATACACGGGAGCCCAGTCGCTTGCTCTGTACGAGCCCTTGATCTTCTCGTCTCTGTCTTCCAGTCTGCCTCTCTGAAGGGACGGGGGTGAGGGAGGGGGCTGTTCTGAGTTCCCAGGCATGGGGTGTCATCCTTGCTGGCTCTCCCCGCAAGGGCAGCAATCAGGTGGAACATCTGAAGGCTGGCCCCAGGTGCAGCCATAGCAGAGCTCACGGAGCTCAGCCTGCCCTGTAGCAATCAGCCTGGTGCACATCATGGGGAGGTAGAGAAGAGAACTGGCCACCTTGAGCATGCCCAACGGCCACCTCATGCAGAGGACCAGTAGTCCCCCAGGTCCCTCGCAGTCGCAGGTGCAGGCCCAGATCCTGTTGAGTGAAGCTGTGCGTGGCGGGCGGCTGGCAGTGGGCTGCGAGGCTTCTAAAGGTAGCAGCCATCTGCACTGTGATAAAAAGCCCTGCGGATGATAAATAGACAAGTCACACTTTTATTGGATTGCAGCTTGGGAGCAGCCACTTCGGGTTTGGCACAGTGTTAACGACAGATTTCTGCTTCCTTTGCAAGGCCTGGCCTCTCGGGGAGTGAGCCAGCAGTGGTGGCCTTCTCCCGGTGGGCAGGAGGGGGAGCTGACCTCAGCTGCCCCCGCTTCCATCCCCAGGCAGGCCTGCTCCCCTCTGCTGCTCTCAAGCTGCCTCTGGAGGCTTCTACAAGGAACTTGCAGCTGACACCAGCGTCCCTGTGGTCCTTGGACAGGTCTTCCGACCCGTGTGTTGGCATCACTTCTGTGAAATGGGGTCACTCATTGTACTTCCTACTTCCCAGACCCTGAATACTGGTTGCTGTGTGACATTCGGAGCCATTCCTGGCATGCATATGGTGAGCATCACATCACCAGAGCCCCCTCATCACACAGAGAGCCCTGCCCCACAGACCTGGAGTCCCACTGTTTGGGGGTCCATTCTGGGAGTGGCCCATTTCCCAGGCCTTGATCGCTCCCTCCACCTGTGGGCTCAACCAGGAGCTCTGGTGGCCACCTGCTTCTGCTCTGGACTGGGTGCGAGAAATGGAAGGGTCTGACGTGCTCAGCCCCTCGGTCTCTGATCTATCAATGGGGTATAGGATGGAACCTACTTCAGAGAGGCCAAGGGGACAGGATGGGCTCCCCAGGAGCAGAAGGCATGAAGGCATCTGGCTTTGCTAGTTGTCTTGCCTTTGGAGCCAGTGCTGGGTCCGAGATAGGTAGCAAGGCTGTGATGAAGCCCTGGGCAGATGTGAGGGGGTGGGAGGGTATGGGCCAGTTCTCTGGGGCCAGTTCTCCACAGGGTGGTGGTGAGGCCTGTAGGCTGAGCTCGACTGGAACCATGTGAACAAGTCCCGTCCCGTGGAGACACTTGTCATGGGGTGGTGCCTGCCCCCGACCTCTGGCATCCACACCCTTGGCAGGTTAACATGTTTCTCTGTGCCTCAGTTTGCTCTTCTGGGCTACAAGCTCCCTCAGGGCCATCTGCACCCTCCCTCCCCAGGCTCACTGTCACTGGAGGACCCTGTGGTTCCACTGGGTGCCACCTCCTTCCCCTCCTTATCCCTCTCAGAGCCTCCATCCGTCTCTACAGCCCCATGATAGCTCTTGCTTTAGCCAAGACCTGGAGTGGGTTCCTGAGCAGGGACTATGTGTGGTCTCCCACATCCAGCCCTCTGCCCTGCCTCAGTCTGGGCCCCTGTGGGACCCTCACGCTCCCGGGGAGCTTACTGGCCCTGTTGCCTACTCTGTCATCAGCACTGGGGGCCTAGTGAGCAAGGTGCAGCCCCCATCCTCCGGGGCCATGCTCCCCATAAAGATTCTTCCTGGAGGCTGAGGAGAAGGCTCAGTACAGTGCTTGCTGTACAGGCATGGGGACCTGAGTTTGAGCCCCAGCACCCACTGGGATCCCAGCACCAGGGAAGAGGAGAAAGCTGGGTCCCTGGAGCTTGCTGGCCAGCCAGTCAAGTCAGCAAGCACCAGCGTCAGTGAGAGACCCTGCCTCGGAAACTGCAGTGGAAAGCGATTGATAAAGACAAGAAATATCAACCTCTGACCTCTACACACATGTACACACGTACATGTACACACACACACACACACACACGGGCAAACACATATCAGCTCTAGCCATCACAGGGTACCAGTGACCCTGAAAGGCCCCAGAAAGGGGTTCACATAAGCTTATAGTATTCTAAAGCTAGGGCACCCAGGTGCAGGGTTCAAGTCTCAGCTCTGTTTATTTGGCCTCTGTCCAGGGTCCCCTCAGACTTCAGTTTTCCCTTCTGGGAACTGCAGCTCTAAGGGCGTTCGTGGCCCTGGAATAGGGGTGGGGACTCAGTGCCTGAGTCCATATTCCCCACCTCCACAGCAGCCCTGAGTATGATATTTCTTCTTCCCCAGGGCTGGATAAGGTGACCCAGACTCTGTGGGCCCCACCTAGGATCATACAGGGCTCTGTGCTGGGACTGAATTGAAATCCTGTCATTCCCCCGCCCCCTCCCCTGCCCCAGTGCATGAAGCATATGGAGAGACACTGAAGAAGACTGAACTGGATTTCAGGCGCCCACATGCCTCCACAGGCACAGCCCAGCTTCAAGCCCAGAGAAGCTCAAAAGACCTGTTCAGGTTGCACAGCTTCTGTCAACTGCCATGCTCCTGTGGTGGGTCAGAGTCCAGCACGGACACCTCGGAGTCTGCTGTGGCATGATTGACAAGCGTAACGGTAGAGGGTGAAGTTACGGTGAGCAGAGGCAGGCGCCCTGGTGGCCGCTGAGAGCTCACCCCTGCACTGGGTGCCCGCTGAGAGCTCACCCCTGCACTGGGTGCCCGCTGAGAGCTCACCCCTGCACTGGGTGCCCGCTGAGAGCTCACCCCTGCACTGGGTGCCCGCTGAGAGCTCACCCCTGCACTGGGTGCCCGCTGAGAGCTCACCCCTGCACTGGGTGCCCGCTGAGAGCCCACTCCTGCACTGGGTGCCCGCTGAGAGTCCACTCCTGCACTGGGTGCCCGCTGAGAGCTCACCCCTGCACTGGGTGCCCGCTGAGAGCTCACCCCTGCACTGGGTGCCCGCTGAGAGCCCACTCCTGCACTGGGTGCCCGCTGAGAGTCCACTCCTGCACTGGGTGCCCGCTGAGAGCTCACCCCTGCACTGGGTGCCCGCTGAGAGCTCACCCCCGCACTGGAACGGCTGATGCTCCTGCCAGCTGAAGCCCCTCTGGCCACCAGCACCACTGTCTTTTTGGGAAAGCACTAGATCCTGGCTGAGCATCTGGCCCTCCTTATGTGAAACATGGGCATGGGCTGGCCCTCAGCTTCTGGGACTCAGCTGGCCTTCTGGGTCTTTCTAGAAGATCTCCAGGCGACGGTCTTAATGCAGAGTAGAAACCTGCTACCCTAAAGTAACTGGGTATGGGGTGTGGGCGTTCCAAAGGCAGCTACACCTGCAAGGGGGATGGGAAAGGGGCAATTATTGAGCACCTACTGTGTTCCCAGACACACTATCACACCGCGTAGTGAACATGTCACCCAGAGAGATGAAGCGAGGAGTCCGGAGGGAGACTCCCTACCACCATCACCTTCTAGTACTTTCTAGGACAATCAGACCCGGACCTGTGGCCATTTTCTCTCTCTCCTGTCTGCTCATCTGACCAAAATTCTTCTTGCAAACTGGCAGGGCCAGTGAAGGGGCTTTGGGGCAGTGCTGGCGGCCAGCCTGGGCTGCCCACCCCGATGCCCTGAGGCCTGGACAGGAGCCCAGGGCGGCTTGAGGCGGGCGGCAGCTGCTGCCAGCAGGTGAGCCCGGCCTCTCCCTGGGCCTCCTGGAGACGCCTAATGAAGTGCAGCTGTGAACTCTGGTTTTGGGTCAGGAAGGCAATATCTCATCTCTCCACGCGGCAATTGAGTGGAGATCCGGAGCCTTCTGCCTCCCGTGCCCCTCCACCCCCCCTTGGCAAGCCAGAGAGCTGCTCAGGGGCTGTCAATATTGACTCTGCGGAAGGCAGGTGGCAGGGCGGGCGCGAGCCAGGCAGGAACCGGAGCCCGAGCTACCCCAGGGGCCCGCGAGGTGGGAGCAGGGAGCAGCTGGTCGGGTGCCTCTGGAGGACCAAGGCTGTTTTTCCTCTCGTTTTAATTGCTCTTGGTGACTCTAACGGCAGCCGATTCACCTAGCGGCAGAGCACTGGCTCTGGCCCCCGCCGCGTACCACATCTGAGCCATTCAGAGGCGCCAGGCAGCTGTTCCCAGCCTAACCGCCTTTTCCGGATGGTTCCTGGCCTGGAAGGGCCCGGGTAAACAAAGCCAGGGGAGGCTGGGAAAGTTAGGGCCTCCCTGGGACAGTGGCCAGACGCTGGCCAGGCCCTGGAGGCGTGAGGGCAGAGCAGAGCCCTGGCTTCCACAGTAGGCAGTGGTCACCACCCTGCCGCACCAAGCCAGTTTCCCTAAGGCCCACAGGCGGTGAGAGCTTGCCAAGTAGGATAGATTGGAAATGTGAGCAAGGAGCAGCAGGCCCCACCCCCTCAGGAGCCTGTAAGGCTTGTGTTCTGCTCAGCTGACGTGTGTTTAATGAGTACCAGCGGCCTTTGAGGAGGCAGCCACGGCTGGTAGCGGTCTAGGCGGGCAGGATGCCTGTCCATCAGAATAGCTGCTGTGTGATCTTGGAGAGGTAGCTTGACTTCTCTGAGCCTGTCCCCTGTGAGATATTAGGGTTGGGTTTGAAGAGCCACTCTGATGCTTTGTATATTGTCTTAGGATGGCAACTAAGTTTCTCCCATGGGGATTGAGACACAAATAATTATGAGGCCTCCAGCCCTACGGATGCTGCTAGCCAGGGTGGCCCGTGGGGCAGGACTCAGCCCTCAGACCTTTCCCTCCGGCCTGGTGAAACTGTCATTTCATGATCAACTCTCTTGTAAATACCTTACATGTTTTTAAAAGCCAGTCCTGGTGGCACACGGTGGTAATCCTGGTACTCAGAAGGTGGAGCTGAGAGGGTCAGAAGATCAGGCGTCATTCTCAGTTATAGAGTTCAGGCCAGCTTGGGCTCCTGAGGCCTGGTGGGGAGGAGGGGGACGACACACCAGGTTTATCAGGAGCTAAGGGTGTATATAAGCTCAGAGGTTGAGCCCTTGCCTGAGATGAGACCCTGGGTCCTCTCTTAGCCTGGAAAAGACAACACGATTATCAAGGTCTAACCTGCAGGCAATGCCATGGCGAATCCTGTCAAAGCCACTCAGCGGAGGTGAGGGGGGACACAGCACCCACCACGTAGTCACAATGCACATGCCCCACCCACCCAGAGCCCCCATAACCCCAGGTCTGCTGCTGTCCCTGGGGTGTGTCTGTATAGACCATTCTGTGTGAAACCCTGCGACTGGTTTCTCCCACTTTGAAGACGAGCTAGGTCCTATGTCTCATTGGCTCCATCAGCAGGCTGCTCTCGGTGGCTGCCCAAGGTTCTTCCTCCTGTTCCCTGTGTGTGACTCCTGTGACACCTGAATTTGTGTCAGGCTCAATCATGGCCAAAGAGGTGTCTTTGTCCCGGTCAGCAAATGGCAGCCAGCACAGATAATCGAAAGGATGGTGTGTGGGAACAGTGTGCCACCCTGGTCTGGTAAGGCCCTGGAATGACAGCCAGTGTGTGAGAGTTGAACTTTCCTCCCTCTCAGACCTGGCTCTGTGGCCCTGCCAGCCTGGTACTTGTTTACCCTATTGTCACAAGCCTTGACATGCAGGCAGCTGGCTCTGATCCACCCTGCACCCCCATGGCCGTGTTTACCCTTGGGCCTGGAGCCTCAGTGTTTGCCAGCTCAGGAAACTGAAAACTGCTGGTGCTCAGGCCACATCCAGGAACACTGGGTTGATCTGGTCCTGGGGCCAAGCCACTGGGGTGCCTCAGGCCCCTGGGGTGCTGGAGCTACAGTCCTAAAGAACTCGGATTTTTCTGGAAGCCCAGATGGGGCTCTCAGTTCTGTTGTAGGGAGCCTCTTCCTGTGGCTTCCACAGCTGAAGGTGCGCATGTCCCCCAGCTCAAAGCCTTTGGCTGTCCCCTCCTGCGGGACCTGAGCACCCTGAGCTGCAGCCTCAGTGGACACCCCAGAGGTGTCCGTCTCTAGAGCTCTGAGGTCTGTTTGTCCTGTTTGTCCTGTGAGCGTGTTGTTGAGCATGTCTCTTCTGCTGTAGATTGCCTGATGGGAGGCAGGGGCTGGGTGAGTGGGGACCCCCGTGAGGAGGCCTAGGTGCTCTTGTGGGGACATGAGAACTTCCTGCCCTTGGGTCTGGTAGTCACACCCAGCAGACCCCGTGCTCACGTTTATTCTGACACACCCAATACAGGGCACAGGAAAGGGATACTGTGGGGCCCAAGAGGATGCGATGGGGGGCTTCCTAGGCCTAAGACCCCAGTGGAAAAACAGAGAAGGGGCTGACAGCTACAGAGCCATCCTTTCTTGTTCCCATACAGAAAGAAAGTTCTAGATGTGGGCATCAGTGCATCTGGCAGGGCTGAAGGGAACCAATGTGGGGTGTTGTGCCCTGGTTGCCCAGAGTGTGGAGACCCTGTGCCAGCACCCCTCTGCCCTGTTCCCATCTTGTGGACACTGGGCGGCTGGAGCGCTTGAGTCCCCACACTGCACAGGCAGTGTGTGCTAGCATTTGCTGGTGATAGCTCTTTCTTGGAGGGACCAGAAGTGCAGCTAGGCATGGTGAGGGCACCCTCATGCTAGGGCAAAGGTAGAGGTATGTATGTGGAGGCAAAGTCTGTCAGTGGAGATGGGGGTGGGGCGGGGGTGACTCTTGAGTCCCATTTATTGAGAACTGGGGCCAGCTTGTGTCTTCTCTACCTCAAGACTGGATGCTTTCGGGTTAGAGTCCCAAGCCCAGGAGAGTCCCATCTCTCCAGGGCCTCTGCCTCATTCTCCAGGTTCGTACCCCATCCCTACCTTGAAGGCCCTCAGATATACTTCTGGCCCGAAAGGGTACTGGCTGGACCTCACCCGTCTAGAGCCCTTCTGGCCATCCCATGTTACTTGTCCTCAGCTGGGTAGTCCTCATGGGATGTTGGCTGTGCCTATAGCAAACTCATCCTGGATCCCATGCCCTTCCCTGGAGGCCCCCAGTCCCCCATGTTAGCATCTTCACCCTCCTCTAGAGAGGCCAGCATCGCTCCCTATTCCACACAGCCCAGCACCGAGGCTCTGTGAGGTAGACAGCCATTGCTCTGTACCTGGGTGCTCAGGCAGTGCCCCTGGGGTGGGGAGTCATCCTTCTGGAACTTTGGCAGGCTCCTTGCAAGGTATGGCCTGAGTCTGTCAGTAAGGTCCCTGTGGGGTCTCGTGGAGTCAGGCCCCTATGACAGGTGTCTGTCTGCTTCTTGGGAGCTGCTGTGACAGCCCACAGAGCTGGGGGACTTCAGGCAGCCCACGCCTACTTGCTCACAAGTCCTTAGGTAGTCTGGCATCACAGTGGCGGCAGGCTGTTCCCTTCTCGGGACTCTGGGTGAGAATCTGTTCCCGGCCTCTCTCCCAGTACTGCCGGCGGCCAGCCATGCCCAGCGTTTCTTGGCTCGCAGACTCATTGTGGCAGCGTGGATGGCTGGCTCAGTTGTCATGTGGCTTTCTCCCATGTGGCCTCTTCCCCCGTTCTCCTTCTTGTAAGGGCACTTTTAGTGTCCACCCCAGTCCAGGGCCATCTGACTTGGAGACCCTTCACTTCATCACATCTGCGAAGACCGGTCCTGTAAGGGACCACGGAGCCACCCTCAACGATGTAACAGGGTCGTCTCAAGAAGCAGGTGCTGGCTGCTCTCATGGGTTTTGTTCTTTGCAGGCTCAACCCCCTCCTGTGACAGGGAGTGGCAGGTGACAGACGCAGAGCCCATGAAGTTTAGGGGGGCAGGATAAGCAGGGTGACTGGGGGGGTACCCAAGTGGTGTTGTGAAGGTGTACTTTGTGCTCGTGGGTAGGTTCCGTATTCCCAACAGTCTCCAGTTCTTCTGGGCGGATAAAGAAGCAAGGACTCAGAAGCCAACACTGCTAAAGCCGTACAGTGTTGCAGGCCGGGGCTGGGGCTCCACGTCCCTGTTCAAACCCAACCTGTGGGTCCTGGGCTCTTAGGGGCTGCCAGGAGCCACAGGGCAGGGGTGAGGGGTGGCTTCTACCTGCTTAGATACCCTACTTACCTATAGTGTGACTATAGCTCAGGTCAGAGACAGGGAGGGATCCTGGCTAGCTGAAAGCTGCTATACCAACAGCTGCCTTCAGGGACCAACACTTCCCACACTGGGGTGTTGGGGTCTCCATTTCTTACAGAGGGGGTTGGGGGTGGGCTGTGACCCAGCATGGCAGGCAGACTTCTCTGCATGCATAGACTACCCCTACCCTTTTTCTCTCTCTCTCATATCTAAGGTCTACTGAGGACAGAACCCAAGCCCTCCCCTCCCCCCACCCTTCCCAGCTCCCCCATGTGTCCTTCCCTAGGTGTGTCACAAACATGCAGAGCTTGTGACCTTCTGTGCACTGTGAGTAGTTACAGTGTTCCAGTCTACATACAGATGTGATTGTAGCTCCCAGATGCCAATGGTGTGCCATGGGTGCAGCTGTGAAGCAGGGTTGCTGGGCCTGGGTGGGCCCCCTCCCCACTCAGTCTGCTGGTTATCTCATGGGGTTCACAGGGCCCTGCTAAGGATCACGGGGCTGGGCAGGAGGCAGGGTAGGGTGGCTCAGGCATCTCACCTTAGACCTGGAGGATGGTGGCCCACAGAAAATATGGCGGTGGGACCCCTCAGAGCTGTGTTAAGCAGAAGGGTCCCAGCTGCCACCCCTAGTCTCTGGGCAGTTCTGGAACAAGTCTAGCAGTCCCCAGTGCTTTACCCTGCCTTGTTGTGGGCACCCCAACACACACACACACACACACACACACACACACCATCTTCCTGTCACATGAATCTGTGCCACCTCTGTCTTAGGTGGAGGTCCAGTAGAGAAGGCAGCCATACAGCCAACACCCCCTGCCTTCTAGAGAGGCCTTGTGGGAGGAAAGTGCCCTCCCCCTCCACTACCACCCTGCCTTGGCCAGGAACAGCTGGGACCTCACAAGGAAGGCTCCCACGCGGGGACAGAAGATCCCCCTCCCCTCCATGTCACAAGCATCTGCTCTTAAGGAGAAATGCTGACAGAGCCTGGCCAGCTCTGAGGCCCTGCCAGCTGGGCGGGAGGCAGCTGTGATAAATGGGTCTCAGGAGGTGCTCTGAGTCGGCAGTGCTGTGGCTGGTGAGGCCGCCCTGCCTCTGACCCCTGGAGAAAGGGCAGCCGGTCTGCCCCAGGCCAGGCCACTGTGGGGAGCTGACTGTTCACAGCCAGATAAAGATGGGGGGAGGGCTGAGGCTCTGTGGAGCTTATGGAGCAGAGGTTGGGGCTGGGGTGAGGATGGGATTCAGCTCCACAGGCCAGGTGGGAAGGGTGCTTCCAGCCTCCCTCAGGGCCTGGAGCACAGCCCCAACCCCAGAGAGTACACATCTAGTCTTGGGTTTCCCTCTTGCCCTTTGGTATCAATTTACTCCCCTTGATTTCACCCTGGGCCTGTTACAACATGTCTTTTTAAAAAGCTATTATATTTATGGGAGCTGGAGAGACGGCTCAGCAGTTAAGAGCACTGGGTGCTCTTCCAGAGGCCCTGAGTTCAATTCCCAGCACCCACACAGCAGCTCACAACTGTCTGTAACTCCTGTTCCAGGGGATCTGACACCCTCACACCAATGCACACGAAATAAAATAAAGTTATTTCTTAAAGTTATTATGCTTATTAGCATTTAGCATGTGTGTGTGTGTGTGTAACTCAGGTCATCAGGTTTGGCAGCAAGCGTCTTTATCCATTGAGCCATCTCGCTGTCCCAGTTAAACGTGTCTTGACACCAGAACTTGGCCTTGGCTCTGTTCTATGCTCAAAAGTAGGGCAAGGCTTGGCCATTGATCTGAGGACCACGTACAGCGCTCCCTCTGCACAGGGTGGGCGGATCCAGGTCCCCAGACTCAGGGAAGAGACTGGGTGGCTCTGCCTCACCCTGTAGGCACCAAGCAACAGCATAGCTGGTTGGGGGGCATGGGAAGAAAGAGAGCGAATGTAAGGTGGCCCCATGTGGGCCACTGTTCTGTTTTCCAGTCTCCATGATGGTGGTGGTGGGCTACTAAGCATCTCTTTAGAACGCACTATGAGCCGGGCCCTGAGCCCTCCCTTGGCTCCCTCCCTCCTTCCCACTTCTACTTCCCATCAGGCCCTGCTGACCTATCCTTGGGAGGTCAGGGGCTTAAGCAGGGGAAATGGACCAGACATCTCAAGGACCCTCAACTCCAGACACATAGCAGTGCTTCCCTGCATGGTTTGGGGACGTTTGTGAAGAGGCAGAGTTCTGTGCTCAAGAGACAGTACTCAGGCAGGACAGAGACAGGGACAGAGCCATGCATCTGTAAAGACACCCTGGAGTGAAGGCCATGAGCCTGTGAGGACCCCAAGGAGCCCAGGTATGCAGAGAAATGGGAGCCAACAGAGCTGGCACTCCTCCCGGCAGGTCTGTGTCCGGGGCTTTAGAGGGACAGGCTCTGCCCCCATTATCAAGGCACTTGGGAGCAAAGGTCACACTGTGGCTGGGGACTCAGAAGGCCCGCTCTGGGGCAGGCCCTGAGAAATGCTCTGACATTGAAAGGGCGATTTCTCAAAGTTTCTGTTCCCTGAACAGAGCCCCAGCTGACAGCCACCGCTTCTGGGAATGGTTGGGATTGCCAATTCACAAGCTAACTCTAGGAAGGCTGAGCCTAGCGTCTGGGCTTGCACAGCCCTTATGGGGATGCTGGGCTCCCTACAGACCGGACTCCTGTGCTAAAGATCGATAGAATTGCCCCAGGCTAGGAGCCCGAGGGGCCTGCTAGCCCTGGGATACCATAGCCTAACCACTCGCTCACCCTAAAACATAGCCCTGGGGCCCAGAGGTGAGCAGGAAGGCTTGTAGGATGAGGCCCCTGATCTCTCGTCCTGAACATTGTCTCCCCTGCTGCCTGGGACTGTCTGTCATTTTCTCTTCCTGGAGCTTGCAGGTAAAGGAGACTTTCCCCAGCACAGGGCTTCAGACCTGAGAGTACGATTCTGGGAGCATCAGGCCTTCCCTAGCAGAGCCACCAGCAGCAGCCTGTGTGGGTCCTCTGTGCTTATTACAAGAGCACGCCCCCTCCTCCAGGCAGAGCCCTCCCTTACCACGCCTGCTGATGAAAGCCTTGTGTGCGTCTCACCCAGGTGCACTTGGCGTGATGAGCAACTCAGACACTGTCCTTGACGATCCTGGTTGCGGTCGAACGTCCCCAGGGGCTCCAGGAAGCTTAAAATACGAGCTGTGGAGCTGCTCCTGCAGCCTGGAGAGATGGGTGCCACCTTCTGATGTCCTGCTCTGTCCCTTTACCTCCTGTGGCCTGCGTAGGAATGTTGCTTCCTGGCACATAGCTTTGGAGTGTTCTCAATCCGTAGGTGGCCACCCCTTCAGGGGTCGAAAGACCCTTTCACAGGGGTTGCCTAAAACCAAATGTATAGCAGATACTCACATACACCCCTCAACCCCCAAGACAGGGTTTCTCTGCTGTAACTCTGGCTCTCCTGGAACTCACTCTGTAGACCAGACTGGCCTCGAACTCACAGAGATCTGCCTGACTCTATCTCCTGAGTGCTGGGATTAAAGGTGTGCACCACTGCCTGGCTACATTACAATTTATAACAGTAGCAAAATTGCAGTTATAAAGTAGCAATGAAAATAATTTTCTAGTTGGGGGTCACCACCACATGAGGTATTAATGGGTTGCAGCATTAGGAAGGTCAAGAACCACTGGGTTAGAGGAAGAGGCTGATATGAGATCCTTCAGTCCAATGTGCCCATAATTCAGATGAGAACATCAAGGCCCTGTGAAGTGTGAGGCTTGGATGAGTCCCTGTGAGGACTCTGTCCTCCTCATGTGTAAGGGGAACCCACCACTGCCCTCCAGGGAAGCCAGGCTGGAAGGTTGATGGCCCAGCTGCCACTGCTCCTCCTTGAACATCTGGAAGAGTTCTAGCCAGGCCACAGACCCTGTAGTTCCTGGTATTCTATTGGTAGGGTAGGTAGATGGGCCCTGAGGTCCTGCCTGGGACATACCTTCTCTCAAGTTCTGAGGACCTGCTGACCTGGGGGGATGGGAGCTTCTCTCTGCTAAGCCCCTCCCCCAGTCTCTAGCCCTTAAGGTACTCTCATACTGGCTGAGATCCCAAGGTCAGTGCCCACCTAAAGACGTCTGTGTCCCATATACCCATGGGATCCTCCGGGGAAGCCCAGGCCCAACCTCCAAGGATTCTGATGTCTGACATCCTCATATTGTCCTCGTATGATGTCATCTGATGCCTGATGCTTCATATTGTCTGGGTCTGTAGAGATGATATGTGCACCTCGCCCTTCAAGGCAGGATGACAAGGCATTGCATAGCTCCTGGTGAGATGGGGGGAGGGTCAAAAGAAAACTGCACAGCTGGTGATGTTAGGGCCCAGGGCCTTGGAGTGTCTCAGTATCTGTAACTGTGGTAGGAAGTAAGTTCAGGAAACCAGGGAGGGCCACCAAGCAGGGAAGTGGGCTGAGATCTTCGCTCATGAGGAGCCCTTTGTGCCCCAGCCTGCTCAGTCGGAGGGGAGAAGGGAACCTAGGGGTGGGTGAAACAGCCAGAACCCACACCCCTCACTTGAGGGTGGCAGCCAGCCTCTTTAGAATGCTCTTGTACAAGGCCCTGTGCCTGTGGAGAGCTGGCTTTCCCTGGTGTCTTAGTCTCAGGACTGCTGCCATCCTGCTGTCTGCTTGTTGCAGGAGCTCTCTGGGTGTCCCCCATAGGATGCCAGAAGCATTGTGCTCCCCAGTTTGACTCAAAACTGCAGACCTTGTTGGCTGAATGTACCATCTTGGAGAGAGCAACCCTCCCCCACTGAGACCCTTACAATCTTGGGGCTCTTGAAATGGAGACTCTGGTGGTATGGTGGAGCGGCTACAGCTAGGCCCTGCCAGGCATGGGGGCCCAGATGGGTCTAGTGTGAACCCCATGAGGCCTCCTTGGAGGAAGCGATGGGGTGGGAGGTGCAAGTAAAAACCTGTTTTGATGGGAATCACCATCCCTCTGCAGTGGATCCCAGGATAGCCTTGGATGCTGCTGTGGCTCCCCCTCCCCCCTCCCCACTCTACCTGCTGAAGTCCATATACCTCCTCTCCTCCTGCCCCCACCAGGTGACATTACTGCCCTTGCCTCTGGCAGCTCCAGAGAGCAGCAGCTCCCCCTCCTCCTCCCCACCCAGCTCTGAGGCTCTAGGCTACAGTGATTTAGTGGGTGGGAGGAGAAAGGCGGTTGGAGAGCTGCAGAGAGCCAGCATCTCAGCACTAGGTGGGAAGGGGAGGCCAGCATGGCCCAATGGGGGTCTGGAGCGGAGCACCGCAGCCCCCAGGAGGCCGTTCTGTGGGGGCAGCTGTCATTCTGGCCACACGCATACAAACACCAGGGTCCCAGAAGCCTGGGGTTGGGAGGGGGGGGACACCACTGCAGCTGCCCCCAGGCAGAGCTCAGCCCTAGGCCAGGAGCTGAGAGGGGGCAGAGAAAGAGAACAGGGAGAGGCCCCACCTGGCCCTGCTCCTCCCTCCCTCCCTCCCTCCCTCCTCTTCCCACTCCACCCCCATCTCAGATGGAAAACACAAAAGGGAAATGAGCCAGGGCCCAGGTCTGAGGAGCCCCAGCCCGCAGGCTGAGAATGAAAAGCGGCCCCAATTAGAGGCTTTGGAGCGCCAGCTTGATGCTCCGCAGTTGAACTGTCACTGCAGAGCCTTAATTAGCAGCGGTGGGGGAGAGGTCAGGACGGCTCTGCAGTCTTGACAAGCGTTATCAAGTGCACCGAGTGGGGCGGGCAGGGCGCCTAGGGAACCGAGCGGTGGCCGAGATGGTATTGGAGGTGGGGGGGGGGCACAGAAACTCAGAGCCCTGAGGCTCCCAGGCTGGCACCCTGCCCTGTCCTGACACCTCATACACACTCAGGCATCTCACTGCTGCTCCAGCCCCATCCCCAGAGAGCCATAGGAGGCTGCATCCTAGCTAACTCCAAATCGCCTGCCACGCACTCCATCCTGAAGCCCCTCATCGAGTCCGCTGGTCTCTGTCACCCAGAGGGGGCGTCAGCATGCTGGGCATGAAGACCTGGTTGTCCCTGTTCCAGGCCTGTTCAGTAAATGTGACCCCTGGGAGGGGAGGATGGAGCTGCCCTCCCAGCTTCCCCTACTCGGCACACTCCTCCAGGCCAAGCCTGCCTCCCCACACACCCTGACCCTCAGCCTGCTGCTCAGAAGAGCAGGCGTCCATTTATTCTGAACTGATAAATCTCCATCTGCCCATGTCCTCCTGTGCCTGTGGCAATTCCAGGTCTGTGGGTGGAAAAGGCCAGGGGAGGCCACTGGGCACTTGCCAGGCTAGAGTCCCAGAGCTCTGCAGTGTGGCCTAGCTGTTGGCAACTTAGGGATGGGGGTCAGCCTCTGCCCTCTTGTACCAGGGACAAAGCAGCAAACTGAGATCTAGCAGGCCGAGTTGGGGGCAGGCTGTGGGTCCATTTCTGCAGTGCTGGTTGTGCAGATAGGGAATGGTATTGAGATCTTTAACTTCAGCCCTGTTTTCTCACCAGCACTTGCTGTAGCCGTTTCTTCTGCTGGACCCTACAGTGTCAGCCCAGTGCGGGTTACACACACACACACACACACACACACACACACACTCTCTCTCTCTCTCTCTCTCTCTCTCTCTCACGCACCATTAGGTAAGCAGAGTTAGAAAGCATCACAAAACCATGTCTAAACCTTAGCTGGACTCTGAGGCCTGGGGGCAGTGTTGCAGGTGACAGAGAGAACGTGGTAGCGGACAGTTGGGACCACGAGGTGCCCCATCCAAGAGGCTGGTGGGGCTAAACTGGATAGGCACTTGAGTCACCAAGGTCCCTCTGGAGTGGCTCGTGACAGGAATGGGAGGGTTGATGGTCCCAGGATAGCTCCCTGTGCTTAGGGTTGGGATCCTGCTGGCTTCTTCCTCCTGGGGGTCTGTGTGGGGAGAGGAAGACCCTCTCCCTGGCCTGCCAGCCGAGCTGGCCTCCTGTCTGTGTAGACTCACTGCCTGTTTGAACCACAGCTTTGAAAGCTTTTTGCCTTTTGGGAACTCAGGGGGAAGTATTTGTGGAGAGGCTCTGAGCAGTTGATTATAGTCCAGTGGGTAGAAAGAGCTTAAAGACAAATCCGGGCCATCAGATGTCGGCTTAGGCGATTTCCAGGGCTCCCCCAGCAGCAGAGGTGGGGGGCGGCAGCTCTGACAACTGGGAAGGCCTTTCTCTGAGCCAGGCAAGCCTCCAAAACTCGCCTCTCACTTCCGGTCTCTTCACTGCTTCCCCCTGACTGGCTCCCTCTGGCTGTCCCTCCTCCCTGTTCCTGACTGGTAGAGAAAGGCCTTGGCAGTCCTAGAAGGCCCCTCACCAGCTGTGTGACCTTGGCCTGGTCACACAGTGGCTCTGAGCCTCAGTCTCCCGAGAGTAGATGGACAGAATGGTCCCAGGGCCTCAGATATGGACCACCATCTGCTAGGCAAACCGCCTACTTGGCCGGCCATGGCGGATGGTAAATCCTGAGGTCTGCCCTCTGCCATTCCTGCTGCCTGGAGCACGTGTGTGCACAGCCTCCCCAGAGGTAACCAGCTGTCCCTCTGTTTCCTTCTAAAGCCCAGCCAGAGCAATAGGGAGCAGCTAAGGGACTGGGGAGACCTACACAGGAAGTGGCGACTCCACGGGGTAAGCACATGCTCTGGCTGTGTCCTTTATCTGTGCTCCCCGCCACCCCCACGTTAGTCTTTCAGGCCATGCCCGCTCATCTTTGCAGGTGTGAAAAGTGAGGGCAGTCAGGGTGGGAGAGAATCTGGGGTAGACAGGTAGCTCACCCCAGAGTCACATCATAGTCAGTGGGCACCTTGTCTATAAAGATGTAGGGCAGCCCTTCATTACCCACGATGCAGCTAGGTAAGACACCTCTCCCAGCGCTGCAGCTCACGGTATCCACGCCTGGGCCTACCCTGGTGCTGCCTGACTACTCTGTGCCTCAGGCACGAGGGGCCCACGTGGTACGACAGTGAAGAACCTCACAATGTGAAGTCTGAGTGACTGGGTGCTCCTTGCCTCGGGTTGTGGCTTGGAGACTGTCTTGGCCATCCTAGGGCAAGACTTGCCAGCCACCGGGCCTGTGAGTCCAGGTCAGGAGGCCTGCAGGCTGCCTGCCCCAGCCAGCACAGGCGGGTCTCCTCACTCTCCCATACCGCAAGCCCAGCCCAAGTGCACCACCTCCTCCTTCAAGGAGCCCTCCATATTCTCCAGCCTCCACTCCTGCTTCCTCCTGGCCTCAAAGCCCGGGGCTTTTCTCCGTGGAGCCTTCAGACATATGCCTCTCTCTCTCTCTCCATCACTAGTTCCTTTTGGGAAGAATTTTCTGTTGTTGTCTCGGCCTCCTGAGGACCTTCGTATGCAGTAGATGCCCAGTAAATGCTTGCAGGATGAATAAAGGCTGATGGCGTTTTGGGCTGGACCGATGACTGCTTTCTGTTCTGATACTCAGCTGCCTGGCACTTTGGGTGCCACGTTTGTGGGAT
This sequence comes from Cricetomys ansorgei, assembly GCA_026225945.1. Lineage (NCBI taxonomy): Eukaryota > Metazoa > Chordata > Mammalia > Rodentia > Nesomyidae > Cricetomys > Cricetomys ansorgei. Next base: position 1,223,503 of record JAMJFZ010002811.1, read on the forward strand.
CACATTCGTCAGTCTGAGCCCTTGAAGGTGTCTGGGGACACCCTGGGGTGGGTGAGTCCGCAGTGCTGGTGTGGGCCTGGGCTGTGACGGGCAGAAAACGTGTGCACGGCAGCGTGATGTTGACACCTACCGTCAACTGGCAGGCTTACCAGCCCCAGGCATGCCTGTGGGGGCTTTCTAGACTAGGTTAACTGGGGTGGGAAGGCCCACCCCGAATGTGGTGGTGCCAGGCCATGGTCCTGGGCTGCATGAAAAGGAGAGAGGGAGCTGAGCACAGCATTCACCCTCTGCTTCCTGACCGTGGTCACAGTGTGACCAGCTGCCTCATGCTCCTGCCGCCGCCGTGATGCACTGCGCCCTCAAACTGCGAGCCAAACTGCGAGTCACAGACATAGCCATCTGCTCTCCCCGAAGCAGGAGGGGTCCCAGAGCCTAGTGAGCTCTTCAGATTCTGTGGCCCCTGTAGCAGCCGCCAAGCACGGGCCACACTGGGCTCTGGTACTGAACTTTGGTAGCATTAAGGGCCCCAGTGGCACAAAGGGGCAGCTGAGATTGGGTTCGAGAGATAGGCAGTCCTGTGGGGGGCGGGGGGCACATGGGAACACTCAGGTAGCAGACTCTGGTGTGGGGCGTGGGTGTGATCAATGTGGCACTTTTTGCTTGTTGCTTCCAGGAAGTTAACCAGACAAACCATGTCCAGGCTTGTAAGAGAGAACAAAAATCCCTCTTAGAGACTCTCAGGAAGGAAAGAAGAAGCTAACCAAGAGGCCGGGCTGAGTCGCAATGTCATGAGGTTCTCAGCCAGCTGAGAACACCAGGGCTCCTGTGTTGGCCAGTGAGGGGCAGTTGTGTCCCCACCCAACTACTCTTGCTGCTCTGGGACCACACATGATATCAAGCTGCCCCTTGCTGGCTGTGTACCCATTGGTACCTGACTGGTTCCAACTAGTTATGGCTGTGAAGCCACTGACATTTGTTTGCTCCTGAACCTAGGGACTCTCAGTAACACATCGTGTGTGGATGTAACTGGGTAGGATAACTTTGTGTCACCTGTAGAGTCTTCATTTACATCTGCATAGGGTGGGAAGACTCAGACAGTGGGACCAGAACTCCTGGGTCTGTGTCTCCCTCTCTCATCTCTCCACAAAGTCTTCTTGGCTGGACATCTTACATGGCCGAAGTCTCCTGGAGCAGGTGTCCCCAGAGAGACCTGTAGAGGCTCGTCACCTTTGCTTATGACAATTCCAAGAGTCGCACAGTACAGCATCTCTTCTGCTTTGGGGTGGCCCAGGTTTCATGGAAGGGCCTGACGGTGCAGAATGCACGGTCTTCTCTGAAATCTCATGAGCTCTAGACTGAGAGCACAGTCCTTCAGTATGCCTCCTGTGCTTGGTCCATGGTGATTAGTGTGGCCATTGGCCCTCTCTGAGCTGGAACTGAGACCTTTGCAGGTGGCGCCAGGCTCTGGAGAAGCTGTGGTCACAGACCTGCCTGCTGTGTGTCCCTCGGGAACCCTTGAGAAATGTACCTCCCCTGTGGAATCTGTGACCCCATCTGTCTGGAGATCCTCTGAGCACCGTGGTGGGGGCCACAGGGAAAGATGCAGACTCTGTGGCAGGCTGCGCCAGCTTCTCTTCAGGTCCTTCCATGTCCGTGGGAGGCATGTCCACAGCCAGGTCCTGGAGAGCTCTGCTGGAGGGACAGCCTCTCCCACCCCACCCTGCCACAGACCATCAGAACAGATGTTGGCAGAGGGAAATGCTGTTTCCCTGATTTTCTGATTTTCTAACAGCGACAGCATGAGCTCTGGGAGAAAGGGGTGTCGAAGTGTTCCTCCCTAGGTTCTTGTCCACCGAGACCCTCACCCGAGCCTTTGCAGATAGAATCATGAGGGAGTCGAGATCTAGTCACCCTGGGTAAGGAGGGGTTCCAAGTCCACGGCTGTGACAAAGGACACAGGGAAGCCACATCACATGCAGGCAGGGCTGAGACCTTGGGGCTCCAAGTCAGGGGTCTCTAAGCTTGAAGCTAGAAAGACAGGAGAGGAGGGACCTCCCACAGCTCTGGCAATCACACACCCAGCCTGTGCCTGTGTGAAAATAAATTCTGTTTATTTTACCTGCATGTATGTCTGTGCACCCCCTGTATGCCAGGTACCCACAGAGGCCAGAAGAGGGTGTCAGGTCTCCTAGAAATGGAGTTACAGATGATTGTGAGCTGCTGTGTGGGTGCTGGTAATTAAACCTGGGTCCTGTAGACGTGCATTTAGCTGCTGTGCATTTAGCACCTCTCCAGCCTCAGAGGACACACATTTTTATTGTTTTGGTTTGGTTTTGGGGTTGTTTTTGAGACACGGTTTCCCTGTGTAGCCCTGGCTGTCCTGGAACTTGCTCTGTAGACCAGGCTGGCATTGAACTTAGAGACCTGCCTGCCTCTGCCTGCTGAGTGCTGGGAGTAAAGGTGTGCACCTCCCCCACTACATCTGCCCATATATTTTAAAATCTCAGAACTATGGGGAGCCAAGAGAGCGAGGACCTGGCTCTGAGACAGTACCTCGTCGCCTGACTGTGGGGCTGGAAAAGTCAGCCAGTCTGGCTGGCAGGAGGACATTCTCCAGGCTAAAATCTGCCAGCCTCCCAAGTGGGGCGCTTGTCTGTGGAAGACAAGGAACACCCACATGTGGGTCAGGTGGAGGAAAAGAGTCCCTGGCTATGCAGGGAAAGCCCCCAGGTCCATCTTCAGCAAGGCCCCTGATGATAGTGGTCAAAGGCCTAAGGCTGCTCTTGCTCCCGCCAGAAGCTGTATGTTCAGTGCCACTCAGACTCAGGCTAAGACTCCTGTGCTCCTACGGCTGCTCCTACGGCAGCTCCGGGAGCAGCCACTGTCAGCTATCCCCCACCCCTTCCAGAAGGCCAGCAGCTTGGACTGGTCAGTCTCTTAGTCCTGGGCATCCAGGGTGGGCTGGACCGTAATGTCTCCTACTGTCTTGGTGATTTACAGCTGTGCCCAGGACAGAGGGTCATGGTCCTCAGCTGACCCTGATCCTCTCTGGGGCTCAGGGTTCCTACAGGGATTGGCCCCGTGGACTCTAACCGTGTGCTAAGGGAGACACCAGGACCTGGAGACGGGGTTGGCAGTGCCTTAGCAAGCAGGGACAGTGGGAACCCGAGCTTCCTTCCTAGTGAGCTGCGTAGGGTCTGAGCTCTGACAGTCCCTCATGCTGGCCTCTGCTTCCATGTCCCAATGCAGCCTTTGCCTCTGCCCCTGGGGTTCCCCTCGCTGCTGTTTGTTGGGATCCTAGGCTCAAGACACCAGTGGCCCACATCCAACCCAGCTGGGGTCCCCACCAGGCAAGTGGGCCAGGCGAGGCCAAGCAGGTGCCCCAGGGAGCCCTCCCCCAACGCCGTGCTCCCCCTGTAGTCACTAAGTGAAGATGCTCCAGGTCCCAGGCTATGTTTCTTTTAATTAGAGACAATTAAAGCCATCATTGGTGGTTTGGTACCTTCTGGAGAAGGAAGCAATGAGTGCAAACGGAACCTAAAAAAAGAAAATAAAACCCAGTGAATTTTTAACACTGATTGTTCTCTGGCACGTGGCTCACTGCCATCTGGCAGGCACACAGCCTGCCCAAGCTCCGTGCAGGCGGGGAAGGGGCACCACTGGCTCCTGCTGCCAGCTTGGTGCTCCCTCTGTGGCTCCAAGGAGGAGCCCGGTGTGGCAGAGACAGAGCAGGTCCTCCCCTGCCTGCCCTGGCACCTCATTGCACAGACTCATACCTCAGGACACCCTGCCTCTGATGACCTGCATAGGGTAGCCAGCCTCCCCTTATCTGCTGGCATCAAATCCCCAGTCATGAGCATCAGAGGCTATAGGGGTTCCCACCTCAGCTGACCACGGTTTAAAATGAAGATGGGGCCTGGGGCTATAGCTCAGATGGTAGGGTATTTGCCTAGCATGCACAAAGCCCTGGGTTCAATTCCCACAACCACATAAACTGGGTATGGTGGGCTTGCCTACAATCCCAAGAGGGTCGGAAGTTCAAAGTCATCAACTACATATCAACCTGGGCTGCGTGAGATCCAGTGCCCTCTTCTGGCCTCCCGTGGGCACCGCACTCATATACAAATATGCATATGCGCACACGCGCGCACGGACACACACACACTCACACACAGAATGAGGACATTGATGATGGTCAGTTAGAGACCCGGTGCATTGTGGGATTGTGGGATGTACAGTGACTTTCTGGTCCTTGAGCAGCTGCTCCGCACATGCTCCAGTGTGGCAACCAAAGCTGTCACTACACCTTGCTTGGTGTTTCCTGGTTGGGGGAAGCAGGGTGGGGGTGGGGGATCTGCAGAGTATTCCCCAGCAAGACCTGTGACTCCAGGTGAGCTTGCTTCCTGTGGTGAACAAATCATCAATGCCAGGAGGCTTAGATCAACAGAGATCCATTCTTCTGCAGGCCGTGCCAGGGATGAAAGCTCCTAAAGGTGTTAGGAGAGCATCTGCTGCTGCTTTTGGCTGTTGGTGGTGGCCAGCATTCCTTGGCTGATGGCCACACTGCTCCGAACTCTGCCTCCACAGATATGTCACGTCCTCCTCTCCTCAGCTCTGGGCCTAGTCCCTTCCTTGTATGAGTGCCAATCACACAGGACGCAGGGATCTTCCTCCTCCTTTATTGTTTGTTTTGTTGTTGTCATTTGGTTTTTTTTTTGGTTTTGCCATGCTGGGGATGGGGATGGGTCCCAGGGCCTTCTACATACGCGGCACGCACTGTAGCCCTGAGACACACTCAACCCAAACTTTACTAATTCTATCTTCAAAGAGCCTATTTCCACATGATCACTGCCTGAGGTTCTGGGTGCGGGCGCTAGGGCACAGATCTGCTGGGCTCTGCCCAGCAAGTGGCTCCAGGGCAGGAAGGAGGCATCCCGGGCGAAGGGTGGGCTTGTTTCAGGCGCACTGACTGTGAGCTAAGGCATGAGACCCTGGTGGCCCCCCTCACCCCTTCTGTACCCTGTAGCCGAGAACTGATGGGCCTGGGGTGGGAGTGGAGATTTGCTCTTGCAGGCAGCTCTCCTCCTGCGGCTCTGAGATCCAAAACCCGAACAGGTTCCCTGATGAGCACTGGGCCGTGCTCCTAGAATATCTGGTGGACCCAACTTGAAATCAGGGGTCAGGAAAAGGAACCCATGCTAGGCTGCAGAGGGTTGTGGGCTCCCTGTTCTGTGGCACCAGCACTGTGAGAGACAGGAACAGGCAGGGTTTAGTGAGTTTCCCTGAAGCGTGAGGTAAGGTATGAGGCTTCTAAGAACTTGAGAGGCCTGTAGGCCTGGGTGGACAGAGGACACCTGAGAAGCCATGCAGGGGATGGCTGGCCTGGGGTCTCTGCTGTCCCACCCTCTGGCCCTGTACTGTCAAACAGAAGCAGTCTCGTGGAAGGCATGCAGCATGGTCGCTGGCATGTCAAATTTCATTCCATCCCCATCCTGCCTTGGCCTGCCACCCTTCCCTTCACTTCCTGTGTCAAACCGTGACCGCCATGGTTTGTTCTTTGGCTTCTGCCTGCCGGGATTCCTCTGCACACACCCTTCCCAGCTTCTGGAAATGTAGTTCCCAGCTTCCTGCCCTGTGGCTTCTTAAGTCCTTAGCTCTCTGCTGAGTCGAAGCAGCGTGGGACTGATGGGTCGCTGTGGCCAGCACCCACCCCCACGGTGCTCAACACGGGTTCCAAGCAAATGTGAAGTCACCACATGCAGACCAGACCACGGCCTCCCGTAGGGAGTGGCAACACACACCTGCTCTGCAGCTGGAGCTCCTGCTGCGTAGGCACACACCCCCTCCCCCCTCCCCCTCTCCCCCCCCCCGCCCCCCCCCCCCGCCGGGTCTCTGGCCCAGTGCAAGGCAGGGTTTGGGGCTTTCCCATTTTACTGAGATCTAGTTCACATACTGTAAAGTCCCTCCTCTGTTTCTCTGACACAGGCTGTAACTATGTAGCTCAGGCCGGCCTTGACCTCTCAATCCCCCTGCCTCAGCTTCAGACATGTGTGGATCGCCATGTTTTCAAGTCTCCCCACGGCAGCACATCTTACAGCCTTGCTCCCGTTGACGCCTGAGGAATAGCCCGTTGTGGGTCGCGGTGTGCTTGTCACTAGGTGGGTAGGCGTTGGCTCCAGCCTTTGGCCACTGTCCCTGGTTGCATAGGGTGGACACATGTTCCCAGTTCTCTAAGCACTGGGGTTTTTAACTTGCTCACTTCCTGTTTGATAGACTTCCTGCTGACCCTGGGGGACACTGAGTGCGGGGAGGAGCTGGCTGCAGAAGTCACACCGCCACCGTGCTCTGGACATTACCCACGTCACCCCTGCATCACAAGGGCAGTCTGCGTCCTTTAAGAGCCCTGAATTCCCACATCCCACCAGGCCTGGAGGCTGCAGTGAACTCCACAGTTAACTTGCGGTTGTTCGTTTTGGAATGAGGCTGAATGTAGCCCAGGCTGGTCCTGGCCTTGCTGTGTTGCTAAGATGACCTTGAACTCCTGGTCCCTCTGCCTCCACCTCATGAGGGCTGGGTTTACAGTTGTAGGCCTCGTGCTCATTCTGTGTGAGGAAGGGGATTGAACCCAGAGCCTCGTGTTTACAACCGCTACTGAACTCCATCCCCTCTGCCCTCACGGCTCTCCACTCCTGTGGCCCCGTTCCCTGAAGAGGCACGGTCACTGTCCTGGAGGCCCAGTAGGGCCCGCCACCTCCCTCGCCACCCAGAGGAGATGACAGAGCACAGTGGCAGTTCCTCTGCTCTGTGTCCAATTTGCTGTCCCTGAGGACTGTGGGAACAATCTGCTGAGGTGTCATTCCCATAGCAGGTGCAGTGGGGGATGGGGCGGCTAAGGCCCCTGGGGAGCGTGGGTCCAGGTCCGGTGGGTGAGTCTGCCAGGCAGGCCAAGAGTCCCCCCAGTCTGATTTTTCACTTGACACCCGTTGGGTACGCCCCTCCCCCCATTTCCAGCTTGAAGCCAAGAACTCTCCACCTGCCCCTGTAGTCCTGAAATAATCATCAGGCCAGCAGCTGTGCTCCGTGCTGAGCCAGCACTTGAGTGTGTGGGGTGGGGGGGCTGGGGGTGCAGGCAGAAACTGCAGGCCAGGGTCCCCTCCCGGGATGGCACTACTGCTTCTGCTCGGGTTTCAGTTTTATTTTTTAACCTGAGCTGACAGCCGCGTGCTTCAGGTCTCAGCGCTTTTTCCGCTCTTGGATCCGCCGGGTCCAGCCACTCCTGACACAGGCCTTCTTGAAACAGCCAAACCTCTCTCCTCTCCCCAGGTACCCTTTCTGAGGCAGCCAAGGGGAGAGCCAGACTTCCCAGGTTCAAATACAGGCTCTGCTGCTAGCCAGCTGTGCATGGCTCAGCTTCTGTGGCAGGTTTTCTTAATTTGTAAAATGGTGGCCAGGAGCACCTTCCTTCTTTTGAGAATTCACCAAGATAAACCGTGTGTGAATCCCAGTCGGCTGCAGCGGCAGAAGAGGCCTGTGTCTCACAGGAAGAGGTGGAGGGTAGGGTGCTGCGGGGGGCATTTTAAGGGGAGCATGGGAGTTTATCAGATGTGGGTGGAAAAAAAGTCAACCCGGTCAAAAACTGAAGTCCAGTGGAGTCTGCCGGGTGCCTGGGAACCATAGGAGATGTAGCAAGAAGCACAGAGAAGGTACAGGATGATTTTGAGCAGATGGCGGCCCAGAGAGGTTCCTGGTGATCCCCCAAGGTCACACAGCTGGAGCAGTAGAATTGGGATATGGTATGGTCCTCCTGCCTCCACATCCCCACCCTTAGCTGCCTGCACACCCATCTGTGGGCCACCCTGGTTCTTGCCTCTCCTTGGGCTGGTGTCTCAAGACCTGGTATCAAGATGTGGCCATCAGAATCCAATGGCCTGCTATGTCTCTCATCACTTGGTGTCCTGGACAGAAAGGCTGTGGTTGCTCACAGCCCGCCTCTCGGTTGCATTCCCAGCACAGATGGTTACGAAAGGCCTTTGTAAATGTTTCATGTTGGCTGTTGCTCTTACCCTGCTAGAAGGTGCCAGAACTTGCTAGAACCTGCCAGAGCACAGTGCCTGTGGCTGTGCCCAGCTCTGTCAGGTGAGAGAGAATATGTGCATGGTCCCTGCTCAGCCCCCATAGGCTCCAGGCTCAGCCCATGCAGTTCCTGTGGCCTGGCACACGCCCTCAGCCTCCGTCCTGTAGCATGCAGGCAACTGTCCTACCTGTGAGCCTGGCAAAGCTCCAGCCATGGTTCCCTTCCACCTGGCAGGTCCTTGGGGATCCAGTGTCTCTGAGGCGGTGGGATGAGACCTGGGGCCGCCTGGCTGCACACCTGAGAAGTCACTGGCAAAAGCATCCCCTTAATTAACTGAGAGAGCAGCCAGTCCCCGCGTAATCTACCAGCAGGTGTCGGCGGCTGCGCTGTAAGTAAGGGTGCCATTGTGTGTGAATAATTCAGACCTCAGGGACAGCCTCGGCTCCTGCCCTCCTGCTCACTGCCAGCAGTTGCCTAGTACCTCCTACCACACTCGAAGGCCTGTGCGCCCAGAGGCATGTAGAAGGGATACCATACCCTGGCTACCCCTGCTCTCAAATAGGGAAATGGGGAGACAGCCTAACTGGGGCTGCAGTGGGTCTTTGGGCTCTCTTCTTCTGCACTGGGTGAAGTGGCTCTGGATTCCTGTTGAAGGCAAAGCGACCGTGAACTGTGTGGGAAGTGCCCTTGATGATGATCCGCTGAGCCGGCACAGGGCTGCATGCACAGAGGCACTGTCACTGCCCCGGCCTCTGAGACCTTGCTGAGCTCATGTTCCCTGCAAGCATCTGGGATCACCCGTGGGTCCTGTCCCTGCTCACAGTCTTCAGCCTCCTTCTAGACACGAGTCAGAAGGAAGCTAAGGCAATAGGCTGGCCGTGAGTGTGAGGCCAGCCCAGGTTGGTTATAGGGTGAGCTCGAGGCCAACATGTCCACACATGTGTCACTCACCTGAAGGAACACTGGTGACAGTGAAGCTGCTGCCCAAGAACCAGGCCTGTTAGATACTGGGCTACTCACGCAGCACGTGCTCATTTCCACAGATGGGGAAACAGAGGCACAGAGAGGCTGAATAACCTTGCTGAACCACACAGCTGAGTCGGGCCAGGAAACTGGCTTCTGGCCCAGGGCCTCGTAGCCCTGCCCTGCTGTCCAGGCAGCCCTTGTTCCAGATTTCCTTTTCATCCCGCAGAGAGGGAGCTGTGGGTGTGTGCGTGTGAGTGTGGGAATGTGTGTAAGTGTGTGTGTGAGAGAAAGTAGGGTTGCACGAGAGATGTGTGCATTCAATAGGCCAGAGGCTGTGATTGGAGAGCTGGTGGGTGACCCAGCTCCTTCTTCACAATCCTGGGGATGACACATCTGCTGGTCTGGCCCAGACAGACCTTCCGGATGGGGCTAAACAAAACTCCAGGGAACCCTGCCTGGGGTGGAGGGGCTAGAGCGAGGATGGGAAAGGCAGTCTCATCGGCCCGCCATCCCTCGAGGGTGGCATCAGGGTTCCCAGGAGCGAGGCGACCCAATTACAAGAGCAATTAAGGGTACGCTGACGCACAGCCAGCAGCCCCAGTGCCCACCTCGAGAGTGACAAGCCAGCCCGGCGGGCCGTGCGCGTTTTAATCCAGGGAAGGCTCCGGTGTTAATGGTGCGAGCAGGCTCATTAGCTGTAATCCATCTGTCCTTAATGCGATGGTGCAGGCGCAGCCTGCGGGAGGCAGGCAGCCCTTGCAGGAGCTGCTGGCTGTAGGCAGGCAGGGCTGAGGGCTGTACCCATAGCAGGGTGGGGCTTGCTCCCTCCTTCCCTACTCAAAAGATAAAATAAGGCAGGAGGGAGGACCTGGGGCTGTTGGAAAGGATACTTGCTCCCAGTTTACATTGGCTGTGGAAGGCTGGGCTAGGACCTTGCTGTGAGCAAGTGGCCTTCCCTTTCTTGGCCTGTGATGCAGTCTGGGAATAAAGGAGCCCAGAAAACGGAATATGTAGGTGGAGCTCTGGGCCCCATCACCCTCAACCCAGATTGTTCCTTCCCTTATCTACAGAGGCATGGTAGAGTGGTGCTGCTTAGAATGTTCCAGATGGTTATCTGACAAGTATGAACCCGCCTTCCTTAAAACCCCACGCATAGGGCATGCTAGTGGTACCCCTGCCAAGAGCGCCAGCTCACCCCCAGACTTCCTTGTCCCTTGCTCATCTCCAAGGTCCTTGTACTCCCAGGGTCGTGCAACGACATCTCAGGCTGGAGAGGTGGCTCAGTGGTTAAGAGCATGGGCTGCTCTTGCAGAGGACCAGAGTTCAGTTCCCAGCACCCACATGGTGGCTCACAACCATCTGTAACTTCAGTTCCAGGTGATCTGAAGCCTTTTTTGACCCCTGTGTGTACTGGGCATGCACATGGTGCACAGACATACATACACACAGGCAAAACACCAGCGTATGTAAAATAAATATTTTTTGGTGGTGGATGCAGACACATGGTATGGGACCACACGAGGAAGGTATTGGAAATGATGAGGCCATGAGCCAAGGATCCTGGCAGCTACCAGCGTCTACAAGAGGCAAGAAGGTGCTTTCTTGGAATGTGGACCCACCATGCCCAGAGACTGGAATCCGGCCTCAGGATCCAGGAGAGAAGAAACTGTGTGAAGCGGCCTGGGTTGTGGTCGTCACCATGGTGGTGTCAGCAGACACCTGAGCTGGTAGATCCAGCCGGCCTTGGCCTCCTGAGGGCAGCCTAACTCCTGAGGGCAGGTGGCAGACAAAACCTCCCACCACCTGAGGATTCTGGAATAAACCCACAGCAGCCAATAGGAGTCTGCGCACACTTCTGAGGGTGGCCAGTGAGCTAGGGGACCTAACTGACTAGGACATATCTGCCACTGAGTGTGCTGCCCAGCCTGTGCTTTGGCCTTGGCTTCCTGAAAGGAACACAGGGCAGGGCCAAAGTATCTACCCCGCCCCTTCTTGGAGCTGAAATCAGGAACCAGCCTCCCAGGTTCTGGCCATCACAGCCAAGAGGCATCTGGGCTAGAAGATGGTGTGGGAGGCTGTCGCCATGGAGACGCCTCCTCCTGGGCCTGTTCCCTCACCCACTGGCTCTTCCTGCCTCCCCAAAGGTGCCCAGCAGCCACAGAGAGGTACCCCCAGTGAATGCTGCAGCCACCCCAGCAGTGACCCAGGGCTAGGCTGGGGGTGTTGTCACCGCCCTGCTCGGCCTCCTGGCACCGTATCAGTCCACAATGGGGCAGGCTCTGTGCAGTAATAGCACAGGGCCTGCCGGGCAATTGATTTCAATCATTTTATAGAGAACCTATGTAAAATAAAAGGCCCTTAATCACATTTGTATCCATTTCCAGGCTCGGTAAATCAATTTGAATTGAGCTGGGTGCCATGGCCACAGCTGATTAGCGTGTGTATATATGGTCAGATGAATGGCACCCAGCCTGCGGATGGGGGTGGGGGGCAGCCATTACTGGCTGACACTCGCCTACCACAATCCAGGTCTTCTCTCTCCTCTGGTGCCGAGGCTTCGTCTTGGTGGTCCCTGAGGCTGGCCTCTTCCTGGAAGCCCCGATGACTGGAAGAGCAATTAGCTATGCGCTGGAGTCTGCTCAGCTAGTCTCCCACGGTGCTGTCTCTTGTGGGACCTTCCCAGGGTCACTCTTACTGCAAGCTTCTATCCATGCCCCTCTGAAAATGCCTCTCGTGGCTATGGGGAGAGATTGAGACTCTCAGGCTCCTTGGTGCCCTGTGGACAGCATGGCTGCTGCTTTCCGGAACTTGGGGGCCCTCTGCGGGCACCCTATACCCTGGGACATGCAGTAAGCCCAGGGCTGTAACAAGAAGAGGGAGTTAGAGATACAGAGACTCTGAGGTCGAAGAGGAGGGTGAAGCCGGCCGCAAGGGGTGGCGGTGGTCTTAGGAGAGAGTGGGTAGGAGTGTGTGTGGAGGTGGCTGGGCATCCCAGACAGGTGTCAGCAGAGTGCTATGGGGAGAGGCCACGTGAGCTTGAGCTGTGTGGAAGTCGGAGTCCAGGGGTCTTGCAGGGTGGTGGAAGGAGGGCAAGCAGGCAGGGGTGGGCTCATAGCGGAGAGGAAATGACAGGAAGGGGAAGGAGAAGGGGGGCTGGGCATGCGGGCTGCCTAGAAACCACATGTAGGCCTACAATGTGGCGTGTAAGCCAAATAAACCCTTTCCTCCCCAGCTCGCTTTTGATCGTGCTGTTTCATCACAGCAATGGTAGAGAAGGGAGCCTACTGGGCCTGACTGAACGCAGCCTGGGCTTGCCCGTTCTCAGGAGATGCAGTTGCTGGTAACTTCTGGATGCTTAGCCATGGCCTGGCCTGGGCTGCTTAACATGCAGCTTGGCTCAAATGAGTAGGAGCTGCCTCCAACACCTTGTCCCCCCTCAGGAACTGGTATGCTTCTGCTTCCCGGGATCCCCCAAGTTCAGAAGCCAGCCCTGAGCCTGAAGAGTGGGCTCGTTAGACATGCCCAGTGGGCCACACCTGATTGCCATACCTGCTCAATGTTAGTCACGTCTGGCTGAGCCTGAGTTGACTTGCTTTTCCTGCTCTTCAGAATAGGCTTTCTGGCTGGGATGGAGACATTGAGGTCAGAGTTGTTTGATCTATAAATAAATTGGAGGCTGGTGACCCAGCCCAGTGCTGGCCTAGAGCCACCCAGGCAGCCTGAACAACTGCCCCGGGGTCCATCTCGCACAGCACCCCAGCAGCTCTCACCTATCTCCCCTCACGTTGGGATCCCTTCCCCTTGTCACATTGTACCCGTCTTTCTAGAGAACTCCAGTAATAAAGTTGTTGTCACAGACTTGCCTGGGTGCCCGCTTCCCACCCCTGTCCCTGGGGCCTCTGTCCTGTGAACAGATACTCACAGTGCTCCACAGGGCAGGTTCTTTACTGTTCCATTGAACAGATGAGGAACCGAGGCCTAAAGAGCCCAGACAACATGCCTGAGGCTGCAGAGTTGAGAAGTGAACCCAGGTGTGTTCCAGATAAGAGGCCTGTCCCCGTAGGGTGTCACAGACTCCTCTGGAGTCTGTCCCTAAGGGGCGATGACAGTCAGGAGGGCTCCTGAGCCTGCTCCCCTTGAGGCTGCCTAGCACCGTGCTGGGCCGAAACCACAGTGCCTAGTGTGTTCCATGAGGCAGAGTGGGGCAGAAGGGCACTTGGCAGGAATCCATGAGGAGCTGCTGCTGCGTATGCATCAGAGTGGGGACAGGTCTGGTGTTGGAACATACCAGAAGGCCAGGGGGAGCCTGTGGAGGGGACATTGGTCTGCAGGAGGAATCAAATGAGAGCCGACATAAGCAAGCACAGCCAGAGTCACATCCCTCTCTGGGCTGGTTCCCGGCAAGCCACTGGAAGCTTAGTTCTTTAGGTTACCTTGACCCATGACCCCAAAGCAGGCACTTAATTGTTTTAAAACTTTATTTTTAAAACGTTGCAAATAAAAAACACACATGGAAAGGAACCAGACCCCCAAGACCATACAACTCAATGAACTCTACAGTTAACAGAGCCATTCAGAATGGAAGCTGTGGAGCTTCACGTTGGATTTTATACATTCAATACTGAATATAGCTTATGCATGTGTCCGCACCAAAACACAAGATCCGTGACACGTACTTTGACTTTCGTATATGCGTGCCTTGGTGGCGAGATCCTGCATATGAGGGAAGACGTGGGTTTTTACTCTTCCCACGATTATGACATCGCTCAATATCATACATTCTAAAGTCCATCCGTTTTCCTGCACATTTTGTTATTTCATTTCTCTTTAGAGCTGAATAGTATTCCATTTTATACACGTCATCCATTCATCTGTGGACAGACTGGGTTGACTCCAACCCTCTCTCATAGTGAGCAGAGCTGCAATAAACAGCTGCTCCACATTTCTGGAGGCCAGATGTCTAAAGGAGGCACAGGCAGGGCCCCAGACTCTGCAGCGCCCTGGAGCTCCTTGAGAGGCTTGGCTTTCGTTCCTGTCTCTACCATTGTACCATCGCCTATATCTTTTTAGGCTTTACATTTTTTATTTGTTTTTATTTTATGTGTATTTTGCCTGTCCATACGTCTTTGTGCCACATGTGTGCCTGGTGCCTGTGGAGACGAGCAGAGAGCATCAGATCTCCGGAACTGGAGTTACAGCCTGTTGTGAGCCACCACCACATGGGTACTGGGAACCCAACCTGGGACTTTTGCCAGAGCTGGAAGTGCTCTGTGCATCTCTCTGGGCCATCTCTCCAGCCCACACCCTCCCCTGGGGACAGAGTCTCATGTGTCCCAGGCTGGCTTTGAACTCACTATGTAGCCAAGAAGGACCTTGAACCCAAAGCTTTATGTATGCTAGCTGAGCACTCTGCCCACGGAGCCACATCCCCAGCCCTTCCGATGCTTCTGTACAGGGCTCCAACCACGCAGCTCTGTGGCCGCCCTCTTGAGGGAGCCGCCCTCACCCTGGCTCATGATATCCGCTAGATCAGCATTTCTAAATAAGACCAGGTCCCAGGACTCTGGATGGAAGTGAACCGGGGAACCTCAGACTTCTAGAAGGCATGCTGGACTCACAGTGGGACTGCGTCTCCATAACTGAGACTCAGGCTGGCAGGGTGCGGTGCCCTGCTGGCAGCCCGCAGGAAGCCTGGCACATTCCCTGCTGCTGGTCACAGAGGGTCAGGCTGGAGCCTGCTGTGGCAAGAGCACAGTGCGCCCAGGTCAGCACTGTTCTTTGAGGTCGAGTCTATGCCCCCTTGGGGGACACGCTCCAGAAGCCACATGTAGCTGATTTGGAAGATTGTGCTCGCAGTGTGTCATGGCAGAGCACTAGGGTCGGCATCTCGGTCCTGCTGTTGGCCTGGCTGTGTGACCTGGTGCATGGGCCAAGCCACAAAGCTACTCTTTCAGACAACTTCCCGGGCTGACCCTCTTACAGTTGGCTCTCGAGAGAAGAGTCTAGGCAGCTGCTAAACTTGTAGGGAGTTAAGGACGAAGGAAGGCCTCTCAGAGATGGAGGAGAAGGGGTCAAGCTTGTGATCTGCAGGGACAGCTCGTTCTGCCCGAAAGGACACCCAGAGCTGGGGTAATTCATCCCTGTCCTCGGGTCTGACTCCTCATTTATCAAAAGCCCCTGCTGGCGCCTGCCTCTGGCGTTCTCTGGAGGCCCCAGGAAATGATTGCTCAAGGCCAGAGGTGGAGGGCAGCACAGCCAGATGCTGCTGGGGGTGTTGGGGCATGGCCCAGGGCAGGGGGCTGCTGCTTCATTTCCCTGGGGCCAAGCACTCGGTGACAGTGACTTAGCCCTGCTCCCAGGAGGTGAAAGGTGCTCACTCCGTAGCCGGCGGTAATTCCCAGAACCATCCATCTCCCTGAGTGCCGTCACCGGAAGAGTGATGGTGACCTTCCCGGCCGGCAGGGATGTTACAACAGGTTTATGCCCTGTGAGTGATAGCGTCTGCTTCGGCGACACTGGGTTGACAATGCCACCACAGGCTCTCAGAGAGCAGGGCAATAAATACCTCATAGAAGCTTCCAGAGAGGCAGCTGGAGGGCTAAATGAGAGATGATGACACCACAGAGATGGACAGAGGGCAGAAGGACAGCTAAGGTCCGAGGGCCACATGTGGGTGAGTCTGTCTTAGAGTGGCCATCCAGTCCCTGTTAAAGCAAGACAGGAGGCTGCTCGCCCAACCCTGAGCAAGGTCTGCGGGGCAATGGTGGCCACAGCACTGGAGGCATGGGCTTCCCTGAGAAAGAGCTCAGACGCTCCCATAACAAACAGCCATCCGAGATGCAGGTGTGTCATTTGTGCCTTGGTGTGAGAGGCCTTGGTCCTGGGCCTCAGTTTCCTCATCTGTAGAGTAGGTCAGCAGAGGCATCTATCAGACAGCTGGACTAGATGATCACAGGTGAGTCCTCAGCCACGCCTGGCAGAGATCTTCTGGTCCCTAACGGTGTCTCATGTCATTATCTACCAGCTGCTGCCAAGTAGATGCTTTTCCTAGCGGTGGTCCACAGGGACCTGTGTGGGTGGCCAGCCTAGGACACTGTGTGGCCTGTCGCAAGCTGCCGTCCTCGCCAAGTCTGCAGAGACGCCATCTCCAAGTCAAGCCTAGGCTCAAGCCAGATGAACGGGTGCACACATGCATGCACATGCAGATTCCTGATTGCATGATAGACAGCAATCCTGCCATACACACACATGCATACCACACCTGTGCACACACATACTACAAAGACACACAGGCCACACACACACATATCCTACCAGACACATAGACACACATCCACACATGTGTGCACACCCAACTCAGCAGTGTACACAACATACAGGTTCACACAGGATGGGCATGTATAACACACTTAGCTACCACACAGGCAAACACATGTCACACAGACACACACACACACACAAAAGTGTGCGCATGCTCCCCGGCTCCACTCTGACCTTTCTACCACAGGGCTGACAAGGGGGGCATCTGGGACAAAGGGGCAGCTGCCTGAAGGAGCCTGGCCTTCCTCTTCCCTGCCCATTTGGCAGACAACACAAGGTGGCAGAAATTCCAGGAAGAGCCTGGAAGAGTGACAGAGAGCAGTGAGCAGTGACCGTGCCCAGGGCTTCTGTAGGGCCCTCTGTCTGAGCCGTTGTGTGGCTGGCAGGGACAGCCACAGGTAAGGCTTGCTTGGTTCCTGATGAAGGGATTGTCAGGCCACTTGTGGGGTGACAGGGCGTGAGCACCTTCCTGGGTACCAGGGACAGGAGAGGCAGTCTCTGCTGGCAAGTGGACACTGGGTGTCTGGGTGGGTGTGGGCAGTACAGGAAGTGTGGCCTGCCTTTGTCAGATGCATGGATGTTCTGGAAGTTGCTACAGTCAGGGAGGGCCAGCCAGGAGGCAGCCCTGAGCACTGGGCCAGGGGTGCAGGAGGCACGCGAAGGCAGATGAGCGTGGATGTGGCTCAGGATTGTCACTGGCCAGAGTGTGCCATCTGTGCCTCAGATGGCCGTCACTCCAGGGGAGAACATGGGTGTGCCTGACAGCCTGAACTGTGCACGAAGGAGCTGTGAAGGCTGACTGGGAGAGGCAGAGTGTGTGCTGAGCACGCGGGCCCTGGGCCATCCCTAGCACCAAACAAGAGAATGAGGAGTTACAATAGTAGCTATTCTGCTTCCTCCCTCCCTCCCTCTCTCCCTCCCTCTCTCCCTCCCTCTCTCCCTCCCTCTCCCAGCTTCCTTCCTTCTGTCCTTGGTAAGCATTCTATAACTGAGCTACAAGATGGTTACTGTTAGATATATACTGACTTCCCCCTTCAAGACAGGGTCATGCTCTGCCACCTAAGATGGCCTTGAACACCTGATCTCAAGGGATCTTTCCTGCCTCAACCTCCTGAGTAGAGAGATGTGCTTAAAATACCACAGTGCCTGACTACAAGAAAAAAAAAAAAAAAAAAAAAAAAAAACTTTTTTTAAGATAAGGTCTTGCTCTGTAGCCCAGGTTGGTCTGGAACTCACTGTGTAGCCCAGGCTGACCTTGAACTCACAGTTCTTATGAACTCTTCAGCGAGCCTCTGAGTGTGGGGATTAGAGACATGTGCCTCTGTGCCCAGAACAAATAAAAGTGCGGTGTAACCGCTGGGCACGGTGGCGCACACCTCTAATCCCAGCATGTGGGAGGCAGAGGCAGGCGGATCTCTGTGAGTTCGAGGCCAGCATGATCTACATAGTGAGTTCCAGGACAGCCAGTGTTATATAGAGAGAGACTCCATCTTAAAAATTTAAAAACATCAGTTGCTGGCGCATTTGTGGTAAAACAGAGTCTCTCTCCCTCCCTCCACAGCCACCCCTGTACACCATGGAGAACCTTCTCAAAAACCCAGAGGCATGTTGTGGCAACATGCCTGATGTCTTCCTCCACTAGGACCCTAGAGCCTCAAGTTGAGTGCTCGCTCTGTGGAGGCCCTCACTCCTTAGCGATACAGATTCTGGTTGGGCTCCCCAGCAGAGAGCTAGATGCACCCCAGATAGCCTAGTGCAGCCCCCAGGAGGACCAGGGCAGGAGCAGGCTGCACGTGCAGATGGCTGCTGGGCCTGTCGGAGTTTGCTCACGTATCTCACTCCCCCCATCCTTCCGGAGAAGGGGAAGTAGACGCAGTGCTGTGCGGCTCGTAGTCCCTGAGGCCCTCCAGGGAAGTGATAACCAGATCTTTGCATCCCTGCACTGGTTAATTTGTTTTCAATAGGTTTCAATCAATTACATGTGGTCCTGGGAAGAGAAGCACACAGTAATTGGCTGAAATAAATCACTTGGCACTTGAAAAGGCGCTCTCTCCAGGGCCTCACCGCCAGCCTTCGATTCTTAATAAACAGGCATGTTTGTCCCCACCCCCTCGTCCCCCAGCTCCATGGGAACCACGCACCAAAAGCCAAGGTGGAGGGCACATCTTGCCAGGGACCAACCTGGCCTACAGTCAAGGGCACCAGAGTTGCAGGGAGAGGCGTCAGCCAACCCTTCCACTCCCCACCCCACCCCTGCCTTTTTTCCCATCCCTGCCACCCAAAGTTGTGTCTTTCCTACCTCCCAGCTCTAGTGACTGCCTGCGTCTGTCTGGCGTCCCCTCCTGTGGCTGCATCGCTGTGGTCTCCCTCTGGGGCCTGCCCTGTGCACCTGTCCTGGTCTTTCTTCCTGTGAGGTCCTGGGTCAGGCTCGATTCAGGGCCAGTGTGAGTCATGCTCCAGCGTGACCTCATGGGACCCAACATCTGCAAGGACCTTGTTTCCAAATGAGGCTCTTCTTCACAAGGGCCACCATGTATCTTTTGAAAGTATACATCTCAGCACAGGCCTTTAATCCCACCACTTGTGAGGCATAGGCAGGCAGGTCTCTGAGTTCAAGGCCAGCCCTGTCTACAGTGTGAGTTCTAAGACAACCCAGAGCTACACAAAGAAACCTTGTCTCAAAGCAAAGCAAGACAAAACAAAACAAACCCCAGTCCCATTGGAGAGAGGAGCATGATAGGACATGCTGCATTCTGACCACTGCATTCTGACCACCGCCATCCCTTGATCCTAGGTAGGGACTTGGGGTGTATTATGGGTATCACCTTCTCCCTCCAAACTCCAGTGTTTGGAGTTGTGGCCTCTTCAGGCTGGGAATAGCTGTCACTGGAAGCAGCAGGCAGTGGATTGGGCACAGGGGTCAGCAGAAGAGAACCCCTTCCATGTTTCTGCTCAGCTCCCAGTGATGAGCCATGCGCTTTGCCCAGGTTACAGAGGAAGGACACTGAGGCTGGGCGGGTATCATCCCATCTGACATCCTGGCAGGATACAGGGTGGCCTCCAAGCTCCTAATGTTGACCTTTGCAGCCGTGGGTAGACAGGCTTCCCGGGAAGCAGGCCTCCTCCAAGGTGGGAGGCTGGTTCTTGTTCTCTGCTGGCTTAGCCACTGTAGCTGTGGGTCCTCTGTGGTCAAGGGCAAGAGGGAGCCAGCTGGGCAGGGGTGCTCTCAGTGCTGGCTCAGTCAGAAAGGACCAAGTCCAACCCGACTTAGCAACACACCCTCCGTGAAGCTTGAATGGGGTCACTCTGGCACAGGTGGGGCGTGGGCGAAATAGGGACTGGCTGCGACTGTCACATAGGAGAGTCTGCTAACTGGTGTAACGTGGTCTCAGACAGGGGGAGGGTGTTCATTACAAAAGCCAGAGGACTCTGGGAAGAGGAAGCCAAAAAAACCACTGGTATAGGGAATAGGAGGATGCCATGCTGGCCTGGAAAGGTGTCCGGGCACAGGGAACCACACGTGTGAGGGCCCCTGGTCTGGAGCTGGAATTGCAGTGGGGGCTGTCTCTGGCATCTAGAAATGGATCCTTTTGTCTCCGCCACTGTTTCCACAAGGGCTGCCCGCCAGGAAAACCCTGCGGGGTAGCCCTCCCCGGGAAGGGTGTGGGCGGCCGCAAGCTGCCCTGTCCCCCGCGCTTGCCGGCCTCCACCTGCCTCGCCTCACAAATCACGGTGGCCTAATGAAGTGCCTCTTGCCTTGAGAGAGCTCTGGGGCCCAGCCCCGAGCCAGGTCAGAGCCTCTGCGAAATTACAGCTGTAAGACACGGCAAGGGGAGCGGGGCCTCTCGCCCTGCCTGTAATTACGGCCCGCGGAGTCCTGATTGCCGCAGTCCAATTAATTAAACACGGCAGCGACCCAAATTATGATCTGTGCTTGCACACAGCAGTATTTTTAACCTTAACTGTCGGGGCTGAGCTTAAATTTCCTGTCTGGACAGAAGTGTCACCCGCGGGAGAAGGAGGTGGCGTTGAACCGAACCTCGCCGATGACAGACCCTGTAATTAGAAACTGTAGTGTCCCCAAGACCGGTCTTTAAAACTGTCAGAAGCCAAACGGCGGTCATTCGATACGAGGCTATCATTACCGGCGAAACTATTAGCCGCAGGTAAATAACATATTATGCCGGGGACGCGGCAGCCTGGTTGGGGGATTCGCTCGCGCTTAATTAGGGCCGGTGGCAAGGAAGATGGATGGTCACCCCTCTGGATCCACTCATTAGACGGGAGAGTCAGGTGCGGCGGGGGTCACCCGGGCTGCTGACCCTGCAGAAAGTGTGTCTGCCCTGACACTCTGCCTCCCCCTACCATGCTGCTCACAAATCTCTCCCAGGCCTGGGTTGATTGTTGATCTGCACCTGGTGGGAGCAACCAGGGCTCCAGTTCGTACCCACCCTTGGGATGCAGGCAGACAGGTAAGGCAGATGTAGCAGAGGCCTTCTGGGAAGGCCAGGAGTTGAGTCTTCCGAAAGGGCCAACCCCGCCGAGCACATCTGCGGGCAGGCGTCTGGAAGGAGGTCTTGCGGGGCTGAGGATGCTGCTTAGCCGATGAAGTGTTTGTCTAGTGTGCGTGAAGCCCTGGGTTCCACAGTACCACGTAAACCAGGAGCGGTGGCGACAGCAGTAATCCCAGCACTTGAGAGATGGAGTCAGGAGGGTCAGGAGTTCAAG
Source organism: Cricetomys ansorgei (assembly GCA_026225945.1). Classification (NCBI taxonomy): domain Eukaryota; kingdom Metazoa; phylum Chordata; class Mammalia; order Rodentia; family Nesomyidae; genus Cricetomys; species Cricetomys ansorgei. Next base: position 1,244,591 of record JAMJFZ010002811.1, read on the forward strand.
GTCTTACTTGGCTCAAATTGAAGGTCAGCCCGGGCTCCATGAGACCGTGTCTCAAAATAAAAACGGGCACTTGACAGCTTGTGTAGAGCGGTTCTGAGCAGTGTCAGCCTTCTGACAGAACATGAACCCTTAGCAGTTACCGTGGTCAACAAGCTCTCAAAACAGTCTGTAGAAACTTTGAGAAAATCAATAATTCATGTTTAATATAACTTCATTATAGTACTGTTATAACTGTTTTATTTATTATTGCTGTCAATCTTCCTGCTGTAGCTAGTATGTAGATTAAGCTTTACCGTGCGTAAGAAAAAAACACTGGACTCGCTGTGTCATTCCCCACATCTGGGGCCCATCTTGGAGTGTACCACCTCTGATAAGCAGGTTCTCTTACTTGACTGTTCCCCCAGACTCGGAATTGTGGACCCTTGGTCTGGAGCCTGAAGCCTGGAGGTCCAGCACCCCAGAATATGGCCTGAAGACCACCTGTGCTCCTCAAAGTGGGTGGGTGGGGGAATACGGGGCTTCGGTTCTGTCTTACGAGGCGCCCAGCGTCTGCTTTAGCCCGTGGGCTTCTCAGTGTCCAGGCCCGCAGCAGTGACGGTGCGTGAGATGTTTAGACAGAGCAGGTAAACTTACTTGTAGGTTGTGGAAACCACAATTCTGGTTGCCTTACAGGAATGTTCTTTGGGATCTTGTATCCTAGGACAAGGGTTGTGGAGGAGGGACAGATGGGCTGCTGTCTCTGCCTCTCTTGGCCTGGGCACTGCCCTCGGCTCCTGTGTGTAGCAAATGCAGAATTTCCAGGGATGGCAGACTGAAAAGTTGCAAGCACTGCACAGAGCTCCTTCTGGGCCCATTTTTGCTCACCCCTTCCCCAGCATGTTCATACATACATGTGCCTGCATGCACACAAGCCCCGTTCAGTCATGCATACCCTTGGACCATGCACACACATCAGGGGCCCAGTACTCCATCCCTCAGACAAGCTAGATCTGCTCCCTACCTGTTCTCCATCTGGAACCTGGTTAGTTCACTCTGCCCTGTTCTTGAGCCTAATGAACCCACCCTGCTTGCTGTCAACCACAGAGGAGGTCTGCTCTGAGCATGGCTGGCCAAGCATGGAGCCACTTGGGGATTACCCAGGGAGATGACATCACGGGCTGGAGCTTCACAAGAACTGAGCAGTGGGATAGATAGGCTTCCATCTGTGACACCGATCAGGATTGCTAGGATTTTGTCTCCATGCTGGACCAGCCATACGTCTGGGGTTGGAGTTGCCCAGCTCGGCATCCCAAGAGCTTGAGAGTCTTGAGGTTGTGGCCTGCTTCCACAGTCTGTACACACCACATCGTAGTGAGAGCCCCTGTGGCTGTGACAGGCCTAGAATTCTGCGTGGGGACCAGAGGTGGCTGGGTGGCACTTCTCATCATGGTTCATCATACAAGGAAGTGACTCTCAGCACTGTACCAGGCCCAAGAGCGGTGTTGTGGAGCAAGGCTTTAAGGCCAAGTCATGCCTTGTCATGGTCCCCAGCTCACTGCCCAGGGACCAGAACAGAACAGATGAAACCCAGCTGAGGTCCATACAGCCCCAAAGGTCTCCTGCATGTCAGGGGATCAAACAGGGTCCCTGAGGACTTGATCACAGGCTCTGCAGCACAGACCAGAACCTAGAACCTCTTCGTTTCGTTCATTCATCTACTATCTAGCCATTCATCTACCTGTTGGATCATGTGTTCTTGCCAACTGCCAGCAGAGATGTTCACAGCCAGGCATAGCCTCAACTGGGCATCAGCTTGCTGAGGGCTATGGTGACAGCCCAGATCTGCATAGCCTCCATCCTGTCCCCCAACTTCCCCACTCACTGAAGTCCCCTGACGCCACCTCCTCACCAGCTGCAGTCCAGATGTGCACGCTGCCCGTATCTCCTGGGGGTTCACGGTGTGGCCATAGGAGGCCGGCACCTCTCTTCCCTTGGCCCCTGCAGGTGGGCATGTGGAGCTGTGGCTTTGACAGTGTGTTGTGGTGACATATCAGGTTGGCTTGGCTGTCTGGCCAGGAAGATCCATCAGCCGGCATCCTCGGCGCTTGCCGGCCTGAACCGCGTTTTAATTTGCCAGTCTGTGGGTTTCCTCCACATGAATTCATCTATATTTGTGTCAGGCAAGATTGCTTTTGTCTTCCTGTGCCTGCTAATACATCCCTGTAGACCTCTGTCCTCGGCCCTCTGCCTGCTTCGTGTCTGGTTTAGAAACGGAGTCCAGGGTGTGATAAGCCAGAGATGAACAGCCCCCCATGGCCTCCACGCCAGCAGGCTGCTAGGCCTCTAGTGAGTGGGCACACAGTACAACTGGACCCCACTTAAGACCCAAGATCACACCTCTCTGGCCAGCAGCTGCTGTGTCAGTTTGCTGGGGCTGAGCTAACAAAACCCCAGAACCCGTTTAATGATAGAAACATGCTTGCTCAACCTTCTAAAAGCCACAGTCCAAAGTCAGTACAGGCTGGGCTGTTCCCTCCGATCTGCCCTCTGCCCATAAGTGTTGACAGCCTCGCCAGGCAGACAGGAACAGGGTCACCCATATGACCGTGTCATACTGTAATCTTTTCACCATACTGGGCCTGTCTCTGTGTGCTGCCCCATTCTGAGGTCCAGGATTTCCACATGGAAATTTGGAGAATACACGAATCTAACAAGTGTCATTTCAGTTGTGTGCTTGAGTGTGTGCGTGTGTGTACGTGTGTGTACAGATGTGTACATGTGTGTGCATGTGTGTGTATGTGCGTATGCATACATGTGTGTATGTATGCTTGTGTGTGTTTGTACATGTGTGTACAGGTGTGTGTGTGTGTACATGTGTGTACAGATGTGTATGTGTGTGTGCATACATGTGTGTATGCTTGTGTGTGTCTACATGTGTGTATGTGTGTGTACATGTGTGTACAGGTGTGTACGTGGGTGTGTACATGGGTATGTATGCTTGTGTGTACATGCGTGTGTGCATGTGTGTATGTGTGTGTACAGATGTATACAGGTGTGTACGTGTGTGTACATGTGTGTGTATACGTGTGTATATGCTTGTGTGTGTACATGTGTGTGTGTCTACATGTGTGTGCGTGTGTGTGTATGTATGTGTACAGGTGTGTGTGTGTGACATGGGTGTGTATGCTTGTGTGTGTGTGTGTGTGTGTACATGCGTGTGTGTGCGTGCGTGTGTGTGCATGTGTACATGTAGACACCAAAGATCCACCTCAGGTAGCATTCCTTGGATACCATCCCCCATATTTTTAGACATTGCCTCCCACTGGGGCCTGGAGTTTACCAAGTGGGGTCATCAGCCCTGGCCTGTCACCACCTCCCAGCACTAAGATTACAGGGGTGTTCAACCATACCCAGATTTTATCATATAACTTTTTATCTTGTTTTATTATCAAGTTTATATCTTTGTGCTTGCAAAGCATGCACTTTACTGACTGAGCTGTCTCTCCAGTTTTCAGTGGGTCAGTGGTGGCGGAGGCTGCTCAGCAGGAATGTGTCAGGGGCAGCTGCGCAGGTGCTCCCTCCGGCCCCCGGGCCCGTGCCCAGGTGATCTCCAGCCCGGAAGTTAGCGTCCATGTAGGGCAGGCGGCAGCCAGGATGACTGGCTCTGTTAACTTCCTGCCTGCTCTGTCTCAGTGGCGGGGTCAAGGAGTGAAGGAGAAGCTAGGACCTTTCAGGAACACCAAAGCTCTGTAGGGGGGCTGCCTGTGAGGGGTGAGTCTTGACAAGCTGTGCTCATTTCTCATCTGCCCTAGGTGGGCTTCAGGGTGGCACCAACCAGCGGGTGTCCTTCTGCTTCACAGATACTCAGTAGCTCAGTAGCAGCTCCCAGAACACAGGCAGATGGGCAGGTCCCCTTGAGGGGAGCTGGTTTTTATGCAGAAGGAACTGGCAGAAACCCAGTGCTGTGTCTCAGATCTGTACCAAAGAAACCTTGACCCTCAGGGACCCATGTGCCCTACATTATGCCCCAGCCCTGGGGTGTGTGATGTCCATGTCCATGTCCCCAACATGGTGTCACTTGAAGCGTGTGGATGAGGCTGGTCATGGAGTGGTGTAGCCTGTAGCACCTGGATGGCTGTAGGAACTGGAGTGGCAGGAGGTAGGTGAAGGCTGGGGTGACAGTGGAGAGACAGGAAATGGCGGAAGTGGGGCTTGGGCTCCTTAGAGAAGAGAAGGTGCTCCTCCTGGTGTGGGCACAGCATGCTCAAAGGCCGCGCCAGGCAGGTGTATGCGTGGCCTGCCTGTGGGGTCAACCAGAAGCAGTTTGTCCTGCCGAGGACTTAGGGAGCACTACCCCTGACTCCTGGGCTGTATCTGCTTGGCTGGTCCTTCTTTGCAATTGGCTTATCTAGCACAGAGTGGGCACTTATGGGGAGTTTGCATAAGAGGCTCCAGAATGGGCCTTGGGGAGCAGGTAGGTAACGGTAGGTTGTCCATGGGACTGTTGTTGCCCTCCTGTCCCACCCCAGCGCTCCCCAAGCCTCTCCCTTCTACTCTACCCAACGTTGCCCCACCCTGTAAGTTTCTAGAAGTGAAAGCCCTACATCCCCCCAGTCCTCAAGTCCTGGTGGCCCCTCCTGATCCCTCCATCCCCCGCAGACAGTTCTCTGACAGAAGCTGACAAGAGCCATTTCCAAGATGGATTGATTCAATTTAGTACAAATTTTTGCCGGATTTGGTGACGTATGACTCTCTGTTGGAACCGCATTGAATGTGACTCTGAAGAGAGAGGGTTTATTAGGCTGGGCAGTGCTGAGCAGGTGGGGCGGGGGGAGGCGGGCAAGCCTGCTCTGCTGCCTTCCTGTGCCTGCTCCAGGCCCCAGGGAGTCCCTGCTCCCCCCTGCTCCCCATTATCTGGCCTGCTCGGCCTCTCCAAAGGAGAACACTTTATGAGCCGGCTTTTCATTGTACCCCAGAGACTGGATTTCCATTTTATTCCCAGAAGCAAAGTTTTGCTACTGCTGGGGACCCCACTGCGGGAGCCCAGAGCTAAAGACTTCTTCTCCCTGGGCTGATAAATCCTTAATGGAGGTGGCATGGTAGCAGCCACACACATACACACCCATCTGGGGACCAGAGCCCAGGCATGTGTGTATGTGTAAGGAGAAAGAACTTACTCCCCAGTACACTCCCCCAGGCTGCAGGCCTGGCCTTCTGCTCACAGCTGTGAGGAAGAACAGACTCTGCCCTGGGCTCCATCCTCAGCAAGGCACAGGCTGCCTCTGGAAGAATGAAACACCTTAGGGAGCCCAGCCTTGGAAGGAGGTAGCACCCAGATGGCCTGGCAAGCAGAACTACGAAGCTCCTCCCCCTCTTCCTTCCAGTCCCTCCCCTTTCCTGACCGCACTGTGCCCTGGCCTCAGGACCTTTGCCTCTGCCTCGGCCTGGAATGCTCCCTCCGAACACACCCCGGCACCTGGCTGCTCCAGGTGGTACACATCTGTAGTCCCAGCACCCAGGAGTTCGGGGCCAGCCTTGGTTACAGGAGACCCTGTCTCAAAGAGTAAGCCTCAGCAGGATGGCTCAGCAGGTGAAGGTGCTGGCCCTTTGAGCCTCGTGTCCTGAGCTTGGTCCCTGGAACCCATGTCACGGTAGAAGGAGAGAACTGACTCCTGGACGTTGTCCTCTGACCGCCACGCGTGCCTTGTGTGGCACACACAATGATAAATTAGAAAGTAAGCTGCCATCCCCGCCAAGCCCGACACCCTGAGTCCCCCTAGATTTTCTGCACACGTGGACATGCCGTAAAGACAATCTTCACGGTTGTATCTCACGCCCAGAGCAGGGCTTGGACCAAGAGAGATGGCAGATGGGTGGGAGAGGGTCTAGGCTGTTCCTGGGCTTTGAGGCTATTTGGTTTGGATACAGAAGCAGGACCAGGCGTGGAGTGTGGCTCCTAAAATGTGTACGTGTGTCCTTATTTTGGATGAAGGTCTTTCCCAGAAGGGGCTCAGTTAAGGGTTTTGAGGTGAGAGTGCCCTGGGGCTCCAGGTGGCTGTAAGCATCACCACATGTCTTAGAGGATGAAGCTGTCCCAGGACACAGAAGGCAGAGATCAGAGCCGTATGGCCACTGGGATCCCCAGTGCTACCCTTCCAGATGCTGACGCCACCACAAGGGATGCATTCTGTCTTCTAGGCCACCAGGTCCATGGTCACTTGTGAAGTCCGGAGACACTTGCCTGCCTGCATCTGAGTGTGTGTAGGAAGCTGCAAGGCCTTGGGCACTGCCTCTCCCTCCCTTTCCATGGCCTTCACTATTGCTGTGGGCTGGGGCTCTTTGCTAGTTTGGTGGATGGTGGATTACTAGGGTGAGGTGGACACAGTGTGCAGGGAGGAGAGAAGAAAGGGAACTAGGGCTGGGTGTGAGAAAATTCACCCTGTAGATAGTCACCATTGTGGCCCTAAAGGGATCAGAGTCAGTATCTTGGGCCCGGGACCCACGCCTGTCAGCCCAGCAGCGTTGTTTATATCTGCGCGGCAGAACCCAAGTTCCAAAGTGCCGGGTCAGGAAGCTAGGCGTGGTGGCCAGCACTTATAATCCCAGCAGAGGCAGGAGGATTGCTCAAGTTGAGGCCAGCCTAAGCAACAAAGTGAGTTCCGGGCCAGTTTGGGCTACACGGTGGGAGCCAAGGTACCCTCAGCCGCTCCTCAGGTCGCTGTCTGTGGTTTTGCATACGTGCTGTTTCCTGTTCCTTTGGAGGCAAAGCTGATTGATTGTATTTCGCCTCCCACTTTGAGTAGCTGTGAGAGCTGCTTTATGTAAACACCAATTACAGGCACGTAATAAATTAAGGGTCCCTCACACCATGCACATTAGAGTTCTCTCTGATATCAAACCACTTGTATCTCTGGGAATGGGGGAGGGGGGCAGATCCCATTTAACTGCGAACCTGAGCCAGGGTCAAGAACAGAAAGGTGCTGAGAGCCCCAGTCTCTCCAGCTGGGTTTATGAGTTGTGCAAGTACTTGGGCAGGTCATCACCAAGAGGGTCACCTGTACCCATGGTGCCTTCTCAACGTCTCCCCCTGGCCTTTGGCCTAGATACCACCATGAGGCCTTCTGGAAGCCTCTAAGCACCCCCTGTCCCTGGTACCCTCTGGGGTAGCTCATTGTCATGGCCTTGCCTAGGCGTGTTCCTTCTTCCTCTTCTTCAGGGACATAGGCACTGAGACTGCCTTGGGCCCTGACTGCCACAGCTCAGAGTTCCTTTCCCCCTAGCTCAGTGGCTGCAGCTAGGTGACCACGGGCCACCCACTCAGCCTCTTTGTGTCTAGTGTTCCCAAAGTCACCAGTGGGCACTTAGAAACTGAGGTTGTCCCTGTTGCTGTGAATGTTACAGGTGCTCCAGGGAACCCCATCTGCACATATTCCTGTAGTATCTCCTCCCACTGTGCCTGCATCCTCCTGAGTCTCCCCCACTTCTGTAAGACTGGGGCCTTGCATTCTTTCTAAGAACGAGGCCCTCTGGGAGGCCCTAGTATGTGCCCCACACTGTCCTGTCTAAGGCTCCACTGAGCATCAGAGTCCCCTGAGAACATGCATACCCAGGAACCTGGGCTCCCCAGAGGATATGATACTGGGTCCAGTCTGAGAATCTGTACTTCTGCTGCTGTGTGTACGAGAACCCCTGCAGGCGAGAGCCCTGGTGGCTTCTAAAATAACCAAAAGGCCCTCCGGATCCCAGTGGGATTCTAGGATGTGACTAGGGTGTCTGGGAACCCTAGAGAACTGTAGTTGAAGAAGGGAAGTCACCTTGGGCTAGAAGGAGCTGGCAGGGCTCACTGGTCTCTCCTTCCCCCAACTCCCCTCCCCATCCCCCTTCTCCGCCTCCAGCCAAACCCCAGGAAAAGGACACACACACAGCCCATCGCTTGGGCCAGGGCTCCCCCACCCCAAACAACCCACACTGCAGCCTCCTTCCCACTCTAAGGGAGCCCCACACTCCCCTGTGCTCCACGTGTGTTCCCTGCTCCCTAGCTTCCGGAGGACCAGCAGGCTTGGCTTTGCAGCCCCTGGCTCACCCTTGGCTAGTGTGGAGACTGAATCCGCTGGGAATCTGGCACGGCCCCCTGGAATCCTTCCAGCTCCCTTCACAGTGCAGGACTGGTGCATTGTTCCCAGGAAAGCCCCTGGTGCCAGAAGCTGTGGCTGCGTATGGTGGGTTCTCAGGCTTAGCTGCCCCCTGGCCCTGTGAAGATGCAATCAGGGTCAGAGCCCAGGAAGTTGGACAGTCTTGGCCAGTGGCAAAACCTCTCCTCCTCGTCCTGGTGTCTACTCCCAAAATGCTCTTTCTAGGCTCTCTGCCCCCTGAAGGGATCCTGAGCTGAGAGGTCAGAGGCTTGCCAGGTTCTGTCCATGTATGTTTGTGTGTTTGCCTGTAGGTGTGTGAGCTCATAACTATGTACTGTGCGTGTTGTGTGTCAGATGCAAACATGTATCTCTGTATGGGCATGTGTGCAGCTGTTTGCACGTGAGTGCATGTGTGTATGTGTGATCATGTGTGCACACGAATGTGTGGGTATGTGTGTGTGTTCATGTGTGCGCGTGAGTGAGTGTGTGTGTGTGGTCATGTGTGTAAACTCTGTCTTGGGAGTCCAGAGCCATCCCTTCTTCCTGAATGCCTTGCTGTGGCTTCTGTGAATATGGGCTATTCCCCCTGGTGCTCCAGCTTCCTGAAGTCAGAACTTCCTTCCATGTTCAGAACTGTACACCTCTGCCCCATCTTGTTCCTGGAGCTTGCCTTTGGCCTGGGGTGGTGCCGAGGTACACATTCCCTCTTCAGGTGCCCTGCAGCCAGGCTGTACAGAGTTCTGGGTTCTCTGTGGGCAGGTGGGGGACACACTGCCACCTGTGGGTGAGGCCATTTATGCATCTCAACTCGTAGAAGAGAGTCACTTTCCACCTCTCCTCAGTGGGGCCTTGAGTCCTGCGGCTGGTGAGTGACCGGTCCTCACCTGAGGATCTTCCCAGAGGCACTCAGGTAGGGCCAACACCAGGGTGCCAGAGGGCTGCCGGGCCGCCCTTTCCTGGGCCCAGGTTGGAAAGGGAACCTGAGGTTCATTACCTGTCTCCCTTCTGGCCCCTCCCTCCCACTGTAATGTCCTCAGGGCTGGGTCTGTCATCCGGCTTGTAGACAAGCGGGGTCCTTGAGCCTCCCAGGGCTACACCATACTCAGTTCTAGGAGGAACAAGGAAGAGGAGAGCCTAGAAAAAAGGACAGAGCCTCTTCTAGGGGAAAGAAAGAGAACCCCCTAAGGCCTGGCCCCACTTCTCTCCTGAGCCTCCATCTGTGAAGTGAACAGAAGAGCCAGCAGGAACCAAATGAGCCTCAGGTCCCGGGAGCCCTGGGAAGCCCTCACGGTGAGGAGCTCTGATGGGGGGACCGCAGCTGGGAAGCTTCCACAGGCGCTAGAGCCTGAGCTTGGTGCTGAAGCCATTGAAAATGATTAAAAATAGTCCCGCCCCCCCCAGGTCCTGCCCCCTCAGGTCCTGGCTGCCCCAGTCCTGCCTCCCCTTCCAATCTTGCCTGACCCCCCAGGTCCTGCCTGCCCCCCCCAGCCCTGCCCCCTCAGGTCCTGCCTGCCCCAGTCCTGCCTCCCCCCCAGCCCTGCCTGCCCCCCAGGTCCTGCCTGCCCCCCCAGCCCTGCCCCCTCAGGTCCTGCCTGCCCCAGTCCTGCCTCCCCCCCAGCCCTGCCTGCCCCCCAGGTCCTGCCTGCCCTCCCCAGGTTCTGTCCTCCCCCCGTTCTGCCCCCCCGTCCTGCCCACCCCCACAGGTTTTGCCCCCTTGACCCCCCGCCAGGTCCTGCCTGCCCCCCCCAGCCCTGCCCCCTCAGGTCCTGCCTGCCCCAGTCCTGCCTCCCCCCCAGCCCTGCCTGCCCCCCAGGTCCTGCCTGCCCCCCCAGCCCTGCCCCCTCAGGTCCTGTCTGCCCCAGTCCTGCCTCCCCCCCAGCCCTGCCTGCCCCCCAGGTCCTGCCTGCCCTCCCCAGGTTCTGTCCTCCCCCCGTTCTGCCCCCTCCCCGTCCTGCCCACCCCCACAGGTTTTGCCCCCTTGCCCCCCCCCCGCCAGGTCCTGCCTGCCCCCTTTACCGATCTGCTCCCCCCTGCCCCAGGCCAGGCAGAGCGCAGCCCTTTCTTTCTCCTCTTTATCTCTCCAGCGGAGCCTCCTACAGCGGTCATTTCATTTCATTTCTGGTCTTCAGAGAGTGACATTTACATATTAATATTTTCTGAGGGAGTCTCGCAGGCTCCAGCAAGTGTCTGCCTCGTGGCCTCAATAATGTGAGCGAGATAAAGCTCGGTTCCTGTGTGAATCACAACCAATACGCGCTTGTGACCAGGAGGCCGCGGTGCCCCCTCGGCGTGTGGAGCAGCGCTCGACAACTGATTCAGCGCCCTGTGCCCCCAGCTTTATCTCCGCTCGCAGAGGACCTGTCTTTGTCAAGGGCCCTGCCTCCTGACACTTCCACTGCTGTCCCAGGGTGCACCAGGGACAAGCCTCCCGGCCTGAATGCTCCGACAGAGCTGCAGCCGGGCGCAGTGCGCTGCCAGCTGGGTTATCTCTTCCTGCAGGGCCTGCCCGTGATGGCTGCTGTCCCAACAACCTGGGGCTCTTTGCCTCCAGGTCCCAAGTGGGCCATGAAGCAGAAGGGCCTTGGTGGAGACTGACAGAGTCCGCTTTCTCTGCGTGCAAGAGTCCTTGAGCGTGCAGAGAGAACTGTGCGGCAGGGCACTGCCCTGTGCTGCGCCGTCTCAGTACCTGTGAGGCCAGGAGGAGCCGGCATAGAGCCTTACGCCAGAGATCCACGTACCAAGAGGGAGGTGACTCGGCTGAGGTGACACAGCTGGTGGTCAAGGCTCGGTCAGCGTGACCCTGTTTAGCCTCCACCGCCATGTCTGTCTTCGCCACCCGCTGCCCTCCGTGACTCAGTTTATTTTACTGGAATGTGGTGCATCACAGAGCTGTGTCGTGGACAAGAATGAAAGATGGTTGGTCTGTAACGTTGAGTGTGTCTGTCTTACATTGTTTGGGGGGGGGTCAGGGTAGCACTGTCAACGCGCACGCACGTAGCAGAGACCCAGTTGTATACATACAGCGCGGGGATGTGTTAAAGTATAAACACGTGGCATAAAAAGGACGCCAGGCGGGCATGGTGGCATGGAATACACCCTTCATCTCAGTGCTGGGGAAGCAGAGGCAGGTAGGTCTCTTGAGTTCAAAGCCAGCCTGGCCTGCATAGTAAGTTCCAGGCCATCACCATGTAGCTGAAGGTGCCCTTGAACTCCTGCACCTGCTGCCTCTGGTTTTGGCGTGTCGGGGTTACAGGCGCCCCACTACACCGGTTATGTGATGCTGGGATGGGACCCAGGGCTTCTTGCAAGCCGGGCAGGTCCTCTGCCGGCCGAGCTACACGTCCAGCCCTAGAATGACCTATTTTATGTCTTCTCCACACCGGTATCCATGTGGACCCTCATGAAGTCAGAAGAACCCCAGAGCTGCCCGCCTGCACCCCACCCCAGGCTCAGGGTGCCAGGCCTTCTGTGAAGTCTTCTCCCGCCTCAGGTGCCCTTGCGCAGCAGTCACTTCCTGGGTCACTCTGGGGGCCTCCGCCCCGTGAGTCCCGTGCCTGGGACCTGTGGTTCTGGGCATTCCACGCACATCGTCAGCTGTGACCTCATTGACGCTAGGGCCTGTGTTAGAATGCTCTTCTCTTGGGTCCTCTCGCATGGCAAAGCTCCTGCACACGCCCAGGCGACCTGTCACACTTTGGGTCCCTGGCTTTCTGCTGCAATAGAATGGTCTGGACGCTGTTCAGTAGCTTGTAACAAAATACCTCAGTCAGGGTGGCTTCCACCCAAGCCCATTGTAAACAAGCCAGAAGGTTAGATGTTCGAGGTGGGGGGAACCTGGCGGTACGAGTGGGGAGTCTTAAGTAGATTTTTTTTTTTTTTGAGACAGTGTCTCATGTAGCCTAGGTTGGCTCGGAACTTGCTGAGTGCTAGGATTCAGGGCACCTGGGGCTTTGTACATGCTAGGCAAACACTCTACCAGCTGAGTTACTGCCCGGCTAGATAGTGTGTCTGCAGAGGGCTGTCTGCCTGCAAGATTTGGCCTTTTCTCCTTGGACGGCCTTTCGTGATAGGTGGGGGCACACAGCCCCCGGGCCTCTTTAACAAGCTGCTTCCAAGCTGAGGCTCCGCCCCCATGACTTCACTGCCTCTCAATTGCCCTTTCCCCTGATACCACAGTCTGACTTGCTGCGGGAATTCAGAGCTCCACAGAGTGAGCAGCCGGCTCAGGCATCCCGAGGAACAGAGGATTCGTACTCCCTTACTCCTGTTTTAACTTCCTGACAGGCCGAGAGCTCTACCCCACTCCGCTTTTCTGTGGCCACTTCATGCAGAAAAAGAAGCTTTGTGAGCACCTAAGGGAACCCTCTCTGGGCAAGGACGGTGCTTCCTAGCTGCAGGATCCAGGCATGGCAGGAGATAGATGCCAGCAAGCCCCAGATGTCTGGTCAGCCCTTCTGGAAGCAGCCTGGAAGACACTGGCTGAGTCAGGCTTTGTTCTGGGCCAGAAGGACTGGGCCAGTTTATCCAAGACCTTCCTGAGACTTCTGGGTTCAGTACAGCCTCAGGAGACCTGCCCAGCAGCCACTGCCCAGTGACTGCTATCCAGGGCTGCTTGTTGGGGGTCCCAAGGCAGGGCAGAGGGCAGAGGACACCGGCCTGGGGGGTTGTTGTCTGACCCAGTGTATACTAAAATCTGAAGGAGCCCAGGTGTGTTGCCAGTAGGCAGAGGAAGGGAGATTTCTGTGGCCGGCCTCGTGTATGCAGATCCAGGGCAGCCAGCGCTACCTAGAGACCTTGTCTCAAAACCAAAAGCAAACCTGAAGAGACCATACCTGTGTGTATACCTCACCCCATACCCACTTGCTGAGGACCTGGAACTGAAGCAACTCCCCCTTGGCCCAGCCTCTCTGGCATCCTGGATCTCCTCCATCCCTATGGAGGGGCCCGGGTACCAGCCCAGCTTTACCAGATCTCCGCCTGTTTGGGCATGCTCTGAACTTCCGTCTCTTCTCCTAGCTGTCTCTGAAGCCCCTTTCCTGTCTATTGAATCACGTTTCCTTCACCTCCCAACTCACTGCTCCTATTTGAAGCGGGTGTGGGATCTTATTCTACTTGAATCAGGAAGAACGAGCGTGGGGGGCAGGGACCGTGCTTGGCCAGTTTCTCTGTCAGCCTTCCCACTCAGTACAATGCAGAGCCTGCTGGCGCTCAGCCCAGGGGGTCACACAGGGTTTCCACATAGCTGTTTTAAGATCTTGTGCTAATGAGGGCCTGGCAACACCAAGATCCCAGCCACTGAGTGTGCCAGGGAGACTGGGCAGCATTCACACGCGGTGACGGTCCTGGCCAGCAGAGGTGGCTGTAAAGGCCCTCTACCCTCCCCCTGCAGCCTAGGAATTCCCAGAGGCCCATGGGGTGAGGGCATTTGGAAAGCAGGCCACACCCACTCTCTCTCTCAACCTCAATTTCCTTGTTGGCAATAGAGCCGCTTGTATCGGGCTGGGGAGGTGGGAGCTGTAAGGACTTAATGGGATTCCCTTGCTCATCTCAGCCTCAGGGCCTCATTAGCAATCCTCCCCACCCCATTAGACCCTGTTAGTGTGGGAAACACCAGGGAGCCACTTCTCCACGGACCCTACTCATCTCCCCTGCACCTCACACCCCACCCCAGAGCTGTGGTCAGGACAAGATAGGGGTGTCACAGGCCTTGGTCACGTTAGATCACACCTCATCACTGGCTGGTAGCTGAGTCTGTACAGGCCCCTTCAGCTCTGGGCCGTGCTGAACTGGGCGCATGCATGTTGGGTGGCCCACAGGAGACCTATGCCCATGCTGTAGGTGAGAAAACCGAGCTCCGACTGGCCAGCAGGGGGAAGAGGGCAGCTGCCCAGAGTCGTGTGCTTTGCCTGTGGTGTGGAAGTGAGTGCCGGGTGCAGCGTGTGTCCCCTCGAAGGCAGCCATGTGTCGGGTGATGAAACGGCCTTCGGATCAGGAGCGGCAGGAAAGCCCTGGGGACTGATTAAGGGAGCCCAGGCTGCCTCCCACCCCCAGCCCAGCAGCCGAAGATGACGCAATTCCCAGGAAATGGTGGAGGAGGGTCCTCCGAGCTGCTCTGAACCTAATGTAGGTTTTGGGGTACCCCTGACAGGCTCCCCGGCCACTGCAGGAACCTGAGAATTCCCCGGGGAAAGCTGCCACACCTGCCTGGCTGCCATCACAACCTGACCATAAGGGGCAAGGGACAGACTTGGCCTGATCATCGGGAGGGCTCTGGGTGGAGGATGACACCGGTTCCCTGACCCTGAGTGTCTGTCTAGCTTGGGCCCTGTACCCCCGACCTCTACTGAGGACCAGCTGCTCCCCTCAACTTTTAAGTTATTGGATGGAGCCCACTTGTTCTGGGGGACGAGAGGCTGTGTATTTCCTGGCCTCCCCAGAGCTTATCTGTAGGCCATTTACTCTCTGGTGGAAGGCTGGGGTTGGCTTTGCCTCTTACAGGTCAGCAGCTCAGGCCTTGAGAGCAGAGCACTAGGGATCCCACCTGCTCGAGCCTCCTGCTGGCTCTGAGTCTCTGGGGAGGCCTCTCTGAGCTGTCTGTTTATCCAGCCGCTCCTGCAGCTCGGGATGAGAGGCACATGGTGCTGGAGTCTCACGGAACCAACACTGGTGTGCGGTGGTCATGGTGGCTGACACACGGGGCAAAGGAAGGTGCCCTACTCGGCAACCTCTGTCACAGCAAAGGTGCTGCAGGCTAAGGAGGATGTTAGGGCTCCAGCAGAGCCTGGAGCACCCAGGGCGCACAGAGACCTATTGGAGACCTCTCCTATACCTCAAGGAACTTGGTACCACAGGTACATGCTACTTGGACCTGTCTGCATTCTAGCCTGGGATCCTGGGCCAAACCTGGGATTTAGGCTGAGAGTGCTCAGCTCCCCACAGGGATCTAAAGGCCTTCAGCATCCCGTGTACTCAGGGATCAGGTAGTACAACCCAGGGACAGTTGGCAGCCAATCTGTGTCACAGTGTTAGCCCCTCTCAGCTTTCCCAGGCTCTCCCAAAGGCCCACATCATCTGTGGAGGGCCCTCTAGTGACTCACAATGGGAAGATATGCTCATGAGGTCCCAGACCCCACCCTCAGCAGACCTGGATCCCCGGGAGTTACCCCCAACTCCCCCCCCCCCCCCCCCCGCTTCCTGCAACCTCAGCTGCGAGCCACCTCTGGGTTGGGTCACTGTCAACTACTACAGCAAGCATCCTCCAGCCCCACACCTGTGCGCAGAAGCTGGGGCTGGGCTCTGAGGGAACCCCTGGTGACAGGCACATGACCTCCCCACCACAGCCAACCCCATTGCCACATCTCTACCCTAGTAAAACAGACAGACGTCCTTTCCCTTGGCCATACAGGGTGTTCTCTCCTCCCCCAAACACGGGCCTTCACGTCAAAGCAGCGGTTCTCAACCTGTGGGTTGCAACCCCTGTGAAAGAGTCGTTCAGCCTCACAGGCGTCAAGGACCATCTGCACATCAGGTATTTACATTATGATTCATAACAGTAGCAGATTTATAGTTATGAAGTAGCCATGGAAATAATTTTATGGTTGGGGGGTCATCATAACATGAGGAACTGTATTAAAATGTCACAGCATTAGGAAGGGTAAGAACCACTGTCTCAGAGGGTCAGCAGGCCCAGGGCGGGCCCTCCTTAGGAATACAGCCTTGTAAGACAGCTGTCTACAAGATCTGAGGCTGCCAAGGGCTGTGGGAGCCAGTCAGACCTGTCCTCCTTCTTCACTGACTCTTGGTCCCGGTGCATGATGGGTCAGTAGGCTTCCTCGGGGTAGGGACCAGCTAGTGTCACATACAGAGCCCAGCGCACAGGTTCCCATCCTAGGCATTCTACATGTTCTCAAGAGCAGGGTAAGATGTCCTGCACTGCTCTCTCCATGTCTTGTTAGACAGCTTGTTTCCACAGTTGCTTACTGACCCTAGTCAAACTGCTGGACCTCTCTGGTCTGCAGTCTCTTCCTCTGAAGCGTGTAGTAGCATTCCTACCATGTGCAGGCCTGCTGGGAGCCTTAAGTGTTAGTACCTGCACTCAGACCTGGTTGAGTGACGGTGGCCTTGGTTGGTCCACCCAAGACTGAGCCTGGGTCCAGCTCCAACCTCCTGCCTACATCCTGGATACCATCACTACAAGGACTGACAGGCTAGACTTACCTGACCCAGGGAGCTCTTAGGATTCACCTCTTCGCGTTCCTGATGTCCTGGATCCGTGGTGACAGTCAGCACCGGGCCAAGTGGTATAGAAATATGCTTAAACCTCCATCTCCCCCCACAGCCTGCACAGGGCTGCCAGTGCCCCAATTCTGACTCCCTAATAAGATCTCTCTGTACCCTCTCTGCCCGGTACCCAGTGAGAAGCCTTTCTGGCACCGGCCGCATTTACTACATGCTACGTCTGGGCCTCTGGGATGAGCCTGCATCCCTATCCCATGTTGCAGATGAAGCACAGGGTCTACAGAGGGACATGGGGACCCAGGCTCGGCCCCGGCCCTTGGTGGCTGCAGATTTGGCAAGAGGGGCCTAATACACTGGTATCATAGTCAGGACCTCTGAAGTCAGGGTGAAGGGTCTTAAGGTCAAAGGGTCCGGGGAGCGGTTGAAAGTAAGGAGGTGGGACAGCGCAGAAGCAGCCGGGACACCACAGGGAGGGGGTCTGTTTGTAGCCGCTGACAGGGCACTGTCCTTCGCTCGGGACCCTGCCAGTGAGGGAAAGAAGGAGCCTATGGCCCCTGCTGACTTCCACGGACAGGTAAGAGGACTGTCTCCTAGAGACCCGAGATGATGTGATAACTTCAAAGATTTTTTTTTTTAATTTTAAATTGTGTGTGTGCGCGCGCGGTGTGCGTGCGTGTGTGTGTGCGCGCGCGCGCGTGGTGTGCGCATGCATGTTTGCATGAGTGCAGTGCCCACAGAGGTCAGAAGAGGCCGCCAGAGCCTCTGGAGTTGGAGTTAGGGGCGGTTGTGAGCTGGCACGAGAGTGCTGCGAACTGACCTCGGGTCTTCTGCAAGAGTGGTGCGTGCTCGTACCGACTCATCTCCAGCTCCTGGTAGTTAGCTTTTAACCTGCCCCACCATTAGCTCAGAAAGGCCATTTGTTGCTAGGTGTTGCTGATGTCTTAGGAACTCGATCGACTGTGCCAGTTTTCTTTTGTACAATGAGTTCTTCTGCTTCAGTCGCCGTGGTGTGGATGGCACATTATGTTCAGAGTGGAGGTGCCAGGATGGGTTACAGAAACACTGCCCACGGGGTGGGGTTTGGGAACAGCCCCTCCCTGCCTCCAGAGGCCTCTTTCTGCATCCCATGTGACACCCAGGTGGTCCAGAGGAAGGGCTGGTCCAGTGGCAGGAGAACACAGACATCCCCGGCAGCTTGATGGGCACTGCCAGCTACTCTCCTCGCCTATTCCAGGGACCCCCTCACCTGTGTGCACACACCCCAAGCAGAGGGTATGGAGACCAATAGTACACCATCATGAATGAGCATCCTACCTGGAGCTGCAGCTGGACCAGAGCAGCAGATGTCAGGCCCAGGATGAGGGCCACAGGCCCAGAGACAGCGCCAGCATGTAGAGGAGGCGATGGTCACTTAGTAGGGAATGGAGACCTTCTGCAGGGGAGAGGGGCACAAGTCCTTCTGAGAGCAGCAGGCAGCTGTAAACCTCATACCCATGGCTTCTAGAGGGGAGTAACAAACTGCCCACAAGGATGGACACAGAGGCCAGCAAAATGGCTCATCAGGGAAAGTTGCTTGCTGCCAAGCCTGAAGACCTGGCTTTGGTCCCCAGAAAGAGAGAACCGACTCTTTCAACTCGCCCTCTGACCTCCACACACGTACTATGGACCGCACCCACCATTCCCTGCGCCACTACTCCCCACCTCCGATACTAAGTAAATATACTAAAGCACGGAAACGGGAAGCAGGTGACACGGATGACAGCACACGTGTGAGCGGGGAGGTTGGGAGAGGGGCGCTGCGGCTGGAAGTGAAGGAGTAGAGGAACGCTGTTTGGAAAGGCTCCCATGAAGGAATTAGAGTTTGCCTTGGTAGACATGGGGGGAAGGGGGGTCTGGGAAGGTGAGAGGCACCTGAGCAGAGAAGCCGGATTATGCTGGAGAGGCCAACAGAGGTGAAGAACTTAGGAACGACAGGCCAGGCGCCCACTGGCGTGGAGGTCAGCCGCGGGTGCTGTTCCACGCTGGACAGAGACAAATGTCCTGCCTCTGCAGGCTCACAGAGAGATAGTAGGTTGATACGGAGACTGTGGGAGGGGCGAAGGGGGTGAAGGATGGAGTTCCAGGGCAGGCTGTTGTGCTTTTGTGGTGGGCAGGGAAGACTCCTGAGCACAGCTCAGCGGAAGACCAGGGTGGTGGATGTGGCATTTGTGGATAGCAGTCCCGTGTAGGCACCGTGTTATTCTCTGAACCCCTGGGGTTGTGTGCATGGCTGAGGATGAAGTGCCACAGGCCGAGGAAGAGCCAGGCAAAGGCTCTGGGACAGGGATCTACAGGTGGAAGAGAGGAACACTATGAGGACCCACTGTCATTCACTGTGCGAGGGAACCATTGAGAATCCTGGGCTGAGGCCCCCCGCAGGCTTCCTCAAGCTGCTGTACTGAGAACAGCCTGCAGGGGGCGTGGGTGGTGGGAGGAGGCTGTGCGTCAGGGACGCTGTTCAGCCTCAACCTGGAAAGGTTTGGAGGGAGCCCAGCTGGCTGTGGAGTGTGGGCAGGTGTGAATGGAAAGGGGCCCAGCCACCGAGGGGTGGGGATGTCTCTGCAAAGCAATGAGGGACTGTGTGTGGTACAGGCCACCATGGCAGCCAGGCAGCAGGCAGGTCCCCAGCTGGGGCAGGTGGGGACTTCACTGGCCTGGCGGTGGTCAGCAGCTGTGTTTTCATTGGTCTCAGTACAGGGTCTTACTTTGTAAGAATAGTACTAATATTTTAAAACCTGGTCCTTTTCACTTTTTCCCCCATACTTAAACCTGAATTCTCCTTCCCCTCTGAAGAGCTGGTCATCTCGGTCTACATTCCCTTTGGAATAGTATGGGAGCCAAGCGTCCCAGCTGTCTGGGGACAGCTAGCACGCCCAGCTCACCTGGGAGTCTCTGACCCTTCTGGCCTCCTGCTCTGGAGCTGCTGAGCATGGCTTCCTATGCAATGGTTGGAGTAGCTTGTGTGTGTGTGTGTGTGTGTGTGTGTGTGTGTGTGTGCTGCCTGTGGTTAGGTCTACAGGGGGAACCGTGAGCTGGGTAGGGGTGGAGACAGAATGAGGCATCTAGAACCTGGATATTTAGGCTAGAGAGGAAACCAGAGCCTGGCACCTGGCTAACAGGCACGTCTCTGTCCTCGGAGCAGAACCAGTGGTGTCCTTTAGGACTCCTTGATAACATTAGAGTCTAGCAAGGCTGTCTGTGGGTGCCCAGGAACTGCTGAGCTACAAGAAGGGTCAGCTAGACGCCCGCCTGCTGGTCCTCTCTGCCCAGCTCTTTGTGCAGTGCACAACCTGGCTGCATGTACCCAGCCTCCCTGCCCTGATTGGAACCCTCATTCAAAGTTGGAAATGAGAGGACTGTCTGGAAATCCACATTGGCAACACCTGCCCTCCCGTCACCCCCTGGCTCCCTGATTTCCAGCTCAGCCATCTGCCCTGGCTCCTAGGAGCCCGTGGAACCGTTTAAAAGGCTCCTAGTGATATTGATCAATCTCTAAAATGGATTATCCTGCCTGCCTCACAGCCTGCCTGGATGCCCTGGGTAAGATCAGAAAGGAATTATGAGAGCCGGAGGCCACAGGAGCAAGGGCGCGAATGGATCTGCTCCAGAGAGGCCGTCTTATCAGAGCCCGGTGCACGCGCCATCTGGGGTGGAGGGGGCTTTGGGAATGTCGGAAAGAGGCCATCGCAGGAGGATTTGTAGCTGAGCCAGCAGGAGGGGCAGCACAGCCCAGAGTGAAGAGAGCCATTTTTCCTCTGAGCCTTTCCCTGGGGAAGTCGAGCATTTGCAGAACGTCCACTGGCACCCCTGAGTACTGCCCCACCGCCAGCCAGGATTGCAGCCCACACCGAGGACCCCAGGGACCAGGTGTGCTTAGTGAAATCTGAGACTCAGATGGAAAGTTCCTTTCTGAAGCCTCCTGATGCAGCCAGGGTAGCGGGTAGATCCAACATGGAGGGGATGGTCTCCACCCCAGAGTGGCTCGCTCCCTTTTTTGTTTGTTTTTTGAGACAGGGTCTTTACATAGCCCTGGCTGCTCTGGAACTCACCATGTAGACCAGGATGGCCTCAAATTCAGAGATCCCTTTCCTCCGCCTCCCCAGTGCTGGGATTAAAAGTGTGTATCACCAGGTCTGGCTGCTCCCTTTCTTTGATGGCAGTGGAGCCCTGAGCGAGGGAAGACCCAGCTCTGAGTACAAGGTGTTCTGCCTTGGGGTCTCACCTCAACCCGAAGGCCCATCCTGGGGCACTCAGCCACCCTGCTTTCCCTAACCTGTAGGGCATGATATACCCTGTGTCCTGGGGTCATCTCTCCCCTCCATGTCTGGCTGAGCTGCTTGGGCCCAAGATACTTCCGGCATGAGTACCTCCTTTTCCTAGGGTAACCATGCGGGCTGTTTTCCATGTGTGTCTACTCATGGCCTGGCTGGGTCAGGCCCCAGTAAAGGACCTCAGGGTGGGTGACTGTAGGGGAGGGCATACCAGGAGGCCATGGTGGAGGAGTAGTGGGCAGGCAGGGCCATATTAAGCTTCTGTGGGTACTTGGGAGGCATAGAATGGGTACCCTGAGACCACAGTGCTTCCATGGCCTATCCTAGGTACAGTGGTGGGAACATCACTCCATCTGCAGTGTGGCATTCCTGGTCCCAACCAAGGGTCCTGGGGCTGGAAGGGCAGGTGGTGATGGAGAGCCTGGTGAAAGGCATGGGATGTGCTCATGGGGCAGCAGTGGGTCCCCACCTGTGGTAGGCCCTCACTGTGGAAGAACATACACAGGGAGTAGAGGCCCTGTGGAGGAGACAGCATCCGGTATGTGTGGGGTCGGGGAGGGGAGCAAGGCAGGCATCCTCCTGGAGGGCCTTGTCAGTGGCCAGGTGCTCCAGCCTGGCCTCTGCTAATGGGCTGATTTGGGGTATCTCTACTTTTCAGAGCCCAGGGATGGTTCCCTGGCCTCTCAGACAATGCTCTGTGACCTTGGCCCCTCGCCAGCCCTTCTAGCCTCCCCTCCCACTCATGGCTCCTGGCCTGGCCTGAATCTCTTTTGTGTAGTTATGTTTATTTGGCCAAGGGACTTAGAGGCTGAGGAAACAGGGTGGGGGGGCTCCCTTGTCTTCCCCTAAGACAGACCGGATGGCCGGATGGCTGGAGTCCCAAGACAATGGCTCAGGGAGGGGCCAGGTGCTGAACCTAGGACAGGAAGAGGGTAATTGGGGATATAAAGAGCCCCACTGGGGACTAGAACTTGGGCTGCAGACAATGACTCTGGTTGAAGGAGGTGTTCTAACAATAGTGCCGTGGCTTGGCGTGGGGTCAGAAGGGATGAACATCCAGGAGACCACAGCAGTGGCAGGTTAGACACTACCTCTGGACTTAGCTTCTGATTCAGATCTGTGTGTGCGTGGTGATGTAGTTGGTACCTTGGCTTTGTATCCCTCAAGCTTTACCTTGGAGGATATATCATCACCCCACTGATTAATGATGGTTCTTCTAGGTTCTGGAGAGAGGCAGATTTGAGGAAACAATCCACTCCTTTGGCAAACACAGGCCACTCCAAGTGTTAAAACTGGGATATGGTGGTCATAGACTTTAAGGGGGGTGGGGGGTGGCTTCTGAGTTTAGCAGATGGGTGGATGTTCTAGCTAATTTAGGAAGTAGTTCTGTTGTCACACCTTACCTTGGGGCCATCTCTGGGAGTTCAGCAGTTTAGGGAAGGTACTAGCTGGGACACAACTAGTTAGGGGCATGGTTGAGCCCCTTGGTCAGCAGCCTCTGTGATCCAAGGTTTACCGAGTTGAGGTCTCTTGTTTCATTTTGTTTGTTGAGATGTGGTCTCAGGTAGCGTAGCGTAGCCCAAGTTGGCCACAGACTTACTCTTAACGCATGTGTCAACAAGGCTGCCTTCACCTTGTTGACATGTCCCACCCTGTGTGATTTATTCCATGTCAGGACAGAAGTCAGGGTGTCCGGCATGCTAGGCAAGTACTCCACCACCCACTGAGCTACAGCTGAGCCCTAGTTTTAGTTTTTTGAAACAAGGTCTCACTCTGTAGCCCAGACTGTGTAACCCAGACTGGCCTTGAACCTGTGACCATTCTGAGCATTGTTTCACAGGCATGAGGCAGCACAGCCACCCCACATGCCTGTCCCTGTGTCTGGCTCGTTTCCCTGAGTGTGGCATCTTCAGGACTCCGCTGTGCAGCAGGTTAGGAGAAGCTCTGTCTTTTTTTCTTTTTCCTTTGTATTCTTCCTTTTGGGGGGCAAGGTGCATACACCTCTGAAAAGGACCTATCCGACAGGACCTCAGGCAGGGAGGCCAGTCCAGACTGGGGGAGCTGAGCAAGGCCTGCCTATGTTTCTGTCCAGCCTGGTTTAGAGTCATGGTGCCAAGATGAAGACCCAGCGAGTTCAGAGCCAGGACCGTACCTTGCCAGATGATGCCCTTTGGCCACCTGTTCCCTGGAGCCTCAGGGTGTGCAGGAGCAAGCCTGACCTTGGCATTCTCCCCTTGGCTAGGCCACAGGGTCACAGAATTTCTTCAGGAGCCTGTTTGCCAGTGAGGGGGCGGGGGAGGGGGGTAAAGGTTGCCTTCTTATCAGGCTTCCCAGAGACAAGGATAAGAAAGCAAGCCACTGTCACCCAGGGCAGGAGGGTGTGACACTGCTGATAAGGGGGAGGCTGGTGGCCAGTGAAAGCAGAAGTAGGTGGGACTCCCAGGCCCTAAGTCAGAGGTCACGAACAAGCTTTCTAGATTACCTCAGGTCCTGCCCCAGGTGGCCTCCCAGCATGCCTTCACTGAGTGCTTGCTGTATTCCAGGCAGCATTTATTAAGGACCCACAGTATTTCAGACTGTCATTTCCTGGTCACCTGCTGTATTCTAGGCCTCGGGCCTGGGCTTTGGGCTTCAAAGGTGGACTCAGTCAGGGCCACCAGGAGTGCAACTGCACAGGACTGGGAGGCTCAGACTCCAAGGCCTACCACCTCTGGACTCAGCCAGAGGCCAGGACAGTAGGGCCTGTACGGCTCTCAGCTCACTCCCTGGAGATGGGCCAATGTACAGTAGGGCTTGTGGCTCCTTTCAGCCCAAAATGGCCTGTCCCTCCCCTGGCCCACCTCCCATGGGTCAGCCACCAGGAACAGTAGGACCTTTCTGTAGCACCAAGGACCCGGAAACTTCCACACTTCTATAATCAGTGCTGAGGGGAAACTGAGGCACAGAAAGGCCACATGTGGCAGGTGCGTGTGGTCCCAGACCCTCTGAGGGATAGCTCCTGCCCATGCAGGGCCTTGGAGGGCATCTTGCATCATCTTAGCTGTGAGAAGGAATGCAGTCCCCCATACCACCTGATTGGGGGAGGGGTGCTGGAACAGAGGTAAGACATTAAGGAAGACTCTGGGGCCCACCAAGGATGGATCAGGTGTGAATGACTTGGGGTGCTGAGCAAACAAAAGGACTGTCTGTAACTTAAGGCTGTTGATGACAAGGGAGGTCTTAGGAGCCCAGGGCCTGGTCTACAGGCTCGACTGGCAAGAGCCCTAGGAGAAAGGAGAAAGAGGCAATCCCGTGAGCCTCAAGCCTCAGCCCCACTCTTGCCCACACCTGTCCTGGTGACCATGCCCAGCACCTCAAAAATAGCAGCTGAGTCCAATTCCCAGCATCCAAATCAGGTGGCTCAGAACCGCCTGTCACTGTAGCTGCAGGGGATCTGATGCCCTCTTCTGGTCCCTGCAGGTACCTGCACTCTTATGCATATACACAGAGAGAGAGACACACAGAGACATGAATTTTTTAAAAATAATAATGAAGGAAAAAGGAAAGCAGCAAGTATAAAGCCAGAGAGATTAAATGTTAAAACAAAGACTGGAGTGGGGAATGAGGGTAGAGAGGGGGTGTTGGGTTAGGTCCCCCAGGGGTGTTCTTTCAGGACAGACCTACATAGAAGGAGCCTTGTGGATAGCTAGTGTGAAGCACTGGGGCTGAAAGCAGCCGGTGAAGCTTCCATAGCTGGAGCACAGGAGCCAGGCTCAGAGCCCGGCTCAGACCAGCCTCCTGGTTGCTGTGGATCATGTCGCAAACCTAGGAGCCAGCTCCTGTCTGTGCAGGATCCCACGTGGCCACCCCTCTGGTCTCCCAGCCTCTCTCATATGTAGCTGTACTGAGACCAGATGATCCAGGCCCAAAGGGGAAGGCGATAGAGGACTTACTGACCATTCCGCTCTGTTGCTGGTACACCCTGGAGCCATCTGTCGCTGCTCAGCTGACTCACAGGCAATGAAGAGAGTCTGTGCTGGATCCCTGGTGCCTGAGGAGGCCAGAAAAGAGCATCCAGGTCCCCTGGGATTGGATTTACAGGTGGTTCTGAGTCATTATGTGGGTGCTTGGAATTGAACCCAGGTCCTCTGGAAGGGCAGCCAGAGCTTTTAACTATGGAGCCACCTCTCCAGCCCAGATAATAAGTTTTTCGTTATCAAAGCCTCACCACCCTGTATGGCTCTGGGGACCCCAGTGGGAGAGGAGAGGGTGAGAAGAGGAAAGGGATAAGGGAGAAAGGAGCCTCCTTCTGGGGCCCGACTGTGGGCCTGCCAGGTTTTGTTCAGAACAGCAGAGCAGTATGGCGGGAGTACAGCCACTCACAATCCCAGCAGCCTCTCACCCCTCAGTGGAGGTTTGCCTCCTGTCTGGCCCATGCCCTTCCCTTTTAAAAACCTGTCTGCAACTGGGGGCCTGGCCAGGGCTGGGGTCTTGGCTGAAGGAATCTTGGAGACTGTATAGGGGGCTGGTAGATGGCTTGTTTTGAGTGTCACCATCTTCTGGTGCCAGGGAGGTCACAGTGGCAGGAGGGAGTAAGGGGTAAGAACAGCACACCTGCTCTGACAGGGAGGAAGGGGAGAGAAGAGGAGCAGGAGGAGGAGGAGGAACAGGAGGAGGAGGAGGAGCAGGAGGAGGAAGAGCAGCAGGAGGAAGAGGAGGAGCAGGAGGAGGAGGCTCCTTGGGCCTCAGAGCTGTAAAGCACAGAACTGGGCTCTAGCCCTCCCCTCCATTCTTTGGACAGGACAGAAGACAATGTCAGTTCCTTTCCTAGGGAATGTCCCTCTTGCCCTTGGGGCCTGTGACTTCCCATCTCCCACCAGCTCCTTTCCAGCCCCCAAGTCTCCTATGTCCTTTCATGCCCCCCATCCGCCATCTTGGCCAGCCTGACACTACACACACACCTGGGTGCTCGTCCAGCCCCAGGGGATCTAGAGTCCCCTCACAGCCTGCCTACTCCTGTAAGCAGCTTAATGAAGGAGTGCCTGGTTTATTTATGTACCGACCTCGCCTAATTGGCGTGTTTGTCTTTGCTCATTATTCCCAGCTGGACAGAGCAGTTTGAACAACAAATGCAGAAAAGGCTGGTTTTCTGCGGCAGTGTCTTATTTTTGCAAACCTGCCCCGCTGTCCCCGCTATTAGCCACGTGCGCGGTCCCGGGCTCCAGCCACATGCCGTAAGCACTTAATTGTGGGTGCAGTTAGTCGAGGCGGGCACTCTCGGCAGATTTCAGGGGTGAAGAAACCTAATTACACCTGCAATTGAGTGCTTTAGCGAGGACAAACATGCCTGTTCAGCTAATTGCAGGCACCAAAATTGCCCCCACAGAAAGAGTCCCTGGCAGAGGTTTTGAGCAAGAGGCCACAAGGCCTAATAAAGCCGGAGAGCTCAAATTATAGCGGCAGGAGGGGCTTGCTTTGGCCTGAAGGATAAGGCTTTTTGCAACAGTCAACGGTGGGTCTCAGTGCTGTTTTTCTCCATGGTGGAGGCCATTTCCAGGCCAGGGCTGGTTTTTCATTATGTCTTGTCTTTGCACAGAGGCATCAGACGGGAAGGACAACCTGCAGTCTGCCAACTGCCCTCTCCTTTCTGCGGGCTGCCTAGCGTAACTCCTGGGGCTTATCACCCTGATCCCTCAGAGAGGTCACAGGCCTGCTTCCCCCAGCTATGGTTGTTGCTCTAAATTAGAACACTTGATTTCAGAGCCAGGTTGTCTGACCAAGTGTATTTGAGGAAGTTTTTTAAAATTACATTTATTTATTTATTTATTTATTTATTCATTTATTCTGTGTGTGCACCAGGAGGGTATGTGTGACACTGTGTGTGTGTGTGTGTGAGAGAGAAGGTCAGAGGAAAGCTTAGGTGAGTTGGTTCTCTCCTTCCACCATGCAGGGCCTGGGGATGGAACTCATGTGTCAGGTTTGGTAGCAGGTGTTTTACCCACACGTGACCCATCTCACCAGCCCCGATTTGAGAAACTTTGCTGTGTGTCTGTGTGTGCATGAATATGTGGAGACCAGAGGTCAGCCTTGAGTGTCATTTGAGAATTTTTTCAGAAGATTTTTATTTTTAATTTTTTTTTTGAGTCAAGGTTTCTGTGCGTAGTCCTAGATGTCCTGGGAACTTGCTCTGAAGACCAGGCTGGCCTCAAATTCACCGTCTACCTCTGCCTAACCCTAAATTCTAGGATTAAAGGCCTGTGCCATCATGCAAGATTTTTTTAAATTATTATTTTAAAACACTATGTATAGCTGGGCATGGTGGCGCACACCTTTAATCCTAGCACTTAGGAGGCAGAGGCAGGAGGATCTCTGTGAGTTCGAGGCCAGCCTGGTCTACAGAGTGAGTTCCAGGACAGCCAGAGTTGCAACAGAGAGACCCTGTCTCAAAGGAACAAGCCAATTATGTGTTTCTCTGTCCAATGTGGGTACATGCACACGAGCATGGCACCTTCAGAGGCCAGAGGGAGGGCATCAGATCCCTTAGAGCTGGAGTTATACACAGTTGCGAGCCACCCAGCCTGGGTGCAGGAATTGAACTCAGGTCCTCTGAAGAACAGTGAACTCTTAGCTGCTAAGCCATCCCTGCAGCCCCTGAGGAATTTTTTTTTTTTTAATTCAAAACCCAGGATACAGGGCCTTTTCTTTCTTCCTTTCTTTTCCTTTTTCTTTTTAAAGGAAACTTGTAAAAAAATTTTTGCTTTTTCATGTACCTTGATTAGTGTTTTGCCTCATGCATGTCTGTATAAGGGTGTTGGACCCTCTGGAACTGGAGTTATAGACAGTTGTGAGCTGCCACATGGGTGCTGGGAATTGAACCCAGGTCCTCTGGAAGAGCAGCCGGTGTTTTTAACCACTGAGCCATCTCTCCAGCCCCATTTTTTTTTTTTTTTAGGTTATATACTTTTATTTTCTTATTTATTTGGATCTCATTTAGGCTGGCCTGGAACTCAGTCTGTAGCCAAAGATGGTCTCAAACTTGCAGTGATCCCTCTGTCCAGCTTCCCAAGAGTTGGAATTACACGTGTATATCCTAACACCATGCTTTTTTTATATTTATTTATTTATTTATTTATTTATTTATTTATTTATTTATTATTTTTTGCCCCCAACATGGCCTCATGTTACCCAGGCTGTCCTTGAACTCACTATGTAGCTGAGGACAATCCAGCTCCTAAGCATCGGCCTCTACGACCTGTTGATGTGGTAGGGAACCCAGGGTTTCATGCATGCTAGGCTAGCACTCTCTCAGCTGGGCTAACTCTCCAGCCTCCCCCCCTTACCCACCACACTTTTGTTTGGGGTCTTGCTATGCAGCCCAGGGTTCAGAGTTTGCTCATCAGCTGGCTTCTGCTTTTGCTTCTGCTTTGTAACACCTTCAAACATACAAGGCAGGGCCGTGGTGCAGGGAGGGGCCAACCCACACAGCAGGGCCAGGGCACTGGGAGCAGGAAACCCACACTCAGATCTACAGGCGAAAGAGAAGCAAGCTGCACAGGGCAGCCTTTCCTTTGGAAGCGTGGTCTGTTTCTTAAATGTCAGAATAAGCAGATGGCGTGTCTGCGTTTCTGAAACACACACTGGCCATGCTGGAGGGCCCTCTGGTCATTTGGTTGAAGTGACCTACAGAAGAGACGGAAGGCCCAAGGAGGCCGGGCCACAATCACAGGGATGGGATGGAAGGGTGATGGAACCTGGCTTCCTTTCCTCCACCCATCTGCTTCTTGCTGTCTAACTGTGTCCTACACCTGGTACCACTTTCTTCCCGGTGGAAAGCTGCAACAGGGCAATTCTGGGAAAGCTGCAACAGGGCAATTCTGGGATGGTTCACCTAGGAGCCCTAGATCAACAGCTAAGAACAAGTGTCCAGACTGGAGTCAGAGTCTAGTTGACTCTGCCTACTTATCTTGTTAATATGGAGTCACATGATCCAATGTCTGGACTGAACTGGGCTTCTCCTGTAGCTGGCCGCACAGAGCACTCGGGAGCTAGCCTCCTCCTGTGAAGTTGAGCCCCCACCCAAACCACTAAATTTAGCCTAGTGGGAAAAATCACTGATGTTGGAGGACTGAGCTCCAACTTGATATATCCAGGCCAGAGGAGGCAGGCGCTCCCCGGGGCCTCTAGGTGACCAGAAGTGGGCCAGGCACAGGTGACTCCAGTTCTCTCTGGGACTTGGGAAGTGATTCTCATTGTGCAGCTGTTTCCCTCAGGGTGGCCATGCCATGTCAGGAGACATTTTGACTATCACAACTCAAAGACCTGTCATGCCCGAGGCAGAGCGCATGGGCTGTCCCACGGAACATCCCGGGTCTGGGATGTGTCTGGGACACTTGTGCCATTTCAGGCCCCAGGAGGCCCAGCCAAGGATAGACAGGCTCTGGGATCACTGACAAGGTAGGGAAGAACATGGTGGTTCACTGGCTTTGGTCTCAAAGAGTAGAGAGGCTGTGTGGCTTTTTATTCCTGCCCAGCATTATGAGAAGCAGGGCCTAGGAAAAGCTACCCTATAGGAACCGTGCCGCGCAGGCCAGAGGACTACATGAACAGAGAGCCTGGGGCTAACAGGGAGGTCTGGATGGCACCCATCCCTACTGGGCTTCTGTGTGCGGTAGGCCTCTTCCCAGTGAATGGCCATAGGCTGGTAGCAGAGAGGGGTCCTCAGGTGAGAAGAAAGTCTAGTAGCTTGACCTGGGCAGAGGCAGAGCAAGAAGACAATAGGCCACGACAGAGGGGGCTATTTACCTGTTCCCTCTTTGGGGTTCCTTCTGGCACCTCCCACAGCGCTTTTCCAGGCTATGTTGAAGCACCACATGCCGTCCCAGAGCTGTGGGGTCTGGGTGTGGCCATAGAGTCTATGTGAGACAGCTGGAAATAGCCTTTCAAAGATAAGCCCTGTGTCTGGCCAGTCCCCGTGCTGCTTGGTGGGAATTGAGCTCTTTGGCCAGGGTTGTGGGGACTTCCTCAAGACACAGCTTGTAGAAGCCTGTTTCAGGGCAGATTAGGCCAGAGGTTAGGCCCGGCTCCACAGCATGGTGATAGGAACAGCATGAACTTTCCTCAGACTTACTGGCTTTCCTCTTGTGGGATTCTTTTTTGGTTAATTGATTTGATTGTCTGTCTGTCTGTCTATCCATCCATCCATCCATCCATCTGCAGTACTGGGGATTAAATCCAGAACCTCATGCATGCTAAGCGAGTACTGCCATTGAGCTGTACCTTCTTTTTAGTTTTTAATCATAAGACAAGGTCTCACTAAGTTTCTCTGGCTGGCCTTGAACTCACTCTGTTGCCCAGCCTGGCCTAGAACTTGAGGTCTTCCCTTCTCAGCCTCCCAATGCTAGGGTGATAGGCCTGAGGCACTAAGTAAGTCCAGTTTGTTTTGT
This sequence comes from Cricetomys ansorgei, assembly GCA_026225945.1. Lineage (NCBI taxonomy): Eukaryota > Metazoa > Chordata > Mammalia > Rodentia > Nesomyidae > Cricetomys > Cricetomys ansorgei. The sequence continues at coordinate 1,274,672 of JAMJFZ010002811.1, forward strand.
GCTATAATTAAAAAGGTTTGCATGCTGGGGAATTGGCTCAAAGGCTAAGAGCGCTCATTACTCTTGCAGAGGACCCAGGTTCAGTTTCCAGCACCCATATGGTGGCTCACACTTGCCAGTCACGCTAGTTCAGAGAGTTCAGTGCCCTCTTCTGGCCACTTCAGGGCATTGCACACACCTGTCAGCAATAAATTCATGCAAAAACTCATAGACATGAAACAAACCAAATTGAAAAATATGTAACTGGTTTTTGGGTTTTTTTTAAAGACAGCCTTTAGAAGGGGTTTGGAGGTGGGAGTGTGGCTCAGGTGGCAGAGTGTTTGCCTCCTGTGCACAAAGGCCAGGTTCCATCCCTAGCACTTCATAAACCAGGCAAGGCGGTACACACCTGTTGTCTTAGCATCTGGGAGGCCAAGGAAGAAGGATCAAAAGTATTGGAAGACCCAAGTGATCCTGTCAAAAGCACACACTAGAGACAGGCAAATCTCTGTGAGTTCAAGACCAGCCAGGACTGCATAGTAAGACCCTGTCTCAAAACAAGAATAACAACAAATAACAAGACGATCACGACAAAAAATATTTTATCTAGATTTGGTGGCTCTCCTGGAGGCCTTGGCAGGAGGATCCAGGTTCAAGGCTAGCCCAAGAGACAGGTGAAAACCTGTCTCAAGAAGTTTTTGGGGAAACTCCTGTTGGTGGTTTCAAAGTCAAGGAGAAAGGCAAGGCCTGAACAGAGCCAACCAACATACAGAGTCTCGGGGCCTTTCCCAGCACCGCAAAGATTAAATGGTCCAGTCAGTAAAAATCAAACAGGGCTGGCAAGCTGGCTCAGGAGGCAAAGGTGCTTGTTGCCAGCTCTGATGACTGGAGTTTGATCCCCAGGACCCACATTGTAGAAGGAGAGAGCCAACTCTGGCAATGTGCCTTCTGACCTCCACACACATGCCATGGCATGCACACACAGATAAATAATTAAAAACTCAAATGAGCCTCTGGGACAGGAAGAGGCCCTACTTGAGCCTGTCACTCTATCTGAGTTCAATCTGTGGATTTCCTTTTCTGGGCTGTGTGACTTCGGGCCATTTGACTTCTCTGGCCTCAGCATCTTGTGGGAGGAATGGAGAGAATGAAGAAAGACAGGTTTCCTTTCGTTGGGATGATGAGTCTGTCTTCTTAAAGCTCAAGTATGTGACCCAGAGCTGAGAGTGGAGCTCAAGGGACCACTGGGCTGTGCCAAAGACAACTGTTGGGCTATCACAAAAGGCCTCACTCGGGGGATACTTGTTACCTGGCAGTAAGCATGTGCCCTTCTGATGGACAGCTGGGAAGGCGGGAGCAGGGGCCTCCGCCCTGGACACTGGAAGAGCTGATGGGAGTGTTGCTGTTTTCCGTATGAGGTTCAAGGCTATGCACTCTCAGAAAGAGAAAGCACAGGCTCATTTGGGATGTCTCTCCTGGCCAGGCCCTGACATGACAAGCCAGGCTTTCCATCTCCTTCTCTTGCCCAGAACTGGGCCCCATGATTCGGGGGGAGGTTGGGAGGAGAGGATGTGGCCTGAGCGAAAGGCTGGCCACTGTGCAGTCTCTCTGTCATTGTCATTGCTGTCCTGGGCCTCATGGAGCCTCAGGGACCACAGCCTGTGCTCACAGGTGGAGCCTCAGGAAGGCTGTCTCTGGGGCAGATGGCCAAGCTGATGACCGGGGCCTTGCCTGTTCCCAAAACTCAGCAGACATGTATGTCACCATTTAGAACCAGAAGGGCAGCCATGACACTGGAAAGTTCCATGTCCAATGGGGTTGTTGGTTTCTGGGTGCCAGGCTGCTGTAGGACCCCTGGCACTCATCACCAGAGGCCTGATTCAAGCCAGCTGACCTGAGCTTTTCTTGGGGTTAGCTGGCCAGGGGCAGGCCAGTGTTACAGAGGTGATGGGAGCGATGAGGTCCCTGGAGTCTGGCAATGAATCACCACAAACCAACTGAGTGAGCTCTGCATAGCCAGAGACTTTCCGACAGTCCAGTGGCTTGAAGTCAGGTCAAAGTGTCACAGGCCCTGCTCCCTCCGGAGGCTTCCAAAGGCGCTTCAACCTCTCCAGTGCCTGGGGCTGCAGCTTTCAGTGGCTTGTGCTCCACCGCTCCTGGCCTCGCAAGGCTGTTCTCCTGTTTCACTCTATTTGCCCTCTCCTCTTTTTGGTAGTGTGTGTGTGTGTGTGTGTGTGTGTGTATTTTAGGCTTTCAGTATGTAGCCCTGGAAGATCCAGAACTTTCTATGATTGAAACCAAGCTGGCCTCAATTTGCAGTGATCTTCCTGCGTCTGCCTCCTGAGCGCTGGGATGATAGACACCCCACCTAGCTTCTCTCCTTTTTCTTTTCAAGTCTTGCTCTCTGTAGCCAGGCTGGTGTCCCTCCTGAGTGATAGGATTATGGGTGTTGCACCCAAACTGGCCCTCTCCACGGGCCACCCCAGTCCTCGGGAACGACCCTAAACTTCATCGCACCTGCTCAGACTCTTCTTCAGAACCAAGTCGCTGTCCAGTTACCCGGCCATTCTTTAGCAGACCACCTGTCCATTCAACCACTGAACAGGACAGGACTCAGACCCCAGAATCTTCGTGAGACCCCAAGATGGACAGCACACCTTGTCAGGGGACAAGGAGTAAAAACAGAGACCTCGCACAAAGATGGAAGCAAATCCAGACACACAGATGTCACCGCCAGCTGTGAGACAGGCCTTTCATTCTCTTACAATCTTGGATTTACTTATCTCAGGGACTAGCTGTCACCTAAGGACCAGAGCCTGAGGGAAAAATGGGTGTGGCTGGTCCCTTTGTACCCTTAGGCAGACCTCACACCTCTGGGTCTTAGTATCAAGTGTACAAAGTTAGGAGACAACATGTCTCTCTGGTGTGGGTGTGCAAGTCCCCAAAATGCTAACAAAGCCGCTGGAAATCGGGGGAGACAGAGATGAACACACAGAGACCTGCCTGTCACTGCTGCTGGGGTCTCCACTGATATATAGTCTTGAGAGTCCTCATGGGTCCTTGGGTGGGCTAGGTGCCGGAAGCACCCACATACTCTCCTGGTATGCATGAGCGATCACCCCGATTTCCAGATGAGACAGGGTTATGAGGGGCTTAGGAACAGACCTCCACAGTTTAAACCCTAGTTCTGGCCATCTACTGGCTGAGTGCCTCACTCGGAAAATGGAACTGAAGGGTGACTGACTCAACATGGCTTCCCGGGTTGTCTATGAAGCCTGCTCAGAGCAGCACACCAGACCGGGCACCAAGGAAGTGCCTGCTGCTCCACTGTCCTGCCAAAGGGAGCAGGCAAGCACCCGGAGGACCCAGCACGTCCCAGGAACCATGCCTCCTTGGCACTACGCTCTTTCCTGGAGTCTGTGGCGTGAGGCCTCCTGGTGTGTACTCCGCAGGGAGGCGCGCTGGCTGCCTGGCCTGAGGGGTGCTGCACAGGATGGTCGGTCAATGGGCACAGCTGGCAGGGAGCTGCCTGCCTTGGCATGCGTGGGAGGCTATTTTTTACTGTGTTCAGCTGGGCTGTGTCTGAGTCCTGGCAAGGGTGGCCCTGCTAGAGGGAGTGGGGCGGGGGTCTCCATGTTGGAAGGGGCAGCTGGTCTGGGGGCTGCATCCTCAGACTGGGGAACCTCCTGGTTTCATACATCTCCTCAGGGCAGCCTGGACCCCTACCTTCTTTCCTATTGACAAATGGGGATGCTGTCCACCTCTCCCCTCTGACCTTGGGTGGCTTTCATGGTGGTATCTCTCTGGAGATTGAATGCCCTGTGGATCCAACCCAGCCTCCCAAAAGGCCCAGAGGGAAGATGAGTTCTGGGTGGTCCAGTCCCTTCATTGCTGCCTCTTCTTCATTAACCTCTACACACACACACACACACACACACACACACAGGAGATACTGGCTCCGCAGGCTCTGGGGGAGGAGAGGGATGGAGAGAGGCAAGGCCCACCTTCCCTTGGACAGAAATCCTCTGGATGAAACCTGGGAAGGCAATCACCTCCTTATCCTACAACCACGGCTGGTATTGGTATGCCCACAAGGTTTGTGGTGGGAGCCATGGGTACATGTCCCATCTGAAGGAGGCCACAGACATGCCTGGTAGAGGGCTGCCCCCCTTAGGGAGATATGAATGGCTGTAGTGATGGGGTCCACCCACCACAGTGAAGCCACAGGGGCCAGTGGGAAAGAGAAAGTGCAGCCAGCTACCCTGTTCAGCCACATTAGGCAAACAACCTAACCATTCAGAGAGAGCCAGCAAGCACTGAGCCGGCTGCTGGGGGTGGGGTGGGGGAGGCTTTGTGTTCTTAGCTGTTTTGGAACCAGGTTTTGGGGGACTGTGGGGTGACTACTCTCCTCCAGCAGAGTGTATAGTGCTTCACCCTTCAGAGGTCCCTATCTCCAGGAAATGCCACCGACCTACTCTGAGCCTCCAGACTCGGGGGCAAAGGAGCTGAGCTATCAGTAATGTCTTACCCAAGCCTCTTTCCCCAGGGTGTGGCTCTGAGCAATTAGGGCTTGGCCCGCACAATCCCGATAATTGGATGCAGGCATCGGAATCCTTATTAGGAGAGAGGTTGTCTTTGAGGAGGTACAAAGATAGAGGGATGGTGAGCAGAGCTGGCCCACCACGGGGGACTCTTCTCTGCCCCATCTTCCCACTGCTGGCCTTTTCACAAGCCAGGCACAGGCACTCTCCAGGCCTCCCCCCACCCCCAATACGGGTCCCCACTGGCCCCTGAGTGGCTGGCACAGAAGCCAAGCCGTTTGGACTCCAGTCTGGACAGCTCTTTCTCCACAGGTGGCTCCAAGAAGTATAGCTCCTTTCAGGATGACTTCCCCTACTTTAGCAGGGGAAGGAAGGGGGGTGCCCAGCCTATTGGGGGAGCATCCTCCCTCTGTACCCTGCCTGTGATTGGCCCATAATTACAGGTTTATTGCCTGTATAGCTATTGTGTAATGACATGTTTGCAAATTAATTTTTATGGCTCCCACCATTAGCATATACAGTGGAGGAAGGTTTCGTATTAATTACTACTGTTGTTCCCGTAATCCCGGGGAATTAAAAACCAATAAAAGAGTGACAACACAAACTGATAGTTTAGGGTCTTTTAAAAATAGTTTTTATTTTTTTTCCCCTAAGTACAACCAGAGCTTGTGAGGGGTTGGGGCACCAGTGTGTGTGGGGGGGGCGTCTGGTGCTCCCCGCCCCCCAGCGCACCCTGAAGAATGTGGGCAGGCGACGGAGGCGGTGACCCTAGACTCTCCAACAGGGCCTGTGTGTCCTCGCCTGGCAGGCAGCCCCGGAAGCAAAGTGCGGCAGCCCAGGGCCAGACACGACCTCTGGGGTCACACTGGGCAGAGCGGCCAGAGGCTGGCGGCGGCCTTCCTGCAACCTGGGGCCCCGGCGCCCTAGTCGGGGCCGCGCGCCTTGGCTGCCACGGAGGGGGCGCAGTCTCAGAAGGCACGCTGGGTCTCCACCTCCCCTCAAAGTGCCCTCCAGAGCTCTCCCCTTGGGGCCTGTATTCAGGCTGTCACTTGAAGCCACAGCGTTTACTAGGATCTCGGGGTCACTGGTTGGGGACCCCTGATGGGTGCCAAGGTTGGAGAGCTGTGGTAGCAGCCCCAGTCTGGAGAGCCGGTGGCGGCAGCCGTGCAGACGTGCGGGCTCGGACCTGAAGATCTGGGGTCAAACGGTGACCCTTAGTGTCACCGAGTCAAGACCCCAGCTGGTCACGTCACGGGACTGGGGGACAGGTTCCGTAAAAGGGCTTGGAAAACAAATGGTCGCATCCTGATACTTGCAAGCTTCGCCGCGTGCATTTAGTAGTAGGGGCTTGTGTGTGGGTAAATGGATGCTGTCTCTTTAAAATCGCTGGGCTGGACAATGAGCGCACAGGATGTGGTTTGGCGGCAGGGTTTTTTTTCCCCTTCGATTTGGGGAATTATCACTTGGGGCCTTCTTGAGCTAGTGTGAACGAGCGGCGGCTGGGGAGGGGAGATACAGGCGCCACACTCGCGCTCAGTGCAGTCGGTCGTTTGCTTAAACCAAATTAGCGGGGCTCTCGTTACTATGGTGCAGCCGGGGCTTGCAGAGTCCCAGTAATAGCATTTATTAGGTCTGTTTGCCTGGAAGCATGCCTTCCCGGATCTGATAATGCCCGGGTGCAGGAGAGTGTGGGAGATGGTATCAAGCATTTGATTACACTTGCAACAGGGATTTTGAAGGGGTAGGGCGTGGGGGGGGGGAGGAAGGAAAGAGAGAGGCCAACCGCCTGCCCTAGCTCTCCCGGGCGCGGTCTCCGCAGCCCGCTGCGGGCTGCACAAAGGGCGGCCCCGGCCTCCCCGGGGCACGGTCGCTGGGGGGTTGGGGGGGAGGAGGTCGCGCTCCGGGTTCCCGCAGCTGTCAGACGTGGGTGGGGAGGAGCGAGGGCGGGCCGCCGGCCAGAGCGCGGAGTTGGGCAGCCAGAGGGGGCTCGGCGGCGCCCGCGGCCGCCCACTGTTTGCAAACGGCCGGCTCCCGGGCCGAGAGGAGCACCGTGCAGTGAGAAGCGGGAGCGTCGGCCGCAGGCCCTCGGCGGCGGGTCGGGTCCGTGAGACTCCGCGGCCGTGCACCGGCGGGTCGCAAGAAGGACTCCGGTCGCCGGGCGCGCAGCCGGGAGCTCCGGGAGGACGCGGCGCAGAGACGGAAGGAGCCGCCCGCCGCTGCGCCCCTTCCCTTTCGCTTTCATTAGGGGAGACAAATCTGCTGTCAGGCAGCCAGCTTTCCAATTTACCGATAATGATTCTTGCATGAAAATTGATCGAGGGGCTCTCCGCCGCCGCGCGCTCTCGCCTCCCGCTCTCCTGCTCCTGCCGGCTCGACTCTGCTCCCGGCCCTCCAAAGGGCGGCCCGCTCCGCCGGTCGCTCGCTCCTCCGCCCCCACGCGGAGTCCCCTCCGTGAGCGGTGCTCATCCCGAGCCGACGCGGGCCTGATGGCGTGGGCGCCGGCCCGCGACCGCCAGCGGCGGGGGGGCAGATAACCAACAAGAGGGGGGGCAGCCGGCTGCGCCCCCGCGAGTTCCTCCTCCTCCTCCTCTCCCTCCTCCCCACCCCCTCCGTCTGAGTCAGTGGTGGGACGCCGGGCGGGGAGATAACCAAAAAGGGGGGGTGCTGGTGGCGAGGGGGGGAGGGGAGTCTGCCCTCGCCAGCGTCCCTAGCCCAAGACTTGTTTGTCGCCGCCGCCTCTCCTATTGACGAGGCGAAATCTGCCCCTCGGTACTTCTTGGCTGTTTGGGTATTAATTTTCTCCACCCCCAGCACCCCTGCCGAGCGCCCCCCTCCTCCTCTCCGCACCCCGCCCCTCCTCACCCAGTAGCTAAGGGGAAACGAAAACAAAGCCGATTTCTCCTTGGCAACCAGATGCCCCCTCCCGCCGCCCCCCTTCCTTTTTCCTTCTGGTTCTGAACGTGAAACCCTGTTGGAAACAGGTCTCTTGACCCTCGCCCTTGACATTCAAATGGCTGAATGGAGGCGAGATTGCTGCTCGCTCGTCTTAGGGGGTGCTTTTTTTTTTCTTTCCCTTTTCCTCTCCTCTCCCGTCTCTTTTTCTTTCCAATGAGTAATCCCTGAAGACCTTAACCCCCCAATTTCATCACCCTCGCCGCCCCCCTTTATTTTTCTCTCTCCTCTTCTGCTCTCCCGCCCTCTTCCCTCCACCAGCTTCCCCCTCCCTTTTTTTTTTTTTTTTTCAATTTGCATCTCAAGTCCAAAAGGCAGAAAATACACACGCGGCAAAGACGCCGGGCCGCGGTGGAGGCTCCGGCCGGTCCTTGGGCAATTACCTCACAGTGGATCTGCTCGGGTCGAGGTGGCCAAACCTGCCCGAGCGCTGGAGGAAGGCAGCCTTTGATCATCTCGGAGAGGGGAAAGGAAAACACACACACAAACTGGTCTCTACCCCGGCGCTCCGGGGATCGCTCTCCTGCCTTTATTGTTTTGGACATTTTTGAGCGCCGTTTCTTGGACGCTGGTTTTGTTTCATTGCTGGGCTTGATTTTTTTTTTTTTTTTTTCCTCATTTCCTTCTTCGTCCCTCTCTGGCCACTATGGAATTCTAACCTGAGCCATGTTCGGACTGAAGCCGCCTCTCTATTACTTACCAGGTAAGCTAACCGTGCGCCGGTCCCCGGGTCCCCAGGCCAGGGTGCGTAGGGCGCACAGGGGCGCGCGGCTCGGCTGCCCGCTCGGCGCGCGCTGCCGCGTGGGGCGCCCAGCCCGATGCGCGTCTCGCTCCTTTTGTCTGCGCGGAGCTGGCGGCGCTGCGCCCCGGGCGCGATCGCGCGGGTGTGAAGTTACTTTCCCGCGGGCGGCGACCCGGGGGCCTCGGCCCCGCCGCCCCCTCCGATTCCCTGGAAGGTTTTGTTGTGCGAGGCCGGCGGGGGCCGCGGCCGCAGCGCTCGCGGCTTCCTGTTTCCTGCGACTCGGTGCGCGCTGACTGCCGCTGCCCTGCAACTTTCAGTTTCGGGGGCCACCGCGGGAGAACTGGGGAGCCCCTCCGCCCTTAAGATACTTGCACGCGGGCGCCATGGAAGCTGGAGAGCCCGGAGCGAGCAGGGGGGCGTGGGAACCCGGCCCTCCGGGTGGCTTCCCCCTGGGGTACCCCCGGGTCCGACTCCACGTGACCGCAGGTCTGGAGGGCCGGGCTGCTTGTGGCCGCTTGTTCTAAGAATGGGCTGGGTTTTTATCTTCTCTTCTCCCTGAGCTCTGGCACACAGTTCCTATTGAAGTTGGAGTGTCTGTGGGGTGCAGAGATGTTGGGGGATTCTATAGGAACCGGCGGGGTGGTGTCGGCGGCTCGTGTCTGCCCTAGTATGCTGTTCCCTGCAGATTATTTCGGAATAGTTTTACTAGGGAAAGGTGCACATGGCTGGGTGTTGGGTTCATGTTACTTTTTTTTTTTTCCTTGTGTATTCCGTTGATCTTGTGGCTCTTGGCTGGCCTTGTTTGCCCTGTCCTAGGGCACATGTTGCCACTGAGTTAGTATAGTAGAGGTGAAGGGTCACAAGAAAGGGGGGGGTGGTAATCTCGCCTGCAGGGTGGTTGTGCATGGCTCTGTGAGTTTCTGTGTGGCTGTTTCAATGCCCAACCCAACCCAGTGACAACCTGGTCTATCTGCTGGGGTGTCCAGCCCTTGCAGTTGCTTATTTGTTTTGAGACAGGGTCTCACTATGTAGCTCTGGCTAGCCTGGAACTTACAGGGATCCCCCTGCCTCAGCTTCACCTCCCAAGAGCTGGGATGAAAGGAGCTTGCCACAGCACCTGGCCCCAGGCTGTTTTTATTAGAAGATTATCTCTCAGCCACTCATATCTCTCCGCTTCTCTTCAGAGGCCTGAAATACCAATCGTCAACCTCTGGCTGGGCTCTCCCCTTTCCTCGGTTCACATCTGTACTTCCTTTCAGAGATCCAATTAAAATTAGAGCTGGGAATCCCCGTCTTCCAATGGGGTGATCTCTGCAGGAGGACAGGTGTCCTCTGGTGCCCAGTCATCTCCCCTTGATCTGCCAGGGTACCCCAGTGGCTTTGATGAGGATCACATGGGCGATCCTTTCCTCTCTGGGGCCTGAGAGCTAGCTGGGGGCAAGAGAGGAATCTTAAATACCGTGTGGCTCAAAAGCACAGGTGTCTGAAATCTACACCCCTCTCCACCTGCCATCCGAGGGCTGCCTGGTATGTTTGCTGTCAGGTGACTGATTCTGTATTTACACAGGGAGCCTCAGAGAGAGAAGGAGGAAGTGTCAGACTGGGAAGTTCAAAGCAATTAAAGGAGTCAGCCTTGGCTGGGATTAGGCAGGTCAGCAAGGTGAATCCTGCTTGTCCTGATCCTTCAGGGAGGGGAGGGCACGGATAAATTAGCCATGGGATGAAGGATTTTTCTTCAACCGAAATTTGTCCTTTGAAGACCCCTGCTAGGGTTTTCCACCCTGTGAGCTTAGTATACTATTGGGGCTCACACGCCATATATCATTCCAGCTGCAGGTGGTTTAGGGGCTCCCATACATCCCAGGGGGTAGGTGCTGCCTTCTCACCCTCCTCCCCCATCTGCCCGAGAGACCCAGCCATCGTCCATTCTGAAAGTGCCAGGGCTGGGAGCTGCTGTCCGACACCTCAGGGGGGATTTCCAGGCCTGAGAGTTGTGGGTGTCTGGTCTGCTGTGGTCGATAGCTTTAGTTGGGAGGAAGAGTCTTGGCCCATAGAGAGGCTAAGTTCCAGGTTCTGTCCCAAGCCTTTGAGCCCTGGATTCTGTGCTCAAGATTGGGTCCCATCAAGGTACCTGTAGCCAAACACCAGATGCGAGGGTCCAGAATCCACTCCCCAGCTACTGTCCGGGAGAGGGAGGGTAGTCACAGTCAAGTTGACCCTACATCTGGCTTTTCTTGCCAGACTGGGCAGTGGGTCTGAAATCCAATTCTGCCTTCCCAGCCTCTACCTTGTCAGGAAGGAAAGTTCTCAGAAATCCTCAGTTTTCCCCTCGGGACTTAGCTTCACAGAATTGTCTTCCTAAGATCAGAGTCATGTGGTATTCGGGTTCTGTTGGCATGCAGCACACCAGTACTTTTGGGACCCCTGATGGCTCTAGAACCATGGCAGCCTTGAGCAGTGGTCACAGAGTCCAGGCTAACTGGCCAGGCCTAAGGTCTCTTACTGGAGACCTTCCATGTTGTTAAGGTTTATTTTTTTGGCTGTTTGTTTTGTGTTTTCTAGACAGGGTTTCTCTGTTGTAACTCTGGCTGTCCAGGAACTCACTCTGGAGACCAGGCTGGCCTCGAACTCACTGAGATCCACCTGCCTCTGCCTACTGAGTGCTAGGACCACCTGGCGCTTGTTTTAATCAGTATTGTTACAAAGATGATTTTTTTTAAATTTTTTTTAGAAATTCACAGAATTTTGAGGTGGAACAGGCAGGGGGCTTGAACTTGGTTCTTTGGAACAGGCTTGCTGACTTTGTTGAGAGAAGTGTTTATTCTCTGGCTAAAGGGAAAGGCTTGGTCAGCCAGCTTCCCGTGCAGAGAGTCAGGGGCCTGTGCCCTCCATCTTTCTACAGGTGTTAGAGGGGGTCACTATCCAGCTTTCCTCTGTGTGCATGTCTGCCTGGATACCCCCTGTCCCTGAACTCTGTAGGCCGTTGGAATCCATGCAGGCAGAGACTGGATGTCTCCTTTTTGCTTGGCCTACTGCCAGACCAATAAGGACAGTCGTAAAAATAAAAAAAGAATAATAAAGTAAGGCGAAGGAAGAGGCTCTGGCCACGTCACATATGGCGCCTGTTCCGTGCCAGGCTTGCTAATTCACCGAACAACTCTAGGAGGTCAGACTGTGCCTATCCCACTGGACAGCCGAGGAAACTGAGGCACAAGAGAGGCCGAGGCCACTTCAGCAATAAAGGAGTAGCAAAGGCCCAGATGGGCCCTGATCCCTGACCCCAGGCAGTCTGGCTCCAAAGTCTCTGCTTAATAAATATTTGTTGACTAGTCAGGGAGGGATGGCGGCTGGTATTGGCGGTGGCGCCCTCCTGGGGCCCCTTATCTTGTTTCTGGCTGTTGGCTGACCCTGCCCTGGCCCCTAGCTGAACTCTCAGTGACCCCACCTCCCCCTGGATTCCCTGTCCACAGCCAAAAAGGATGCTCTGAGGCCTGCAGTGAAGGAACTGAGACCTGAAAGGGTCATGGTTGGTGGGTGTAGAGTTATCCTTGTCTCCCTGGGGACGTCTTCTGTGCCCAGAGCTGCCCACTGAAGTCATGGTGATGGCCATTCATCCATAGGTGGTCGGGGCTGACCTGACCCCTTCCTTTCTGAGCAACTTACCCTACCACAAGCTGGGATAGTGGAAGAGTGAAGGCTCCCAAAGATTGCTTCCAGAGTGGTCCATCCTGTGTACAAGGCTGGATATGGACTGTGCCCGGTATGAGCTGGGGATGTGTACAAGTCAGAAAACCAGGGCAGCCTTCCTTGCCAGCCTTCACCCATCTTCTGACTATATCTGTGACCTGTGGGGTCCCAAGGAGGTGCTGGGGACCTGCGCTTGGGTCAGCTTGGGCCTCGGAAGAAGGCGTGGCTGTTTGTACAGTGACTGAGAATCTTTGTTTTGTTTTGATTTTTTTTTTTTTGAGGCAGGGTTTCTCTGTTGTAACCCAGGCTGTCCTGGAACTCACTCTGTAGACCAGGCTGGCCTCGAACTCACAGAGATCCGCCTGCTTCTGCCTCCCGAGTTCTGGGATTTAAAGGAGTGGGTTCTGGGATTTAAAGGAGTGGGCCACCACCACCCGGCTAAGAATCTTTCTTACTTACAGCTCAGACTCAGTGGGGACTGCATTGGTTCACATCTTGCACTTTCGGGGCAGTCACTAGTTAAATCTTGGATACCCCTGAGAAATGAGGAGGGACCACCACATTTGAATCTGTCAACTGGGAAAGCCCGGGGCCCTTTTGTCCACAAGGGCTTGGTCTGCTCTCGCCCTGGCTCCCTTTGATTCTCATTAAGCTTTCCTCTGGCTTTGGCGTCTGCAGCACCATGGGTGAGAATCCATCTGCCCCTTGCCCTGACTTCTTAACTTCTTGGCTCTTCCTGCCGCGGGAGCAAATGGTCCTGAGAACACTTGGTTCTGCCTTGAGGAGGGGGATGAAGGGTACACTTCCTCCCCTAGAGCAAGGTGGCCAGTGGGAGGGCTGGCCAGGCATACTGTCCCTGGCAGAGTCAGCTGGGGGCCAGAGAGTCTCTGCCTCTGTGGCATTGACATCAAGCCCCCTCTTTCCTGCCTGTCTTTCTTCTGGTGGCGGACATGGGTGAAGTGCCGGGGTCAAGTCTGATGTCCACCTCGGACACTTGCCAGGAAGTCGCTCAGGACCATGCCTTCCAGTTCTCTGTGGACTCTGGGTGGAGTTGGTGCCTCTGCACTCTGCTCCTCATGAAGAACTATGCAGGTTCTTTTTTGCCACACTGGGACTTGAACCCAAAGCCTTGTACACACCTGGCAAGCGGTCTACCCAGAGCTACACCCCCAGCTCTGGTTTTAGTCTTTGTTTTTGAGACAGGGGCTCACTAAGTAGTTGAGGCTGGCCTTGAACTTACTCTACACCCCAGAATGGCCTGAAAGTCTCGTCTTTCCATCTTACCTTCCTGAGTGCGCTATGCTTCTAGCCAGCTGCCTCTGGGCCTTAAAATAAGTTTTCCTGAGCCCCTACTGTGTGTGCGTGTGTGTGTGTTGGTGCACAGGACTTTAAACATGCTGGGCCAACACTATGCTCCAGTCCCTGAAGTGTCTGGCCTTTCTTCAGAGAAATGGAAGGTGAAACCTAGCTTTTCAGGGGTGATCCCCAGAGGAAGGACTTCGTGGGCTTCGTGAATGGAGGTGTTCCCTTCTTTGGTGGTCTGTCCACTAAGGTAGAAGCAGTAGGGGTCGGGCCCCAGAAGAGAAGAGGGGAGCTGGGAGCAAGGGAATAGTTTAGACATCGTGTTCTTTCTTTCTTTCTTAAGAGCCCCATATAGATTTAAGGTCCTTTTGTTAATTTAGGAACATAAAACTGTGATGTACAGCTTGGTTTGCTCGTAAAATTACAAAGTGTGGCATATTTAGATCCCTGAAGGCTTGGGGTAAAAGGGAAAGAATGGGTGAGAATTTTTTTAATACGTCTTTGGGGAGATTCGTTTTTCTGGCTCTCTCCCCACCAGTGCCAGGCCCTGTACAGCTCCGCGGGGCCTCGTTGCTGCCTCCCGCCTTGGGTAGGACTCAGCTGGAAATGGGGGTGTTTGGCAGGCAGCCAGGCCCAGATCCTGCCCCCCATCCCACAGGCCTGCCAGCCCCTGGACTCCCTTCTCCTTGGATCCCGCGTTCTCTGCCGTCTTCCCGTCCCCACCCGCGGCGAGCCAGGAAGTGCCCTCTGACCAGGCCTGGCCCGCTGCCCAGCCAGCCTTTGGCTACTGGCTTAATGGCCTGTGGGGTCAGGAAGTCACAGATCCTTGGTCTTGGAAGAGGTCAGACTGCCGGGCCCTCCCTGTTTGTGGGGCCCAGTGTTGCTCCCGACAGCCCTTGCAGGCTGGGGTCATGCAGGCCTGGGTCCCTTCTCACTGGGGGCATATGTGTGCCTGGCCTAGTTCCCCCCTCTGTGAGGTGGAACATGGATCGAGTATCAGGGTGACAGACTAATTCTGAGCATCCTGTCTGGTTCTGTGAAAAAGGCAAAGGTTCAGTTTGAGGTGGGGAGCAGAGGCTGTGTCCAGGAGGGAACCCTAGCCCTTCTCCTCGGTGCCTTCATAGCAAGGCTCTGGAGCCCGTGTGCCCTCAAAAAAGACCAGGGCTCTTGCAGAAGTTAAGTGAGGGGCGTGTGAGGAAGTAGGGCTCTGTGTAGCCACCACACTGCCCTGAGCAGTGTGCGCCTGACATCCTGCACGTGTCAGCCGCAGTGGCCTGAGCGTGGCCAGAGGACTGGCTCTTGTCCTCGAGCCCAGGCTAGACTCTACAGAAGGAGGCGGGGCAAGTGCTGGGCCGGACTCTTAGGGCTATGGCATCTGTGGGGGTGGCAACAGAGGGTGTGAGGCCAGTGGGGTGTTGGGACCACTCTTGAGAGTACCTTAAATATATCCAGTGTCAGAGGAGCTGGGCTGTGCTGTAAGCAGAGAGGACAGGCATTCCTGTTTTGTTTCTCTTTGTGTTTGTACGTGTGCGGGCGTGTGCGTGCCGTTGCGTATACATGGAGGTCAGAGGAAAACTTGGTGTCAGTTCTCTCCTTCCACCATGTGGGTCCCGACGATGGACTCAGGTGGTCGGGCTTGGCAGCAAGCACCTGGATCGCCGGAGCCGCTTTGCCAGCCGGACCCAGCGTTTTTGTTTGTGTTTTGTTACTTTTATTTATTGACTGGTTTTTTGAAACAGGGCTCTATGTAGTCCTTGCTGTCCTGGAACTCACTCTGTAGACCAGGCTGGCCTTGAACTCAGAGATCCATCTGCCTCTGCCTCTGCCTCACAAGGGCTAGGACTAAAGGTGTGTGCCACCATGCCCAGCTGGCCCAGCATTTTGGAGCTGTTAATTCAGTGTGCCGAGCCCAGGGATATGAGGTACAGATGAGAACTCCCAAAGGAAGTCACCTGTGACTCTGAGAGAGATACTGGGGTGTGTGGGGAGCCAGGGTATGGGCACTGGGTGGCCAGAGACCAGAAATAAGAGGTGCTGGCCTCAGGTGCCCAAACACAGATGCCCTGACAGACTCCCAAAGGCACGGGGGATGGCTGTGGCTGAGGTTGGACAGCCGAGGCGCGGCAGAGGCATGCTGAGCCATCATTTCTGCAGATCCTGTAGCTGCTGAGCAGCTGACTTAGAGGTGAGCACCGTGACCCGGGTGGCTGCTCTGTGGAGTGGAGCCATGTCCGTGGAGCTTTGAGGTCCACTCATGGCTATCTTGTCTGGTGACCTTAGCTCTGCACCTCTGGGAACTGCGAGATATCGAAATGATACCAGGGGTTCACACGGTGTCCTCGAGGGGTCTGCAGCTTGTTCGAAGGGCAATTACTTTGTTGCAGCACCGCTTAAGCGCAGAGCCTGGTGGGGGTGGGGCAGAGCATCCGGTTCCATCCTGGCTTCCTCTTGGCCTGTGGCTCTGGGCAGGTTACTTAACCTCTCTGTATCCTTGTCTATTGCATGAGGCCAGCCGTGCATGTGCACTCAAGGTCTTCCGTCCTGAGCATCAGTAGATGCACACGCAGGAACCAGGGATGGGATGCTCCGAAAGCGGCCGGGCGCTGCACTGTTCTCAGCTCTGGCTTCTTGCTGCGCGTAACTTCAGGCCGGAGTAAGAGCAGAGGCCGTGCCCAGGTCAGTGCCTATAGAAGGGCATTGGTCGTGGGCCCCTGCAGGATGCCAAGGAGTCTAAGCTCTCAGAATGGTCACAGGTGACAAGTTCCAGATAAGGAAATGGCTCACCCTGGAGATCCCACAGTGGCCCGTGTCCCACGCCGCTGTGGACCCCAAGACCCCAAGTCTTCTGTGATAGTAAGTTTCTCTGGCTGGATCCTCTCCAGTGAGAAGCGCACAGCACTGGACTCATCTGCCCACTGCTCCCTAAGGACTCCGGCCTCATCCAGCAGCCTGGATCCCCAGGCAGACAGCACCTCATCTCTGACCAGGCCTCCTTTGAACTGGCTCCCGACATTGCCCACCCCCTTGTCACTCTGGGCTTGTAATTCATTTAGGATTAGCTCCCAGGCCTCTCACAGGCCTAACTTCTGTTGTCTTGGTAACCGTGTCAACCGTTTGCTGGTTTCTGTGATTATCTGACAAGAGGAGGGGGGTAGGCCTCAGGGACATGAAAGAGGGTTAGGAGGGGGTGATATGGGTCTTAATGGAGCTCTCTGCGGAGACCTGGGAGGCAAGGAGGGGGTGGGGTGCCATCAGACCTACAGCTGCGTGTCAGGGGCTCCCAGTGGGGGCTCTCACCACTTCCTGTCACTCTGGGAGCATGGGCATCAACCCCTCATGTCACCTTCACCTCAGATCTTCAGATCTGTGCTGGGAAAGTTCCCCTGTGGGCAGCTCTGGACTCCACAGCGTTGGGAGGCTGGGGAGAGGGGCGTCACCACCTGGGAGGAAGTGACCGGCTGATCTGTGTAGACCATAAGCCCACCCAGGATGCTGGGCACAGGGTGCCAGACCGGGTCAAGACTGCACCCGTGTGCCAGTGCGGGCTGCCCCCGCCCCCTGTGCCTGCCACTGCTGCCACTACTGGAAGGTGAGGCAGGAAGAGCCTGCTGGAGGTTGTCTAAAGGGCCCTGCTGCTGTCAGGCTGGCAGTTGGCTCTGGCTACAGGCCAGGTCCTGGGCCCGGATGAGGCATCCTCCTCCAAGAGGTGCTCAGTGAGGTCTGGGCTTCCTCACAGCCTCTGATGTAATGGCAGGGGCTGTGGTGGCTTTAAGCAGGGAAGAGGCCCCATGGCCCCCCAGGGCCTGGCCTCAGATAGCAGAGCCTCTTCCACACCACATTCTGTCCGTTAGCAGAGAGGGAGGAGCCCCGCCAGGCCGGGCTCACTCGAAGGAATCCATCCTTTGATAGGGTGGGAGCCATGTGGGAAGAGCTGATGGGATGGGAGATGTGGAAGCTGTCTCTTGGGAGCATAGTCAGCCTACCACAGGGTCTGCGGGAAGCCTCCTTTTCCAGGTAGGAGGCCTGACCTTTGGGACTGGCCTAGGCTCAATCCTCTAGAGTCTGCCTTTGGGGTCTCCAGACAGTCCAGGCTGTGGGCCTAGAGAAGCCTCTGCTGTGGAGGCTGCAAGGTCCTGCCTTGAGGATTCACTGTGGGTCTGTGTGGGGCCCCCGTTTCCTGTGAGAGTGGGTGAGGGTCTGCACACAGGGTGCCGCTCTGGTCACAGGAGGAGCAGCCTCTCCCTGAAGCGAGGGGAGGACTAGATGCCTTTCGGGGAGCTGCTAATGAGCCTCGTCTGATTTTTATGAACCTCCCTGGTAAATTATTAATTTGGGCCAGAAATGAAAGTGTGGAACCGGATAAGCTCATGAATATTCATGGCTGGGTCGAGCATGGGTTGATCGGTGGCTGGAGTGGCCAGCCAGGCTCCTGACCCAGATACATGCAGGCGAAGCTCTGGGAACCTCCCCTCCCCCTGCGCAGGCTGTAGGTGGGGCTGGTGACTCACAGCTCACGCACTGTAGTGGCCAACGCTGCAGTGGCTGGAGCAGAAAGCCAAACGCCCTTGTCAACTAGCCGTGCCTCCTCTGTTCTAGATGAGGGTCCCCTTTAAAAGATGACCTTTGGGTCTGGGAGCCTGATGTGAGGGGCACTGGGCCTCCCTGCTGTGACCTGAGGACATCCTGCTAGCCTGCTGTGACAGCCAGTTGGCATCTCTGGCGGCTCCAACAGGACCCTTCCTCCCTGCCTTGCCTGGCAACCCCGCCCAGAGGCCGGGCCTTAGGGGGGCTACCCCTCTCTGACTCTGTGCAGACTGTCTCCTCACCAGGCCCAAGGCTCAGGCCTATTAGATGTTCTTCCACCAGCCCCAGGTCTGTGACATGCCTCGGGACTCTTGGGGGGCACGGTAACTTCAGAAGCCAAAGGCCAGAGCGGTTTTGTTAAATTTTCCACACTTTCTTTGTGTGTGGGGTAAAGGATTTCGGGCCTGCGGATGGCGGAGGACAACCAGCAGGAGGAATCTGTGTTTGCTTCCACCTCATGGGTCTCTGGGAATCGAACTCAGAGCGTCAGACTTGGTGGTGGCAAGCTGACTCGATGGCCCAAGAGTTTCTTTTTTGTCTCATTTTGTTTTTTTAGACAGGGTCTTGCTATGCAACCCAGGCTGGCCTCAAATTTTCGGTCCTCCTGTCTTGGCCTCCTGAGTGCTGAGATCACAGGCCTGTACCCCTATCCCTGGGTAGCAGCTGGATCTGAGAGTCCTTGCTGGGAGGGCTTGGACACATTGCCTGCTGAACTTCATGCTCCCCGTGTGGAGAGCAAGTTTGTTCATTTAAAGCGCTTGAGAAGGCCAGGTGTAGTGACATACAACTGTGATCCCAGCATTCGGGACACTGAATCAGGATGATAAGACCATTATCTCAAAAAATAAATAAGTTAAATAAAACCCGAGAGCCCAGGACTGGCTCTCAGGTTCTGCACAGCGCAGGAATTACTGTTCCTGTGATGGCCGACATCATCCCTGTATTTTCCAGGGATCAGAGCAACAGGGAGAGGTTGCTGGCTGCCTGCTTCTCACACCCACCCTGCTGTGCCCCGGGCCCCTCAGAGTCACCATGAATTGTGTGAGTTTCTGTCCCTCTTGCTGCAGGCTTGGACCTCTCTAGGCCTGGACAGGCTACCTGTGCATGGAACCAGGAGTTTTCCCCCTGACCCTCAGGTGGTAATGGCGGGGTAGGGGGTGCAGAAAGGAGTGAGGTGTCTCTGGCGGCCCACTGTGAGCTGTGGCTCTGGGTTCCCAGGCGGAGCTGGCCCCTGCCCTCATAGACCTTCCAGAGAGGCAGTCCCCAGACGTGATGGGGTTTAAAGGTCAGTTCCAGGGCCTCTTTAGGGCCAGGGAGCTCTGAAGACCTTGGTTCTCGGTTAGTGTGGCCATCAGGAGCTGTGGCCTTGGGAACACCCTCTGGGCCCAGAGTGCAGGTAAAGTTGCCTCCGGCCTGCCCTTGGCCTTGCCGATGACTGAGGTCACCATCCACCTGCCCTGTAGTGTCAAGAGCAGCAAAAGAGATTTTATTAGGAGTATTGAAACAAGCATGTCTGCCTGCTTGGCTTTTTATCCAGAGTCAGAAGCCTTTGACTCAAGGCTCTGTCACCTCCAGGGTGCTAGGGTGCAGAGGGACAGCCAGCCAGCGGGTTGGACCGGTGTGGTGAGCCGAGTGGGCAGGATGCTAAGCAAACAGCCACCGGGCAGCACTGTTCTCTCCCGGCTGGAAAGAGGTGGCACTTGGCAGATGTCAGACAGATCCCAGCACCTGGCCATACGTGCCAGGCCCAGGCCCTGGGGAGGAGTGAAAGTCAGTCATAGGTCTTCTCCAGGCCCTTCTCAGAGTGGGCCTCGGGGGACAGTAGGCTGCAAATTTCCTAGACTGGATCCTGGGATGCTCCTGGCTCCAGCCTGAAGCAAACTGGGAGGCCTTCCTGTAAGAGGTGGTGCTCTAAGCAGCTAATGAGTGTGAGTCAGTGTGGGGAGGGGCTGTGGGGATAGGAGGAGGTTTGCCTGTCAGCTGTCATGGCTGGGCTGGGTGCTCAGAAGGACCTGCATCCACAGAGCCTCAGTCTGTGCCCCGTCAGGAAGCCAAATGTGGAGACTTTAACCTTTGAGCCCCCGCAGGCCAACACACCCTTCCCAGGCCACGTCCTAGGAACAGGGCTAGATCTGCAGTATGGCCCCAGACCCAACACCTGGCTTCATGTCCGGGCTGAGGCAGTTAGGCGGGCCACTCTGCCTCTCATCCTGAGTGGAGCTAGTGCCCCCCCCCACCCCCACCCCAGTTGGCCAGCAGAGATAGAGATCAAGGCCCGTCTCCAGGAAGTGCCACAGGCGATGCTGATCTCAGCTCTGGGGCAGGTGCAGACAGCGCAGCTAAGGCCTTCCAGGGCCTCTGGGACCTCAGAGAGACTCTGCTTAGCCTGAGGCTGGGGGCCACCAGAGCAGGAACCTGACACCAAGCACCAGAGGGCTGAGCAGGGACAGGTCAAAGGTAACAGAGCCTGGTTCGAGAAGGTAGGCAGGTCCTGCCTGCAGTGTCCTGCTGAGTTTGCTGGGCAGGTCTCTGGCAATGGGACGTGTTCAGAGCCTGGGGACACCCTGGTGGTGCCAGTCCACAAAATGGAGAAGTAAAGTGGCAGTATGGTCAGGACCCCCCCTCCCCCAGATAGGCCCACTGTTGTGGGTGGGGTTGGCTTTGCCTCCTCCAAGAGGCCCCTTTCCCCTCATCTCCAGAGTAGGTTAGAGGGATCAGAGCTGGAAAGAGGCACTCCAGGGCTGTTGCTCCTCAGCAATGTGATAGGTCCTAAGAAGGTCCCAGAAGGGGACCGGAGGGTTGGTGCAGCTTTCTGGAAGGCGTGTAGGCCTCCTGTGTGTGGAAAAAGCTGGAAGAAAACCTGAGATACCCCAAAAGAAGAGTGAGTAGCCGGGGCTTAGAAGTGGTGATGGGGACAATGTTGTTACAGGTGTGGACAGCGTGTGTGAGAAAGCTACTTACACTATGGGGGACCTGGATCATAGCCAGGCACTGGAGAGGAAACTGCACAGAGAGGCTGAGTGACCTGTGTCAGGTTGCACAGCCAGTCAGTGGTAGAGAAGTGTTTAAATTGCAAGATCCTGGCCCCAAATGCATGAGCTCTCAGAATCATTTATTTTCAGTCTATCCATGCTGGGCATGGCACAGAGCTTCATCTCTGTGGCTGCAAACTGTTCCGTTGTGGTACTGAATTTTCTTTTGGCTCTAGTGAGACTGTGTCTGTGTGGACAGTGTTCATTTCTTTGTGTATGGGCCTTAATGGCCGGTTCACAGGGCCACATTCTGTCTGAGCCTCAGCGTCCCCCAGTTGTAAAACGGTGCCTCAAGCTGGGCATGGTGGCGCATGCCTTTGAATCCAACACTCAGAGGCAGGGGGATCTCTGAGTTGGAGGCTAGCCTGGTCTACGGAGCGAGTTCCAGGACAGCCAGAGCTACACAGAGAAAGCTTGTCTTGAGAAGCAACAACAACAACAAATTTTACTTGTAAATTCTGGGGTGTTCAGAGGTGACTACCATTTCAGCATAGGGCCCAGCCCAGAGCAGGGGCCAGCAGGCACCAGCTCATGTTCCCCAGGAGCTCTCAAATGCACTCAAGGTCTCACTGTACCCTGGCTGGCCTGGAGTTCCCTCTGTGGACCGGGCTGGCCTCGAACTCACAGAGATCTGCTTGCCTCTGCCTCTCGAGTGCTGGGATTAACGGCGTCTGGCAGGCTGCACACATCTTGCATACAAAGGCCTCTGTGTGCATCTGAGGATGGGAATTCTGGAGAAATTGATGCCATCCGTAGAAAAGAGACCACACTAGGGATGGTGGGTGACAGAGCCATCGTGTTTCAGGTAGGACCTCACAGTAGGGCCAGGCTCAGCACCAGGCAGATTCAGAACCTCCATGGTCTCAGCTTCCTCGGGCATAGTCTGGAAGAGACTGGCCCACCTTCGTAGCATGGGATACCCGCCTCCCTCTGCCGGCTGTGCGGGCGGCCCCAGGCTGAGTTGTTCTTGGAGGGCATCCAGCTGGTCAGAGAGCTGGCCTGGCTGCACACTCCTTTGAGAGAAAGGAAGCTATCGAGAGCTGGCTGTGGAAGTTGATAAATGGCTCTCCTTAGCAGGCAGCCAGAACGACTCCCTCCTGTCTAAGGAAGAACCAGGCCTGGGAAAGGCCCAGTGCCCCTTACAGCTACAGTCCAGAGAAGGAAAGTCGCTTTCCCGGGGTCACACAGTAGACTAGGGAAGCCCCTGGCAGCAGCTGTGCCTTCTGGCAGTTTTGACATCCTTACTGCCTCTGACACAGCCCTGCTGCCCCATTGAACTTGAAGCCTAATCCTACAACCTCCCACCCAACCCATGACCTGTGCCCTCCTCCACTGCTCAAGGCTCAGGGGTGAGGCTACAGGCCTGGCTGTGGCCTACAGAGGTGCCCCACGTCAGACACCTCTCTCTGGGCCTGGGTTCCTTTGGACAGACGCACTGACAGACAGCTACCCTCTTGTAGCTTGATTCGGATTTGAAGGGTCCCCTTGTACCTCAGACCCCTTGGTGAGCCCCCCCACCCCCACCTTAGAGCTCCCAGGTGATTGAGCCACAGCCAGGGTGGGGAAGGAGCAGCCTGAATCCCCCCTGCAGTTCCTTGCATCTGCCTTGCCCACAGGCTCTGCTCACTCCAGTGCTCCCATGGGTGCAGTAAGCTTGCCCTGAGCCCCCAGCAGGCCATGGTTCCCTTACCCCGCCAGCCAGTTGCTGGTCTTAAAGGTTAATCCCCACTCTGTAGCTGGCTCTCAGCCCCTCCCGCTGCAGCCCTTTCCGCCCCAGTTAATTAAATCCACTCGGCTATTGTCAGAAGAGAAACTCGGGTGTTTATTACGCCTCCAGAATGTCAAAGGCGCGCACGGTTTGAAGACATGCTGGCAGGGAATAGCCCGAGCATATGTCTACGAGGCTGGGGCGGCCAGGCCACTGCCTCCTCAGCGACCTGCGGCTGCCACGGCTGCCGCTAACTGCTTCCCAGACAGGCACTTGACAGGGCCTCGTGTACCAGGGGAGCCCTGGCTGAGCCCCGGGGAGATCTGATCAGCCCATAAATATCCTGGTCCCAGAGATTGCCTCACCGAGAGGAATTAAAAATACAGAGGGTGATATATACACAGACCCTTCTCCCGCATCACAGGGCGGGGAGCCCCTCGGGAGACCCCCCGAGAGGACGGCTTCCCCTTCTTCTTTCTCCCCCTCTCCTTGTGTACTCCCATTTCATTATTACTGGGCAGAAGCGCAGAGCTAATTGTGATTCCCCCCCCCCCCCCATGGAATGGGGTGTGAGATGGATGCATTCATTTTATAGGATTTTTTTTTTTTTTTTTTGGTTCTCCCCCTTAATAATAACGCTTTGAAGATGTTTGACATGTGTAACTAACAGCTGGTTTTCTGTTGTGGAAACTGGCCTTTCATTTCGAAGCAGGTTGAACTGTCATTAGCGGTATAATTAGGTGACTGTCAGTGTATAGCAGAAAGCCGCTTAATCGTGGGGATGGCTTTGCGAGGGCTCCCGTCTTTTTATGGCTGTATTTGTTTCAGCTGTTTGAATTTTCATTGTATTTTGGCATTTGGTATGTTGCCTCCGTTTTTTTGGGGGGGGGTTTCTTTTCTTCCTGTTTTTAGTGTGTCTGACAGCTGTGTTCGTGAGCGCCTGGTCCTGAGGACAGCAGGATCCACGCAGGCGGCATCCCCAGAGCCGGGTTGCTGGTCCCACAGCCCCAGGCCAGGCTGGTGTCCGGAGCAAGGCCAAGGTGAAGGCTGGCCGCTCACCTGGACCTGACCTTGCCAAGCAGCCGCCTGGGAATCACACTTCACCCCTTAGCACAGACTGGCTGGCGGGGAGCAGTTTCACAGTGTAAGTCCCTAGTATTCATTGTGGATGAAGGTTACTGGGTAGCCCTGGGCTCCCCGGGGCCTCTGCCGAAGGTCTGTGGTGGAACTGGGGTTTGAAACTAACTGGGTTTTATGAAATCCAGAGCGCTGTCTCTACAGAGGACGGGAATGGGAGCTGAGCTTGCATCTATCCCCGCCACTGGTCATTGTCTTTGCCCAGGTCCTGAGCACCCTCTGAATGGCTAATGTCTACTGAGGCCCTGAACTAGCCAGAGGCTCAGAGTCTACTTCCCAGGCCTACTTCACCCTGTGGAATCCCAGTGCCTGGGTGCTGTGCAAGCCTAGGTGCTGTGTAGGGTCTTGGATGTCAGGGTCTAAAAGGTACCAAGTGGGGGTCCTGGGTCCAGGGTCCAAGCGGAGCCTGGGGTGCTGTGCAGGTATGTCTGCTCCAAGTGTTAGGAAGGGTATTGGAAGTATCTGTCTGACCCCTGCTGGACAGTTGCACACTCTCCCTGGGAGCCAGGGTGCCCTGCGACTTCCCCGTTCTGAGCTTGCCTTGAGATGGGTGCCCTTTGTCACTGAGGTATGACACAGGGATCCGGGGCGTCGTACGGCCACCGCAGCCCCCACGTGCCACACTGCTAGTGTGTGTGGACTGGCAGGTCCTTTCCTGACCCCAGGTCCCAGGTGAGAAAGCTGCCTGGAGTATGCAGACAGGAAGCGGAGGGCCCATAGGTCAGGTGTCCTTCCCCCAGCACTCCTATGCTGAGTCCCTTCCATGGTGGGAGAAGTTGGGGCTTAGAAAGTAAAGACATCGGTGTAGAGGAGAAATGGAGGGCAAATGTGGAAAGGTTCCTTATGGAGAAGCGGGGTGTAGACTGGAGCTCACCCAAGACCCTCTTGTGTTTGTCTGGCACCCCATGTACCACCTCCAGGATGACAGAAGAAGTTACTGGGAAGGGGGCAGCCAGAGCAGAGCACAGGCCTGTAACAGGGATGCCCCGTCCCCAAACCTAGTCAGCACCCCGCTATCCTTTGTGCTATGCCTGACAGAGCTGGGAATTATTGAATCCCTGCTGTATGCCCAGTGGGGGCTGAGTCGCCCTCTGCCCACTCAAGTGTCCCCATTGCACGGGGAGGGGGAGGGAGCCCCAGAGAGACTGTGGCACTGGCAGAATGTGAGCAGAGGACAGAGGCTAAGAATCACCATTCCCCAGGAGCAGTTCTGCACAGAGGGTCAGCCTCTTGCCTTACTTCAGAACTGGATTTCTTCCTACCGGGGTCATGGGATTCAGAGAGAGGCCACAGTTGACAAGGCTAGGACTCGGGTTCCTGCCACCTCTGGCTTTTTGTATTTCCAGTGGAGTGGTCCAGGCTGGTCTACAACCCTATCAGCTGTCCTACTGGATTATGATCTGGACTGACCTGCACCCTGCCTGTGAATGGGGCCTTGGTCTGGGTGCTGTACAGAGTTGGGTCTAGGGGTGCTATGCTAAGTCAGGGATGCTGTGCAGGATCTGGGGTTACTATACAGGATCTGAAGGTTCTGTGTTAGGCCGTGGGTGCTTTCTGGGGTTTGAAGTTACTGTGTTGTTTCTTGGGGTGCTGTGTAGGATCTGAACGTACTGTGTAGCATCTGGGCCCCAGGATGCTACAGCGATACCTCCAACTCCCTCTTACATATCCACAGCTCAGCAGCCTGACTGGGGAGGGCAAGGCCTTTGTTCTCTAGAGTCAGAGGCAGTGACTCTGAGCTCGCAGGCCTGTGGTTCTTAGTAAGCTGCCTCCTCCCAGCCTTGCCCTGGCCAACAGGCTGCTGGGAATGGTGGGGGTCTCTCTCTGAAGTCCTGGCCATACAGACTTTGTTGACACCAGGGAAATGGTGCTAGGGTGGCTGCTGGCTGGGCCTCCCTGGGGTGTTAGCTTTGTTGCCTTAGTTAGTACGGGGTGGGAGTTTGGCTCTGGGTGCTCATCTCCTCAGTGACAGGCCTCTCTGGACCCCATCTGGAATGGTTTTCACTGGCCGTGCACCCTTTGTTCCTGTGCAACAGGTGTGTTAGCAGCTTTCTTCTGCCAGGAGCAGAGTCCTGGAAGGGCTCTCTGCCTCGTGCAGACAGTCCGAGGCCAGGAGTCTTAGAGGTGGGATCCAGACCTGGATTGCCCTTCCCTAAACCGTAGGCCCTTTGGTCCATCAGGTCAAATGAGTTCCCAGCCCTGTGTCTCTAGAACCAGGGCCTGCTTCCTTATAGTACTGGGGATTCACCTGCCCCGCTGTGCCAGCCATGGTGTGCTTGTGTGGTCTTGCCTGGGCCTTTGCACACACTGCTCCTTGCTCATTAGACCTTTGCTCAATAGCCACCTCCTCTCAGAGCCCCACTCCCACCACTGTCACTCTGTGTCATGTTTACTTGCTGCATCTGAAATTCCCTGGGATTAAGGGGTGTGGGGGCATCTCTCAGCCAGGTGATAAGCTCTCCCCAGACTGAGGGGTCTGATTGCCTGTTCTTTTATGCAGCCTATCTTTAACATGGTACTGGTACGCAGTGGTACACAGTGGGTTAGTGATCGATATGTGCCCATTAGTTGATGGTCCACCTTTGCACATAGTGAATACCCTTCATAATTCAGTTGGATGGAGGTAGTGAGTCGGTACGGAGCCTGGAGTTTAGGCTTCCCTGCCCTGAGCAGAGAGGACTTCCTGAGAGAAGTCCCAATGGTGTCAGCTTGGGGCCCGGGCTACAGGGAACCAGAGTGGGTAGGGGCAGACCAGGGAAACAGTGAAGTCCTCACTGGCAGAGCAGTACACCAGAGGGCCCTCCGCTGGGCAGGACTTCTGCCCAGAGTGTGGAAAGGGGTCCCGCAGAAGGGACCCACCCATTTCTGTTGCCGCTTGGCTGGGGCCAGCTCTGGGGTCCCACCAGACACGGGTGCCTTGTGTCCAGGCTCCTTCTACAGCCACTGGGATGGGGGTGCTTTGTATTGTATTGTAAATTTCCATGGAGAATTATGTCTTAATATATGGTAATCCACTGCCCCCCCCCCCCGTGGCTGTGCTGCTTAGGTCTGTGGGAGCCTGGCCCACTACTGGGTGTGGGCTGGAGAGCACAGGTGACATGTTGGGGTCAAAGGGTCCTATTCTGGAGACTCAGAGGTTCCTAGTGCTGAGCTTTGGAGACCCACTGAAGGTAGGTAGTCTAGCCTAGCCTCCCAACCCTGGCCAGCCCTCTAAGGAACCTGCCTCGGGTCTTAGTCCAGAACTGGCTGTGGGGTGCTGGGGTATATCTAGTAGCGGCTTCTGATCCTTCTGCGCTGCGGGGACACATGACATGGAGTCAGCAGACAGGCTTGGGCTGTGCCAGTTGGCGGCCACAGTGAGGGGTGTCTCTGTGTTCCTGTTCTTGCCCTGTAATGGGAAAGGTGGATGCTAAGGGCCATGGAGACGTGCAGTGAGCAGGCTTTCAGTGGGATAGCTTTTGTTAAGGCTCTGATGGAGGAACGGGGTAGCTAAGGAACTCTCTGGGGAGGACCGCCCTGTGATCAGATGGCAGGTGCCAAGGCCCTAGGGTTGGGCGTGGCTTCTGTCCCAGGCAATGGACTTCCCAACTCTTGGGTGGTCTTTGGATGTTTATTGGGCTCAAGCTGCTCTAGAGCAGCAGTTTTCAACCTGTGGGTCGCAACCCCGTTGGGGTCAAACCCCACTTTCACAGGGTCACCAAAGACCATCTGCACATCAGATATTTACATTATGATTCATAACAGTAGCAAAATGACAGATATGAAGCAGCAAAAATATTTCTATGGTTGGGGGTCACCACAACATGAGGAACTGTATTAAAGGGTGGCAGCATCAGGAAGGTTGAGAACCCCTGCTCTAGAGAAAGCAAAGAACCAGAGGCAGCTGAGGGTTGGTAGGACAGTCCAGTTTCCAAGTGGAGCCATTGCTGGTGGAAGGCAGAGAAGGGCGAGTGAACTCAGAGAGGGAAGTGCAGGGACTGGGTGCCACAGCCCGGTGGGGATTGGGGTGTGAGTCCTGACAGCCACCACCTCATAAAGGGAAGAGCACCTTCTGTCTCCTCTGACCTTGGTTGCCTCCTGCCTTCTCTACAGAATTCCTTCCAGAAGCTAAGCTTCAGCCCCCAAGCCATGACCTTTGCTCCTGTTAGCCACCCATCCCCCAAAACCCCCAGGGAGGTTGAGTCACTTGCAAAGGTGAGGGGGACTGGCAGGCTGTGTGTGTGTGTGTGTGTGTGTGTGTGTGTGTGTGTGAGAGAGAGAGAGAGAGAGAGACAGAGAGACAGAGAGAGAGAGAGACAGAGACATACAGACATCCCCCAGCATGCCCCCACATAGACTGCCCGCACCATGGCCCTGCTGGGTTTTCATGGGTTTGGCTGCTACAGCCCAGGCATAAGGCCTGCTCATTATTTTTGATTTGCCAGGCAGGATGGGAGGCACTGGCTGATTTTGCCTCCATGCAGGACCAGACTGCAGCCCTAGGCATGGTGTGCAGATGTTTCTTGGAGAGGGAGGTGGTACTAGGCCACCGCTCTACCACTGAGATTTCTTTTTAGCTTTGATTTTGATTGAGTCTCATTAGAGTTGCCCAGACTGCCCTTTGAACCTACAGTCCTCCTGCTTCAGCCCCCCAGGTGGCTGGAAGGACCGTCCTGAGCCAGCGCAGCCTCACTCTGATATCCGGGGAACTGATGTCGGGGAGGTATCCTGAGTACCTGGAACTTAGGCATGTTGACTGCTGCGAGATGGGGGAGATAAGAAGACCAACATCCTGATGTCAGGGGCCAGGTTCCAAGCCAGGAGAAGGTGGTGATGGATGCCAAGCTCAGCCAGGGTGAGAACTGTTGGCTTCTGGCAGGTCTGAGCTGCGGCCGTGTTGGAGAAGGGAGAAGGGCCTGAGTTGAGAAGAGCTTCCCAGAGTGTGGGATGAACCGGTGAGCCTGTTCTTGTGTGGGGAGCCCACCAGGCTGAGGAGGAAGCAGGGCAGGAGGTCCTGGTCTTGGCAACATCTTGAGGGACAGACACTGGGGAAACTGGAATGAGTCACACAGCTGCCTGGAACTTTCTGAGCCCAGGGCGAATTAGACTGACTTCTTGCCTGGCTTGCCTGCCTGCCTTTCACAGGGTGAGAGGTGGGCATAGAGAAGGAAGAATGGAGTCCCAAACCCACAGTCCCCCCGACTCCCATGAGGGTGCCAGCTTGTATAAAACACTGGCCTGGGATCTGCATTTTCAAAGTCCCCTAAACTGGAAGGGGTCTCCTGTAGGAACCAGATCCTGCAGTGTGGGGTGTCTGGGGGAGGTGCCGGGCTTTCCCGGGACCTCTGCACTCACACTAGCTGTGGCAGAGGAAGAGGCAAGCAGTCAGCGCCCCCAGCCAGCAGGAGCCTGGTGTCATCTCACCTAGCTCTCTGAACCTGGCAAGTGTGCGCAGATGCATTTAGCACCCTCACAGGCTTTGAAAACATTGCCCCTCCTCCGGGGTGGCAGCACCCCCTGATTAATGTGTCTCTGCAAGAAGGAGCTTGCCAGCATTCCACGTGACCTTGGCTCCCAGTGCTTCTGCCTTCAGGCTGCTGGGGTTGGCTGGGGTTCAGGGAGGTCAGGAGGCCCCTTGGCCTGTGTGCATCAAGTTCAGGGCCAGAGGTGTAGAGCTTTAGTTTCTCTTGGGGGCTGGGTCACTAGGACAGGGCAAGGCTTGCTGGAGCTGGACAGTACCAGGAGAGCATTTTCCTGCATGATTGGAGTGTGGGTACCCCTGAGCTGACACCTGCGCCAGTACGCCCCAAGCTCAGGCCTCTGTGCTAATAGATGCAGCTTCTCCTGTCCACGGTGCAGGGCATCTGGGGTGGGCACGGCCAGTCCCACAAAGCACCCCTTGTCTCTTAATGCCTTCTCACCCTGGAGCCTGTCTGCACAGCACACAGTTGGTCGGCTGCCTTGTCATTTAGCTGTTCCAAGCCAGCGATCGGGAGGCCCTGCAAACTGTGGCATTTGCTGAGCGTAAAAATTCAATTAATTCCAGAAGGCAGATTAAATATAAGTGAGTTTTAATAATTTGCTGTAAAGTCGGAGATTACTGTGGGCACGAGGAGAGAAACACACGTGTGTGTGTGTGTGTGTGTGTGTGTGTGTGTGCGCGCGCGCGCGTGTGAGCAGGCTGGCACCGCCCCAGGGACCCAGCTGGGGATATGCCCGGGTGGTTTCCTGATGCCTTGCTTTCCTCCCCAAAACACCACCCTGGCTTTCAGGGGAATCCTTCCTCTGAGATGCATATCTGGGCTCTCCAGCTGAGATTCTGGGGGACAGCAGGCTGAGCTACCCGGCATTCTGGATCCTCCGGTTCTTGGCAGGAGCTCCTAGATGCCCCACTGAAAGCTTTGCATGTCCTAAGGCTCCTAGGCAGCCTCCATCCACGGGCTTCCTCTCTGCTGCCATCACTAATGTTCTCAGGTCAAAACCTAGTGCGGTTTTGTTTTTATAACTTTTATTTCGAGAGAGGGTCTCTTGTAGTGGAGCTACAGGCTACGGGTCTTGTAGCTCAGGCTGGCCTGGAACTCACTATGTAGCTGAGGATGACCTTGAACTCCCGATTCTCCTGCTCCCCTCTCCCCTCCAGGTACGGGGATTACAGGCTTGCGCCACCATGCCCTGTCTATACCATTCTGGGATTGATCCTAGGGTTTCATACAAGCTAGGTCAACTGAGCTGCATCCCCATCCCGTGTCCTGGCTTTTTACTAAAACAAGAGAGTGACCGTGGGCGTCCAGCACACAGTCACGCCCACTACACAAGCACTACCATGAACTCACACAAGCAGTCTTACCTATGGGTGCACACGCACGCGCACACACACACACACACACACACACACACACACACCCCTCCGTCCCAGCAATTCAGAAAGCCAGCTCCCTACCCCCACAACCCCCCACCCACCCTGCGCCCAGTCCCAAACCCCCAGGGCTTGCTGTCCAGGCTGCCTTCTGTCTTTCCCACCACTCAGACTCAAAAAACAAAAGAAAGAGGCCCAGCCCCCCTCCCGGTGTTGCCACCACAGTGAAGCCTGACCCAGAAAAGGCGGTTGGTAGAGGGGTGTCTGGAGCCTCCCCAGGGGTGGCTGGGGGGGGGTGGTGTCGGAGGGAGCAGCAGCTTTTATGTAAGGACAGTGATAACCCGCTAAGTACAAACCACCATTTCAAAGCGCCTACATCACCCACGTCCCACTGTGATGTCTATAGATTCCTTTGTCACCTTCAATTGGCCCTAATTATGGAGCTGGAGGCTGCCTGATCAGTTTCACTCTTGTCATGAAATCCTGAGGGCACGCAGCACGGGGACAGGGACGCAGGCTCGCCAGCTGCACCGCCGCAGACCGGCCTTGGGTCTTTGTGTGCGTGCCTGTGTGTGCGCCCTGCGCGTTCGGAGGCCTGCCCTCCCTGCCCTGTGTGCTTTGGCTAGCTGGGTCTCCTTCTTGGATCTGGGGTGGGGAAGGAGATGGAGTCTCCCCTTCCCCCCACAGGCCTCCCAGCTGAGAACTGGCTAGCGGGGCTGTGCATATGGTAAGCAGGCTGGGCTGCTGGCTAGGCCGCTCGAACACCTGCAAAGATGAAAGGAGCAGCCAAGCGCCGCACACCCTGCCTTCCCTCCACGCCGCCTGTAATGCCCTAATTATGCTGTGTTTGTTTCAGTAATTTACACTCTCTGGGTACTGGTCCATCAATAATGGATGTATTACCTGTCTGGGGAAGGTTTGGGAGATCCAGGAAGCAGAGGGTGGGAGGTAGTGGCCTTTTCTCTTTAGTCCTTCGCTCAAGGTGGTGTGCTTCGCCAGCGAGCCTGGTACTTGGTACGGCTTTCCCGTCCTCCCTCTCGCTTTATGCCTTTTTAATATTTAAAGCTGTCATCGGGCTGAGCCATAAAATTCTTTCAAATCAAATTTTATTCTCCAATCTCGAGTTCTGGCTTCCCTCTGGCGGGAAGAGTTGGCTGGGGCGGCGGCAGGGCCTGGTAGGAAGGGAGAGGCTGTTCTGTTGGGTCCAAGTGCCTGGTGTCCTGAGGCCTCCCTGAGTGATCGATCCGAAGGGATCAGTGGAGCCCTTGAATCTGGTGTCACCGTGTGAGTGCAACCCCAGATAACCAGGGAAGGGCAACCATCCAGCCTAGGCGCATATCCAGCCAGGAGGGACTGACTGCACCACTCTTCGGTGCTTTTAGGGAAGACGAGATTTGAAGATGTTTGGGGACATAGCTCAGTTGAAGTAATGATTGCCTAGCATGCATGAAGTCATGGGTTCGATTCCCAGTAGCACATAAATTGGGCGTGGTAGCAGAGGCCTGCAGTTTAGCACTCAAGAGGCGGAGGCAGGAGGATCAGGCATTCAAGGTCATCCTGGGCTACAATAGCTAGTAAGAGGCTAGCCTAGGCTATGTGAGACCCAAGGAAGGAAGACAAAATTGATGTAGGCAAAGAGGGGGGGAGGAAAGGGAAGGAGGCAGGCATCCAAGGTCATCCTGGGCTACAAGAGCTAGTAAGAGGCTAGCCTAGGCTATGTGAGACCCAAGGAAGGAAGACAAAATTGATGTAGGCAAAGAGGGAGGGAGGAAGGGGAAGGAGGGAGGGAAGAAAGGGAAGGAGGGAGGGAGGGAGAGCTACAAGGACCCTTTTCATTGTATTTAGCTCTCGAGTGGCGGTCAGAGGACCACTGCTGACGTCAGTTCTCTGTCTCTACCTTGTGGGTCCCAGAGACTGACTGAACTCAGTCATTGGTCCTGGCAGCTTAACCCTATGAGCCATCTTTTCTTTGTTTAAATTTAGGCCTGTTTTTCATTTCATGTGTGTGAGTGTTTCGCCAGGATATATGTCTGCTCACGGAGGTCAGAAGAGAGCATGTAATCCCGTAGAACTGGAGTTGCAGATGGTCGGTCGGAAGCTATCCTGTGGGTGCTGGCAGTCAAACCAGGGTCCTCTGGAAGAGCAACAAGTGCTCTTAACCCCCGAACCATCTCTCCAGGCCTGAACCATCTTTTAAAAGTGAGAACAGAGCTGGGCACCTTTAATCCCAGCACTTAGGAGGCAGAGGATGGCAGATCTCTGAGTTCCAGGACAGCCGAGGATACTCAGAGAAACCCTGTCTCGAAAAAACCAAAAACAGGCAGAGAAGGTGTCTAAGCTTTGATGCTTGCAGCTCCCACCTGCTGTTGTCTGGAGGAGGGGTTGAGAGGCCTGGAAAATGTGGCCTTGGTCTCTAGACATGGGATCACTTCCTGGGTCCCAGAGGCCTCTCTGTCTGTTAGTCTCTAGGGGCTTTAAAGACTAGGTCTGTCTAGGTGACTCTGGATAATGTTCCTGATGGCTCTGCTCTTTCTTTAATCTTGCTGGTAACTGTGGTGGGCCAGGTAATAGGCTACTTGGGGTTGGAGCCTAGAGCTTGCAGCTTGTCGGTCTGGGCTATGTTTCACCAGGGGACAGTAGCTTCCAGCGTCACAGATGACTCCTTCCAGACTTCTGTTGCACCCTTTTGCTGGTTCTTCCTTCCCTATTCCAGGCCAGGTCTAGAACCCTTGCATGCCATTACCGCCTGTGGCCTTGGTCCTTTCTGGCCCTCCTCCGACACTCCCCTGTCAGTGTCAGTTGCACTGTCCTGGAGGGCCATGGAGACCGGCTTCGGCTGGGACCCAGGGGTTCCTCGTGTTTGCTTAGGGGTGCCCCACGGGCTGTGGAGAGGAGTGTGGGCTGGGTGCCAGCTTGCCTGGCTTCACTTCTTGCCCCTGCCACTCATAAGCTGTGTGGCAAGGCACTCAGCCTCTCTGAGACTCAGTCACCTACTTGTAAAATGGGGGCAAGAGGGTAAGCCGCACCACAGCGGGAGGCGGGAGCTGGCATGGGTTACACACAGATGGTGTTGCTATTGATAGTAAATTTCCAGCTGGCTTTGGTGACGCTCCGCCTGTAGTTCTCAGCACTGGGGGAGTGGAGGCTGGATGATTAGGAGGTCCAGGCCAACCTGGGCTACATAGATACCTCCAGCCCACATCTTAAAATAAATAAATAAATAAATAAAGCTGAGGGGTGGTGGCACATACCTTTAATCCCAGTACTTGAGAGGTAGAGGCAGACAGATCGCTGTGAGCTCAAGGCCAGCCTGGTCTGCAGAGTGAGTTCCAGGACAGCCTGAGTTACAACAGAGAGACCCCTCTAACAACAACAACAAAAATCAATTTCCCATCAGTCACCTGTGATACCTCATCTGATGTCTAGAATGAACAACTTGGCTTCCAGTTCCCTTCCTGAAGGCCAGGCATCTACAGGCAGGTTCCTCTGGGTGCTTCCGGTGAAGGAGTTGGGCTCAGCTTGGCCTCTGGTCCTGATTCTACATGGTCATTTTCTTCCAGTTGCTCAGATGGCCACCTCATGGGTTCAGATGACCCCAGTGCACCCATGAGTCGCTGTATCAATGATTCTGCTTCACATAAGATGACATTCTCAGGTCCCAGGAGTGGGACTTTACCCACTGGGTTGTCTATCCTCCCATGGCCCCCGGATATTGGCTCCTACAGGGACTCCAGGATCAGTTCCTGCCCTCCTGGGAGCAGGGCCAGTCCAGCTGTCTGGCAGCCAAGCCTCCTGGCTAAGAGCGCAGCTGGGCTTGGTGGGTTCCCATACCCTCGCCCCTCCCTCCACTTCCCTCTGAGCTTTGCCTGTAGAAAGTGTGACCTGTTCCGGGACAGCCAGCCCTGGGCTCCAGCGACACCCCCCATACCATCTCCTGTCACCTCTCATCTCCCTCGCTCCCCACACCCACAGACCCTCCCCACTGAGGGTGTGCCCAGGCTCAATTTGCAGCAGCTTCTTTTTGGTTTTAATAATTCCAAAAAAACAAAAAGAATGAAATAAGTGTCCCCAGCTGCCAGGGGGCTGGGTGAGCTCCTCTTTATTGCACGACCCCATGCAGAGGCAGAGCTGGTTAAAGCTTGGCCTCTTAGCTGACTCACGTGACCGGAGTGTGCGTGTGTGTGTGTGTGTGTGTGTGTGTGTGTGTGTGTGTGTATGTACTGCTCTTGCATACACTTGTGTGTCTGTGTCGGTGTCCTGCAGACCAGAGAAGGTACAACAGGAGAGCCCTCTGCCTGGGGCCCGGAGTCCAGGGCATGGGACCCATGATGCTCTTTGGGTCCTGCCCTCACCCTGGGTAGTATCTACTGGCCCAGGCTGCACAGAATGAAAAGAACGGGAATAAAAACTTCTTAGATCAGATGGGAGAAATAAAGGGGCAAATGGTGATATGGAGCCCCAATTGCTGGCAGATGGTGCTGGTATTAGGAAAATGAAAATATCCGCAGTAAACTCACTATTTGCCAGTGTTAATTTCTCATCCCAAGGTAGAGCCTTCCCCTGGCCCTCGCCACACCATCTGCACATTCATAAAATACATTGCAGCAGAACTGATGGGGCGACAGAGTGCACATGTGAGGCTCTGGTGGTCACACTCCTCAGGCAGAGGATGGGGTGGGGGCACCGAGCACCTGCCCACAGGGTTATGGTGTTCCAACTTCAGCTCTGCTTCGAGCATGGATGCAGCCCGGAGCAAGCATGGCTCCCCTTCCAGGTGTATTTTACAGAGCAGAGGCCCTAGTAGGGTTACTAGGATTAGCCCTGGCTAATCCTGTGGCCCCAGTATGGGTAGGTACCCAGTATCCCAGTATGGGGGGGTGTGGTGGGGTGGGGGGGGAGTCTGAGTTTGTGGCCCGGTGCTGCTTCCCAGCTTCCCAGCTCCTCCTGGCCCTTCCTGCACTGGACCTCAAGCCTGGCCGGCTTCAGCCTTGCCAGGCCACTGTCAGGTCCCAGGCTGAGCACATTCCCCATCTGGCCCCTTGCATTTGGAAGATTTGTTCCTGCCAAGACAGAGCTGGGCTCCTAGGAGCAGAGTGTACTCTCTGGGACATAAGCTGGGAGGGTGGCTTGCGAGCCACTTGGAACCCTGGCCATGCCAGCGGCGGTGAGCTGCATACCTTTAATCCCAGTGCTCGGGAGGCAGAGGCAGGTGGAGCTCTGAGTCGAGGCCAGCCTGGTCTACAGGGCGAGTTCCAGATAGATAGGGGGTTACACAGAGAAACCCTGAATACACCAAGCCCTGGACATGAGCAGACCCAATGTCCTGCAATGACCTGTCCACCTCCCCTGCCTGCTGCGTACCATAGAGCAGGTGCCCCTTCCCGGTCTTTGAGGCTGCTAATTGTCAGCAAATGGCTTTGTGAGCAGCCAGAGCCCCACATCTGGTCCGTTTGCTGTATCGGTAATTGAGCCCATGCAGCCGGGCCAGCTCCTTAGGGGAGGTGATTAAGGCTGTCCTCGTCATGGATGCGCCAGCAGAACCCAGGACCTTCGTTATTTCCCAGGATTGATGGTCCCATCTGTGACCTTTGCCGTATTGAGAAGGATGGCCGAGAACGTCCCGTCTGCTTCTGGACTTTCCGAGCTGCAGACGTCCCCTGTGGCCAGGAGCAGCACAGAGCAGGCATCCATTATGAACGGGGTGTGCCTTCCTGGAAAAGCAGGCAGCCCCTCACCTCATGGACCCCTCATACCCTGCAGGTTGAGTGTTCCACAGCTGAGGGGAGGAGCCAGTTTGCAGAAGGCTGGGTGTAGGTGGGTGGGCCCAGCAACCTTGTTCCTGTCACCTTGTACCTGCCTCAGCTGTCCTGTTCTCCACGGTACTCTGTTGTTGCAAGCATCATGAGTGCTTCCTTCTCGGGCCTTCGTGTGTACTCTGGAGACCCAGAGCGGGGCCCAGGGGGCAGTTCCAATGGGTTTTGGGTGGAGCAAGGTTATCATCTGAGGAAAGCAGAGTGAAGGTGGAGGGCCTAAGGCCTCTAGGTACTATCATGAGTGGAACCTGGTGGGGCTGGGGCGCTGAGTGGGTGGGGCCTGGCGGGGCTGGGACAGTGGGTAGGTGGGGCCTGGCAGGGCTGGGACACTGGGTGGGTGGGGCCTGGCAGGGCTGGGACACTGGGTGGGTGGGTGGGGATTTATGTAAGAACACCACCCTATGTTTCTGGAAGAGCAGGATTCTTGGCATTCCTACAGGGATACTACTTATAAGTGTGACATGTATGTGTGCACGCATACATATGTTTATGTATATGTCCAGGACCTGGCCTCCAAGGAGCTGGAGTCCTAAAGGATATCCCTCTTCTGCCCTGCTCCAGGGAGGTTAATGTGATCATGGGTACTGCTCTCCTGACGTGCTGTTCTCGGTATGGGCAGTGACTCGACTCAGGGGATCACAGACCTGGAGCATTAGTGGCAGAGTTGGGGGGTATACCTGTGGTGTTTTTTGAAAATTTTTGAAAGTGCTGGAGATCCGTCTGGATGAAACAGGACAAAGTCTTTTCTGTGGCATACTTTCTGTCCACCCAGGGCTATAAGGACAGAATGTTCTAGATCTGCATTGCCCCTTGGCCACATTGCTGTTGAACCTTCACACTGAACAACTGAGGCATGACAGCTTTAGTGTACATTACCTCATGCCAGCCTGAGGCTGAGCAGTGGCTGGGCCACCATCTCAGCTCTCCAGGCAGAGAGGAAAGAGTCCCCAGGGGCCAGCTCCTGTGAAGACCCTTGCTACAGCAAAGGTGTCCCCTGCATACCCAGTTATAGCATCTGCTTATGAGGGGCAGACTCCATGGGACCGCCGCAGAGAAGGCCACCCCTTGGGTCTCTTAGGTTGGTTTTCATGTTCAGAGTTCCACCTGGAGCTTGTCCTGCCAGTGCACCCCTGTGCAGCGCGTGTGTGAGGGTCCAGATCTGCCTCTTGGGATGAGCTGTGCACCTCCTCTGTGCAACATCAGCACCAACGCGGATCAGTTAGAAGCTGGTGTCGGATGCACAGAGCTTTCCAGTTAGAGGGAGCCAGCTCAGAGAAGGGTGTTCCCCAACATCCCCAGTGGTTGCCCCACTCTTCCTAAGTCCTTCCTCCCACTGCCCAGCCAATCCAGGGAGACTGGATGGCATTTAGGTGCCCTGCAATCCAGTCTATGAGTTGTAAAGAAGTCAGACTCTTCATCTCCCTCCCTTCGGAGATTTGGAAACAGCTCAGACACCAACATGTAACGTGCTTGTGGTAGCAGGATGATCAGCCAGGGAGCTGAGACCTCCCCTGGTGTCCTGACCTAGTGGATGTGACACTATGGTGACTGTTACCTACCTGAACGAACCTGTTGTTTCTGGGTGCCCTTACAGGTGTACCCTGTCCAGCAGCTGGCTGGAGGGACAGGCTCATAGACACCCTGCCCTGCTCTCAGTGGGCCAGTAACCTGGATCTGCTAGGAACTCGGCTTAGCTGTGGAGGTCCACCCACCTGTGTGAGCACGACCTCCTTCAGCCTCAGTTTCCTAATCTGTAAAAGGGCCACAGTAGCTGCACTTCAAAGGTGTGGATGAAATGTAAACGGGTGACTTCTCAGAACTTCCACGGTGGGATCCTTGCGCCAAGCCAACCTTGGAGACAATTAACCAGCTAGCCAGCACCTTGCTCTCTTCCTTGCCCTTCCAGCCTCCCCTGGAGCCGTCCAACCAAGCAGGGGTGGTGGCTGCCCATGGTCTTGGCAGCTGGCTTTCAGTTGCTTCAGCCAGGATCAAACAGACCCAGTGACCCCCAGCTCTCCACAGAGCCCTTCAGGCCAGATGCCTTGATTTCTCTTCCCAGGGGTCCTGATGGGGCAGCCAGGAAGGGGCCGAGTCCGGGAGGAGTGATTTCCACTGCCACCCCTCCCTCCCTCCCTCCCAGTCCCCTGACCTGGCCCTGGAGCCTCCCACTGCCTCTCCTCCTGCCTGCTCCCCCCAGGCCCTGCCCTGGGCCAGCACAGCCTGTGTGAATGTCTAATCTCCAATTTTATTCTGCTGGGCTGTAGCCCATTTGCATAATCCACACAGGCACCCTGGTTTTAATTGCCCACAACTCTGCAGAAAGATCATGTGGTTAAGTGGTAAATCATAATTAGATAAATAATTGGTTTGGCCACAGCAAGCTGCTTCTGTTTCACCTGCCATCTGCTGGACCCGGTTTCTCTTCTGGCCAGAACAATGCGGTTCTGATGACAGAGCACACTGCTGCTCCCTTGTGGGGGCGGAGGGGGCTGAGTGGAGGGGCTCGGAAGCCGAGCCTGGAAAATTGCCCGGTTGCCGGGGTCTCTCTCCTAAGCCAGGCGCGCCCCACATTTGCCATTCATCACCCTGCATGGTTAATGCTGGTTAATGCGTGTGGGGGGCAGATCTGGCTTTGCTGCAGAAAGGGAAGCGGCTTGGGTCTGAGGGGAGCCCCCCCCTCGCCTGGCCTGCATGGGTCTGGGATCACCTGTGCAGGGCCTGCCCTGGGTTCCCGTTCCTTGGGACTCCAAGGGGACTGGTGGGCAGAGCTAGAGTGGGCAGACCTCCCTGCCCACCATGGTCAGCTTGCCCATCTGCTGTTTGCTGGAAGCTCCTTTCTCTCCACACTGTAGGCCCATCTGTGAGCCAAATCTCTAGGGGAATTGGGATGCTGGACTGGTCGGTCGCCTGGCTGGGCCTTCCTAGAGGCTGCCTGCCATTCAGGCTGGTCTTCTGCTGGTCTTCGGCCCCCTGGGTACCAGGGCTGCTTCCCGTGGCCTTTCATGTACCCATCCTCACAGGCCTTCTGCACGCATTCGTCAGCGCCTTCACTGTGCCGTTCGGCAGCTCCACTGCTCCAGAACCTGAGTGGGTCTTGCCCTGTCCAAGCTGTCCAGTCAAGGGCCTCAGGCTCTCCGGGCTGTTCCTCACTCCTGTCTCTGTACTGTGGGCTTGTTAAGATCGAATGACAGGTCAGAGCTGCGCTGCATGTCCAGTGCTCACAGCAGGTACAGAGTGCTTGTTACCAGTCCACAGGCTATGCCCAGGACCCAGTGGACCCCAGGGGTAGGGCAGAACCCAGAAGTGGTTCTGAGGGAGCAAACAGGTGGGGTGTAGGAGAAAGGGCAACCCTCTTCTATCTTCTCAGTGTCTTCTCAGACCTGTGCTTCTGTCTCAAGGCTGAATACTGATAGGCACTCCTGCCGCCCCTCCCCATCCACCCGCACCCTGGAGGCCTGAATGCTCATCTCCGGGCCTTGGTTCTAGGGCCTTCCCACGCTCGCATGCACAGGGACTCAGGAAGCTACTCTTCTCTCCAGACTCCGGCTTGGTCTTCCCTGCTCCTTGGAGGACAGTCATGGTGCTCAGGGCCACACATGGGACTTAGGGCACTATGGGAATGAGGGCCATCACTACGCACACACAGCTGAAGCTCATTCACTTCCCCATTGTCCTGATTGGAAACACCAGTGTCTCCCTCCTGAAGTTGCTTCCGGAATGCCCCAGGATAGGCTCCATGTGTCTGAGCTATGGGAATGTCAGATAAATGGAAACATCATGCAGTCAACAGCCTATTCTTTATCCTTCTTTCCTTCCATGCATCATCCACTCTTTTCTCATCTTTCTCCTTTTCATCTACCTGCCTATCCACCCACCCACTCACCCACCCATCCATCCATCCATCCAACCACTCACCCACCCATCCATCCATCCATCCATCCACCCATCCACCCATCCATCCATCCATCCACCCACCCATCCGTCCACCCATCCGTCCACCCATCCATCCATCCATCCACCCATCTATCCACCCATCCATCCATCCATCCACCCATCCGTCCACCCATCCGTTCACCCATCCACCCATCTATCCACCCATCCATCCATCCATCCACCTATCCATCCATCCATCCATCCATCCATCTCTCCATCCACCCATCCACCCATCCATCTACCCATCCATCCATCCACCCATCCACCTATCCACCCATCCACCCATCCATCCACCCATCCATCCACCCACCCATCCACCCATCCATCTATCCACCCATCCACCCATCCATCCACCATCCATCCATCCATCCACCCACCCACCCATCTACCCATCCATCCATCCATCCATCCATCTACTCACCTATCCGTTCTTTTCTCATTCCTTCTATCCGTCTTCCTTTCTTCTGCCGCCCACTCTTCTGTCCCTCCTTTTATGCTCTCTCTGTGTCTGTTCTTCCATCTGTCTGCTTACCCACCTGGAAGTGGGACCTGACCTACCTTGGCCTCAGGCCCTGGTGCTGACTTGTGAGGTGGGGGTGGGGAAGGAGCTGTGGCTTTTGTAATGTTCTAGACTTGGCTTGTCAAACTTCCCCAGTGGGGATTTGGGGACCAAATTCTCCAAGGCTGTGCTCTGGGCTCTTCAGACGTTCTGCCTGTCTCTCCATAAGCACACATGAACCTCTGGGCACAGCTGCCTCTTTCCTTGGCTCCTTGGACTGTGGCCATTGCTAGATCCAAATGTCCAGTCCACGTGGCACCACTAGCCACATGTGGCTATTGAAACTTGAAATGAACCTAACGATTCTGTTTCTTAGTCACACCAGCCACATTCCAAGTACTTAGTGGCTACGAGAGGCCGTGACGGCTAGTCTGTGACAGGTTTTTCTGGATCTACTCAGACATTCTTAAGTAAACAAAGATGGGCTGCCCTCAGCTGTAACTGGATTCAGCTAGATCTTTCTGGATTCTTCCCTACCTGGATAAGGGAAGGAGGACCGAGCCTGGACGCGTGTTTCCATTGCCGGCTGTCTGTGGTGCTGTGTGGCCTGGGTCTAGTCACTTGATGTCTCTGGCCCATCCAGGGATGATTTGGCGGCCTAACTGCATCTAGGAATGGTAGATGTTCACGTTCTTCCAGACTTGGGGACTTTGCTGTGGGACCACAGACACGACAGCAGCTGGTGCAGTCTGAGACGTTACTGCTGACAACCTGCCACTGGGGAGGACTTCTCCCTTTTTCTCTTCTTAGCCTGGGTTTTTCCCTCCTCCTGTGCTGGCAAGCCATGATAGGCCTCCAGCCTGCTGTCCCCGCGTGCTGTGCTGTGTTAGACAGGGGCGGCCTGGTCCTCAGACCTCCCTGGCCCTTCTGTGTCCATGTCAGGTTTTGAGGCACATGCTCTCTTGCCTGTCTCCCATGGTGCCTGCCACCCAAGAAGCATGTTAAAAGCCAGCTCTGACCTTTCAGGAATAGCCCGTTTGATTCATGGAGGCTTGCGACAGTACCAGCTCTTCACACAGTCCCAATTAAGGCCAGGAGAGTGTCCCAGAGTATGGCGGAGCACCCTGGGCTGGGGCTGCTCTCTGTGGCTGGGTGGCTTGGCTGGGAGAGGGCTGTTACGTTCATTTCAGTGGGCTCTGAGGCCCTGGCCACTGCGCTCACCCTACTGTCCCCAAGTGAGTATGAGGCCTGTGACCTGTGGTCGCTGGGTGGCAGAGTGGAGATAGGTAGGTGCCAGATACCACCAGGTCCACCAGCACCCTCCCCTGTACCATGATGCCTCTGAGCCCACCTTTCCCATGCCTCTTAATTATTTTTCTTGGTTGTTGTGAATTAAATCTCCCAGTAGCTGCAGGAGACATCTTTGTATACGGCCTGATCACGTCTCCGGCACCCACAGACGTTGTTAAATGAATAACGTTGACTTACTCCAGGGACCCAATTCTCTCTGAATGTAATTCCCCTCTCAGTTACTGGGAGCTTCTTGGAGAAACCATAAAAAGAATAAAAAAAAGTTCCTAATGCTTCCTCGGATCCTGTTGGGAGGGATGGGAATCACTTGAAATTAAT
Organism: Cricetomys ansorgei; assembly: GCA_026225945.1. Lineage (NCBI taxonomy): Eukaryota > Metazoa > Chordata > Mammalia > Rodentia > Nesomyidae > Cricetomys > Cricetomys ansorgei. Next base: position 1,317,045 of record JAMJFZ010002811.1, read on the forward strand.
TTTTAAAAGAGGATCACGCCACAGCTTGATGGCAGGCAGCTGGTGTCTCATGGGGTGAGCCCGGGGTCCAGGGAAGAGTGGGGTGATTTGAGGATGTTGGCTCCCAGATCTTATCCTGGATCCCCATGTCAGGGGTGCTGATGGAGGCAGGTAAGACAGTGACTCAGCTTCAATGTGGTGGTCTGCCCAGTGGGTTCTTGCTGGTGGAGCTGGGGGATGCCAGGTACACAGCAGCATCGTGAGGTGGCCTGTAGACCACTTGTCTGTGTTCTGCCCTGCTGTGGCCATGAGCCTCGTTGTCTCTTCTGCCATTGTAGGCCCCAGCTACCCTCCCCCTGCCCCTCCTCCCCCTGCCCCTCCTCCTGCACTTTTTCCTGCCCCCTCTTTTTCCTGTTCTCTTCCTCATGCTCCTCCTTGCTCTTTTTCCTGCAACTTCATCCTCCTCCTCCTTCTCCTCTTCCTCTTCCTCCTCCTGCTCCTCCTCCTGCTCTCTTTTCCTGCTCCTCCTCCCTCTTCATCCCCTTTTCCTCTCCCCCCCATCTCTCCATCTGCTCCCATCTGACTTGCACAGACTTGTCACCTGGGGGACAGGTGATGCTGTCGCTTCAACTGTGAGCAGGCAATCTTTTTACGTGCCTCCTTTCTCCAACAGTACAGCGACAGCTGCCCCCTGTTGTAGAGGCCTGCTAAGGTCCCCTGTGGTCAGGCCCTGGAGCTGTGACCTGGCACTCTCTGGTCTGTGGCTTCTGAGGGGTTTCAAATCTATAAACGCGTCTTCCTGCAGCTCTGTGCAGCCGGCCAGGGTCCCAGGTCCCTGTCTAGGCCACCCGACATTACTCCAGCAGCCTGGAGTGGAGCCTGGTTTTAAGGTTGGCACGTTGGTTTATTAATGGGAATGCTTGGAGGGAGGCAGAGCACCATGGGGACTTTCCCAAGGTCATGAGCAGTTTGTTGGATGAGCCAGGAATAGAACTCCTGAGCTGGGCTGTGCTAACCCTGAGCTCAAATTGCCAGCCAGGCAGGTCGGTGCAGAGGGCGAGAATGGGAGGGGGGCTTCATTTCAGAGATGGGAGCCAGCAGAACCTGAGGGCAGGCCAGGCCCAGTGTCCTCTGCAGGCCTGTTATTCCCAGGAGAGGCAGGTGTGTTGATCTGTGGGGCTGGTAGCGCAGCCTAGCTGTTAGCTGATGCTCGGGTGTGCTGCTCACGCAATGTGTGGCTTTTAAGATCATCTGGGAGCTGGTAAGAAACAGCAAAGCCGCATTTGTTTTTCTCTGATGCTCTTAGACAGGAGAATGGCCTTTGCCACATAGATGTGACACCTCGATGCTGGGAGACAAGTGTGGTCATTTTTGAACCAGTCTTCTCTGAGTACTCCAGGGATGTCAGCACCCCCTTCCTACCTCTTTGTTTTGGGGGTGTACTACTCACATCAGGGTGAAAGCTGCAGCTCATAGGAAGTGAAGGGGGAGGTGCCAGCATGGGCCCCAACCAGGAAGCCTCCTTAGAGGAGGTGAGCTTTTCAGTCCAGGACTGTAGAGAGGGAGAGCTGCTCAAACTGGAGGGTTGGAAGGGCCAATCGGGGTCCAGGCCCAGCAGAGATAGAGTGAGGAGGAGACTGGGGGTCTTGGGAGGGGCTGAGCTTCTACAAGGCCCACTGTGGGGGCCGGGAGGTTGGAAATTCAATGTCTAGATTACAAATACAGGGTCTCGAGGGTAGAGACAGTAGAGGATATGGCCTTTGGGGAGCCCCAGAGTGGGCAGAGGAGAGGCCCATAATACCTAGGAAGTACTGCTATTGGAGGCAAAGGGACAGATAGCAGAGAGGGCAGCCCCTCCTGTCTGTCAGATCCCAGGGGACCAGAGCAAGGGTATGGGTGAAGTGATCCCTCCGGGGCAGCTTTCAGTGAGGCTGGACACCTGCACCCCTGTGTCTGCTCCATGCCTCAGGCAGAAAGGAGGTGCTTTCAGGCAGGACCCAGATGAAGCATTAGGTGGTGGCAAGAGAAGGCCCATCAGGGGAAAGGCAGAGCGTGAGGGTGGGGGAAGCTGAGGCCCGATGGATGGCCTTGCTTCTGAGGCCTGCTGCCACTCACAGGAGCCCAGGGAAGTTGGCCAGAGGCTTCACACCCAGGTGGCAATGACTACCCTTCTCTCATTGGCTATTTCAGCCTGTGACACCAAATTATAGAGAGCAGGTGCCAAAGGAGTCTTGCAGCTGCCTGGAGCTGGCAAAGACAAAACAGTGGCCTTGACCTTGAGGACCCCAGAACCCTGTCTCCAAGCATGCCAAGGGCTGACTCCTGGGGCCTGAGGGCATGTTTGCCCGTGTATGCATTTCTCCCCTGGGGTTTTCAAGTCATAAAGGCTTCTGGGATCTGATGGTTTCTGTGACAGTTTGGGACTCTGATGATAGGTAGTGGACAAATGAAGACAGGACTCAGAGGATGGGAAACAAAAGAGAGGGGTTCAGCCAATGGGAAGACCTACACTCATAATCCCAGTATTCAGCAAGCTGAGGCAGGAGGGTTGAAAGCTTGGCTACCCAGGCTACAGGGAAAGACCCCGTCTCAAAATAACTAAACGAAAAACAAGGGATCAATTCTGGAAGAATGGTCCTTGGGTGGAACCCCAACCCCACAGTCTGCAGCTGTGATACTGGCTGAGGCTCAGGCACCAAAGAGGCACAGAAAGGCTCCAAGCAGTTAGCTGAGGATGGGCCCATTATGGGCCTTCAACAAACGTCAGTGTTAGTGTCACCAGTGTCAGCATGAAACGGGTGGGGGATGCCCCCCAGTCTGGGAGGTTTGTAGGCTGAGGGGGCCTGGCCTGCCTTGGGACAGTTTCAGCCCTCAATGGGCTTTTAAATCTGCAGAGAGAATCACAAAGCCTGGATACCCAAGTACATTTGTAAGGAATCCTTAGGGTCTGTGTGGGTGTGTGTGGGGCCTTAGGGGGAGTCCTCCCAGACCTCTGTCTCCTGGAATATGTGGCTTTCTCTGTAGGGTGGCCTGGACTGGGACTTGGTGTGGCCCTCTCCCCTCCTGTCCAAGCGATGGGCCAGGCAGAGAGACAGCACCCTCACCTGAAGGAAGCAGGGTCACCCCTGCAGTGCTCCTGAGGCCCACTTCAGGAGGTGGAGAATACCCGTGAGGGAGAACACAAATCCCTCCTGGCCACTCCTGTCACCCCCTTAAGAACCACTCCTTCTCAGGACAGGGGTCAGGATTGAGGCCTTCCACCCATCTGGCTCTCCTCCCCCCATCCCCCAGCCCTGCCCAGGCCACAGCTGTCCGCTTTGCTCAAGTAGCCAGAGTTCCTATGTGGAAACAGGTGACATTCCAGCGTCACCACCCCCAGCTGCACAGAGTTCCAGGCCTTGAGGCTGGGGAAGACAGGAGGCCTACAGCTTTGGGGGCTCAGCAGGAGGGATGGAGCAAGGTGACCTTTCTAGCCTGAGGGCGCAGAGCCACGCACTCAAGTTGCTTCAGGTTGTTTGTCCACAGAGCACCCGTGAGCCTGGGAACAGTTCCCTGGAGCAAGGCCCAAGGGCATGTGACTGTTTGTCTGAAATGCCCACAGGCAAGGTTGCTAGAGGAAGGGGAGTTTCCAGGGTCTTCTCTAGAAGACATCCACCCCACTCCAATCCACAACTTCCTTTTTAAAGTGTACAATGAACCTCACCTGTAATTCCAGCACTTAGGAGGGTGAGGGGAGAGGAGCAAGCGTTCAAAGTTATTTTCAACTACGTAAGAAAATTCAAAGCCACTTTGGGATACATGAGACCCTACATCAAAAAGCCAGGTGTTGGGGTTGGGAGGATACCTCCTTAAAATGTACAGTGCTGGCTGAGTGGTTAGGATGTTTGCCACTAAGTCTAATGAGTTTATTAGAGTTTATATCTGAGTTTATTCCCCAGAACCCACATGGCAGAAAGAGAACAGACTCCTGAAAGTTGTCCTCTGACTTCCACACTAACAATGTGGTGTGTGTGTGCACACACACACAAACTAAAAAAAAGCTAGGCAATGGGGTTGGTACACGCCTTTAATCCCAGCACTCAGGAAGCAAAGGCAGGTGGATCTCTGCTTGAGGCCAGCCTGGTCTACAGAGAGAGTTTCAGAACAGCCAAAGCCGCACAGAAACATTGTCTTGAAAAACAAAACAAAAAATACAGTGTTCACACCTGTTATTCCAACTGAGGTAGGGAGGTCTTGAGTTCCAGGCTAGCCTAGGTTACAGAGTGAATTCTAAGCCAGCCTGGGCTACAGAGTAAAGGTACTGTCTCAAAAAGGAAAAAAAAAAAATCCAAACTTGTGCAGTCCAGTGGCATTTAGCACGTACACAGTGTGGTACAACCACACACCTGTCATTTTTGACCCCGAACAGTCCTGTCACCCAGGAAATGGGCACCCAAAAGAACAGCCACTTCTTCCCCCAGTAGCTGCTAGTGCATCTGCCCATTCTGGACATTGCGTATCTGGGACTCCTGTGACACAGCCTCTGGGTCTGGCTCCTGTCCCTCAGCGATGCTTTTCAGGTTTATCTTGTAGTCTGTTCTGACTAACTAACAACTAACTAACTAAACTCTCTCTCTCCTTTTGGTTTTCAACACAGGATTTCCCTGTGTAGCCCTGGCTGTCCTGGAACTTGCTCTGTAGACGAGGCTGGCCTCAGAGATCCGCCTGCCTCTGCTTTTCCAGAGCTGGGATTAAAGGTGTGTGTACCACCATGCTTTTGTTTTTGTTTTGAGAGACGGGATTTCTCTGTCCTGGAACTCACTCTGTAGCTCAGTCTGGTCTTGAATTCAGAGATCTACCTGCTCCAGCCTCCCAAGTGTGGGGATTAAAGGCATGTGCCCTATCCTGCTCCAGCCTCCCAAGTGTGGGGATTAAAGGCGTGTGCTCTATCCTGCTCCAGCCTCCTGAGTGCTGGGATTAAAGGCATTAGCCACCGTACCTGACCTTCCTTTCTTTTTTGGGCCAAATACTACTCCACTGAATGGATATACCACACTTTGGAACTCATTCCCCAGCCGGTGGGCTTTTCTCAATTTTTCACTACCTTTTGACAATTGTGAATGGTATGAACATCTGTGCGGGACATGTGTATGGCAGTGAGTGTCTGTTTTTTGTCTCTGTGTTCATTTACCATATAACACATATCAGGACCCATTATTTTTTCATGGCTTAATATTCCACCAAAGATTGGCTACTTGGTTATTGCTTCAAAGGTGGGTTGGGCCAACAACCTACAGACATGTGTCTGGAGGTGACTAGCCAGACCTAAGGCCTATAAGGAGCTGCGCTCTGTTTTCCAAGTTGCTGGTCTGAGGCTTGTACCATTAGGAAAAAGGGATCCTTGCTGTCCCAGGCTCCCTGGGACCAAGGGACTGGCCTTCCTGTCATGTGGTCACTCGAAAAAAAGCTCCATTTTTTTTTGTCATTCCCTGCCATTTCCCTTCATGCCAAACGGAAGGAATACGGTGACTCAGCCAGAGGCCCTGGCCCCTGGGCATGGCTTTCTAGGTTCTTATCCCGGGCAGGTGGGGGATGGGTGCTGCCATCTGTATATCAGCACTAGAAACCTGGGCACCAGCAACACTCATGCTGGTGTCCCCTCCTCTAAGCAGGAACTGGGACTCTGGGAGCTGTGTTTGAAGGCTTGCTCTTGAGTGTTGGGAACTGGGTCTCAAGAAACACTTGATAGCAAGTGCCAGGACAGTCCAGCCCCAGTGCCGCAGAGGCAGGTCAACAGCTTGTTCTTGAATGCTCCCTGGATGGCACCCGGTCCAGGGGCCACCTAAGAATGGCTTGAGGGTTGGCTGGTAGGTGGGAACCCACCCAGTCGTGAGCTATTCAAGGGCTAGCAGGCAGTACTGTGGGAAGATTGAAGCAAGCCTATAGGGCACGGGGTGGGGGAGGGGGGGTTGTCCATCAGTCACAGGCATCAACGCCAAGTTTGGACAGAGGTGGTTCAGGTCCGGGAGCCCAGTTCTGACAGGAACAGAAGCCAGGCAGGGCAGCTTCCTCACTTCACCAGTTGACATTGGTGAAGATGGGGGCTCCCATTGATCAATTGTCGGTCACCACTACACACACACACACACACACACACACACACACACACACGATTGTGCTGTGTGTCCTTGAAGCCAGGGCCCTGCTGCCTGTCTGGGCTTTTCTCTTTCCACACAGGCCTGCCAGGTAGACAGGACTCCGATGAGATTCTGACGATTCTGCGCTTTCATAAAAGCCTGCTAAAATAAGACCACTCAGGGACGGGGCTCCTGGCTCTCCATCACAAATGTTGACAGTGGGGGAACTGTGGCCAGGTTTCTCTCAAATATGAAAAATGGGGAGTAGGCATGCAAGGAAATGGAAACCTGGCATCCCACCTGGATGGCAGTGCGGTACGGACAAGGCCCCCAGTCCTGTCTGCAGTTCGCTGAGCCTTTGGGGGCACAGCTCCCGAGTGCCGAGGGCAGTGGCACCCCCATGGCGCGTCACCGTAGCCTCGCAGACTGTACTGTGTGGGTGTTTGGTGAATTGGGGATGAGGCTGCAAGCCACCAGAACAGGCAGGCTGGGCGAGCAGCCCTGCTTTTTCCCCAGCAGTGGAGCTTGAATGGAGTTGGGGTGAGAGTGGCTGAGGACTGCAAGCCCTGGGGACAGCTGTAGTTCAGCCAGGACCCTCAGCCCAGCAGATGTAGGTGCCCCTCAGGACTTCATAAGCCCAGGAAGATTTGAACCTGAAAAGGGCCAGGCCACCGAGGCCAGTAGCCGCTGGCATGTTATTGGTGATATAAATCTAGTGCCAGCAACCCCAGAGGCTCTCCCAGGAGTCTCTGTCCCCTGGAGGGTCCAAGCACTCCTTTTCTGTCCCCTCCTCCCTTGCCTGGCCCTGGCCCAGCCATATAAAGTTTAAAGGTTTTAAATGCAAATATTTCTCTTTTATAGATGCCAGCTGTCTCCAGAGAGCGTGATTCCTCCCTGCTTAACTTCATTGTCCAATTAGCTTCCCATATCTGGGTACTAGAGAGCTGGGGGTGGGGGAAGCGCTGGACTCTGAGCTAGTGGCTCAGAAGGCTGTTGTCTGGGGTGGCTTGAGGGTAGCCTGGGTGGAGGAGTGCTTGCAGGGGGAGGGGCCTCGGACCTGCAGGGACCAGAAGCTGGCTGTCTTGGGGGGGTGGGGATTCGGGGCTGGGTCACAGGGTGGAGGGGCTGGCCAGGGTTTGGTAGAGATTTCGAGGCACAGGGTGGAGATCCAGGAGCCGGGGCAGTTGAGGGCCAGAACATTCTTCTTCTGTTCAGAGACATAAAGGCAGGCAGCCTGCGCACACTGGCTCCCTTCTTCTCCCCTCAAGTGCCCTCTTCCCGCCCGCCTTCCAGCCGTGCGCCACGGCGTCCCCATTCACCGGGGCTCCAAGGCGCTCACAAAGCGAGGCAATTAGAATTGAAAATCTATGCAAAACAGCTGTTAACTGATTGTAAAGGAGTGCAGCTGTGTGTGGGGCGCGGGTGGGAGCTGGCACTGAAAGCGCAGGAAGTGGCGCCGAGGCCCAGGGTTAAGAGGAAAACTCCCCAATGGGCCGAGGGGATCCGCCAGGTCTTAACCCCTTCCTGCTGCCTGGTGACCTTAGTCTCCAGCAGCCTTCAGACAGCGTTTTACATAAAGGATCCGGGATCCTCTCTAGGACACCGGCTGCCTTCTGGGCCCTGCCGTCCTCCAGCATGTCCTGGGTCAGCAAGCCTGGGTTACAGGCACTGTGGAGTCTGCTCGGCAGCCCAGGGCAGCCACTGCTATGAGACCCCACCACCACCACAGGGTGTCTGTCCCCTATGCCCAGAGCAGCTTAGTAAAGACACATGCTGCTTCCCAGGCCCTGCCAGGAGACCATAGTCCCTGGCTGGCCTGTCCTTCCAGGACCATTCCTGTCTGATCCAGTGAGGCCAGCCCGAAAAGGTTTAATTGCAGAGGTAGGGTGAGAAAGCCTTCTAGGAAAATAGATTTTAACAGGGCTCTGAAGAATGGCCACTGATGTGGGACAGGGAAGAAAAAGCAGAGTTTTGAGGGCTTGGTAGCTGCAGTGGTGAGCATGGCCCAGGTGGTGGGGATGGGTGCGCCTGGGAAGACCCTCTTTGTACTCCTCAGCCCGTCATGCCCTCCCAACCCAGATGGTTTGCAGGTTACTATATGTTCGTTCAGAGACCTCAAGGAAGCCTAACACCAACAGCCTGTGCAGGTCTGCCTTTCCTTCCACGGAGCTTCTCTATGCTACAGAGGGGAACTCTGAACTCAGAGACTCCCCCATCTTAGCCTCTGGAGTGACTAGGGTGACAAACCCCGCTGAAGGTGTCTTTCTTAGTCGGGGGCTGCTGGAATGCCGCCAGGTGTAGCAACTGTCTGTGTCAGGCTCTGTGTTCCAATTTCTGAGCCCAAGGCAGGTTAATTAACATTCTTGGGCCTCCTGACTCTTGAGTCGTGGAGGTCACCACCTGCCTCGCCAGGCCTGGAAGGTACTCATGACAGGAGCTTAGCAACTCTGTGTTGGGAAAGTGGCTATGTGATCGTTACCTCGGGTCCATGCCAGAGTCTAGGGCTCCGGTACTGTGTGTGCGCGCACGCGTGCCAGGTGACTTAAGAGGAGGTGACAGCCGCCTCTGGTGGGAGCAGCTGGTCAGAGTGGAAAACACACCTGTTTTCAACTCACATCTCCCTGCTCACCCCCCCAGAAGGAAGCAAAATAGGAAAGGCCCGAAACTCCCTGGTATCCAGAGCTCCTTCCAGGCCAGGGTTGGCGTCTGTGCAGGCTCTGGTGGGAACCTGGGTGGGATGCTCTGAGCTGTCAGCCTGCCCTTTCACCTTCTGAATTCCTGCTGCCTCATACGCCCCACCTACGGGCCTCTGGTGTCTGCCCTCCGGCCTTTCTGATCTGCCCCTGTGCGATTTTCAGTTTTGTTTCTGGGGAGGCCTTTGTGAAACAGCCCCAGGGACTGAATGTTTGGCCCAGTGGATAAGTGCCCACACCTGTCCTGGTTCAGGGCGGCATGTTGTTATTTCTGGCAGTCCCTCTAGGCCTGGAAACCTCTCCAATCTCAGGCTTGATATTCATCTGTCCTGGGGAAGGTCTCTGAGGTCCCAGGCTCTCAGAGAGGGTTGGGTGTGCAGACAGAGATCCAGTTTAGCTGGGAAGGGCTGTGGGGGGGGGGGCTCCTTGCTTCCTATTCTGGGAGGTCCAGCATGACACAACGGAGGAAGTAGAGCTTGGTGATTCTGCATCCTGTCCTGTGGCTGCGAACATCGAGACCTGGGAGGCTCCTCCCACCACTCGGGACTGCCCCTGGCACTTTCTGTCTCAAATCCTTTCTCTGCCAACTTTCCCAAACAAATGGAATCTGAGGGGAAGAAACCTAGAGCTGGAGGATTGTATTGGTGGGCTTGGTGGTGGGGGTGGGGCAGCTGCTGAGCGAGGAGGAGCAGGAGGAGCAGCAGCAGCAGCAGCGAGGGCAGCTAGAGATCGGCTGGCTGTAGCCCTACAGTCGGGAATTAGCAGTCAGTCCATCCATATACGGTACAGCTTGTTAGCAAGAGGCCACATGGCTGCCGGAGAGCAGTTCCTTAAACTCCGAGGCCCCGCTCTGGGATTACGGATTCCCCGGGGCAGGGTGTAGTGATGGTGAGTGCCATCCATCTCCTGGTAGCTGCCAGCATTTTCTGGCCTGGGTGCACATAGTTGGCTCTCTGCTGTCCCCCTGTGGCCACCAGGGGTGACGGTCACCCTTTTTGCTACCTCGGACAGTCTGGGTTGGAGACAGAGACTCCGGTTTGGAGCAGCGAGGGAGGGTGCCCGGTTCACCTGTATTTGGATCCTTGAGCACTTCTGGGCAAATTCCTCTTTTGAAGCTCGTGTTGTAGGCGGGTGGCTTTCCATGGAGTCGAGCGTGTTAGAGCAGTCAGCTCTTTCAAAACAAAACAGATGGCGGCTTCATAGTGGTCACCCGCAGATTTATAGGTTGGCCAGCCTGGTCCCCAGCAAACAGGTGAACGAACTTGGCCTCGGAAACAACCCTTCCCAAGGGAGAAAGGTGCCAGAAGATTTGAAGGAAGAGCCGGGTGGCGTTACCTGGGGAACCTGGCCCGCAGGCAGCGCAGCCAGGTGCGAGCTGCTCATTTACATGTCGCTCCCCTCCCCCCACCGCCAGTAATCCAGGTGGGAAAGGGGCCGGACCCGCCCGGGAGGTTTTTCATTTTGTTTTTACGGCTTGGGGCCAGTTGTTTCTCTCTCCTGACACCTCCCTGTCCTCCCCTCCCCTTCACGCGCGCGATTCCCGGCGGTGTGAAGGCGCCTCTCCTCTCCCCAACCCCCAACGCCCGGGGTGGAGGGGGGGGGGAGCCCGGTGCATCCGCCAGACCGCGAGCCTCGTAAACTTGCAGAGGCCCACGCTGCCGGGGGCGGCGCGGACGAACGCGTGGACCAAAGGCCGCGACGCGCGTGTCGAGTCAGGGACCCCGGTGGCCGCAGGTAGGAGCAGCCGCTCGGCCCGCCCGCCCGCCCGCCCGTTTCCCTTGTCGTTTGTGGTCGGCCAGGGGCTTGTGCAAGACGGGCCCGGCGTGCGCCCCCGCCCCGCGGCACCGGCAGCTTCTGCTGGCGCGGGCCCGGAGCGCTGCCCGCCGCCGGCGTCATCGGGAACAGATGGACGGGGGGGGGGGGGTGCCGGCGCCCGCGCTCGCTCCCGGCGCTGTCCCGGCTGGCGCGGGAGGGAGGAAGGCGGGGGAGGCGGCGCGCGCCTGCCGAGCACTGCGCGGGCATGTCCCGGGGCAGGTTTGGGGCTGGCACGGCGGTGGAAAGTTGAAACCCGCAGCGGCGCTGGGGTGCTCCCCCCCTCCCGGGGGGTGCGGTGGCCTCCGGGCTTGAAAGTACGAAAGCGGAGGATCAGAGAGCTGTGCGGAGAGGACGGGGTGGAGGGGGGAGACCCCGGGACCTCGCGGCGACCTTGCCACCTCGCGGGCTGCTTCCCGCGCGCTGGGCCGGCCGCAGGACCCCGGCTGCCAGGCCCGCCCTGTGACCCCGCGCCCCCGGGGTGGCGGGAGGGAGTATTCTGGGGGGGGCGGGGGGACTGGTCGCCTGCGCCCGTCGCGTTGGGGGCGGGGAGAGTGGGGCCCATAGTCCCTCTCCGCACCGCCTGTGGGTGCCGAGGAATTTCAGGACGCTCCTTGAGTCATCCGGGTGAAGTGCTTGGGTGAGGTAGGGTGGGTGGGGGCGCCAGGAATGGGAAGGCGGTGCGCTGGGGCCGGTGGCGCGGTGGGTTGTGCCAGCTTCTGGAGGTGGCGGCGGCCTCGCCTCTGACCGCAGCCCCAGCTACTTAATGATGCCCCTGGCGCAGGGGCGCCTCCGTGGACTTCAGCTTCTCGGACATAGGCTCTTTAAAGAACTCGAACCCCACCGAATGGCTCTCCCAAAAATTCTTTAAAACGAGACGGAGACTTTGTAACAAACTTTGGGTCTGAGGCTCGTGGCCTGAGCTCTCAACGTTGAGTCTTTTAGAGTCGGGGTAACAGATCAGGCGTCTTGGAGAGCGAGGGAGGTCAACGGCCTATATTGTGCGGCCCCCTCCACCCAGCACAAGGAAAGGCCTCCCGAGCGCTGGGTTTAGCCCTCCTTTCGCTTAGTGGGTGGCCAGGTGCCAGGCACTGTTCCAGGCTCTCGGGGAGGCGGCTGGGAGGCTCGGATGTGGCAGGCATGTAAACCACTCCTCCCCGCTCTCGGAGATGAGTGGCCCCGAGGCCTCTGAGATCCCCCGACAGTCCAGCCGGGGTCGCCAGGAGCGCGGGGGCGGCACCTAGCCGGCGGGCAGCGACCGCGCTGGGTGCTCCGGGCGGCCCGTCGGTGCGCGCGCGTGCGCCTGCGGCTGAAACCCGACACCTCCCGCCGGCTGAGGTCAGGGCGCCGGGAGCGAGCCGGGGCCGGGGAGTGGGCGGCGTCGCGCTTGGGTGTGTCCTCGGCGGCGACAGCAGCAGGTGTTTCTTGGCCCAGGCCCCGGAAGCTCCACCTCCCCGAGCGGCCGAGCCGCCGCCGCGCAGCCCCGGGTGAGATAAGCAGCTCAGACAAACCCGGGCGACGGCGGCTCCGGCATGTGTCAGGCGCGGCGGAGCAGCGGGGCCCTGGCATGAAAGGTGAGCGCGCGGGGCGGAGGGCTGGCGGGGGCTTCGCTCGCTCCCCTCGCACCCAAGTTTGTGGGTTCGGGAGGGGCGCCGGCGGCCGGGGGCCGGGTCCCGGTCCCGCGGGTGTGAGTGAGGGACGAGCAGCGCGGGGCGCGCGGCCGACCCGAAGCCACTGTCGCGGTGGCGCGCGCGCGCCGGGAGCAGCGGGGTCTGCGGCCGCGGAAGTGCGCGGGGGTGGCTCCGGGGTTCGCGGTTGGAACAAAACTTTGGATGGGGCGGGGGCGCCCAGGCAGGTGCTGGGGACCCGGGGTGCCTTTTCTGGGCTGGCCGCCCAAGGGGCCTCTGCGCGCCCCCCCCCCGCCGCCCTTCCCGCTCTGCCTGGATGCGCCTCCCCGCCCCCCGCGGCCGCGCTGCCGGCGAGTGGCCCGCCCGAGTGGAGCCGATTCAATTATATTGCAGCACCAGAGACACCTCGTCGCCCGCCGCCTCTCCGGCAGGCTAATTAAATTCCCTTCGTGGAGGCGGAGCGGGAGCTGGGCTGCCCTCCCCGCTGCCCGCCTTTCCCAGCGCGGTGAGCTGGCGGGGGCCGCTTAGGACCGCGCGGAGCAGGCTTGGGGCGCAGGCCTGGGCATCGGAGCCGGGAGCGAGCGAGGGGCGCCCCCCGCGCACCTGCCGCCCGGGGTGGGGGTGCCAGCCCGAGTTGGGTCCGTTTGGCGCTTGCAAACCAGCCTTTGTCTGATGTGTTTAAAGCACTCTAAACCCTTGCTAGTCCCTGCGGTGTCTTATCTGCCCCGGCTGGGGCCCACACAGGTTGGGGTTTGAAAACAAAAAGCGGGACCACCAAATGGAAGGGGGAAAAAAAAAACAAAACCAGGATCCTTTTGTAAAGGGGGCCAGAACAAAAGGCACAGCCTCGCTCTAGGAGGGAGCATCGGGCCTAAGCCGATTTCCAGCACCGGGGGACAAAGAGGCAGGAGGTCCTGGCTGGGCGCTTGGCAGTATCTCAATCTCTTGCCTGAGACTGGTTCCCCCCTTTTCCCTAGGAAGACAGGGCCCCCCCTGGCGAACAGCCTTCCTTTGGGCGTCCGTGTTACTTAAGCTTGGCTACTTAAGTGTTGCTCAGCCTGTGTTTACAGCCGCCCCCACCCGCAGGCGGGGAACCTGAGGCGCAGGCTGTCTGACTCAGCCACTCAGTCGCCCTGCCACAGGTGAGGGGGGCAGGGGCACAGGCTCCGACTGGCAGCGTGTGTCATCTGCTGTGCTGGGTGTCACGCCCCACCGGGTGGACCGGAACAGGGTTGCTGGCAGGCTCACTGGATGGGGCTCTGCTGTGCAGAAGCAGCTTGCTCAACACTCCTCACAGCCACTGGGTCACGCCTGACCACCTCCTAGGGATGCCCTGATGGCTTGCTACAAGGTTGGCTTTTGTCGCCTGGTCTGGCAGCTGAAGCAGAGAAGACTTGGTGGGGGGCAGCCAGCCAGAGTCTTGGGGTCAGCCACGCCTTCGGAAAGGAGGTGGGAGGCCTGTTCTGGCTCTGGCTCTGGGCTCTGTTCTGTCTGCCTCCGGGCAGGCTCTGAACCAGGAAGGCAGAGAGGCCAGAGCAGGTCCTGACCTGTTGGGGGCAGCTATTAGGATCCTGGCCAGTTAGGGGTTTAAAGGGGGTGTAGTTCCCTTAAACTTAGCGTTAAAAATTGCTAGGAATTGGGCCTTCTTGGCCCCACTAAGCTAACCTTGGGGCTGGCTTAGGGCAATTCTGATGCCCCTAGGTGGTTTTTAATGGGGTTGGGGTGGGTGGCAGGAAGCTTCCAAAAAAGTCTGACCCTTTGGAAGCTTCAGCTGCTCTTGGCAAAGCTGTCCCCTCTGGCAGGCAGGCAGGCAGCCTCTGGCTGTGAGTAACTTCCCTGTCTCTGGAGGAAGTTGGAAGCTGCAGATCTTAGAGGGCTCTGTGATTTGAGAGCTGCGGCCACCTTGGGGCTCTGCATCTCTGGCCAGAGGGAGAAGAGAAGAGATCTGCGCCACTTTGTGGTGGACCTGGGGCCTGCACCTCCTTGGAGGCCCCAACCTAGCCCAGCCCACTGAGTCCCCAGCTGCCCTTGACCCTTAGGCAGGTGTGGTCCATTTCCCTGCTGTGAAGGAGGTCTAGCCTCAGCCCCTTGCTGGTCTCCTCCCCTTCCTAGAGACGCAGGTGAGTAATAGCCAGCTGCCACTTTTTTTTCCCCTTGCCCCCAGAAACCCGCAGGGGCTTGTGGAGCAAGCCAGCAAGGCCGGTTTTTCCTGGCCCCATCTGCAGCCTAGGAATGCCCAGCCATTCCTGGTGGGGTTGGATGGGAACCCTCTGGGGGGAGTGTGTTAATTACCAGTGTTGTGGCAACAGCCACAAACCCTCTATGAAGCCTAGCCTATTTCTTTCCCTCCCTCCCTTCCTCCCTCCCTCTCCCGGGCTCTTGGGGCTAGGGAGCATGTTTAACCTGCAGAGATCCGTGTTTGAGGTGACATTTCAGCCTGGTGGCTGTGCAGCAGACAGGCAGACGCACTTTAATTTCTGCCCCCATGGAGTCTCAGATCTCCGTGGCCTGGCCAAGTGCAGCCCGCCAGTGCTGCTGGCTTCCACTTCCCACACTGGCCTTCCCCCCCCCCCCCCCAGCGCACAGGCCACAGCCTGGGAGGTGACGTTTCTGAGTGTTCCTGTCAATGAGAATTTATCGAGCGCCTTCTCTGAACCAGCCTTGTGCTCACTGCTGGGAGATGTACAGACAGATGAAACGGGAGCACATCCAACAGCAGCTCTTGGCGGCTGCCAACACGCGCTCGGGGGGCCTTTTAATCTGGCTTCTGCAGCTCGTCTCCCTAACAGCTCCTCACGCTCCTTCCTACGGTCTTCCACCCCTCCAGCCCGGCCTGATGAGGCCTCTGGAGCCTTGTTGGACAAGGCCCTGTCCTTGCAAAGGTTGGTCCTGAGTCTGGCCGGCGCAGGTGACATCTGCTCCCCCCACCCCCACCCCCGTGCCTGTCTCCTGGTGCCCACCTTTTAGGGGGTAGAGGAGTGAGAGCCTCAGGGAGGCTGGGGCTAGGCCTGATGAAGAAATGGTTGTAGGTAATAGGGAAATCTTGAGGGTACCGGGGTCTGTTCTCAGTTACCCCGAAACTGTGAAAAGGGGTCTGGTTGTACAGGATTCTGAAGAATGCAGTGTGTGGAAACAAGGGGCCTCTGGCTCATGGGTGTCATTATTGACTACAGTTTAGGAAAAAAACAACACTCATACCCAGGCCATACCTCCATTCAGATAAGTCCCATCTCTGGGGTGGAACCTGGCCTCTGTATTTACTCCGTTTTAAAAGTTTATCTTTATGTGCGTATATGAATGCTTGCATATATGTCTGTGTACCACGTATGTACAGTGTCCGAGAGGTCAGAAGAGGGTATCAGATCCCCTGAAACTGGAGTTACAGATGGTTGGGAACCACCAAGTGGGTTCTGGGAACCAAACCACTGTCCTGTCTGAGAGATGCAGGTGCACGTAACTGTGGAGCCATCTCTCCAGCCCGTGTTTATTGTATTTGTTTCTGTTTTTCCCAGGCGGGGTTTCTCTTGTAACTCTGGCTGTCCTAGAACACTCTGTAGACCTCTCTAGGCCTTGAACTCAGAGATCCACCTGCCTCTGCTTCCCAAGTGATGGGATTAAAAGGGTGTGCCGCCGCCACCCGGCGTTTTACCTCCCTCTTAACTTTGGTTCTCCTAGAAGGTTCTTACCCTAGAGATGATGACCTGACTTTTATCTGCTCTAAGCATGCCCAGAGCCCTTCCCTGTGGGTCTGTGGCTGGTACCGTAAGTTGTGCTTAGTGAAGGCTTTGGGGTGCTGGGTCAGAGAGATGACTCGGGACTACAGGTGAGTCCCTGGACTGCGAGATGCACATGTAGAGGTCCTGTTAGGCGGGAAGCTCAGATGCAATGATACATGTATGCAGAGTGGACAGAGACCATCACCAAGAAAAGGGACAACGGCCTGGGGTGGAGTGGGCAGTTGTTTGCTTTGGACCCTTTCAGCATGTGTCCTCCTGTGTCCTTGGGCAGGTGACTTGACTGTCAAGTGCATGTTACTGCATGCTTATGGGGCCCCATAGGCCCCATAAAGGGTGATGGTGTCCCTGGAATTTCAACATAGATCCAGGTACTCTGTCCTCTTGAGTGTAAATTTTAAATTTTTTCTGAGTGTAAATCAACCCTGGTAGCATTCTGCTGTGTGGAATTACCCCTGTTCTAGAGTATCACTTGCCCCTGGGATCTCCAGAACTAGCTGGAGTGCCTGTGTGCACAATACCTCCCCTAGCCTTCTGCTCCTTTGGGAACCATGGGCTAGACTTCAGGGCTGGGTTTGGGAGGCACTCCAACACACAGTGCCCCCTCATTCTGCCTCTGCACTCACATGGTGGGCCTGCGGTTGCAAGCAGCAATAAAAGGAATCGATCTGTGCGATTTGGTCAGAGTCATATTGATGTTGGACAGGTTAAGCTGTCCCAAAGGAGAACCCCCGTGTTGAGCTGAGAACAACAGGCTCACAAGTGGGGGCAAGCTGTGGCTGCAGGTGCAGCTCTCAGGGCTCCTTCCAACTAGCCCTAGGCTTCCCTTTCCTGGGGGTTGGGGCCCAGGCCCTGACAGCATCCTGCCACATATTTGGGGCAGGTATTTTTCAGAATCTCCCAGGGCAAACTGGGCAGCCTGGATCCAGGCACTTCGTGGCCAGATGGGGAAAACCTAGGTCTTTGCATACAGATGGGTTCTGGCCTCCTCAACCAAGCCTCCTACTTGAGGGCAGACATTGCAGGCTTGGAGAAAAGCCAGACTCCGAGTTCTCTCCTGTCCCTACTCCAGATCTCTCCTAGAGGGGCAGGTTGCTGGCTGGTGTGGAACGAATGCTCCTTTTAAACACGTAGGATAGGAGTGGGTTCTTCCCACTCAACCGCTGGTGTGCTCCTGTCTCTGTGTTTTTGTGAAGTTTTGGTTTTGCATTTGGCACATGGTGTTTTTCTCACTTGTGTTAGGTTCATCTTGAGGCTCCAGTAGTGGCAGGTGCTCTTCCAGGTGCCGAAACCTGAGGTCAAACAGTGAGGCTAAACACCGTGCCCCCGTCCTCTGCCACCTGTTTGGTGGGGGAGTCTGGCTTCCCTACTCCAGAGTCAAGAAAATGGTCCAAGCGTCAGCCCTTCAGAGCCCGTGTAGCCACCAGCCACAGAACAGCCAGGGACCCGTGCACTGGTCTCCTGGAAGTTCCTGGTGACCATATCCGCTCCCTGGTTTGGGAAGGTGTATGCTGTAATTGTTTCTCCTCCAGATGACCCTTCCCCAGCTTCCCTTTTCCCTGAGTATATGCCTGGCAAGCAGAACTGTATATGCCCTAAGGTGGTAACGAGTCCTTAGTCTTGGGGCCTCAGACCGTGTCATTTAGGCACAGGGTGTGCCCCTAACTAAAGAGCCACATTCCAAGTTGGAGCAGCTAAGGTTTCACTAGCTGCTTGTAAGCCTCCAGTTCAAGGTGCTGTGCAGAAGTCCCTGACCTCCGACGGCTCAACTTATACTTTGAACTTTATGACAGAGAGCAGTGCACACTGGGTAGAGTCACACTTCAGCTTTTCATTTCTTTGGGGAGGGCAGGGCAGGGTAGGCATGGGAACCACTGCCTGTGCATTTGACACCTGTACACAGACCTCTGCCACCATTCCTTCTGGGTGTTGTTTGTTTTTTATTTTTTGTTTGGGGTTTGGTTTTTCGAGACAGGGTTTCTCTGTTGTATCCCTGGCTGTCCTGGAACTCACTCTGTAGACCAGACTAGTTCCGAACTCACAGAGATCCTCCTGCCTCTGCCTTTGAGTGCTGGGATTAAAGGTATGTGCTACCATGCCCAGCAGTTTCCAGCTAGAGCCAATGAAATAGGCTGGAGAATGCTGGGAATTGAACCTGGGGCATTCTGGGAAGTGGGCTGGGAGATTCTCAGAAGCTGACTGGAAGTTTCATGGTGCCCATACCTTATGTACCACCAAAACCTCCTACCAGGATGGCTGTTCCCAAGTGGCACTCCTTTGTTGAATAGGTTTAAGAAGGGATGTGGAGGTAAGCCCTTTAAGTCTTTCTATTTTGGGGGGAAGGTTTGAGACAGGGTTTCTCTGTTGTAACTCTGGCTATCCTTGAACTCACAGAGATCCGCCTCCAGAGCGCTGGGATCAAAGGCGTGCACCACCAGTGCCCGGCTGTCCTTTAAATCTTTAAGACGGGCTAAACGACCCTGATCCGAAACTCCTAACCGCGCCAAATGATAACCGGTTGTAAACACTGAAACGGCTCCACAGTAGAAAACTATACCATGGAACTTCTGTACCTCAAATTATTAAAATTGCTGTGCAGGGCTGGGGATGTGGCTGATTAATGGTGACTGGCCTGGTGTGTGGGAGGCCCTGAGGTCACTTCGGAGAGGCATCACTTAGGAGTGTGTACTGCTCTCAGAGGGAACACGTTACATTCCGAGCACCCACAGAGGGGCCTCCCCTTGTCATTGCCGCAGCCCCGTGTGTCCTGGTTGCCTCAGGTGCCTGCGAGCCCACACACACATAAATAAAAGGTAAATAAATTCACGTTAGGCCATATGTCTTCTTGTGCAGAAAGCATTTGTGGTCTTGCACGTAGACTTGGGGTGCTTCCCCGAGATAGTTCATGATGATCGTTCTAACATCGAAAGGTCAAGCATTTCAAGTCAGGACTATGCAGCTTGCACTGCCACATAAAGGCATGGTAGGGCAGGACTGCCTGCTCCTTTGCTGGTTGACAGGGGTCTCACCTGCCCTGGTGTGGAGGTGCCAATGAGGGGAAGTTGATCCTATGCTCAGCCAGACTTGGCTTCGAGTGTTGTCTCCCCATGTGGAAGACACTGGTAGACTGGGTCCCAGGGGACTTTGTTAGGCTGCCTTGCTGCAGGGGAGGGTCAAGTCTGGGTTGCACTCCCTGGTCATTGTGCCAGAGGTTCCCAGTTAGAATTCTGCAGGATGGGGGTATGCTTCAGTTGCCAAGATAAATTGGTACAGTCTTCTATACCAAGACGGTTGGCTGCTCAGAGCTGAACGAAGAAGCCTGGACATGGTGATCCATTTGCCTGGTTGGTAGCTGCTGGTGGAGAAAGTTTTTTTTCTGATGGAGGAATTCATCTTGGCCTAAGGGTACTTGGTTTTTTTTTTCCCCAGTGAGACATTTAATGATGCCTGGGCATGCCATGTTGGGTTTTGAAGATGGTAGAGGAGTCCGATATTGATTTCCTTCAATCCCTCAGTGACTTTGTCTCAGGTAGAGGATACTGGGGCATTACTCAGGAGTGTCTGCTTAAAGGACTCTGATGCAGGGGTCTGTAATCTGGGGTCCTACACACAAGTCCCATGTGTTACAGTCCCAGGGACTCAGCTGCCACTTTGAACAGCTGGGAGAAATAGAGCTTTGTGCCTAGGCAAGCAGACTGCCCCTGAGGTACACCCCAGCCCTAAAATGGATCTCTTTAATTTTAAAAATTACATTTCTCTCTTTGCGGTCACCTGTGTGCATGTGGGGTATTGGTGCTCTCCTTCCTTCCTTCCTTCCTCAGAATCGGGCAAATCCTGAATCTGATTTGAGTGACAGGAGAATTTGGATTGAGAGGCTACAGTCGGAGAAGACAGACCCTCCTGTTGGGAGAGGTCTCCCCCACTTCCTCTTGAGTCAAGGAAGGAGTCAAAATGCTCAACACCAGGAGCCGGAGGGCCCTAGTGGGACCCTGTGTACTTCCCAGGCTGCTTGTGAGGCCAGAACTGGGGGTGTGGCTGCCTGAGACCTAGAGACAAGTGCTGGGGCCCCTGGCTTGGGGGGTCTGTAGTCGTTTGAAAGAAACTGAATTTTCATTTTTACCTGAATCCTGTCTTAAGATGCTCCGAGTTCACATTTAAACAACATGACTTGAGGCCACTGTGTCCGTTGTAGCCAGAATACGCAGAGCATGGTCGTCTCTTCTGTGCCCCATGATTGGACTGGGAGGCTCAGGGTGGCCCTTAGGCTGCCCAGACTATCGCAGAGCTGGCTGGGACCAAAGGGGCTTCAATGCAGACCATGGCTTCCACCTCCTGGCTAGAGAGAAACAGCCTGGCCAGGCGCTGCTGTCCCTGGCCCTCTTTCAGGAACTTGCCTCTGACCACCTCTTAGCACCTGTTGACATGCTGATAGGTGACTGGAGTGTGTCTTAATCTCTAGCTCTGGGGACTGGGGCCTCTGTGGAATGGGCTTTGAGTTGGGATTTCTCTCCCTGCTTTTCAAGTAGCCCCCTGGGTCTGCTCAGCCACCTTCACCCAAAGCAGGAAGTGGGAGTGGAGGGCTTGACTTGGCTGGAACTGGGCTTCACATGCCTGTAGCCCCCAATCAGGTGTGGGCCACTCAGGGCCTGGCCCTGACCTGCTGGCCCCTGGCCTCCGTCCCACGGAAACTTGGAGACGCATAGCCTCAGTCCTGGACTGCTCGGATGTTTCTTTTTGGGACTTGGGGAGGAGGCCAGCAGTGTCTGCTAAAAGGGCTCTTTGTGACCGGTGAGGGCTGAAGGTGCCATGGGCCACATGGGGCTCACTGTTGTGTGCAGAAGCTGCTGCTGGGAGATGCTGCCTGCCTCTGTAGTAGCTCACTGTCTGTGCTTGTCCTCCTGTGATGGATGGTGGGCTCCCAGGACAGCTGTCTGCCCGTCAGGGCCTCTGATCCTGCCTTATAGGTGCTGATTCAGTGGTCCAGGGCAGAGGTGACAGACTCTTAGCCTAGACAGGCACGGCTCTCTTCCAGCCTCAATTGCCCCCTGGGTAAAACACCTGCCTGGACTTGGTCAGTATGAAGTCAGCTGACTCCCAGGAGTCACCCAACGAATGGCAGCCCCTATTGTCCAGGAGGCAGCCTGGGCCAGACTCAGCAGTAGCCCTGAGGACGAGATACCCCGAGGTCCTCATTAGTCCCTGCCCTCGGTGTTAACAGCTGTTGACAAGGGGGCTGATAGAAGGGCAGGGTCGGGTCTATCCACTAAGCCACGTGACCAGCAGCCTGTCTCCTCTCCCCGTCACTCAGGTTGGTTTGTGGGTCTGCTGCTGTGAAGGGCACCTGTGGGCGGCATTACTATTACAGAAACCTGGTGCACACACCTGGCTCCCGGCTAGTCCACCTTCTGCTGTCGTCACTTTCCCATCAGGGATGGTGCTGGGCTCTGAATTTAGTCTCGACCTTGATCACTGGCTTCCCAATCTCAAGGGCACTTTTCTCTGGTGGGTTTTGGCCCAGCTGGTGTGGGTGACTCTGCAGCCCTTCATCTGCCCACGCCAGGCTTCTCGCACACAGCAGCCACTTAGAATAATCGTGTCAAATGCCGCTGCCATCTGTTGCCTGACTTCCGTCCCTGCTGCCACCTGGGAATCTCGGAGGATCCTGGTCTGCTGCCTTGTACCTCATTGGGTGACTCCTGGGAGTCAGCTGACTTCATACTGACCAAGTTCAGTACCTTGCTCTTGCAGCCTGGAGCCTCGTGGCTTCCTCCCTCGTTTTGCCATCCTGGGCCGCACACCCAGCACCTCACCGTGCCATGTGAGCGCTCTGCTGTCGCGCTATAGCCTCTCTTCTTACCGCTTGTTTTTGAGATGGGCTCTCACCAGGTCTAAGTTGGCATTGAACCTGTAGCTGGGCGGGAAGCCTGCACGTCCCTGGCTGTTACCTCATTCCTTGCAGCTTTTTAGCCCACCCGGGTGTGGACCTCTTGTCACTCTGCACTCCTAGAATTTCTGGACACGGAGTCAGCAGGGTCTTATCTGGTGGTAGACAAGGAAAGGCTGGGGGAGTGAGCCCAGGGTGTCTCCATCCTCTGCCCCACTGTGGCTGTGGGGAAGCCTCTCCTGCCTCCCTCATTCTGCCTGGCTGCCTTGTTCCCCCTTGACTCCCAGATCGGTGCCCTGTCATACCCAGCGGCCCCCCCTCCCCACTCGCCTGCTGCTTTCTCTGCTTTCATGGGTTTGGGTCAGGAGCCACCATCTGCTTTGCTTTCTCTGCTCTGATGCCTTGTGCGGTGATTCCTGGGGGAACTGACCTTGGAGCAGGAGTGGGCGGTGCTTAGCAGCCTTGTGGCAGTGGGGGGGGGGGTTCACCACTGAACATCAGCAGGCCCCCCTGCCCCCACCCTTGGAGAAGCTGCCTCACATGGGTGCGCTCAGAACAAGCCAGCGGCACACATAATAATGAATTTATTATGAAGCCGTCCAGGCTCTGGGGATCACGTGGCACCCCACTCTGCTGCAACCGCCTGGTCCCCGCAGCAGGGTTACCCCAGCCTTGTTAGAGCTGCAGAAGCATCACCCTCTTGGCGGTGGGGATCACTGGGGCAGGCGTGGAGCCTGGACCCGGCCGGCCTCTGTCTATCCACAGACATTTCAGTGTGTGGTAATGAAAGATGACGGAGGGGCGGGTGGAGCGTCCAGGTTCAGACTGTGCCTGAGAGCTCAGCTCTAGGGGCCTACAGGGCACAGCTTCCCCGGGTATAATTACCCCAGGATGAGGGGCTGCTGGGGGAGGAGGGGGCGGATTGGTGCTTGAACCTGGCCTCCAGAAAATTCATCTCAGCTATTAGCTGGTAATTACAGAGCAGAAGGAGCAAGCCTGAGGTCTGGTGCCGGGAGGAGCTGGGATGAAAGGGACGGTAATTACGGCCTCAATGGGAGGGAGGCTGGGCTGATTAATAACTCCTGACATACAGCAGGAGGGAAGTGGCATTGGAGACCCCCCGCCTGTGAAGCTCCCTGGGGTCAACAGTGCAGGACCAGAGCTAGGTGAGTCGGGCAGCCTGTCACCTGCCTGGTGCTCTGGGATCTCCTTCCTTGGTAAGGTCTTAAAGCATTGATGCTCTGGCCACATTAGAGACCTGTGTGGAGAAAAGGGAGAAAATGCTCTGTGGAGGGCTGGCAAGACAGGATGCACCAGGTGCCTGGCTGTCCTGGGCCTTTTTGTGGGTACTGTTAGTGGCTTCTGGCAGAGACCCAAGCTCTTGGCTCTGGGTCCTGGGTGCGTCTAGAGAGAAAGCTGACGGCGAGTTGAGATACAGCAGCAGGAAGGAGCTCTTATAGACTGGCACAGGATGCACCTGAGCACAGGCTCGCTTTCCCACTGCGCTGCTCATCTGCGCAGGCAGCCCCTGGCCTCATCCGTCACGGCCCTCGCTTGCACCGCAGAGCTTATTCCCAGCTGTTAGGATAATGAATTCACATGAGCCGGTCTCATAGATGAGGGTTCAGTCGATGGCTGGGAGCAGAGAAGTTAATAAATACCCCCTAATGAGGACAGGGAGGGCAGGCATCCTGTGCCCACCCCGCCCCTCTGTTTCCCCTGCCTGCCCTGCCGCCCCTGAGCCTCCATGGACACTGGTACCTGCCTTGTTGGGAGCCGCTTGTCTCCTGAGGGTGCCAGGCACAGAATGGCAGTCTGGGTGGGTCTAGGCCAGTGAGTGAACAGACTCTTCAAGTCCCCTCGGTTTGGCAGTGTATCCTCTTTGGTACCCAAGGCTGTTCCCTGCCCCTCCCCCACCAGCCCCATGTGCGCATGTGAAGAGTGGTGCTAATTTTAGACTCCCCCTAATGAAGCCGCTCATTTGGAATTCTATTTTAAGTGACCTGACATCAGAGCAGCTTCCCAGGCTGGGAACATACTGATACCTCCAGGACCTAGGCTTGAGGGGAATACCCCCCCCCCCACCGCCTCCAAGAGTGGTAGGAAAGGCACCCATGCCCCGGGCCTGAGACTGCCAGAGGACCCAGAAGCGCGGGGTGGGTGGGGGAGACACACGGACCCACAGGAGCATGACTGGGACACTGATATGGCCTGTTCTGGGGCTGGGTGGCCCCAAGCTCACCACCTCAGACCCCAAATACCAAACAGCATGTTGTGGTAGAGGGAAGGTCCTGCCCACCACAAGTCCCATTCTCTGCCAGCTCTCTACCGTTGTGCCTCACCTGCTGGGCCCAGCATGTCTGCTCAGACCCCTAGGTGTCTCAAAAGGCCCTCACGGTGGGTATTTCCCGCCTCAGATTTGGGGGATGGGCCCGCAGCTGTACAGTGAGATGCGGCTCTCAGCATCTCCGTCTGCCCTGGGCCCACCTGTGTGGGTACGCTGGGCGAGGCACCAGGACTTTCCTGCCGGGTGTGCGGTAGCTTGTGTCACACGGCATAGCACTGGGCTAGAGGGCCCCAGCCCGGCTCTAACCCACCCTTGTGCTAGGCCCACCGCTCATATCTGTGAAGTGAGTCCAAGGACACCCTCCCAGAATGGAATGAGGGTTGGAGGCGGGCGTCAGCTCTCTGGGACGAAGGTGTGTGACGGCACCAGAGGTGACTGCGCGGTGTTGGTGGAGGTTGAGGCCGAGGCCTGTTAGCAGTTCGGGATTTCTTGGCCTCTGGTCACTTGAGGTGAACAGCTCGCTCCAGATCCCTCGCAGCACGTTAAACTGTCACCAGGCGAGTGAAGCAGCGTCTCCTGGTGTCTGCAGTCTGTGGGACAAGGTCAGGGAAAGCTTGGCCGCGAGGGGGTGAGGCCTGCGGAGTGGCCTCCTCAACCAGGGCTCTTCTCTGGCTTGTGGCAGAGTGCTGTCTACCCCCGGGGCTGGAAGGCGAGAAGGGGGTGGGCTAGCGACGCCAGCCCCATAAGCCCCGCCAATGCCGCTCAGTCCCGTCTACCACAGTGCGTTAGAAGTTAGGGGTCAGCCGTTCACACGCGGGCTTCTCTCTGCCTCTTGGAGGGATGCGTGATGAGGCTTGGGGGCGCCGCAGGCGGCTGTGGGCTGAGCGCCGATGCGAGGAGAGTAAGAACATGGGCATTCAGCTGTGAGAGCAGGCCAGCCTCAGTACACTTGGCCTCAGTTTCACCATCTGCACTCCTTGAAATGGAAGGATGACCCAGGTGCTGGCCAGTGGCGTGGCTACCGCCTATGCCCCCCTAGGAGCATCTAGAACCGTGCCAGCTGGTCCCTAGCACCCGAGCATTGCTGAGCTGTCCCCAGGATTGCACGGCCTCACCCTCCAGAGGGCCTGCGATGGATGCGGGTCAGCCTCTAGGCTTGGTGGCCTGCTGCCACAGGACATGGCCTGTGGGACCTGGCCACAACCGGGAGCCAGCCTGTGCGCGTGGGCTTCATTGCTCTGGGATCCTTTGTTCCCCAGGTACTAGCCCTTGCTGGGGTGCACAACCTCGCTGCCCTTCCCTCTTGTGAAGCCACTGGCCTGGTAGACTTATTTGGGTACAGCCATTTTGAGGGAACAGGAGTCAGCAGAGGTCAGACATGTCTGGCCCCCCAAGAGAAACTGCTTTGCGGTGGGTGTGACCTCTCCACACACAGATGGGAAGCAGCTTGGTGCTGGTTGGGGACTGGAAAAGCTGGAGTGTGGAAGTGGGAGGTGACCTTGCTCCCTGCCCTGAGCGTTGTCTTCACCCCAGGTTCAGGCCTGCCCTCTGTGGGAAAGGCCAGGGTTTCCAGGCCACGAAGTGGCTTGGAAGGCAGTTTTCTATCTTTAGCGTCTTTGAGTAGAACCCTGGCAGCTCGGGAAGGACTCACAGGGGCTGCGGTTAGTGGCGTTCTTTGTCGCCATCCCTTCCCACATGGGGTAGATTGGAAATCAGGAGAATGAGGGGGAGACAGGGCCTGGGCTGGCCCGAGCAGTGATTGAGGTACTGGGTCTTGCATGAGCCCCACTGGCGCCTTGGGTACATACAGACCTCAGTTTCCTTCTCTGTAATATGGGGCGATGGTTGTGCAAGCCTCTTGGATGCTGTTGCAGATGCCTGGAAGTTCCACACCCCGTGGCTGTCAGCTGCTTATTGTGTTGTCTCATCAGTCAGGTTGGCCCTGTGCCCTAGCCCCTGCTTCAGTTTCCCTCCTCAACACTCGGCCCTGCACGTGATGCTTTGGGGTACTCTGTGGGCCTAGCTCTGGAGAGCTGGTCCAGGGCCAGCGTCGTTGGGGTGCCCTCGGACCCACAGGGCCAGCTGGACTGTGGGAATGGGTCTTCTGTCCGCAGCGCTGGCTGTGCTCTGCTCTCGTGACCCTTGGCTCCCGCTGCATGCCGCTGCAGCCCCTCTGGTGCTAGCACTCTGCTCTCTGGGTGACACTGGTTCTTCTTTTCCTGTTTCAGGCATGAGCCATGAGCCCAAGTCCCCTTCAATAGGGATGCTTTCCACGGCGACCAGGACCACCGCCACCGTCAATCCCCTCACTCCCTCGCCACTCAATGGCGCCCTGGTGCCCACCGGTAGCCCGGCCACCAGCAGTGCGCTGTCGGCCCAGGCCGCGCCATCCTCCAGCTTTGCTGCCGCACTGCGCAAGCTCGCCAAACAGGCAGAGGAGCCCAGAGGTAAGAGGCACCGGGCCACCAGCTCACGGGACGCCCCTTCCCGCAGTGTCTCTGGCTGGGGTGGCCCCCAGAGACAGCTGTCTGTGCGGCCTACAGTGCACCTGTGTTGCCCCTCCTCCATTGCACCCAGGCAGGGCTGGCCTAGATGCAGCTGTCCTCATACCTCTGGCCCTGACCCCAGCCCTACACCCTGCTTCACTGTGCCTTCCTCTCTGCCTGCCTCTGTCTGCCTTAGCTTCAGTAGCCTCTGATGGAGCTCATTGGTAGGCAAGTGGACTTGATGGGGTGGGGGCCTATCATAGATTCTGAAAGTGCTGTGCCCTGGAGCCCTGCCTCACTCTTGGGGTAGCCTTTTGCTCGGTATTTGACCTAATTATTGCCAGGTCTGTGCCACCAACCGTATCCCTGGTGTAGCAAAGGGCATGGGGTCTCTGGGATAGCAAACCCCACCATGGCCTATATCCTTGTAGGTCCTTGTGATAGGGTGGGCACATGCCCCAGAGGGACCAGAGACTTGCCTTCTGAAGCCTTCTGAGATGGGGCATACTGTGTTGCTTTGGGCAAAGGCTGGCCCTTTCTGAATTCATTCTTGTTGACACACAAGGCTCTCAGGCCCCCTTTGGCGCTGGTTTTTGGACTCTGCTGATCAGGGACTGCCAGTGGCACAGACGGTCAGTTTATGCCCGAACACTTGAGCCCTTTGGATTCTGGCACCTCCTGGACTTGCTGCTCAGAGGCAGGTGGCTAAAGTACGGAAACCCAAGTACCATCTGCTTTGTCTCAAATCCCCAAGACCCTGGGCCCTGGGGATGCTGCGGGGGCCGTCGATGGCCTCGCTCGTACTCAGGCAGGCCCATTTCCCATTCTCCTCTGCCCTACTTGCTGGCAGAGGCGGGGGCGTGGCTAGAATGGACAGTGGGGGTACCAGAGCAGGAGGGATGGGGGTGGTCCACCTGTACCCAGTACAGGCCTCTGTCTACCCAGTGGAGGAGGGCTGCTGACAAGGACCATACCTGAGATAGCCCACCTTTGTTGGGTGCTGGCCTGGCTCTGGTGCTCCTGAGGAAGAAGCTGGTTTGCCCATATCTGCTGTCCCAGTGTCTAGCACAGTCCTAGGGCCAGTTGGTGGGCCAAGTGCCAGAGGCTGCAGGCCTCAGTGAATGGAAATGTGGATAGTGGACAACAGGTGCAGTGTCTGCCAGGCCTGCCCTTCCTCTCTTGGCTGTGGCCTGGACACCTGGTGCCCAGAAACTTTGTGCCACATTGGGACAGGGAGGATGGGCCACCAGTGCTGTTGGCTGAGGCTTGTGTCCACCAGCTTGTCTCCTGAGTCCTCCCCATGTTCGTGGGTGCTTGGTGTCTGTGGGCCCGGTAAATCCCGCTGACACCGGTGTCCAGCTAGGCCTGGGCCATTGTCTGATAGCTTGCTGGAAACTATGGGCTTCCTGACAGCTCGTTGACGCTAAGGCCTGCCCTCTTAGTTTGCAGGTCCTCATGTGTGTTGCCAGGACCCTTAGCCATTCTTTGTCACCTCACCTTGGACCTGACGAGTTAGCGACATTGCTGGGGTAGCGTGTCGTACGTACAGTAGAGCTAAGGTTCAGAGGGGTCGTGTTGTAGTTCAGCGTCGCGGTATTGAATCCTCCGGTCCCCTGCTGCTTCCAGTTACTGAGAACTTTCGAGAGGACTTGGACAGCTGCAGCTAGGAATCTCAAGCAGGTGGCCCCGCCTGGAGGAGTCTCCTTGTTCAGTACTCACCAGCGTGGAGCAGGGGCCTAGGTGTGAGCGCTGCGGAGGGCCGAATTTGCCTCCTGGGCTGTGGACTCAGTTCTCTTTTGCCAGGTGCTCCCAGACTACTTCACTCCCCGAGCCATATTTTAAGTATTTTCTTGAGGCAGGGTATCTTGACAGGTGTCGTCCCGAGTTAGCTGAGGGTGGCCTTGGAGTTCTGGTCTACGGATGACGGGCATCCGGCGCCACGCCCAGCTTACTCAGTGCCGCAGATCAAGCCCAGGGTCTTGTTTGTACTTGCTAGGCAAGCGCTGCCCCTGAGCCACACAACCAGTACTACTGAGCTTTGAGTAGTTGTGCAGCTATCCTCCTCTCTGGAATTCCAGAGCATTTCTGTGTCCTCCTCAGGGTTACCCCCTTATCATCCGGCCTCAGCGCCTCTCCCAGCCCCCTTGCCTGCTCCGATAATGTCAGATTAGGTTCCTGCATCTGCTGTGTGGTCCCTGCCCTTGCTGTTTCATCCTTTGACCCACGGTGTGGGACATCCATCCTCCCCGTGCTGATCACGTAGGGAGACAGGTGGGACACACACCCTCGCTGGGCCCACCAGCACCCGGAGGCTCACTGTGGCTCTCTAGCCTCTGTCTGTGCCCCTAGGACGGGAAGCTGAGCCTCAAGATTGAGGACCAGGCAATTCCAGTTGTGTCCTGAGGACCCCACAGGACAAGCATCTGAGCTGCTCAGCTTGAGGGCCTGTGGTGCCTCTCACCCACTCCAGCAGTGGAAGGATCCTACGCGGAGGTGGGGTAGCTTCCAGAGCGGCTGCTGTCACCCTTGCGGGGGCCTTGCTCTGTCATCGTACCCCACCCCCCAAGCTCTGCCCCTGCCCACCCTTCCTGGAAACACTGTTGTATTTTTAGCCATCTGACCGTGCTCGCGTAGGCTTCCGTGTCTGATGTCTCTCTTCATCGTGTCTCGAGGGTGCGGTTTAAAAATCCAATTCAGACAACGCAATCAGCATGCTGTCTCATTTGCTCTTCCCCAGAGAAAGGCAGAAAGGGAGAGAAGAGAAGCTGGCCCCTCCCAAGTCCTCTATGGGCCCCATGGGGCCACCGCAGGGTGGGCCCAGTCACACCCAGCTGGGCCAGGTGGGAGCCCTAGCCTAACTCTGTAAGGCAAGGCTAAGGTTTGTCAGGCCAGAAGATGCTGGGAATTCACTCACCCAGTCAAGTCCCGTTCACATCCTGGCACCTTTAATTATGTGTTGTGTGCCCTGGCGGGTTGGCTTAGCTCCTGAGCCTCTGCTTTTTCTTAGGACGAGCGAGCGGACTACCTCTGGTTGAGTCTGTGGATCTACTGAGAACATGCAGAGTGGACACAGACCGTGTAATAAACGCAGCCCTGATGGCGGCTTCCCCACACACTGTCTCTGGGGTCCCTGGCTGTACCTACCACAATCCTACTGCCCTGACTGCCCCTCCACGCCTGGCTTAAACCCTTGCCAATGCCCTCACTCCCTAAACTTGGGAACACTTAGAGGAATCTGGTCAGCCATGGTTTATCCCCGCTACTGTGGCTCTCCTGGCAGCTGCAGGTCCACTGACTTCTGGCCTTCCTGTGGTGCTATGCATGGGTTTCCTAAGAGGAAGGGGAGGGCACAGGGTGCATTCCATCTTGTAAGTGGTTTCTGGAAAGAGCACTGGGTTGTGGACCTCAGGCTGGACCCCTGGGTCTATCCTGCCCTCACTGCTTAAACTGCTCCCGTTTCTGTGGACTCCGAACAATGTCCCTGGCTGCTCAGCAGTCCGGATGCTGCCTCCATCCGTGCGTCGAAACCCAGTTTCTCCGCTGTGCAGAATGGGACTCACCCTCTCCTCAGAGGCATCGCCCCTCCCCCATCAGAGGTCCTTCTGCCGGGGTCTCATCTTTCTCTGTGTCTGAGCTCAGCGTGGGAGGCTGGTGTTGCCTACTCCTGTCAGCCCTGTCCAACCTGCCGCCTTGTAGGGGTCGCCATCTCTCTGTGCCCAGTTGCCTTGGGGGGCAAAGGTCCCCAGTCTGTTCAGTGGACTTGTTGAGTTACTGGGTAAGGGGTGTTGGTCGGGAGCCCTAGGGAGCTTCTGGGAACTCACACATGGAGCCATGTCTTAAGCCACCAGCCTGGCCACATGGGCAGTCCTCGGAGCTGCCCTAGGCAAAGGCTCCCTGGCCTCCGTGGAGAGCAAGCTATCGCTCCCCACCACTGCCCCCACCTGTGAGAGATGAAGCCGAGCGCTGCCAGGCGGGGCCCAAGCTGTGTGACAATCTGCTCATCTCCCATGGGGCCCTGGTACCGTCTGCTGAGGGGGTGGGGCTGCAGCGGGAGCCCGCATGTCCTTGGCTGAGTGTCGGGAGGCCCACACAACACTCAGAGCTGTGTGTACCCTCAGTTCAGGATACTTGGGCCCCCTCTTTCCCAGGAAGCACACGGGGAAAGATCCTCTCACACCCGGCTGTTCACCATTTTGTCATGTGTGGGGAACTGACTGACAAGTACGGGCTGCAGTGGTTAAAACTTTTCATTAGCCATCCCGAGTGCTCTGAGCCTTCTGGTGGTCTTTGCTGCCTGCCTGCTTGTCACAGGCCTTGTAACCAAGGGGTATCTAGTTACCATGAATGGTGACTGAAACCCATATCCAGACCCCTGAGAGGTAGAGGCTGGGGACGCCCCTCTGTTGAGTCCAGGTAGCCCCCACCTGCCTGCGTGTCTGCTACAGGGTGGGCTGGGTGGAAGCAGCACACCCTGTGTGCATCTCCTTGGAAATCTGCCTCTTTCAAAGAAAACAACAAAACAAATGGCCTGCCTGGCATGCCTGCCTGCCTGTCAGTCTGCGGCTGGCAGGGCGGAGGCGTCTCTGCGGGTGTCTGGAGCCCCATCTGTCTGTGGCTCAGGTGTGAGCAGTGGGGCTAGCTATTGTGCAAAGCACCAGGAAGGGCAGGAAGAACCATCAGAAGAGTCCATAGCCACAGCTGGCCTGCGGTGACAGGCAGGCAGGCTGTGACGCCAGGATGACGTGATGACCTCCCGTCCCTCCCCAGGGCCCCTCCGCCGCCTCCCTCACTGTTTCTACCCCTCCTAACATGGTGGTGCTGGGGCAGAGCCCCACCCAAGGGACCCTGGCTGGCTCCTCCCAGACTCATGTCTTCCAGGACTGGTGCTGATAGTTACGGTCTTTGCCTCTCAGTAGCCCTGGAAAGTGTTGCTCTCAAATCCCAGCACTTTGCTGATGATTGACTGTGGTTTAATGACTGTTCTTGGCTACAGGACTTCAGCAGCCCGCTTCCCTCACAGCTGGGCACTGAGGCCACCCAGCCTCAGGTCTGAGCCGTGGGTGAAGACCTGCTGGTGTGGAGCAGGAGGGAAGGCCTGTCCAACAGCATGTGGCCACCCTGCGGTTCTGTTTGGCTGTCTCTCCTCAAAGCCTCAGGTTATGGTTACCGCCGTCTCCAGTGTGTGCTGTGCAGGGGCCTGTGGGGGCTCCAGAGGGCTCCCCTGCCTGGTGCTTGTCATTGCCCTTGGTCCTAGGTCCTTCACTGCCAACGCTCACTGGTGTAACCCAGGCAGCAGTTGGCTGTAGTGCTGACTGGACTTTATTTCTTGTCCCTTGAGCCCCTCCCCACACTTAGGTCTTCAGGGTGGAGAGGAACAGCCCTTAAGATATTACCCTTTAGTGGGAGCTCCCTCTACCAGCAGAGACACCGGGCTGCAGGCCCAGTGGGCTACCTGGACAACACGGCTTCCCACCAGGGCTTTCAAAGCGACCCTGACATTGTGCTGCGTAGCAGGGCAGCTTCCTCCACATAGACTCTACCCAGAGGCCGTGTCAAAGCTGACCCTGGACAGAGGACACCTGACAGGAGTAGCCATGGGAGCAGGTACTGTGACCCCGGGCTTACCTGCCCTGTGGTTGGAGCACTCAGTTGGTACCTTCCTTCACAAAGGTTGGATTAGACCCCATGTGGCTGTGGATTAGACCCCCTGGCTCACTGTCCCAATAATCCTTTACCCTGCCACTCCATCATGGGGAGGGTTGGGCTGTGTCTGTTTAAGCCATCCTTGGGAGTCTGGCCCCACTGGAGAAACAATTTTCCCCACCTTTGGGAGCCAAGGGGTGGTTCCTGTATCCTATTCTGATACTGTGTTGGTTCAGCCGTTCTTCCTGTCACTCACTGAGCATGTGCCACAGATCAGGTCAAGCCCCAGGTACACGGGGCTGTTGGGACAACCTTTACCTTCCTCACTTCTCCTATGTGCCTTGCTAGCTGGTCCCAGGCCTGTGGCTTTGGGAGTTGGGGAGTGCTTGCCTTTCAAACTCGAGGACACAATCCCTAGCTGGCCAGCCACATCAGTTGAGCTCTGGGATCAGTGAGAGAGTAAGTAAATACAGGGAGAGCAGTTAAGGAAGATGCCTGAAATCACCCCCCCCCCACACACACACACACATATTCAAGAAAAGACACCATGCAGTTGGTACTCAGCAGTTGTCCGTATGGTGCCGTTCATATCTATACTAGTTGGCTGGGGCTGCCCAAGCTCTCGCCTTTGGGGTCTTGGCTGTTAATAACACGCACTGCCCGTAGGGACTTGGCCTGATCCGTGAGGTCAGGCAGCCGAAGGTGATGCAGGCTCCCTCTGCCTCTTCATCTGCAGCCTGACTCCAGCTCTCTGAATAGCTAGCGTCAGTTAATTACAGTGATGGTGGACCTGCCTGCTCCAGCAGCAAGCTCAGGGCCGGGAGCCAGGCGCCAGCCTCACTAATTGGCAGCTCCTTGTGAGGTATTGATCCCAAGGCTCTCACTGGTGAGCGCTGGCCTCTCCCACCTCCAACGGGATTAGGCTGCTAATTGTCCACGGCCAGCCCCATCCTCTCTGAGCCAGCCCCACACCAGACACTGTCCTCCCCTGCCTGCCTGTGCTAGCAGAGGGAGGAGCAGGGCGGGGCCCAGCTGAGCTGCCTGTCTTGGGGGTTCCCCCATACTGACTGGGCCAAAAAGGGTCTGGGAGGTCCCTGTTTATTGACCTGAGGCATACTGAGGAGGGTCACTCCACCTATCCCACCCTAACCTAGCAGTTGATCCGCAGTTGAGGGCTCTGGGCCCACCTTCTGCAGGTAGCTGTATAGTGTGAGACAGCGTCTGCTTTGGCTGGTAGTGGCCTCCTGTGTGGCAGTGCAGCTTCTGCTCCTGTGTGCAGATAGCACGCTCCCTGCCCGTGTATTGGTGTCTATGCGTGTGAGGTGGCTACTCTTCACAGCTGTCAGGTCAGCCTTAGGCAACTGTCTTTGGGCTGAGGACTTGGTGACACCGTACAGCAGGAGGGGCCAGGGAATGTCCAGGATCTGTAGAGCTGCACACGCAGGCTGCTGGGTGCACAGGTGGAGCCAACATGGCTGAAGGGCGCATGCCCCTTCTTTGGAGGTTATGGAAATGTTCTCGAATGGATGGTGGTGATGAGCGCAAAGCGGCTATGCAGAGGTGGCCCTGCCTTTCATCCCAGGAGTCGAAAGTCTCATGGCAGGAGGATGCTATGAGTCCAGACCAGCCAGGGCTCCAGAAAAAGAGACGCTGTCTCAGTAAAGGAGGTTGAGGGCCAGGCGTGCTGGCGAGATGATTCAGTCAGTCAAATGCTTGAGGATCTAAGTTTGAGCCCTAGAACGTAACTGTAGGAGCCAGCATGGCGTCTCACACTCCTGGTCCCAGCACTGGGGCTGTGAGGGCATGCAATGCCCTAGAGCTCCCTGGCCATTCTGTCTAGCCTCAGCAAGCTCCAGGCCAGTGAGAGAGCCTGTTAAAAACAAAGTAAGCAGTGCTCCCAAGGTTGTATTTGGGCATTGCATGCACTTTTACAGATATGTGCACCTACACACAGAAACATACGTAAAAACTGACAACGTATAAGATGTGTACATTATACCATGGGTCTCCTGGGACGGTCATCAGGCTGTGCGGACTTTCTCAAGGGTCTTCGGTTGCTGAGAACCCTCACTTCTGGACACACACCTGGGTCGGCATTGCAGGCCTAGGGTGCGGGCTGTCTGGCTCTTAGAGAGCAACAGGCTTTCTCAGCTGTGTAGAGGGGTACCCTGCTATTGGATCCAGGGAGGGTTAGGGTGCCAAGCCCTCTCCTGACTCATGAATGGTAGCCAGTTTGTATCCAAGGTTGTCAGGGTCAGTCCCCAGGCCTGGCTGTACCTGGCTTGCTCCAGATCCCAGAAGCTGGCCTCCCACACCAGTGCGTGTCAGCCTAGAAGCTTTCCCTGGGCTGATACTTTCCCTCTGATTGACAGGTGTGGAGCTGTCCCGGCTCCAGAGTCCACCCTTCCCAGCCTTGGGGCTGGCTCTGCTTGCCTAGGACTGTAGAGTTCTTACGGTTTGGGCAGCGGGTTTGTTGCCCGTCTTGAGAACTGAGGCTTCCTTCCTTAGGTTTATGGCTCCCAGCCCTCATTGCCCACGGTAGCCAGGCTTTGATAAGTAGGCATGTGAAGAAGAGGGATGCTTGGCCTAGAACTGTTTGGGAGCTGCTCCGCACAGTTGCACAAGCAGCACACCAGCCTCGGCTGCCCTGCCGGAAGAACCCGGTGCGTGTCTCTGCAGGTGGCGGGATTGCCCCTGGGAAGAGCGCGTGTCAGCTAACATAGAGCGAGGCTCTGTCCTAGCATCTGTGTTGGCCATATGAGGTCATCCCTAGCCATCCTGTCCCAGTGGCCCTGACACCCCAAGAACCAAGCTGCCCCTCCCCCTACCCGTTTCTTCCCTATTCTGGTCATGGTAATATTCATTCAATATGGCAGATACACTGAAACACATTGACGTGGCTTTAAAATAGTGAATTACATCTCAGGTTTTTAAATTTAAAAAAAAAAAAAAGCTGTTCACCTGTAGGCCTGAGGGGGGCCGTATGACAGGGAGGCCAGCCAAACTGCCCAGCACTTAAGCAGGCCGAGCTGTTGACTACACCTAGCCTCTGCTTCCCACTGTCCACAGGGGCAGAGGGCCATACTGAGTGGCTGGTGTTGCTGGGCCCCGAGTCCATGCAGAATGGCTATGGGTCCTTCCCCGCCTGGCCATTCTGGGGCCTCACTCCCAGTGAGAGTTCTGGAGTTGCTCAAGTGTGGGTGCAATGGGCAGGGTGGCAGTGACATAGCTCTTGAGCTTCTGCGCTCTCTCTCCACAGGGTCTTCACTGAGCAGCGAATCGTCCCCTGTGTCCTCGCCAGCCACCAACCACAGCTCTCCAGCCAGCACGCCCAAGCGAGTGCCCATGGGCCCCATCATTGTCCCCCCTGGGGGTCACAGTGTCCCCAGCACTCCCCCTGTGGTCACTATTAGCCCCCACCAAAACCGTCAATGGAGTCTGGAGGAGCGAGAGCCGCCAGGTGAGTGGCCCATTCCAGAGATGGGGGCATGGGATGCTCCCTGACGGGAGTTGACTTCTGTCCACAGTTCTAAGTTGAGGGCAGGGCTGGACCCTCACCCTGGTCCTCAGACTCTTCTGCAAGGTGGGCTTGATGCACCCAGTACTAGAAGATGCTAGGGTCAGGGTAATCTTTACATCAAGCTCGTGGCAGGGTACCAGACATGTTTCTTGGTTTAGGAGGCCAGAAGAGGGAGGGGGGAGGGAGGTATTTTATTGTGTCCTCTGGTGGCCTCGGCTGTAATCACTTCTTTAAAGGTCTACATAGACAGACTTACCCAGAAGCACCAGGTTGAGACAGATGAGGGACAGTCCATGACACCATGAAGTACCTAAGGTGGCGTCTGAGCCTTGGGTCCCTGGGTAGACAGACAATAGCTGTCACTGTTTGGTTTTGTTTTTTTTGGGGGGGGGGTAGGGACGGGAGTGCAGGCCAGCTGATTGTAGTCCCTAGTGCCAGTGTGAGGGGTCTCATGTATCTGTGGCTCCCCAGCTGGCCACACTAAACCTAACTGGAATGGAGGAGCCAGTGTCGCAGTGCCTGAAGCCTCCCCTTTTCTCTGCTGGGCCTCCCCACCCGCCTGGCGCCTGGAGGGGGCCTTGCTAATTAAGAACCGCTGTCAGCTGTGGCTTTCCCTGGATTCTCCAGCCCCATTCCCAGAGGCATTGTACTGCTAGGAAGTACTAATTAAACCACAAAGATGGAGGGGGAGGGGAATCGAACACCTCTCCCCAGATGGGCCAGGGCAGGATAGGCAGGCAGGGTGTGACCTTCATCTGCCGCACCAGTGTGCTGGGTGTTCCTGGTCCCCAGGAAAGTGCTCCCAGCCTCCCGCAGACTCCAGCTTTAGCACCTTCCTCCTCTGTGGCTGAATAGCACTTACCCTGGAAGCCTGTCTGTCTGGGACTCGGTCACTGAATCTCAGCTTGGCTCAGAGCAGCCTAGAACCACCCTGTCCTGGTTTAAGAGCAGTTAAGAAGTTGTCACCGTGATCTCCTGTCTGAGGACTCCTCTCAGAGCTCAGCCCTGACCTCAGACCATGAGTCAGCTGACAAAAACCTCCCTTCCCTGGACAACCGGCTTGCCTGGTGGCTGGCTCTGTTGTTGCTCCTGAGAGAAGCTTGCAGGAGGTCACTTCCTGTTCCTGCCTTGGGCCTGGAGCTCCGCTGACCGGACCCCCTGG
This sequence comes from Cricetomys ansorgei, assembly GCA_026225945.1. NCBI lineage: Eukaryota > Metazoa > Chordata > Mammalia > Rodentia > Nesomyidae > Cricetomys > Cricetomys ansorgei. The sequence goes on from JAMJFZ010002811.1 coordinate 1,353,989, forward strand.
CCCAGGTCCAAGTCACCTCATGCGTGCATGCATGTCCCTTGTCCCTGCGAGGCTCAAGTGCCTCTGCCTCGTGACTCCTCCGCCTGGAGCCTGTGGCTGTCTTCAGAGGGCCCTTACCGCCTCAGAAACATTTAGTAACCCGGAGAAGGGCCGTGATGGCTCCGCTCCAGCAGTTCATGCTGCAGTTAATGAGACCTGTGTGCCACCAGGGAGGGCGACAAGCAGATGATGCTCAGAGCTCAGCAGAGAGTTTAATCCTTTCCAGGAGGGCGGGGGCTGCGGCTCTCCCTGCAGCTTGGCCATGAGTCACTAGGAGTCTTCGGAGGCTGCACATCCCCTGTTGGGAGTCACAGCGGGGGGGTGGGGGTGGCTCTGGGCCCTTCTCAGGGGGTGACCAGGCAGTGGAGCCTCACTAGGAGACACGGAATGAAAAACGGGCTATTCTGACGCTAACGGGCGCGTCCCACTTGCCCGACTGTGGGGACTTGCTCTAATCACTGGAAAATGACGGTTCCCTCCTCCCCCAGCCTCCGCCTTTCATGGATGCAGCTGTGTCAAGCAGCTCTGCAGATGTGTCTTGTCTGCCACAGACACTGGCGTATGGGTTCCTTGGGGCAGCCGCCAAGCCGGGACTTTTCCTTCTCTCTTCTCCCATGAAGCACCCTAGCTCCCAGCTGACCTACTTCCCTGGCCTCTGGTCAGAGAGAGAGAGGTCACAGGGTGGGGGGGGGTGGGGGCATGCTGCCCTCCCCCCCAGCCTGATGGCCATTCTCTTAGTCTCCTTGTCATCCTGGTGTGGGTGGGATGTGTGCCCCCCACCTTCACAATACTGTGTGAAGGCCCCTGCTAAGAAGGGCAGGTCAGAGGTCATGAACCTGTGAAGACCCCACTGGGAACTGAGACAGCTTGCTGCTGCACTTGGGGAAGGAAACAGATGTTGCTGCTCATTAAAAATTCAATCAGCAGCCTGTCTCCCTCAATTAATCGTGGCTGTCTGTCTGCGGGGAGCAGGAGAGCTGCGTTAGACTCTGAGAACGAGCTGGGGAGGTGCTGCATTACTCTTCCCTACTGCACACGGGGTTAACTGGCTTGTAGCTCAGCAGCGACCCCTCCCCTCATGGCTTACATAGGCTTCAGTGACCAACAGCCTCATGGTGTCAGCTGGCCTGGGGGTGCCTCTACCACCCTGGACAACAGGAAGACAGACTAGTTGAAGGACTGGCAGGCCTGTCTCCTGGGACAGTCAGTGTTACTGTGCTAGGCTGCCATGTGCCTAACCATGTGCAGTCGAACCACAGGTTCAGCAAGTATCAGCCAGAGGACCTTGTGTCCCTTGAGAGTATCATGGGCTGCTCATGCTGGGCTGATGTCCTGCGGTGTGAGGGAAGGGTCTGAAAGCGGTGCCGAGTCTGTGCAGGTTAGTGTCCTCAGAGCGCCTGGCCCTTGGTCTCTCCTTGGCTCAGGGTGTCTCACTGTCTTCTCCATGTTCGTATTGGTGCCACTCGGCCTTGCCATGGGGTTTCCTCCCTAGGTGACAGGCAGGCAGAGCCATTCACAGTCAGGTTTCTCCAGGCTGGATGGTGCCATGGCTGTAACAGAGCTCCCGTGAGGCTGGACCCCTCTGGGCCCTGAGGTTACTGCCACCTCACACTTTGTGCCTGGAGCAAACCTCTCCTGACGTCCCACAGGCTGAATGTATGCAAGGATGTCACCACGTAGGGCCAGCCAAGGGCCAGCTGGTATCTCAGGAGAAGCTATCCCTAAGGTGCAGGTCCCCAGGGTGTCTGCTGGGACCCCATGGCGACCCCGTATGGCAAGTAGAGGTTCCCTGTCCTGCAGATTCTCTTACATGCCCCTGTCTTGGGACTCAGCAGTCTGGGGCTTTAAGGTCTCTCTGGCATCACTGAGTCCCTTTGGGGGCAGAGCCAGGCCCTGGTAGACCTTGGTCAGACTTGCTCACGAGAGACCGTACTTCCTTTGCCCTGTGCCTTTTCCCTAATACTTTTTGTGCTTTTTTTTGTAAAGAAAATATTAGAGGGAGGATGTTTCTAGAATATGAGCTAAGCAGCCTTTCTGAAGACCTGGCTGGCTCCCCAAGCCCTAACCCTGCCTCCTTCCCACAGGACTCTGGCTCACGAGGTAGCAACAGTGGTCGGGAGCGCCTGCTTGTGGAACCACCTCTGGCCCAGGAGAAGGCAGCGGGCCCAGCCATCCCCTCCCACCTGCTCAGTACCCCTTACCCCTTCGGACTCTCCCCCAGCTCAGTTGTACAGGACTCCCGCTTCCAACCGCTCAAGTAAGTGCTGGGCTAGCTTCAGAGAGGGAGAGCATGGCGTGGCTCTAGGCAGGCCTGAGTCTCCACCAGCTAAAGTAGAGTGCTGGCTCTTGGCTTGCTCTGCCCTGGGGTCCTTGGCCTCATCTGAGCTGATGGGCTACTCCATGCTGAGACTTATCCTAACATTTATGCCTGTCTCTGGGTCTGGGGACAGAGCGTCCCTCTAGCAGCTGTATGCATTGGTGGGGACCTTAAGACCAGGTCTGAGGTGCAGGCAGCTGCCCATCTGTGCGTTTTGGGCCTCATGCCAGGACCGTACCTCATTATCGAGAGGCAGACCTGAGTCTGATGGGAAGCAGGGTGGCAGGGCAGCTACTGGGGACATGACATGTTCCCCGGCCCGGAGCGGGCCCTCTGCTCACCTGCCTTCTCTGCCGTAGCCTCCAGCGGCCTGTGCACCATGTGGTGCCCCCCAACACAGTGACTGAGGACTATCTGAGAAGCTTCCGGCCCTACCACACTGCTGAGGACCTGCGCATGTCCTCCCTGCCCCCTCTTGGCCTGGACCCAGCCACCGCTGCGGCCTACTATCACCCCAGCTACCTGGCCCCGCACCCGTTCCCCCACCCGGCCTTCAGGTGAGGCATCCCATGCACTGTCCGCACAGTAATCTATTCTCAGCAAGACGGAACAACCTCTCAGGGGAGGTGTTTCCCAGGGCCTGGGGCCAGATGCTCAGGGGAGACCTGGTCCATCCCCTATAGCTTTCCCCAGCTTCCAGCTGGGTTTAGTCCAAGCAAACCCGCTGGCCCCCGGTTGAATCCTGATGAGCAGCTTCCTGCTGTTGCTCCCCAGCTCCCACTTCTCAGCTTCTGCCTCCCGGTACCCTGTAACAGTGTACGTGTGGACAGTACGACAGAGACCCCGGTGAGAGTCAGACCTGCCTCTTACTGCAGAAGCTCTTAGCCTCACTGGCTTCTTCTCACGGTGGGTCTCAACAGAGGCCTCGGTCTGCAGCCAGTCTGCCCTTCCTGTTCGCTTCCAGAGTCTTGGAAGTTTGGGGCACCCATGTGGTCAGTTCCTAGTGGGCTCTGGCCACGGACTTGCCCTTTGCCTGTAGCCTCTGCCATGCTGAGCCTGCTTAGTCAATAGACTCACCTAGCAGAGAGCACCTGTTCGCCGCCTAGGTCCCAGCCTTTTTCCTACAGTGCTAGAGATTCAGTGCAGGGCTTTGCATGTTCCAGGCAAGCTTGCCATTTATGGCTATAGCCTCGGCACACGTCAATTCCATCTTCCTCTACAGGATGGATGACTCCTATTGCCTGTCAGCCTTAAGGTCTCCGTTCTACCCCATCCCTACCCCTGGTTCCCTGCCTCCACTGCACCCATCAGCCATGCACCTGCATCTCTCTGGGGTCCGCTACCCTCCTGAGCTCTCGCACTCATCCCTGGCTGCGCTGCACTCGGAGCGGATGTCCAGCCTCAGCGCAGAGAGGTAAGCTGTGTCTCAACCAAGGGGGGCGACAGTAGAGCATGCCTCAGTGCCTTACAGGGCCCGGCTCAGCAGCACTTGGGATTCTTTATGTGTGGAGAGAGAAGGCGGCTTGCATAATGGCCGACCCCACTTTGAGCTGGGGCATGCACCTGCCTGTTCTGCACATCTTTGGCATGCTGACCTCTGTTTCCCAGGCTGCAAATGGACGAAGAGCTGCGGCGGGAGAGAGAGCGGGAGCGTGAACGTGAAAGGGAGGCCGACCGCGAACGGGAAAAGGAGCGGGAGCGGGAGCAGCGTGAGAAGGAGAGGGAGAAGGAGCTGGAGCGAGAGCGGGAGAAGGAGCGGGAGCGGGAGCTGGAGCGCCAGCGGGAGCAGCGGGCAAGGGAGAAGGAGCTGCTGGCTGCCAAGGCGCTGGAGCCCGCCTTCCTGCCTGTGGCTGAGATGCACGGACTCCGGGGCCATGCCACCGAGGAGCGGCCCAAGCCCTCAGAACAGCTGACCCCGACCCGAGCAGGTACCTGGGCTGAGCTGTGTGGAGGAAAGACCTGTGCCTGCCTACCGTGTGAGGGGTGCTGCCCCATCGCAGCAGGCGACGCTGAGACGCCGAGCACCAAACTGGGAAGAGGTGTGCCACGGCACCCAGGGTGGAATGACCGGGAGTGCTGCAGTTGGAGCCTTGAATTGTCTCTGCCTTTTACTATGCTAACTGTGGAAGCTGGAGCCATGCACATTAGGCCAGCATTCCACCAGAGATAGCCCAGACCAGACCTTTTTTGAGGCAGGGTTGTACTCTATAGACAAGGCTAGCCTGGAACTCAGTCAGGCTCGCAGCAAATTCATACCAGTCATCTGGTGTCTGGCTCCCAAGCGTTGGGAATGCAGATTATGAGCTGTCCCGACCTTGTTTTGAATGTAATTTATTGATAAAGATCTATGTAGTTGAGCTGCTTATGTGGCTGTTTTAACAACTGGCCCCCATGAGTCCCATGTGCTCTGAGCTAGCCAGATCCTCTGAGTCTGAGACAAGTTTCCCCGAAAGCTGTACAAGACCCCGTTAGTCACAGGCTTCGAGCAGGGGTGAGGTGCCGGCACCCTGCAGCAACCCTGTTTCCTCCCACAGAGAAGCTGAAGGACCCGGGCTTGCAGGCCCCCAAGACTGTGCAGCACCCACTGCACCCAGTGCCCGCCCCACATCACTCCGTGCCCAGCCTCATCGCCAGCCACGGCATCTTCTCTCTACCGGGAAGCAGCGCCGCCACAGCCCTGCTGATCCAGCGCACCAACGAGGAAGAGAAGTGGCTGGCGCGGCAGCGGCGGCTGAGGCAGGAGAAGGAGGACCGCCAGTCGCAGGTGTCCGAGTTCCGCCAGCAGGTGCTGGAGCAGCATCTGGACCTGGGCCGGGCCCCGGCGCCCGAGGCGGAGCACAGGCCCGAGAGCGCCAGGTGGGTCCCGGGCCTCACGTGAGGCGAGGCGGTGCTTCTGGTTGGGAGGCCTGTCTGTCTGCGCTCCTGTGCCCTGCCATCGGCCCATCCTGAGGCCTGCTTCATCTTCCTGTACTGCTTCCTCCGTCAGCATGTGTTGTGGTCTGGGACACAGACCCCACTCCCCTCTCGCTCCCTGACCCTCCACACCTTGCCCAACTGGAGGGGGGCTACTCCGAGACCTCACTGGCCTCACGCACTCTGCTCTGGAAACTAAGTTCATGCTCAGCCTGCCTAGCCAAGCCCGAGTGCCCTGGCTCCTCGGGCCCCCACGTCACGCAGGTGTCAGGCTGGTTCCACTTGGTGCCACTGCCACGGGGTTGTAGAGGGGGCGGGGCCGTGTGCCCTTAGCTCAGCACTGTTCCAGGCTTGGCTCTGGCTTGGGCTGCGTTTGTTTATCCTTGGCTGTTGAACCCGAGGGAAGCTCAGTGCTGTGCCCTGCTCCTCCGGCTTGAGTGTGCAGGGATGAGGAGCAGCCTGGGCAGCTGCGTTAAGTGGTACTCAGCCAACCGAGAAGACCCTTGGAGCCTAGCAATGGCCCGTTGGGCCCTCCTCCAGAGACCTTGCCCTCCGTCATTGGGCAGCATGGGCTAAAAACATCCTGTGTCACCTTCTGAGAAATGTTAAGCTCTGGGAAAGCACCTAAAACTGCCCTTTGTAAATTGACTCTTATTAAGATGCATCAAAGACACGCTTTACAAATTTTTTAAAATTATGTATTTTTCTTTTAAGTACATTGGTGTTTTGCATGCATATACATCTGTATGAGGGTGTCAGATCCTCTAGAACAGAAGTCACAGGTGGCTGTGAACTACCATGTAGGTGCTGGGAGTTGAACCCTGGTCCTCTGAAAGAGCAACCAGTGCTCTTAACCCCTGAGCCATCGCCAGTCTCCTTTCTTTTAAATTTTTTTAAAATTTCATTCATGAGCTGGGCAGTAAAGGTGGCACACACCTTTAATCCCAGCACTCAGGAGGCAGAGAGGCAGGCGGGTCTCTGTGAGTTCCAAGCCAGCCTGCTCTACAGAGTGAGTTCCAGGACAGCCAGAGTTACAATAGAGAAACCTTGTCTTGGGGGAAAAAAAAAATCATGAGTGCTGTATTCACTTTTCCCCACCCCTTCCCCTTCCCCCCCAGCTCCTTCTGTGCCCCCCTCCCCAGTTCATGGCATGCTCTGTAATTATTGTTACACATACACACCCTGTGTACAACCTACCAAGCCCGTTTTGTATTGCTCTTATGTACATAAGTTTAGAACTGGCCACTTGGGGTTGGATAGCTCATCAGGTATTTTGTCCTGGAGATCTCTCCCTCTGGCTGCAGCCATTGATGGCCTGTGGCTCTTCCTGTAGGGTTGGGGCCTTATGAGAGCTCCCCTCTGTTGGCACGCCAGCTAGTGTTAATATGCGAGTCTTGTTCAGGCGACAGCTTTCAGTCTATCTAGATGGCACAGTCTACCAGAGAAGTCGGTACTTGGACTTGGTTAGTCCTGCTCACTCTGCACAGTGTTACCTCAGACTTGGGTGTGGGGGCTGGATCCCCAGCGGTCACTCGATCTCTGTATTTTAACTGTATTTAATAGTAGCGTGCTGAGAGAGAAGGTTGCAGATCCAGCTCCCACCTGGGCCTGGATGGGGTGGGGGTGAGGGGCTCAGGTTAGGCGGACGGGGGAGAGAGTGTGTGGTGGGGGAAACCTCGCACACCTGTTGAGGCAGCTGCCCGTCTCATGGATGCCTGAAGGTCCTTTAGGCAGAGTCCCTGGGCTGCTGCAGTTCTGACAGGGACCACGGGGGGCAGCAGCACAGCCACCGTCCTGTGGGAAGGCCTGGATAGGGAGGACACCCGAGGCTAGTGTCCCCGTCTCATCCTTTGCCTGCCCTCGCTTGATAGATCTGGAGGGAGGGCTGTGATATCAGAGGCTCACCTCCAGAAGGAAAGGGCTCATCAGGAGTCACCGCTTACAGGCAGTCTGACAAACCACCCTGGGCCCCCCGTGGGAGGCTGGTAGTCAGGTCCCCTGTCATCACTGATGGCTCAATATGTTCTCTCTAGGCCGGGACCAAACCGACACGACCAGGGCAGCCGCGAAGCCCCACAGCACTTTGGTGGGCCACCCCCACTCATCTCACCCAAGCCCCAGCACCATACCGTGCCCACAGCCCTCTGGAACCCGGTGTCTCTGATGGACAATGCCCTGGAGACACGGCGGGCTGAGAGCCACTCTCTGCACAGCCACCCGACTGCATTCGAGCCCAGCCGCCAGGCCGCCGTGCCCCTGGTCAAAGTGGAGCGTGTCTATTGCGCCGAGAAGACAGAGGAGCCCCGGAAGCGTGAGGCCACACCACTGGACAAACACCAGCCGCCACCGCGGGAGGCGGGAAGTCTGGAGCCTCAGGCCTTTCCCCATGGACCTGGACCTTTCCTTGCTGAACTTGAGAAGTCAACACAGACCGTCTTGGGCCCGCAGCGGCCCTCTCTGCCCCAGGCAGCCTCCTTTGGGGAGCTCAGTGGGCCCCTGAAGCCAGGCTCGCCTTACTGCCACTCTACGCTGAGGGGCCCTGACCCAGTGTACATCTATGATGAGTTCCTTCAGCAACGCCGCAGACTGGTCAGCAAGCTGGACCTGGAAGAACGCAGGCGGCGAGAGGCTCAGGAGAAAGGTCTGGCCTCGAGGGGTCCCAACCTACCCGGGAATGGCGGGGCTGGCGGTGGCGGATGGGGGGAGTTGGGCATCGGGACAGGAGGCCTCGGCCAGCTGCTCACCTCTCTTCTTCCACTTTAGCCCCCAGTGCAGTTTCTAGAATTGATTTCAGTTAGCAGTGTCAGACTTCTGAATCCGACACTTGCGGGCCTGCCTTGCCGTGAGGCACGTTATCCCAAAATGGCAAGTCACAGCCTGTCTGCAGAGACGGTGCTGCAGGCATACGTTACCCGTAAGTGATGGACGGAGGCTCATCAGGTTGTCTTTAAATACTAATAGTGTGACATACACAGAGGATCGGCTCTGCAGGGCCTTCCCGGCTCGTGCGCCAGGGGAGCCCCTGACCGAGCCTAGAGTTAGGCATCTCCTTCCTATTCCTGTCCCCAAGAGTGGAGGTGACAGCTCCCCAAAGTCCCAAGAAGGTCAGGAAGGTCAGCATGGCTGCAGACACAGACACACACCTGATGAGGATGATTGCCCCAGGCCAGTCTCATCTCTGGGATTGGCCTCTCAGGTGTTGCACCTGGCTCCTCTTTTGTTTATTTAAGACAGGGTCTTTTATATAACCTTGGCTGTCCTGGAACTCACTCCGTAGACCAGGCTGGTCTCGAGCTCACAGAGGTCCACCTGCCTCTGCCTCCCAAGTGCTGGGACTAAAGGCGTGCACCATCATGCCTGGCTTGTGCCTAGGTCCTCTTAGCTGAGGATGATACAGGCCATCTTCCCAGGTGCTGGCTGTGTTAGCTTTAGGGCCTGGCCCAGGCTTTTCTATCCATCCACATTGAAAAGGAACGGTGGCTTCTGTAGTTTTTAGCTGCCTTCCCATGCTCATACACCAGGGGCAAGCTGTTCACAAAGTTGTGGCCATGGGCCTTTGTCAGGAATGCTCCGCTTTTGGCCTAGAGAGCATCCTGATTCTCTTGAGTCTTGGGGAAGCTGGGTACTTGCCATCGCCAGCTCACTGCAGGTGTCCAGGCAGACTGGAAGGAGCCAGGCCCTCTTAACAAGGGCTCTCTCAGGCTCCAGCAGGTCTAGCCCGGTGGTCTCACTCACATGCCCCAGGTGCGCATGTCCATGGCCGCCCTGGGCTCTGAGCCTGGCTCAGTGCCTCTGTTTCTGCCGTCAGGGTACTACTATGACCTGGATGACTCGTACGACGAGAGCGATGAGGAGGAGGTCAGGGCGCACCTGCGCTGCGTGGCCGAGCAGCCACCCCTCAAACTGGATACGTCCTCTGAGGTAACAAGGCCCTCCTCGACTCTGGCATGCTCTGGGCTGGCTGAGTTGTTGGCCTCCACTTCGGGCCTACCTCTTGGCTTCCAGCCCCACGGGCTATTGCCGCCGCTCCTCGGTGGCCTGGCCTGGGAGCCCTGGGGCAGTGGAAGCGTACCGCTGACGGTGGCTTCACACTCGTTTGTTTTCTTTCCCAATCTAGAAGCTAGAGTTTTTGCAACTTTTTGGCTTGACCACCCAACAGCAGAAGGAGGAGCTGGTCGCACAGAAGCGCCGGAAGCGGAGGCGTATGCTGAGAGAGAGGAGCCCGTCACCGCCTGCGGTTCAGAGCAAGCGGCAGACGCCCTCCCCCCGGCTGGCTCTGTCCACCCGCTACAGCCCCGACGAGATGAACAATAGCCCTAACTTTGAGGAGAAGAGGAAGTTCCTGACCTTCTTCAACCTGACACACATCAGCGCGGAGAAGAGGAAAGGTATGGCCTTGCTCTGGCCCGCACACGGGGGACGGGGGACCCTGGGTAGCATGGGCTGTAGGGCGGCCTCTCTGCTCTGGGAGGCCCATCCCATGGTTTCCGTCACACTTTATCTAGCACGTGTCCTGCTTGGACGTGAAGCCTGTGGCGCCTGTCGAGTCCCTCGCCTTCCCCTTGGGCACCAGTGAGCTCTACTGAGCACTGTTTTTGATGCTAGGAGGCCTGGAAAGGGAGCTGTATGGGTGACCTGTAGATATCAAACCCAGCCAACCCATAGTAAGCACACAACTTGCCCAGAAAGAAGCTTGCAGATCAGTCTGGAATACTAGGGCCATGTCGGAGAAGAGACTTGGGACTGGAATCCACAGCATAGAAGATACGGCGTGACCGCAGCACGCTGAGGCTTCCTTGATCCTCTCAACACCGTCTTGGGCTTAGGCGTTGATGTACACAGCCAAGCTCCTGTGTGCCTCAGGCCCCTTAAGGGCACTGGCCTCTTCTGGAAGAGTCCCAGGAAAGCAGTGCCTCTGGGTCTCCAGTCGGTTTGACATGCTTCTTTACTGGAGGTGGCAGTTTCTTTTTCGGTTTTTAACAAGCATGGTGGAGGTCTCACTTTCCCGGCGGGAGTTAGTGACGGGCTGCCTGCCAGCACAAGCCCCTGGACACATGCCTGGTTCTTTTCAAGCCCGACTTTTCACCTGGCTTCGTGTCTAAAGGACACCATCGGCGCCGAAGCCTCTTAAGTTTCAGAGTTGGCAGGAGAGCCACTGAAACGGGGATCTGCTGCGGCTTGGAACACTGTAGGGTCTGCACTTCTTCAAGGGAAATGGCTGTGACCCTGAGTGGGAAACATGCTCCTTCCCTGGTCTCTGGGGGGTGCCCTGTGTTGGGACCATCCCTGGCCTTCAGATCAGAATACCTCCTGAGAAGGAAGTCACCACTGGAAGCCCCGGGCAGCCGCTGCTCTGGCTGCAGATGCGGCTGTCTGGCGTGTGCGAGCTGCGTAGGGAGAGCAGAGTCTGCTGTTGTCACCTGCTGCTTCCTATCTGCACAGCCGGCTGTTGTGTTTGCTTTTGGTGCCTTTTGGTGTGAAGGGCTTGTTCTTGGCCGGTTACGGTGGCCAGGTCCCGCCTCCCCCGCCTCGGAAGAGCCGCTAACCCCGGACTGCTTCCCTCACAGACAAGGAGAGGCTTCTCGAAATGCTCCGTGCCATGAAGCAGAGGGCACTGTCCGCAGCGGTGGCAGACTCGGGGACAGATGCTGCGAGGGACAGTCCTGTCGTCTCCCTGAGTGGTAAGGGAAGGACACCCCGCCCGTCGGCCTCCTGTAGCTCGGGCCACAGGGCTAGAGGTGGCCCTCAAAGTCTTCTCTTCGTGGTGAACTTGACCTACTGGAAGCAGAGCTTCTCTTCATCTCTCTTGTGTGGGCTACCACCGACCTGGTCGAGCAGGGTCTTAGGACGCAGTAAATGAGAAGGTGGGCACGAAGTCAGGGGAGGGCTCAGACTTCGGTGGAGCCACCCATCAGCAGCGGGCTGTAGCCGTCAAGCCCAGAGGATGGTCCAAAGCCCCCCGAGTGCTGTCCCCAGAGGAGGCTGCGCTGCAGATCCTGCCTGGGTCTCCAGACTCCCCCGCACCTGCTCTCTCACTGCCTCTGCTGCTCTCCAGCTGAAGAAAGCTGAACCCTTGGGGTCTCGCCTCTTGCTCCACCTGCTCTCCCTAAGCCGGATGAAGTCACTCCCGCCTTCTCAGTGTTTCCTGCCTCTCTCTTCCTACCTGTCCTTTGGGAACTGTTCACAGTTGAACTTGATGCTAAACATGCCACAGTTCAAACTCCAGCCTCGTGTACACTGTTAACATAGGGTGCGCTCACCGGGTCCCTCTGCGGTGTAAGCTCTAGAGATCAACAGGGTCCATGTGCCTGTTTTTCTACAGCTCATAATGTTTCCCTCATTTTCTGTCTCTCAAAGAACCAGCCACACAGCCAGCTCCCATGGAGATGGATCAGCCTGTCGGTGTCCCTGCCTCCTTGTCAGATGTCCCAAAGGCCATGGAGACTGGGAGACTGGAACAGCTCAGGCCTCAGGAGCCCATGAGGGTCCCAGAGCCAGCTCCTACCAGTGGTGAGAAGGCCAGGCTGAGCGAAGCCCCTGGGGGCAAGAAGAGCCTGAGCATGCTTCATTACCTCCGGGGCGCTGCGCCCAAGGACATTCCTGTGCCGTTGTCCCACAGCATCAACGGGAAGAGCAAGCCTTGGGAGCCCTTCATGGCAGAAGAGTTTGCACATCAGTTCCATGAGTCCGTGCTGCAGTCCACACAGAAAGCTCTGCAGAAGCATAAAGGTAACCGGCCACATGCCCCAAATCACCTGTCAGTAGTGCTGGGTGACACAGGCCAGTCGCAGAGCGATAATACCTCTTGAAAGACCCACCTGGAGGTCTCACTGGGCACGGGGGTTGGGGTGACAAGTCTCAGTCTCTTCCACACCTAATGTGCCTGCTCAAGAACCACATACCTGGGACAGTTAACATCAGTTCAGTAAGGCCCAAAGCAAGTGCCCTCTGTACATGTGGGGTCCACGCAGTGGCCTTCCCAGCACCCACATGGGCTCACCAGATTTCTCTGGTTCTTTGCCAAGATACTGTGTGGCCGCCCCACAGGGCCCAGTGAATACAGTGACAGCAGTTTTCCTGTCGCTCTCGTGTGAGAAGAGTGTCTGTAAACCCAGCAGGAATAATTAAGTCACCGTGCCCAGGTTTGAGGCTTGACACCAGGCTGAGCTCCCAGTGACTCTGCTGCTGGGGCCCAAAAACCAAAGGCAAGAGTTCAGGTGACTGGCTAGAGGTGGAGACAGCATTCCCAAAGCTTGCTGGCCGGCCAGACTAAACAGACGAGAGCCTAGAGGAAGACACCCGTGTCGGCCTCTGGCCTTGTGTGTGCCTAGCCTGTGAGGAAGAGCTCCCAGAGGCCAGGTGTTCACAGATTTTTGTGAATTTATTGGAAAAAGATGGTGTCTTGGCCAGAGGCAGATTGCTCCCTGCTCCTCAGAGTGGAGGGGGCTTTTACAAGTGGCATCTTACGGACACATCACCATGTAGTTCTCAGGTGTGGCCGCTAGCAGGGCTAAGCCGCCTCTTGTTGGAGGGACAGTCCCTGGCCCTGCTCAGGGAGCACCTCTGCCCTCATGAAGTAGGCTGTGCTTAGAGTTGTAAGCCTGTCCTGTGGGATAGGAACTCAGAAGCTTGTCTCTGTGGGGATTCTCAGTTGAGCGCCTGCCCCTCAAGATCCCCATTTTCTCTGCCCCAGGGAGCTCGGCTGTGTTATCCGCAGAGCAGAACCACAAGGTCGACACATCAGTCCACTACAACATTCCTGAGCTGCAGTCCTCCAGCCGGGTCCCCTTGCCCCAGCACAATGGACAGCAGGAGCCCCCAGCTGGGAGGAAGGGCCCCCCAATGCAGGAGGTGGACCAGGACTCTGAAGAGGACAATGAAGACAGCGAAGAGGAAGCTGAGGAAGCCCCCAGGCACCAGTGGCAAGGGATTGAGGCAATCTTTGAAGCTTACCAGGAACACATAGAAGGTACGGGTGAGGAGAGCGATAGAGCCTTGTGTGTGCCTAGCCTGGGAGGAAGAGCTCCCAGAAGCGAGGTGTTGTTAACTAGGTTTTTGTGAGTTTATTGAGAAGGGGCGGTGCCTTGGAAAGAAGCAGACTGCAGCTCCTTAGAGTGGAGGGGCTCTTTCAAGTGGTCTCTGAGGGAATCAACATTCTGCTCCACACCAGATCTTGCCAGTCAAGGACTACTTGAGTCATGGTGCTGGGGCATTATCTCACAGGGCAAGCCAGCCTCACACCCCAGCCCTGAGTCCTGCTCAAGGCAGATGGCAGGATGTTGTGTAGTTTGTCCACATAGCTGAGCTCTGGCCCGTCCTGATCACCATGCTTGTGAGCCCACACTGAAGGGACTTGGACACATTTGCAACTCGTCCTACTCTGGAATTTCCAGGTGCTTTTCCTGAAACCAACTTGAGACACACACCCCAGCACACCCAGCGTCATTTGCTCCAAGTACCAATCCCTTGCCTGTTTTCCCAGTGTAGCCAGACCTAACTTAGGCTGCCAGTTACTTCCTCCGTATCGTGTATATAAATAGTCTTACTTTGTAGCCCAGGCTGGCCTTGTACTTGGGCTCCTCCTGAGTGCTGGGATCATAGGCATATGCTATCGCACCTCTTGAAAGGTATTTTTGGAACAAATACCAGCTGACAAACTTGCAGGTAGTCAGAGCACCTACCCGAGCTTCTTCTGCCTTTCCTCAAAAGGTACCTCCCTCTGCCCGGCATTTTGGTCCACTCTTCCTGTACCTGTTTTATGGCATGCAGAAACATCTTAAATGGTCTTGAATTGAGTGGAGAGAAATGCTCCCATCTTGAGTGTGGGGCCCACGGGTCTTATTTGAAGGCTGTCGGCACACTTCCCTGTGAGGTCCTTGTCATTCTGAGGACATGTCTGTCTGGCAGCAGCACCCCAGGCTGCTCACTCTGGCTTGTCCGCCTTAGCTGTGAATTTCAAAATCTCGTTAACTGACACCGTGACACTAATCCTGCTCGGACCCCTCTCCATGTAGGGCAGGAGAACTAGCCCCTCAGACTCAACTGCTGAGTTCATTCTCCATGAGCTCCTTGAACCATAGTTTTCTCTTTTGGCCTTGAGTTCCACCATGTGGCTCAGCCCTCACACACCTAACCCAGACCAGGACGGGCCTTCACTCCCCAGTCTGCAGATTTCTGCCCTGTTGCATTACCTGGGACCTCAATGTTGGGTTCCAGTATTGTTTGTGAAATTTGAGGTGACCTCTGCTGGGCTTATTTTCCACTCTCTGAGAGGAATTTTTTATGCTGTGATTTCTCCATCATTGAACATTTTGCAGTCAGGATTGTTCTGGCTTTGTAAGGTCAGTCCATTGCAGACGTTTGTCATAACCAAAGCACTCCGTGTGGTAGTGTCTTGGTGAAGCAGAGGTTTGGCTAATTAACGTTACTCTGGTCTTTTTCTAGCAGCCTAAACTGAAAGGTCTGTTACCACCTCCCACTTGATTTTAAAAAATACATCTGAAGGCCATTAATTTAGTTAGTTTCCCCAAGCTAAACATGCCTTTGACTGGGGTTTTTCCCGCTGCACTGAGATGGATGTCGCTGGATGCCTTAGTTGGTGCAGCCAAGGACAGGCTGTTCCGTTGAAGACAAAGCCTCACACAGAGATGATGCATTCCCGCCTCTTGTCTTTTCAGAGCAAAACCTGGAGCGGCAGGTGTTACAGACACAGTGCCGGCGGCTGGAGGCACAGAACTACAGCCTCAGCCTGACTGCGGAACAGCTCTCTCACAGCATGGCGGTGAGTCGGGCACGGGGCTCTGCACAGGCGCCCCTGAGAGAAGTCTGCTCTTAAGAAATCAGAACTTACGCCAGGCATGGCAGCACATGCTCTCACTCCAAGAGGCAGGCAGATCTGTGCATTCAAGGCAGCCTGGGCCACAGTGAGACCCTGTCTCAGGAATAAGATTTTCTCAGAAGTAACACTGCTCTTGTGGCAGTGAGGTACCCCACCCACCCAGGGGGACACGTGTCGGGCTGATCAGACCTGTGGTTCAGTCTGAGCTAAGGCAGCAGTGCACTCTGGTTCTCGGGAGCACACGTTGCTGGAATACTGTTTGGCAGTCTCCAGAGGCCGCTCACTGGTGTGCATACAGATGGGGTTCTAATGACGTTATCTCCTCCCCAGGAGCTTCGGAGTCAGAAACAGAAGATGGTCTCAGAGCGGGAGCGGCTCCAGGCGGAGCTGGACCACTTACGGAAGTGCCTTGCCTTGCCCACCATGCACTGGCCTCGGGGCTACTTTAAGGGATATCCGAGGTGACGGTTTCCCTTGCACTAGGCTGAACCTATAGCATAGAAATATTATCTATTTTATTACCTTGAATATTTAATATTTTTCACTGGGAGGTTTGAAGCTTACAAAACGAGAACGTGCCATGCATGAAGCGAAGGATTCCAGGCTTCACAGAGGACGTCACCTGTTGGCGGTTTTATTTCTTCTTCCCCCACGTCATTCTTTTTCTCCAACACGGATGCCCACCATGCATGTGGCTGATGGAGAACCAGCTCGTTGTTTCTTGTTGCTGTGCCACCAGAGCCTGGCTTGCTCCTGCTGCGGCCCCGGGGGTTAACCTCTTCCTCCCAGGAGTGAGACTAACTCGTGCTGAGAAGGCTGGGTGTGTAGAGCAAAGGGCCCACGATCTTGCGCCATGGTCAAAGCCACAGGTCCAAGGGGCACACGAGCTAGCCAAGGCTTCTCCCTGAACCGCTCTTAGGAAGAGGCAACCCACACCCAAAGGTACTTTCTGTTTTCCTTGGGGAAGATGCATGGCGCTGTCCACAGATAGCCCAGCCACTGGACTGCTGCCGCCGTGTGTGTGTGTGTGTGTGTGTGTGTGTGTGTGTGTGTGACGTTTTCACACAAAAATACGTTTTGAGAGAAGTCAAAGGTGCTTCAGCCTTGTACTGTGTAAATATTAAAAAAAGTTTTGTATGTTTTTATTACTTTAATTATTGTTATAAAAAGCCTGCCGTTTTTAATATGTGGTTTGGGGAATTTTTGTTTGTTCTTCCTGTTTGGGGGTTTCCTTTGGTTTTTTTTTGTTTTGTTTTGTTTTTTTGTTTGTTTTTTTAGTTTTCGTTTTTCTGGTTTTTTTAAAAAAAAAAACACAACAAAACCTTGCTTTTAGTGTTTGTGCTGCTGCTGGTCAGGATATTAAAATGCTGAACTTTTAGAAAGTAGAAGAGCTCACCTGTGCGGCGTCCCACACGGCAGTGCTGAGGGCTCTCGGCTGGCCTGCTGTCCAGGGCAGAGGGACCCGGGGGCAGAGCTGCGGGAGCAGAGTTCCTGTCACAGGCACAGCAGTGGCTGAGAGCTTGACACTTGGGGTTGACCAACTTGAAAGAGAACCTCTTCCTGCCAAAAACTCATGGCTGTTGTTCCATCCGGGTGGGGAGAGGAGGCAGAGGTTACCCTTGGCCTCCAGGATCAATGGCTGCACGGAGCAGCTTGCCGGCAGTCCCTCAAGAGTTTGCTCTGTCCGCCTGCCAAGAATCTTCTAGTTATTAGCAAATACACACAAGAAGGTGTCAGCAGAGAACAAGTACCTCCCCGGGCCCAGGAGCGACAGGAGGGAGCACAAGGCAGTGCTAGGGCCTACGTCAAACAGCCAGGTGGAGCCGGTCCACGGTGAGCAGAGGCCGCATGCCCTGGGACAAAGCGTTACCAAACTACCGATTGAATGCTGCTTGTTCATACCTTAGTGCTCCTGTCCCAGGCTAACTCCACACCTAGTCTGCTTGGTAATGGCTTTGGGAAAAGTAGACCCCGTAACTTACAGGACACACACACAGCCCCTCCCATCTTACAGGAGCTCCCCTGGCTGAGTATGTGACTCAAAGTGAGAGATACCTTCTCAGGTTGGCCTGGGGCACAAGCTGAGCCACTGACCTAGCAATGCCTGTGCCCCTTCCAGATGCCTTTGCCTGCCCTGGAGCTCCCAGCCCCACCTCTGCCTGTGGAGCCCCGAATATTCCCACGCTCATAAGAAAAGTGACAATCAGAATGCCGTCCAACTAGACCAGTGGCGGGTTGGTGCATGTGCTACTCAGACACGGCCTTCCCACCTCGCATAGTTGCAGAGACACTGGGGCTGGAAAGAGCACAGTGCACCCTTCCAGGTACCACACATCCCTGGAGGTCTCTCTGGTATAGCCTTCCCTGCTATAGATCTGCTTTACGGTGGACTGTGTAAAATTATGTGCACAAGGCTCTTGGTCCTTGACCATGTCTTCCCACCTCACCTCCAAGGGATAGCTGCCATCTATCCTGGCTGGGAATTCAAACTTAGGGCGGACAGTCCAGTGTTAGCTCCCATGGCTCTGCGTTTGATCAGATCTTTTAAAGTTTTGTTTCATATAATTGGAGTCAAACCGGTAAGACCTGCCGTGGTCCCCAAACACACCCCCTTAAACACACCCCCAGCACCCTCACACCGGTACAAGGGCACCCAGAGCCACAGGGAGCCCGTCCCAGCGGTGGGGAACTGCAGCCATGCTGACAGCACTGCCAAACCTCAACCAGTTAAGCTGAACTGCACACTAGACGCCTCCCACCCCCGCCCGCAGATGCCCAGGACCCAGCATGGCGATGGCCCGCACAGCAGGCTCAGCACCCCCGAGGTGCGGTTAGCCACTTAGCAGCAGTCTGTACCCTCTCGCGTACTCAAGCTCTGACTTCACTACTTGCCGTAGCCTGTCCCCACTGTCTGATCCAGTGCTTAACTTCAACCCTAGAGGCTGCCTTGACCGGAGGGAGCGTCTCACTGGTTTTGTACTTGTGCGTACCCTATGCCTCGCTGCTGGGCAGCAGACCCAGACCCGGGCAGGAGGGGAGACAGTGCCTCGGTCACTCTGGGGGCAGTTTAGATGCTGTGAAATTAAACCTGTTCTAAGTGTACTTGTTTGAATTAACTGTATTGTAATATTATTTGTTGAATGTAGTAATTAGGTATTTATGAATATATTGCTGTAATTTCTGACAACATCCCAAAAATAAAATCTTCCTAAATCATGTTAAGAGGAAAATCTCTTTTTATACCCTCACCCCCCCAACTTACATACAGCTTTCACAGGTCAAACTTGAAGAAGAAAGCCGGCCCAGACACGGGTCCCCGGTTGTTAGAGAAGTCACAGGTTGGCTTTTTTTCTTTCCTCATGAGAAAAGAGCTGGCGGCTTTAGGAATCGAACTCGCAGCGTGGCTGAATTCTAACAAAGATGAGTCGCAAACTCAGCTTCCACCAATGTTCCACACCCTCTCCACCATCGCGCACTTACAGAGCTCGGAACGCCAGCAGACAGCAAGGCTTTGCGCACCACAAGCCCCGGCTAGAAGTCCTGAGACTGCGTGCTCTCCGCGGGCTGGAGGTTCGTGCGGAGTTTGTACATGTGACTGAGTGCCCGCGTGAAGAAGGCCCCGCTGGTGTTGATCTCCATCAGGGTCAAGTTATCCAGCTGAAACAAAAAGCAAGTGAGCAGAGGAAGTTTTGACCTTAAAAATAAAAAGCTAAATTCTACTGAACAGCTTTAACAGCTTAAAAATCAATGAGTTGTTTGTTGCTGGGTGCTGAGGATGAAGCCCATACCCTGCGAGTGCTAGGCAAGCTCTACCAAGAGCCATACCCCGCGTCCCCGTGAGCAGTATTCAAAGCACAGCTTCAGGTCCCAGCTGATGTGACTGAACAGGCAGGACGCCCTGACAACTCCCTGGAAGCGTTTACACTGGCTGGCAGTGCCCACTGGCACCAGGTGGGGACAGGAGAGCCGCGCTTACCTTGGCATGTGCCTCCTGCTGCCGTACAAAGCTGTCAGTAGACACCCGGAGCTTGGCCATGCGCGTGTCCCACAGATCTTTGATCAAGGTCCGGATGGCATCTGCTTTGGGAATGTTGTCAGAAGCACTGAAGATACACAGAAGCACCGGTAAGCTTAACAGACACAGGCAGAGTGGCTGTTTCAGAACCACAGCTTGGGGGTAAGGACGAGCTCAGCAGTTAGTGCTTGTTCCACTGCTGGCCTTTATCAGGCAGCTCACAGCTCTCTATAAACCAAGGAAATTAAATGTATCCTAGCCTCCACGGGCCTGAACATATATGGCAGACACGCAAACACTCATGTGTGCACATAAACAAATCTTTAGAAATAAAGCTTGAGCCGGGTATGGTATCACACGGTTGTAGCCCTAGCCCTCAGAAGGCTGAGGCGGGAGGCAGGAGTTCAAGGTTGGGTGCGATACATAGAGACCCTGTTTCAAGGAAGAAAAAAAAAGGCTTGCCCAGAGTACTGGGGCAGTTCATTCCTCGGGCATTAGGGTCAGCAGGTAAGCTTGACACCAAGGTGTTTTCATTCATGCTCACTGTCCATGGCCGGTGGCTACACAGAATGACAGATCGGACAACATGAAATACAGAAAGCCAGGAGTGGCGACTGTAACCTAGCACTTGGGAGAATACCTGGACATGGAGTATAGCGTGAGACTCCGAGTCAACATCACAGGCTAGAGAGGTGGCTCAGTGATCAGCACATACTGCTCTTGCAGAGGACAGTTTGGTGCTAACTCCCATGCCAGGTGGCTCAAAACCATCCCTAACCCCAGCTCCAAGGAAATCCCATACCTATGGCCTCTGAGGGCACCTGCGCTCACACGTACACACCGACACAAATAATGAGACCCACTGGAGAGGCTACAGATACGGCTAAGCAGTTAAGGATGCGTACTGCTCCTGCAGAGAACCCAACCAGTCCCCAGAAACCTACATCGGTTGGCTTATAATCGCCTGCAATTCCAGCTCCAGGAGATCCCACACCCTCTTGCTCCTTGGGCACTGTACTTACGTGCACACACGCGCGCGCACACACACACACACACAATTGTGTAATTAAAAACAAAAATACATCTGTAAGTAATACTGGGCAACTGGGCAGCGGCACTTCCTTCACGGTAACATCAGCTTGTGCTGTGTAACTTTATCTCAAGTTGGTATTGAGGCTGGCTCGGGGCAGCGGATCCCTGGTCTTCCCCCGTGACGCACGCTTACTGCAGGCTTACTGCCCATCACCACCAGGGAAGAAGAGGGCAGGCTCCGTGCTAAGCCCTTTAAGTGGTATTTCTAGCCTCACAAAAGGCTGAGAGACAGGACTGCCACTGTGGGGAGCACAGGTTACAAAAATCACAAAGCAGAGCAAAGTCTCAAAGCAGTCCAGTCTACGGGGAGCAAAATCTAGGAGAGTTTAAGGTCAGCAGCTTAGTGACAACTTTCCTTCATGACACACTTGAAGCCAACCTTTGAAGAAAGCAGCTCACAGAAGGCAGAGGCAGACCCGTGCAGCCCATCGCTGGGGGCTCCAGGCTGAGCTAGAGCTTCCCCACGCCAGTCAGCTCAGGGGCGGAGGCAGAGCTATGGTAGAGGACGGATGCGGTGAACTGAACTGGGAACACACACAAGCGCTCAGAACGGAGAACAAAGATCCTGACCCAGTGAACTACAGAACCCTGGATCAGCGAGACGGCTCAGCAGATAAAGGTGTTTGTGGGTAAACCTGACAACCTGAATCCAATCTCGGGAACTCTCATGATAGGAGGAGAGTGCCAGCTCCTCAGGGCTGTCCTCCGACCTCCATACACAGGTCATATTTATGTGTCCACAAAATAAATGTTTCTTTACAAAAGCCTAATTTTTTACTTTTTGGTTTTTTTCAAGACAGGGTTTCTCTGTGTCGCCCTGGCTGTCCTGGAACTTGAACTGCAGCCCAGGCTGGCCTCGAACTCAGAGATCCACCTGCCTCTGCCTCCCAGTGCTAGGATTAAGGATTTAGCCCAGCTTTAAAAAAAAATAAAAAATTAAGTCCCTTAACCAAATAAATGACAGTACAGTTTTGGGTCTTTGTGTGTTGTTTACTGTATAGACTTGGGTAGCCTGGAACTCCTGAAGTAGACCAAGCTGGAACTCAAAGATCCGTCTGTCTCTATATGCCACCCCTACCCAGTGCTGGGATTAAACGTGTACTACTACACCTGGATAACAGTAAGGTTCATGGTAGAGTGTAGAATACACAGAATGTCAAGAAACACACAGCCTTCTACACCGGTGGCACCAGCCTGGTTCCTAGCCATGCGCCCAGATTCTCTTCCTTCCCAGCACAGACTGTCCCCCTCTGCAGTCTTTCTCAGACCTGAGACATCACAGAATCCATGCTTCCGTGGTCCACCGTGTACCCTCGTCAGTCCCCACACCCTCGGCCCATGGAGCCACCGCACCTTACAGCCCCTCCCACACGCCGCCTCTCCCTGCTCTCTGAGCTTGTGTCCCTTAAATGCCTTCTCTGGCCCCATCAGGCCTTGCTGTGCCCATGGCCTCCCAAGAGCACTGTCTGTGCTGCAATTTAATGACCAGTTCACAGGGTCACATTGTTTCCCTGCCAAAACAGGAGCGTAGGTCCACATGACCATGTTTAGAGCAATAAGCATGTTGTTGGAGAAAGAAATAGGTGACCTACAACCTCCCGCCACTCCTGCGTTCACCTGTGGAAGGAGCAGGACGCGTCCTGCCGTCCAGCCGCTCTAAGCAGCAGCAGCTCCAGCCCTGGTGCAGGTTCTGCTCTTCAAGCAGCTGACGGGTGCAGTGCCCGGCTGAGGGGTGCAGTGCCCGGCTGAAGGGTGCAGTGCCCGGCTGAGGGGTGCAGTGCCTGGCTGAGGGGTGCAGTGTGTGGACAGTCCCTGCCCAGCTAGTACTGGCTGCACGATGGCACAGCCATTGTGGAAGACTACAAGACTGCACCGTGGCAAATGCCAGAGCAGAGCTCTGCAGACACGGTATAAGTGAGGAGGAGCTGGGGAGGAGGACCACTAAAGCCCAGAGTTCAGGACCGGGTAGGCAATAGAGCAAGACCCCGTTTCAAACAAATCGACCTGTTCTGCAGAAGACAGGGTGCTGGGAACACGACACCCACAGACTCGGAGCAGAGGGAAGCTGTGAAAGGGCGGTAGCATCGCCAGCTGCGACCGCCGTGAGCACCCTGACTGAGAAGGACGACAGAAAGGCCCAGGGCTGCAGACAGGCACCCCGTGAGAATGAAGAAGACGGCGGGAGCCGGGACAGATGCGGACGCGCAGACCCAGGGCTTGTCACGGCGCATTCATCTCTACAGCTCAGGACCGAGACCTCGCGAGGCCCTCCATCCCTCCTGTGCACACAGGGAACCCAGATCCACACACTCTCGGGCAAAGCTGGACTGCGGGCGGCAGGCGCGGTCACAGGAGAGGCCGCCACTGGAGTGACAGTGGCCGCGCCGTGACATCAGTGAGTGCAGAATCCGAGGGAGGGGAGAGAAGGAACGGGCGAGAGCAGAGCCACCCTGGCAGTCCTCCAGGCCACCCTATCGCGCTGACTCACTGATTCAGCAAGAGCTTGGTGATCTCCATGTAGTGCGGGCTGGGCACCGGGGTGAATGTCTCCTCCTTCCGCTCCTGATCGCGCACCTGCTCCAGCTTCTCTGAAACACAGACGGTAGTGCGGTTCAGCATCAACGTAACGGAGAGGAAACACTTGTGTGGTCTGGTTTGGATTTTCAAGACAGGGTTTCTCTGGGTAGCCCTGGTTGTCCTGGCACTTGCTCTGTAGACCAGGCTAGCCTCAAACTCAGAACTCTGACTGCTTCTGCCTCCAGAGTTGGTGGGACTAAAGGCACGGACCACTGCTCCTGACTGAGAAAATGTTTTTAATCTTCTAGTTTGACCAGGTGCTGGTACCGCCTACGTGCCCAATAAGTGCACTGTACAAAAACAACTTGGGGACATTCGTATCATGGACTGGACAGCTCAGAGCCTTGCAAGCTCTCTCAGGAAGGACAGTGAGTCTGATGCCACCAGTACCCTGAACTTCCTTCTGACCTCACTTCCCCTCTACTCACGCCTGTAGCCAATTAATTCCCCACGACCTCTCAGTGCTGGGATCCAGAGCTCAGTAGGTGAGTCCTCTCCACACCCTGGAACATTGGTTCCCAACCTGTGGATCGAGACCCCTTTGGGGGTCACCTAAGACCATACATTATGATTCGTAACAACAGCAAAACCACAGATATGAAGTAGCAACAGAAAGAATGTCATGGCTAGGGGTCACCACAATCCGAGGAACTGCGTTAGGGTCGCAGTATCAGGAAGGTTCAGAACCACTGGGGCCTAGACTCACGTTCCAGCCATCTCGTCCTGCCCAAGTGAAGACCTGGTTCACGTGGAGGACTTCCCCAACTCCTGACTCCTTGTCCTACTGTTCAAGTGACGTCTACATGGACAGCTACCCAGCATCCCCAAGAAGATGGGCACAGACTATACCTTAGGCTCCCTCACTGCCCTGTGCTCTGCCAACCTCAGAAAACAGTGACTCCATCTAAGAAGCACTGAGCCCCCTGCCACAGCTGGGCACCAGCCTTAGTGCCTGCTCTTCTCCTTCCTCCCCGACCCAGACTTTCAGGTCAGCCTGCTACTGCTCCCCTGAAAGCACAGCAGAGCCAGCTGCAAGTGGTGCAGCTGCGGGGCCTCCACCTCCCCTCCGTGAAAGCTGCCACTGCTGTTTCCTGCGGCACCTCATGCAGGCCAGGCAGGCTAGGCCACCACGGACCTGGGCCCCCTGCATGGGATTAATTTATTTTCTACCATTTGAGTCAGATCACAACACATCTGTGCAGTGTCTCCACCAATCACAAGGCCTGGCGATGTCAAACCTCTGGCCAGGATGTGGGACCGTGTGATCTCATCTACATTCCTATTGGATTCTAGTATCCCGACACTCAGCAGGACGGGCTGGCAGCTTCTTATAACTTAAACATCATCTGTCCTGTGGCCCAACGAGTCCCCAGCAGGAGGTCTCTATTTACCTGAGAAAAAAGTCCGGCGGCATAGCACGGATGCCTGTGACCTAGCAACATGGGAGGTGGAGGCTGGAGGAGCGGCAGTTCAAGCCCATCCTTATCCGTACAACAAGCGTAGAACAGCCTGGGCTACGTGAGACCCTGCCTCGACAAACCAAGAAGAAACACCACCGATCTACAGACAGACTCAGACAAGAAAATGCTAACAGTCCAGTCAAAATAGTAAAACATAGAAAACAGCCGGGGTCTGGTAAGATGCCTCAGTAGGTAAAGGCATCCGTCCCCAAGCCTGATGAAGGTGGAGGTGGCGGGAGGACTGAAACGACTCGACAAGCTCTCCTCTGCTCATACGTGTACCATGGCGCATGTGCAGCCACACGAATGCAGTATTTTTAAAATCGGGAAACGGGCTGGAGAGAGGGCTCAGAAGTTAAGAGCACTCACTGCTCTTACAGAGGACCTGGGTTTGGATCCCAGCATTCGTGTGGTAGCGCATAACCACCTGTGACCCCAGTTCCAGAGGATAAACTATCCTCTTCTGGCTTCTGAGGGAACTACACGCATGCGGTGCACATAAATACGTGCATGCAAAATACCCGTACATATAAGATAAAAAAATATTTAAAAATGGGAAGTAACCCAAATATCCACACACAGGATGGGTGAGCAGATAGAGAACTTTCGCAAGGGAATACTTAGGAAGGAGAACAAGGTGACCCGTGTGGCCACAGGGCCAATTGCAAACCACGCATCCACACGACACGAAGTCCCAGAGCAGATGGGACTCCTGCAGGCTTCCGGCCCCGACTGACTGCTCCCCACCTATGCAGCAACACAGAACTTTGCACACCTTTCCCCTAACCTTTGGCCTGGACCAGCTGAAACTGGTAATGGGTCTCTATTGGATTCAGGCCTGGCGGGGTTAAAAATGCCCCTTGAAACGCAGGAAGTGGGGTCCCCGGTTTCAGGACTATCAGAGACATCTATTCCTTTACACAGGGAACAAGAGGTCCAAGTTCAAGCACATTCTCTCTAACTAGTCGAAAAGTGACTGGCTTAAATAGTCTTTCCTAGTTTGCTTTCCTCTGCCATGATGAACACCATGACCACAAAAGGTTGATGTGGCTTACTGATCAAAGGCCACCCTGAGGGAGGGTTAGGAACTCAAGCAAGAGCCACAAGGGAAGGCTGTCCATTGGCTTGCTTAGCTTGCTTTCTTATACAGCCCAGGACTACCTGCCCCCGAGGTGGCACAGCCCACAGTGGACTGGCCCCTCCTACATTCATCAATTAGCAATCAAGAAAATGCCCCACAGACATGCCCACAGGCCAGTCTTAAGAAGATATTTCTCCACTGAGGATCCCTGTTCCCGAGTGTGTCAAGTTGACAAAAAGGTAACCATGACCAAGCCTTTGCTTCTAGGTCTTCTCAGGTGACCCCAGCCAAGCTCATGGGTGTGGGGTGTGCGGTGTGTGTGCGCGTGTGCATTTTCAAACTCTACATGATACATATACCCCTCCTCCATTAAAAAAAGTAGAGAAAATACTGTTAAGGGCTCAGGGTGAAGGCTGTCCGCATCTTTGATACACGATTGTCTGCTTTCATTTTTTCTGACATCTTCAGAGGCATCTTTAATCTATCACACGCTTCTGACTCAAACTGTACAAAGGGCTTTTAACAGAGTTGTGCAACCAACCATCCATTCAATTTCAGATTTTCATCCTCACAAAAAAATACTTGCTCCATCCCTTCCCAATCCTCCATTACCTGAGTGGGCGCCATTCTGCACCTACAGTGCTCACGTCCACGTGAGCAGAACCATACGATCACTAGTCTTTGTGCCTGGTTTTTTATTCAATATCCTATTTTCAAGGTTCATCCACCTTGTAGCATGTATCAGAAGCCCGTTCCTTTGCACGACTCAATAATATCCCATTGTAGGGTGACTGTCCTATTTTTTTTTCTCTGTTGCTATGATAAGCACCATGATCCAACTTGAGGAGTAAAGGGTTTACTTGGCCTGACCACAGGTCATCATTGAGGGACGTGAGGGCAGGAACAGAACAGAACTCAAGCAGAAACAGAGGCAGGACTGGAGGAAAGCTGCTTACTGGCTGGCCTGTCTTCTTACACAACTCAGGTCCACCTGCCCAAGGGTGGCACCACCCACAGCGGGCTGGACCCTGCCGTATCAATCACTACCCAAGGAAATGCCCCCACAGACATGCTCACAGGCTGGTCTGGTGGAGGCAGTTTCTCAGTTGAGGTTCCTTCTTCCCAGGTGATTTGAGTTTGTGTCCGTTTGACAAAACTAACCAGCGCAACGACAATTTTCAACCTCTGTAACAGAACTGCCCTGCAGGCTAATACTCAATTTAAAACAAAAACTCTAGGAGAAATAAAAATGCTTGTTTAAGGTTGCATCTCTGATCCATTTTTAAGTTAAAATTTGTTATTATTGTGTGTACTCGAGCTATGTATAAGGAAGTCAGAAGACACCTGCGGGACTCGGTTCTCTCCTCCCACGGTGGATTAGGGGGCTTGAACTCAGGTTCTCAGGCCTTTTGCTGCAAACGCCCTTACTCACTGGGCCATCTCGCCGGCTCCACATCTTTGATCTTAAAGCTAGTTAAACGTCTAAAACCCAAATAAGAACTGGAAGTATCACACGCACCACACACCAACCAGCCGCTGGACCGGCACAGTTGGGAACCCGGGACCCAGGCAGGAGGCACGTCCAGTACAGGCCCGCCCACCGGGCCCAGGCATGCTCACCCACGTCCATCCACTCTGGAGGTAGCAGACGGCACTTCTGTCGCTGTTTCAGGTTAATGGCCAGCCACAGGGGCACGTCCACGGGTAAGCCGGGGTTGAAGGGCCCCAGGTCCCCCTGCAAGGACAACGCAGACCAGGTGGAAAGGAGCGGTGACCCGCCCGGGACCCCGGCCGCAGCTCCGTCCCGCCCGCGCCGCCTCACCCCGATCAGGTAGATCTTGTCCAAACTGAAGTTCGGGATGATGGTCACCAGCTCCTTCTCGGCCAGAAACTCCACCTCGGCCGCGTCCATGGTGGAGACTAGGCACTCCAGGTCCGTGGCCGCCCCTCCGCGTCTCAAAGGCCACGCCCCGGCCGTCGCTTTCCCGCCACCGCACGGGGCCCCGCCCCCCAACCGGAAGACGGCCTGCAGCAGCGGCCCGCGGCGGCCTATAGCCAAGTTGCACCCTTTGCAGCCTCAGAAGGAACCCGCAGCTGATACGAGCCCGCGGATTGGTCGGTCAGGGCGACGCTGCATGCCCCGCCCTGCCCGGAACTATGATACGGCCCCGCCCACTCCCTGGCTCGTCAGCGGGCTCCGCGCTTCCCAAGGCTCAGAGTTTCTGCGACTCCTCTGGCGGCCCCGCCCCGCTGCGGCTCCACTCTTTCCAGGCTCCGCCTCTGGCCTCGTCCCTTCTGCTTCATTGGCCTCTGGCTCCTCCCTCCAACCGCACGCGGCGCCGCCTCCTGCCTGCCTGTCACACATACGGCCCCACCCCTAATACTTTGGTTTTATATAGCCCCGCCTCTTGCCCCGCCCCTGCCCGCGCAGGCCCCGCCCCTCCTGCGTCCGCCCCTTCCCCGCCCTCCAGCAAAAGGCAGCGCGCCTGTGGCAATCGGCTCCTCGCCTGCTCCACTCTCGGAGGGTAGAGGTTCGAGTCCGTGTCTTCACCAGCGCTGAGCGCAGGTCCAGGAATAAACAAATTCATCCCAGACTCCGCTCCAGGGCCCGGGATATGGCTGACTGGTCCGCACAGACGCCACCAGGAGGGAAGGGTTTTCCCTTTAATTTTATAGTCTTTGCCCTGTCTGCACATTGGTGAAAAAGCAATGAAAATGTGCCTCCCTATTTGTTCCATTCAGATCCTATGGGACAGAGCCCCGAATCAAAGCTTTGACAAACCAAACGTCAGGTGAGACCTCCGCAGGACAAGTTTGCAAACATATTATCATTGTTTTATTAGTCTTGTTATTGCGATTGTGAAACTTGAACCCCAATCTTCAAAAATGCTAAGCATACCCTCTTTCACTGAGCTACACCCCAGAAGCCTGTACAGGGGGCCTAGGTGAGCCAACAGTGCGTGAGACACTGGAAGTCTCCGTGTTAATATGGACCCGCAGTAGAATTTTGAGTCGAGTTTGGAAAGACACTTGTGAGGACAGCTGAACTACGATAAAGCCTATAAGCCGGGTGACTGTGCTAGGGTGGCAGCAGACCAGGGTAGCTCACAAGGAAAAGTTAGTGAAGGCTAGAGGGGCTGGATCCAAGTTGAAACCCTGGCCATTACCCTGAGGTAATCTCAGCATTCCAGAGGTGGAAGCAGAAGGGTCTCTAGTTGGGCCCAGCCTGAGTCATGTAACATTTGCTATGGGGGTGTGCCTCTGTGACAGAGCAGTTACCTCCCACATAAGGCCCCCCTGCAGTGGCTTGAATGAGAATAGACCCTTGTAGGCTCATAAATTTGAAAGCTCCATCCCCAGTGGGTGAAAGCATATGGGAAGAATTAGGAGGTGTGGCCTTGTATCACTGAGAGTGAGTGGGCTTCGAGGTTTTAAAAGCCTGCACCATTCCTAGTGTGCATCTCTCACTCTCTCTCTCTCTTTTTCTCTCTCTCTCTCTGCTTGCAGATTGGTTTAAGCTGTCAGCTATTGCTCCAGTGCTCTGCCTGCCTTCTTGCTGTCATGCTCCCCGCCATGATGGTCACAGACTCTAACCCTCTGGAACCATGAACCCCAAATTAAATGCTTTCTTTATAATTTGCCTTGTTCATGGTGTCTTATGGCAATAGAAAACTAAGACATCTGGGTTCCATCCCAGCAACACACACACACACACGTACACACACACACACACACACACACATACACACACACACACACACACACACACACACACACACACACACACACAGCAATCTGGGCTTCTGTAGCCAGGCAGAAAATCGTCTCAGCTGTGGCTCCTGACTGAGCTGTCTTCTGCTCCCTGCAGGGAGGGACCCTGGAAAGCTGTAAGTCTCTCTCAAGCTCCACCCTCCTCCCCAACCCCATGGCCTGGAAGCCTGTCTGCTGCTTATCTGTATTGGAAGTTGTCACTTGCAAACCTTCTGTCCCCTTCATGAGGTTATGAATTCACACAATATTCTCAAGAGAAATAAATCAAAGTTCAAAGGACGCTGAGTGAGTACTCTGAGACTCAGTTTCCTCATCTCCTTTTGAGGTGGAAGGAAGGAAGCTTGGGGTGCATTCGGAGGAGGAGAAGCCATCAGCCACCTGGACCATGCCAAAACAGAAGCTGCCTCCCACTCCTACAGAGCATGTGTGCCAGCTTGTCTGGGTTTTGATTGACAGGGGAGTGTTTTCTTGACTGGCAAATATTTGTGTTCCTAAGTTGGCTGGGCTTCACTTCCTGGTTTGCACAGTCTCTAAAAGAGCAAAGGCAAAGAAAGTATCGCAGAGAACGGCTAGGAGACGGAGGGAAGCAGGAAAGCAGCTAGATCTGGTGTCTTTTCCTGTAAGACAGAGACAGTGCCACTGTGTGGCCACTGGGCTTCTGGTGGGGGGGTGAACGAGACCGCGTGCACCCCACACACTGCACAGCAGTGCTGCTGCCAGGATGCTTCAGCGTGTCTCTCTACAGCTGTGGGTTTCATAACACCCAAAATGCAGATGTGTCTGGCTTCCGGCAGCTGATACACAGAGGGAGAAAGGGTGGCCCATGCCCATGGTAGAACTCAGCCCAAAGCAGCTGCTACACACCATACATGATGCTGGTTGGGCACATGCCTGCAATCCTGGCACACCAGAGTCTGAGACAGGAGGAGTGTGAGCTGATAGCCATTCTGGACTAGATAGCAAGTCCCAGGCTAGCTTGGGCTATGTAGTAAGACACTGTCTCTATCAAAACAACAAGCCTGGCACGGTGGTGCACACCTTAGGTAATCCCAGCACTGGGGAGGCAGAGGCAGGCAGATCTCTGTGAGTTCAAGACCAGCTTAGTCTACACAGTGAGTTCCAGAACAGCCAAGGCTACATAGTAAGACCCTGTCTCAAAACAACAACAAAAGCCAGGTATGGTGGCTTAACACACTTAGAATCACAGCTCTGGGAAGACAGGCAGGGGCAACCTAGTTTCTCACTGGACTAGGCAGCCTCTACTAGAGGCGAGCTCCAGCCAAAGAGAGACCTTCTCTCTAAAGCAAACAAGGTTGCCAGCACTCGAGGGAGCTCTGTGGTCTCTACATGCGTGCACACATGTTTTCATGCACCTGTACACATACAAACACACACACGCACAAAACCTAAAACCTGAAATGTTGAGTGAAAAAAAGCCCATCCAGACACAGGACTGGAGAGATGGCTCAGCAGCTATGCTCCTCCAGAGGATCTGGGTTCGAGTCTAGTATACCGACTTGGTGATCAACAACCATCTGTAACTACAGTTCCTTCCCGAGGAGCTGATGCCCTCTTCCGTCCTCCATGGGCATCGGGCACACATGTGGTGCACTGACATATGTGCAGGCAAAACACTCACACAGAGAAAACAAAAGTATCGAAAGCAGCAGCAGCCAGACAGAAGTGTGTACGGTCTGATTCCCTTCAACAACGCGTCCACAACAGGCAGGGCCCTAGCAACAGAGAGATTCGTGGTTGCCAAGATTGAGGAAGGGAAATGATACTCATTCTTTGAAGGAGACTGTGATAGAATATTCTAGAAGTGGTTGGGGTAATGGTTACACAGCTCTGTAACTTTACTAAAAGTCACTGAATTGCATGGGCTCAAAAGGCAGGTTTTAAGCGGTATGAGTCACCCCTCCTTGAAGTTACTCTTACCGGTTCCTCTCTGAGGCCCAGACTCCTGCTGCCAGGCGGGGCCCAGGTTTCCCAGGCACACTAATAAGCTCCTAGAGCCACCCCAGCGCCCAGGCCGAGGGCTCTCAAGGCATCTGTGAGTGTGGAGTCATAGTGGACAGACAGAGGGAATCAGGATGGTGGTGCTGGGTGAGGGTGGACCAGATGGAGCTGGGGAGATGGGGAACGTTGTTCTAGTTTCCTTTCTGTCGTTGTGAGAAAATGACCTTACTAAAGCAGCTCGGGGAGGAAGGGTGTATTTCAGCTCACAGTACCAGGTTACACATTCAGCAGGGCAGTCAAGGCAGGACTGATCCACCACCCCCACAATCGAGAGCAGAAAGCAGAGCCTGGCCGTGACTCAGCTTTCTCCTCTTGCGCAGCCCGGAGCCACTCCCACTTTCACCCAGGTCTTCCCACAGCAATCGAGGCAGGTCCTCTACAGGCCACCCGACCTGTGAGACCTCAACATCGTGTCTGAGTTTGCACTAACCATACAGGGAGCTGCTGAGGTGAATGGTCAGGACCCCGTCACCACTGTGGACTGCTCTGGAAAAGCCGCCACCCCAGGACGCTAGGGTGCCCACGAGGCAAAGGTTAGAGTTGGAGGCATTGGTGTGATTTTGCCCCCAGTTAGTAGACAAGGGCCAGGGGAGTGGCTCAGTGGCAGAACACAGGGCCAGAATCTGCAGAGCCCCAGGTTCAGTGCCCAGTACTGCAAAACAGGAAAGAAAGAAAAAAAGAGCTTAATAGGGATGTTCTGATGGGGGCCTAGAGAAAGAATTTTGGGTTTTTGGGTTTTTCAAAGATTTATTTGTGTGTGTGTGTGATGTGTTGGGTGTGTGATGTGTGTTTGATGTGTGTATATTGTGTGTAAAGTGTGTGTGGTGTATGTGTGTGAGGTGTGTGTGTGTGGTCTGGGTGTGTGTGGGGGGGGGGGGGGGGGGGGGGGGGGGGGGGGGGGGGGGGGGGGGGGGGGGGGGGGGGGGGGGGGGGGGGGGGGGGGGGGGGGGGGGGGGGGGGGGGGGGGGGGGGGGGGGGGGGGGGGGGGGGGGGGGGGGGGGGGGGGGGGGGGGGGGGGGGGGGGGGGGGGGGGGGGGGGGGGGGGGGGGGGGGGGGGGGGGGGGGGGGGGGGGGGGGGGGGGGGGGGGGGGGGGGGGGGGGGGGGGGGGGGGGGGGGGGGGGGGGGGGGGGGGGGGGGGGGGGGGGGGGGGGGGGGGGGGGGGGGGGGGGGGGGGGGGGGGGGGGGGGGGGGGGGGGGGGGGGGGGGGGGGGGGGGGGGGGGGGGGGGGGGGGGGGGGGGGGGGGGGGGGGGGGGGGGGGGGGGGGGGGGGGGGGGGGGGGGGGGGGGGGGGGGGGGGGGGGGGGGGGGGGGGGGGGGGGGGGGGGGGGGGGGGGGGGGGGGGGGGGGGGGGGGGGGGGGGGGGGGGGGGGGGGGGGGGGGGGGGGGGGGGGGGGGGGGGGGGGGGGGGGGGGGGGGGGGGGGGGGGGGGGGGGGGGGGGGGGGGGGGGGGGGGGGGGGGGGGGGGGGGGGGGGGGGGGGGGGGGGGGGGGGGGGGGGGGGGGGGGGGGGGGGGGGGGGGGGGGGGGGGGGGGGGGGGGGGGGGGGGGGGGGGGGGGGGGGGGGGGGGGGGGGGGGGGGGGGGGGGGGGGGGGGGGGGGGGGGGGGGGGGGGGGGGGGGGGGGGGGGGGGGGGGGGGGGGGGGGGGGGGCGGGGGGGGGGGGGGGGGGGGGGGGGGGGGGGGGGGGGGGGGGGGGGGGGGGGGGGGGGGGGGGGGGGGGGGGGGGGGGGGGGGGGGGGGGGGGGGGGGGGGGGGGGGGGGGGGGGGGGGGGGGGGGGGGGGGGGGGGGGGGGGGGGGGGGGGGGGGGGGGGGGGGGGGGGGGGGGGGGGGGGGGGGGGGGGGGGGGGGGGGGGGGGGGGGGGGGGGGGGGGGGGGGGGGGGGGGGGGGGGGGGGGGGGGGGGGGGGGGGGGGGGGGGGGGGGGGGGGGGGGGGGGGGGGGGGGGGGGGGGGGGGGGGGGGGGGGGGGGGGGGGGGGGGGGGGGGGGGGGGGGGGGGGGGGGGGGGGGGGGGGGGGGGGGGGGGGGGGGGGGGGGGGGGGGGGGGGGGGGGGGGGGGGGGGGGGGGGGGGGGGGGGGGGGGGGGGGGGGGGGGGGGGGGGGGGGGGGGGGGGGGGGGGGGGGGGGGGGGGGGGGGGGGGGGGGGGGGGGGGGGGGGGGGGGGGGGGGGGGGGGGGGGGGGGGGGGGGGGGGGGGGGGGGGGGGGGGGGGGGGGGGGGGGGGGGGGGGGGGGGGGGGGGGGGGGGGGGGGGGGGGGGGGGGGGGGGGGGGGGGGGGGGGGGGGGGGGGGGGGGGGGGGGGGGGGGGGGGGGGGGGGGGGGGGGGGGGGGGGGGGGGGGGGGGGGGGGGGGGGGGGGGGGGGGGGGGGGGGGGGGGGGGGGGGGGGGGGGGGGGGGGGGGGGGGGGGGGGGGGGGGGGGGGGGGGGGGGGGGGGGGGGGGGGGGGGGGGGGGGGGGGGGGGGGGGGGGGGGGGGGGGGGGGGGGGGGGGGGGGGGGGGGGGGGGGGGGGGGGGGGGGGGGGGGGGGGGGGGGGGGGGGGGGGGGGGGGGGGGGGGGGGGGGGGGGGGGGGGGGGGGGGGGGGGGGGGGGGGGGGGGGGGGGGGGGGGGGGGGGGGGGGGGGGGGGGGGGGGGGGGGGGGGGGGGGGGGGGGGGGGGGGGGGGGGGGGGGGGGGGGGGGGGGGGGGGGGGGGGGGGGGGGGGGGGGGGGGGGGGGGGGGGGGGGGGGGGGGGGGGGGGGGGGGGGGGGGGGGGGGGGGGGGGGGGGGGGGGGGGGGGGGGGGGGGGGGGGGGGGGGGGGGGGGGGGGGGGGGGGGGGGGGGGGGGGGGGGGGGGGGGGGGGGGGGGGGGGGGGGGGGGGGGGGGGGGGGGGGGGGGGGGGGGGGGGGGGGGGGGGGGGGGGGGGGGGGGGGGGGGGGGGGGGGGGGGGGGGGGGGGGGGGGGGGGGGGGGGGGGGGGGGGGGGGGGGGGGGGGGGGGGGGGGGGGGGGGGGGGGGGGGGGGGGGGGGGGGGGGGGGGGGGGGGGGGGGGGGGGGGGGGGGGGGGGGGGGGGGGGGGGGGGGGGGGGGGGGGGGGGGGGGGGGGGGGGGGGGGGGGGGGGGGGGGGGGGGGGGGGGGGGGGGGGGGGGGGGGGGGGGGGGGGGGGGGGGGGGGGGGGGGGGGGGGGGGGGGGGGGGGGGGGGGGGGGGGGGGGGGGGGGGGGGGGGGGGGGGGGGGGGGGGGGGGGGGGGGGGGGGGGGGGGGGGGGGGGGGGGGGGGGGGGGGGGGGGGGGGGGGGGGGGGGGGGGGGGGGGGGGGGGGGGGGGGGGGGGGGGGGGGGGGGGGGGGGGGGGGGGGGGGGGGGGGGGGGGGGGGGGGGGGGGGGGGGGGGGGGGGGGGGGGGGGGGGGGGGGGGGGGGGGGGGGGGGGGGGGGGGGGGGGGGGGGGGGGGGGGGGGGGGGGGGGGGGGGGGGGGGGGGGGGGGGGGGGGGGGGGGGGGGGGGGGGGGGGGGGGGGGGGGGGGGGGGGGGGGGGGGGGGGGGGGGGGGGGGGGGGGGGGGGGGGGGGGGGGGGGGGGGGGGGGGGGGGGGGGGGGGGGGGGGGGGGGGGGGGGGGGGGGGGGGGGGGGGGGGGGGGGGGGGGGGGGGGGGGGGGGGGGGGGGGGGGGGGGGGGGGGGGGGGGGGGGGGGGGGGGGGGGGGGGGGGGGGGGGGGGGGGGGGGGGGGGGGGGGGGGGGGGGGGGGGGGGGGGGGGGGGGGGGGGGGGGGGGGGGGGGGGGGGGGGGGGGGGGGGGGGGGGGGGGGGGGGGGGGGGGGGGGGGGGGGGGGGGGGGGGGGGGGGGGGGGGGGGGGGGGGGGGGGGGGGGGGGGGGGGGGGGGGGGGGGGGGGGGGGGGGGGGGGGGGGGGGGGGGGGGGGGGGGGGGGGGGGGGGGGGGGGGGGGGGGGGGGGGGGGGGGGGGGGGGGGGGGGGGGGGGGGGGGGGGGGGGGGGGGGGGGGGGGGGGGGGGGGGGGGGGGGGGGGGGGGGGGGGGGGGGGGGGGGGGGGGGGGGGGGGGGGGGGGGGGGGGGGGGGGGGGGGGGGGGGGGGGGGGGGGGGGGGGGGGGGGGGGGGGGGGGGGGGGGGGGGGGGGGGGGGGGGGGGGGGGGGGGGGGGGGGGGGGGGGGGGGGGGGGGGGGGGGGGGGGGGGGGGGGGGGGGGGGGGGGGGGGGGGGGGGGGGGGGGGGGGGGGGGGGGGGGGGGGGGGGGGGGGGGGGGGGGGGGGGGGGGGGGGGGGGGGGGGGGGGGGGGGGGGGGGGGGGGGGGGGGGGGGGGGGGGGGGGGGGGGGGGGGGGGGGGGGGGGGGGGGGGGGGGGGGGGGGGGGGGGGGGGGGGGGGGGGGGGGGGGGGGGGGGGGGGGGGGGGGGGGGGGGGGGGGGGGGGGGGGGGGGGGGGGGGGGGGGGGGGGGGGGGGGGGGGGGGGGGGGGGGGGGGGGGGGGGGGGGGGGGGGGGGGGGGGGGGGGGGGGGGGGGGGGGGGGGGGGGGGGGGGGGGGGGGGGGGGGGGGGGGGGGGGGGGGGGGGGGGGGGGGGGGGGGGGGGGGGGGGGGGGGGGGGGGGGGGGGGGGGGGGGGGGGGGGGGGGGGGGGGGGGGGGGGGGGGGGGGGGGGGGGGGGGGGGGGGGGGGGGGGGGGGGGGGGGGGGGGGGGGGGGGGGGGGGGGGGGGGGGGGGGGGGGGGGGGGGGGGGGGGGGGGGGGGGGGGGGGGGGGGGGGGGGGGGGGGGGGGGGGGGGGGGGGGGGGGGGGGGGGGGGGGGGGGGGGGGGGGGGGGGGGGGGGGGGGGGGGGGGGGGGGGGGGGGGGGGGGGGGGGGGGGGGGGGGGGGGGGGGGGGGGGGGGGGGGGGGGGGGGGGGGGGGGGGGGGGGGGGGGGGGGGGGGGGGGGGGGGGGGGGGGGGGGGGGGGGGGGGGGGGGGGGGGGGGGGGGGGGGGGGGGGGGGGGGGGGGGGGGGGGGGGGGGGGGGGGGGGGGGGGGGGGGGGGGGGGGGGGGGGGGGGGGGGGGGGGGGGGGGGGGGGGGGGGGGGGGGGGGGGGGGGGGGGGGGGGGGGGGGGGGGGGGGGGGGGGGGGGGGGGGGGGGGGGGGGGGGGGGGGGGGGGGGGGGGGGGGGGGGGGGGGGGGGGGGGGGGGGGGGGGGGGGGGGGGGGGGGGGGGGGGGGGGGGGGGGGGGGGGGGGGGGGGGGGGGGGGGGGGGGGGGGGGGGGGGGGGGGGGGGGGGGGGGGGGGGGGGGGGGGGGGGGGGGGGGGGGGGGGGGGGGGGGGGGGGGGGGGGGGGGGGGGGGGGGGGGGGGGGGGGGGGGGGGGGGGGGGGGGGGGGGGGGGGGGGGGGGGGGGGGGGGGGGGGGGGGGGGGGGGGGGGGGGGGGGGGGGGGGGGGGGGGGGGGGGGGGGGGGGGGGGGGGGGGGGGGGGGGGGGGGGGGGGGGGGGGGGGGGGGGGGGGGGGGGGGGGGGGGGGGGGGGGGGGGGGGGGGGGGGGGGGGGGGGGGGGGGGGGGGGGGGGGGGGGGGGGGGGGGGGGGGGGGGGGGGGGGGGGGGGGGGGGGGGGGGGGGGGGGGGGGGGGGGGGGGGGGGGGGGGGGGGGGGGGGGGGGGGGGGGGGGGGGGGGGGGGGGGGGGGGGGGGGGGGGGGGGGGGGGGGGGGGGGGGGGGGGGGGGGGGGGGGGGGGGGGGGGGGGGGGGGGGGGGGGGGGGGGGGGGGGGGGGGGGGGGGGGGGGGGGGGGGGGGGGGGGGGGGGGGGGGGGGGGGGGGGGGGGGGGGGGGGGGGGGGGGGGGGGGGGGGGGGGGGGGGGGGGGGGGGGGGGGGGGGGGGGGGGGGGGGGGGGGGGGGGGGGGGGGGGGGGGGGGGGGGGGGGGGGGGGGGGGGGGGGGGGGGGGGGGGGGGGGGGGGGGGGGGGGGGGGGGGGGGGGGGGGGGGGGGGGGGGGGGGGGGGGGGGGGGGGGGGGGGGGGGGGGGGGGGGGGGGGGGGGGGGGGGGGGGGGGGGGGGGGGGGGGGGGGGGGGGGGGGGGGGGGGGGGGGGGGGGGGGGGGGGGGGGGGGGGGGGGGGGGGGGGGGGGGGGGGGGGGGGGGGGGGGGGGGGGGGGGGGGGGGGGGGGGGGGGGGGGGGGGGGGGGGGGGGGGGGGGGGGGGGGGGGGGGGGGGGGGGGGGGGGGGGGGGGGGGGGGGGGGGGGGGGGGGGGGGGGGGGGGGGGGGGGGGGGGGGGGGGGGGGGGGGGGGGGGGGGGGGGGGGGGGGGGGGGGGGGGGGGGGGGGGGGGGGGGGGGGGGGGGGGGGGGGGGGGGGGGGGGGGGGGGGGGGGGGGGGGGGGGGGGGGGGGGGGGGGGGGGGGGGGGGGGGGGGGGGGGGGGGGGGGGGGGGGGGGGGGGGGGGGGGGGGGGGGGGGGGGGGGGGGGGGGGGGGGGGGGGGGGGGGGGGGGGGGGGGGGGGGGGGGGGGGGGGGGGGGGGGGGGGGGGGGGGGGGGGGGGGGGGGGGGGGGGGGGGGGGGGGGGGGGGGGGGGGGGGGGGGGGGGGGGGGGGGGGGGGGGGGGGGGGGGGGGGGGGGGGGGGGG
Organism: Cricetomys ansorgei; assembly: GCA_026225945.1. Lineage (NCBI taxonomy): Eukaryota > Metazoa > Chordata > Mammalia > Rodentia > Nesomyidae > Cricetomys > Cricetomys ansorgei. Next base: position 1,391,666 of record JAMJFZ010002811.1, read on the forward strand.
GGGGGGGGGGGGGGGGGGGGGGGGGGGGGGGGGGGGGGGGGGGGGGGGGGGGGGGGGGGGGGGGGGGGGGGGGGGGGGGGGGGGGGGGGGGGGGGGGGGGGGGGGGGGGGGGGGGGGGGGGGGGGGGGGGGGGGGGGGGGGGGGGGGGGGGGGGGGGGGGGGGGGGGGGGGGGGGGGGGGGGGGGGGGGGGGGGGGGGGGGGGGGGGGGGGGGGGGGGGGGGGGGGGGGGGGGGGGGGGGGGGGGGGGGGGGGGGGGGGGGGGGGGGGGGGGGGGGGGGGGGGGGGGGGGGGGGGGGGGGGGGGGGGGGGGGGGGGGGGGGGGGGGGGGGGGGGGGGGGGGGGGGGGGGGGGGGGGGGGGGGGGGGGGGGGGGGGGGGGGGGGGGGGGGGGGGGGGGGGGGGGGGGGGGGGGGGGGGGGGGGGGGGGGGGGGGGGGGGGGGGGGGGGGGGGGGGGGGGGGGGGGGGGGGGGGGGGGGGGGGGGGGGGGGGGGGGGGGGGGGGGGGGGGGGGGGGGGGGGGGGGGGGGGGGGGGGGGGGGGGGGGGGGGGGGGGGGGGGGGGGGGGGGGGGGGGGGGGGGGGGGGTGGGGGGGGGGGGGGGGGGGGGGGGGGGGGGGGGGGGGGGGGGGGGGGGGGGGGGGGGGGGGGGGGGGGGGGGGGGGGGGGGGGGGGGGGGGGGGGGGGGGGGGGGGGGGGGGGGGGGGGGGGGGGGGGGGGGGGGGGGGGGGGGGGGGGGGGGGGGGGGGGGGGGGGGGGGGGGGGGGGGGGGGGGGGGGGGGGGGGGGGGGGGGGGGGGGGGGGGGGGGGGGGGGGGGGGGGGGGGGGGGGGGGGGGGGGGGGGGGGGGGGGGGGGGGGGGGGGGGGGGGGGGGGGGGGGGGGGGGGGGGGGGGGGGGGGGGGGGGGGGGGGGGGGGGGGGGGGGGGGGGGGGGGGGGGGGGGGGGGGGGGGGGGGGGGGGGGGGGGGGGGGGGGGGGGGGGGGGGGGGGGGGGGGGGGGGGGGGGGGGGGGGGGGGGGGGGGGGGGGGGGGGGGGGGGGGGGGGGGGGGGGGGGGGGGGGGGGGGGGGGGGGGGGGGGGGGGGGGGGGGGGGGGGGGTGGGGGGGGGGGGGGGGGGGGGGGGGGGGGGGGGGGGGGGGGGGGGGGGGGGGGGGGGGGGGGGGGGGGGGGGGGGGGGGGGGGGGGGGGGGGGGGGGGGGGGGGGGGGGGGGGGGGGGGGGGGGGGGGGGGGGGGGGGGGGGGGGGGGGGGGGGGGGGGGGGGGGGGGGGGGGGGGGGGGGGGGGGGGGGGGGGGGGGGGGGGGGGGGGGGGGGGGGGGGGGGGGGGGGGGGGGGGGGGGGGGGGGGGGGGGGGGGGGGGGGGGGGGGGGGGGGGGGGGGGGGGGGGGGGGGGGGGGGGGGGGGGGGGGGGGGGGGGGGGGGGGGGGGGGGGGGGGGGGGGGGGGGGGGGGGGGGGGGGGGGGGGGGGGGGGGGGGGGGGGGGGGGGGGGGGGGGGGGGGGGGGGGGGGGGGGGGGGGGGGGGGGGGGGGGGGGGGGGGGGGGGGGGGGGGGGGGGGGGGGGGGGGGGGGGGGGGGGGGGGGGGGGGGGGGGGGGGGGGGGGGGGGGGGGGGGGGGGGGGGGGGGGGGGGGGGGGGGGGGGGGGGGGGGGGGGGGGGGGGGGGGGGGGGGGGGGGGGGGGGGGGGGGGGGGGGGGGGGGGGGGGGGGGGGGGGGGGGGGGGGGGGGGGGGGGGGGGGGGGGGGGGGGGGGGGGGGGGGGGGGGGGGGGGGGGGGGGGGGGGGGGGGGGGGGGGGGGGGGGGGGGGGGGGGGGGGGGGGGGGGGGGGGGGGGGGGGGGGGGGGGGGGGGGGGGGGGGGGGGGGGGGGGGGGGGGGGGGGGGGGGGGGGGGGGGGGGGGGGGGGGGGGGGGGGGGGGGGGGGGGGGGGGGGGGGGGGGGGGGGGGGGGGGGGGGGGGGGGGGGGGGGGGGGGGGGGGGGGGGGGGGGGGGGGGGGGGGGGGGGGGGGGGGGGGGGGGGGGGGGGGGGGGGGGGGGGGGGGGGGGGGGGGGGGGGGGGGGGGGGGGGGGGGGGGGGGGGGGGGGGGGGGGGGGGGGGGGGGGGGGGGGGGGGGGGGGGGGGGGGGGGGGGGGGGGGGGGGGGGGGGGGGGGGGGGGGGGGGGGGGGGGGGGGGGGGGGGGGGGGGGGGGGGGGGGGGGGGGGGGGGGGGGGGGGGGGGGGGGGGGGGGGGGGGGGGGGGGGGGGGGGGGGGGGGGGGGGGGGGGGGGGGGGGGGGGGGGGGGGGGGGGGGGGGGGGGGGGGGGGGGGGGGGGGGGGGGGGGGGGGGGGGGGGGGGGGGGGGGGGGGGGGGGGGGGGGGGGGGGGGGGGGGGGGGGGGGGGGGGGGGGGGGGGGGGGGGGGGGGGGGGGGGGGGGGGGGGGGGGGGGGGGGGGGGGGGGGGGGGGGGGGGGGGGGGGGGGGGGGGGGGGGGGGGGGGGGGGGGGGGGGGGGGGGGGGGGGGGGGGGGGGGGGGGGGGGGGGGGGGGGGGGGGGGGGGGGGGGGGGGGGGGGGGGGGGGGGGGGGGGGGGGGGGGGGGGGGGGGGGGGGGGGGGGGGGGGGGGGGGGGGGGGGGGGGGGGGGGGGGGGGGGGGGGGGGGGGGGGGGGGGGGGGGGGGGGGGGGGGGGGGGGGGGGGGGGGGGGGGGGGGGGGGGGGGGGGGGGGGGGGGGGGGGGGGGGGGGGGGGGGGGGGGGGGGGGGGGGGGGGGGGGGGGGGGGGGGGGGGGGGGGGGGGGGGGGGGGGGGGGGGGGGGGGGGGGGGGGGGGGGGGGGGGGGGGGGGGGGGGGGGGGGGGGGGGGGGGGGGGGGGGGGGGGGGGGGGGGGGGGGGGGGGGGGGGGGGGGGGGGGGGGGGGGGGGGGGGGGGGGGGGGGGGGGGGGGGGGGGGGGGGGGGGGGGGGGGGGGGGGGGGGGGGGGGGGGGGGGGGGGGGGGGGGGGGGGGGGGGGGGGGGGGGGGGGGGGGGGGGGGGGGGGGGGGGGGGGGGGGGGGGGGGGGGGGGGGGGGGGGGGGGGGGGGGGGGGGGGGGGGGGGGGGGGGGGGGGGGGGGGGGGGGGGGGGGGGGGGGGGGGGGGGGGGGGGGGGGGGGGGGGGAGGGGGGGGGGGGGGGGGGGGGGGGGGGGGGGGGGGGGGGGGGGGGGGGGGGGGGGGGGGGGGGGGGGGGGGGGGGGGGGGGGGGGGGGGGGGGGGGGGGGGGGGGGGGGGGGGGGGGGGGGGGGGGGGGGGGGGGGGGGGGGGGGGGGGGGGGGGGGGGGGGGGGGGGGGGGGGGGGGGGGGGGGGGGGGGGGGGGGGGGGGGGGGGGGGGGGGGGGGGGGGGGGGGGGGGGGGGGGGGGGGGGGGGGGGGGGGGGGGGGGGGGGGGGGGGGGGGGGGGGGGGGGGGGGGGGGGGGGGGGGGGGGGGGGGGGGGGGGGGGGGGGGGGGGGGGGGGGGGGGGGGGGGGGGGGGGGGGGGGGGGGGGGGGGGGGGGGGGGGGGGGGGGGGGGGGGGGGGGGGGGGGGGGGGGGGGGGGGGGGGGGGGGGGGGGGGGGGGGGGGGGGGGGGGGGGGGGGGGGGGGGGGGGGGGGGGGGGGGGGGGGGGGGGGGGGGGGGGGGGGGGGGGGGGGGGGGGGGGGGGGGGGGGGGGGGGGGGGGGGGGGGGGGGGGGGGGGGGGGGGGGGGGGGGGGGGGGGGGGGGGGGGGGGGGGGGGGGGGGGGGGGGGGGGGGGGGGGGGGGGGGGGGGGGGGGGGGGGGGGGGGGGGGGGGGGGGGGGGGGGGGGGGGGGGGGGGGGGGGGGGGGGGGGGGGGGGGGGGGGGGGGGGGGGGGGGGGGGGGGGGGGGGGGGGGGGGGGGGGGGGGGGGGGGGGGGGGGGGGGGGGGGGGGGGGGGGGGGGGGGGGGGGGGGGGGGGGGGGGGGGGGGGGGGGGGGGGGGGGGGGGGGGGGGGGGGGGGGGGGGGGGGGGGGGGGGGGGGGGGGGGGGGGGGGGGGGGGGGGGGGGGGGGGGGGGGGGGGGGGGGGGGGGGGGGGGGGGGGGGGGGGGGGGGGGGGGGGGGGGGGGGGGGGGGGGGGGGGGGGGGGGGGGGGGGGGGGGGGGGGGGGGGGGGGGGGGGGGGGGGGGGGGGGGGGGGGGGGGGGGGGGGGGGGGGGGGGGGGGGGGGGGGGGGGGGGGGGGGGGGGGGGGGGGGGGGGGGGGGGGGGGGGGGGGGGGGGGGGGGGGGGGGGGGGGGGGGGGGGGGGGGGGGGGGGGGGGGGGGGGGGGGGGGGGGGGGGGGGGGGGGGGGGGGGGGGGGGGGGGGGGGGGGGGGGGGGGGGGGGGGGGGGGGGGGGGGGGGGGGGGGGGGGGGGGGGGGGGGGGGGGGGGGGGGGGGGGGGGGGGGGGGGGGGGGGGGGGGGGGGGGGGGGGGGGGGGGGGGGGGGGGGGGGGGGGGGGGGGGGGGGGGGGGGGGGGGGGGGGGGGGGGGGGGGGGGGGGGGGGGGGGGGGGGGGGGGGGGGGGGGGGGGGGGGGGGGGGGGGGGGGGGGGGGGGGGGGGGGGGGGGGGGGGGGGGGGGGGGGGGGGGGGGGGGGGGGGGGGGGGGGGGGGGGGGGGGGGGGGGGGGGGGGGGGGGGGGGGGGGGGGGGGGGGGGGGGGGGGGGGGGGGGGGGGGGGGGGGGGGGGGGGGGGGGGGGGGGGGGGGGGGGGGGGGGGGGGGGGGGGGGGGGGGGGGGGGGGGGGGGGGGGGGGGGGGGGGGGGGGGGGGGGGGGGGGGGGGGGGGGGGGGGGGGGGGGGGGGGGGGGGGGGGGGGGGGGGGGGGGGGGGGGGGGGGGGGGGGGGGGGGGGGGGGGGGGGGGGGGGGGGGGGGGGGGGGGGGGGGGGGGGGGGGGGGGGGGGGGGGGGGGGGGGGGGGGGGGGGGGGGGGGGGGGGGGGGGGGGGGGGGGGGGGGGGGGGGGGGGGGGGGGGGGGGGGGGGGGGGGGGGGGGGGGGGGGGGGGGGGGGGGGGGGGGGGGGGGGGGGGGGGGGGGGGGGGGGGGGGGGGGGGGGGGGGGGGGGGGGGGGGGGGGGGGGGGGGGGGGGGGGGGGGGGGGGGGGGGGGGGGGGGGGGGGGGGGGGGGGGGGGGGGGGGGGGGGGGGGGGGGGGGGGGGGGGGGGGGGGGGGGGGGGGGGGGGGGGGGGGGGGGGGGGGGGGGGGGGGGGGGGGGGGGGGGGGGGGGGGGGGGGGGGGGGGGGGGGGGGGGGGGGGGGGGGGGGGGGGGGGGGGGGGGGGGGGGGGGGGGGGGGGGGGGGGGGGGGGGGGGGGGGGGGGGGGGGGGGGGGGGGGGGGGGGGGGGGGGGGGGGGGGGGGGGGGGGGGGGGGGGGGGGGGGGGGGGGGGGGGGGGGGGGGGGGGGGGGGGGGGGGGGGGGGGGGGGGGGGGGGGGGGGGGGGGGGGGGGGGGGGGGGGGGGGGGGGGGGGGGGGGGGGGGGGGGGGGGGGGGGGGGGGGGGGGGGGGGGGGGGGGGGGGGGGGGGGGGGGGGGGGGGGGGGGGGGGGGGGGGGGGGGGGGGGGGGGGGGGGGGGGGGGGGGGGGGGGGGGGGGGGGGGGGGGGGGGGGGGGGGGGGGGGGGGGGGGGGGGGGGGGGGGGGGGGGGGGGGGGGGGGGGGGGGGGGGGGGGGGGGGGGGGGGGGGGGGGGGGGGGGGGGGGGGGGGGGGGGGGGGGGGGGGGGGGGGGGGGGGGGGGGGGGGGGGGGGGGGGGGGGGGGGGGGGGGGGGGGGGGGGGGGGGGGGGGGGGGGGGGGGGGGGGGGGGGGGGGGGGGGGGGGGGGGGGGGGGGGGGGGGGGGGGGGGGGGGGGGGGGGGGGGGGGGGGGGGGGGGGGGGGGGGGGGGGGGGGGGGGGGGGGGGGGGGGGGGGGGGGGGGGGGGGGGGGGGGGGGGGGGGGGGGGGGGGGGGGGGGGGGGGGGGGGGGGGGGGGGGGGGGGGGGGGGGGGGGGGGGGGGGGGGGGGGGGGGGGGGGGGGGGGGGGGGGGGGGGGGGGGGGGGGGGGGGGGGGGGGGGGGGGGGGGGGGGGGGGGGGGGGGGGGGGGGGGGGGGGGGGGGGGGGGGGGGGGGGGGGGGGGGGGGGGGGGGGGGGGGGGGGGGGGGGGGGGGGGGGGGGGGGGGGGGGGGGGGTGGGGGGGGGGGGGGGGGGGGGGGGGGGGGGGGGGGGGGGGGGGGGGGGGGGGGGGGGGGGGGGGGGGGGGGGGGGGGGGGGGGGGGGGGGGGGGGGGGGGGGGGGGGGGGGGGGGGGGGGGGGGGGGGGGGGGGGGGGGGGGGGGGGGGGGGGGGGGGGGGGGGGGGGGGGGGGGGGGGGGGGGGGGGGGGGGGGGGGGGGGGGGGGGGGGGGGGGGGGGGGGGGGGGGGGGGGGGGGGGGGGGGGGGGGGGGGGGGGGGGGGGGGGGGGGGGGGGGGGGGGGGGGGGGGGGGGGGGGGGGGGGGGGGGGGGGGGGGGGGGGGGGGGGGGGGGGGGGGGGGGGGGGGGGGGGGGGGGGGGGGGGGGGGGGGGGGGGGGGGGGGGGGGGGGGGGGGGGGGGGGGGGGGGGGGGGGGGGGGGGGGGGGGGGGGGGGGGGGGGGGGGGGGGGGGGGGGGGGGGGGGGGGGGGGGGGGGGGGGGGGGGGGGGGGGGGGGGGGGGGGGGGGGGGGGGGGGGGGGGGGGGGGGGGGGGGGGGGGGGGGGGGGGGGGGGGGGGGGGGGGGGGGGGGGGGGGGGGGGGGGGGGGGGGGGGGGGGGGGGGGGGGGGGGGGGGGGGGGGGGGGGGGGGGGGGGGGGGGGGGGGGGGGGGGGGGGGGGGGGGGGGGGGGGGGGGGGGGGGGGGGGGGGGGGGGGGGGGGGGGGGGGGGGGGGGGGGGGGGGGGGGGGGGGGGGGGGGGGGGGGGGGGGGGGGGGGGGGGGGGGGGGGGGGGGGGGGGGGGGGGGGGGGGGGGGGGGGGGGGGGGGGGGGGGGGGGGGGGGGGGGGGGGGGGGGGGGGGGGGGGGGGGGGGGGGGGGGGGGGGGGGGGGGGGGGGGGGGGGGGGGGGGGGGGGGGGGGGGGGGGGGGGGGGGGGGGGGGGGGGGGGGGGGGGGGGGGGGGGGGGGGGGGGGGGGGGGGGGGGGGGGGGGGGGGGGGGGGGGGGGGGGGGGGGGGGGGGGGGGGGGGGGGGGGGGGGGGGGGGGGGGGGGGGGGGGGGGGGGGGGGGGGGGGGGGGGGGGGGGGGGGGGGGGGGGGGGGGGGGGGGGGGGGGGGGGGGGGGGGGGGGGGGGGGGGGGGGGGGGGGGGGGGGGGGGGGGGGGGGGGGGGGGGGGGGGGGGGGGGGGGGGGGGGGGGGGGGGGGGGGGGGGGGGGGGGGGGGGGGGGGGGGGGGGGGGGGGGGGGGGGGGGGGGGGGGGGGGGGGGGGGGGGGGGGGGGGGGGGGGGGGGGGGGGGGGGGGGGGGGGGGGGGGGGGGGGGGGGGGGGGGGGGGGGGGGGGGGGGGGGGGGGGGGGGGGGGGGGGGGGGGGGGGGGGGGGGGGGGGGGGGGGGGGGGGGGGGGGGGGGGGGGGGGGGGGGGGGGGGGGGGGGGGGGGGGGGGGGGGGGGGGGGGGGGGGGGGGGGGGGGGGGGGGGGGGGGGGGGGGGGGGGGGGGGGGGGGGGGGGGGGGGGGGGGGGGGGGGGGGGGGGTGGGGGGGGGGGGGGGGGGGGGGGGGGGGGGGGGGGGGGGGGGGGGGGGGGGGGGGGGGGGGGGGGGGGGGGGGGGGGGGGGGGGGGGGGGGGGGGGGGGGGGGGGGGGGGGGGGGGGGGGGGGGGGGGGGGGGGGGGGGGGGGGGGGGGGGGGGGGGGGGGGGGGGGGGGGGGGGGGGGGGGGGGGGGGGGGGGGGGGGGGGGGGGGGGGGGGGGGGGGGGGGGGGGGGGGGGGGGGGGGGGGGGGGGGGGGGGGGGGGGGGGGGGGGGGGGGGGGGGGGGGGGGGGGGGGGGGGGGGGGGGGGGGGGGGGGGGGGGGGGGGGGGGGGGGGGGGGGGGGGGGGGGGGGGGGGGGGGGGGGGGGGGGGGGGGGGGGGGGGGGGGGGGGGGGGGGGGGGGGGGGGGGGGGGGGGGGGGGGGGGGGGGGGGGGGGGGGGGGGGGGGGGGGGGGGGGGGGGGGGGGGGGGGGGGGGGGGGGGGGGGGGGGGGGGGGGGGGGGGGGGGGGGGGGGGGGGGGGGGGGGGGGGGGGGGGGGGGGGGGGGGGGGGGGGGGGGGGGGGGGGGGGGGGGGGGGGGGGGGGGGGGGGGGGGGGGGGGGGGGGGGGGGGGGGGGGGGGGGGGGGGGGGGGGGGGGGGGGGGGGGGGGGGGGGGGGGGGGGGGGGGGGGGGGGGGGGGGGGGGGGGGGGGGGGGGGGGGGGGGGGGGGGGGGGGGGGGGGGGGGGGGGGGGGGGGGGGGGGGGGGGGGGGGGGGGGGGGGGGGGGGGGGGGGGGGGGGGGGGGGGGGGGGGGGGGGGGGGGGGGGGGGGGGGGGGGGGGGGGGGGGGGGGGGGGGGGGGGGGGGGGGGGGGGGGGGGGGGGGGGGGGGGGGGGGGGGGGGGGGGGGGGGGGGGGGGGGGGGGGGGGGGGGGGGGGGGGGGGGGGGGGGGGGGGGGGGGGGGGGGGGGGGGGGGGGGGGGGGGGGGGGGGGGGGGGGGGGGGGGGGGGGGGGGGGGGGGGGGGGGGGGGGGGGGGGGGGGGGGGGGGGGGGGGGGGGGGGGGGGGGGGGGGGGGGGGGGGGGGGGGGGGGGGGGGGGGGGGGGGGGGGGGGGGGGGGGGGGGGGGGGGGGGGGGGGGGGGGGGGGGGGGGGGGGGGGGGGGGGGGGGGGGGGGGGGGGGGGGGGGGGGGGGGGGGGGGGGGGGGGGGGGGGGGGGGGGGGGGGGGGGGGGGGGGGGGGGGGGGGGGGGGGGGGGGGGGGGGGGGGGGGGGGGGGGGGGGGGGGGGGGGGGGGGGGGGGGGGGGGGGGGGGGGGGGGGGGGGGGGGGGGGGGGGGGGGGGGGGGGGGGGGGGGGGGGGGGGGGGGGGGGGGGGGGGGGGGGGGGGGGGGGGGGGGGGGGGGGGGGGGGGGGGGGGGGGGGGGGGGGGGGGGGGGGGGGGGGGGGGGGGGGGGGGGGGGGGGGGGGGGGGGGGGGGGGGGGGGGGGGGGGGGGGGGGGGGGGGGGGGGGGGGGGGGGGGGGGGGGGGGGGGGGGGGGGGGGGGGGGGGGGGGGGGGGGGGGGGGGGGGGGGGGGGGGGGGGGGGGGGGGGGGGGGGGGGGGGGGGGGGGGGGGGGGGGGGGGGGGGGGGGGGGGGGGGGGGGGGGGGGGGGGGGGGGGGGGGGGGGGGGGGGGGGGGGGGGGGGGGGGGGGGGGGGGGGGGGGGGGGGGGGGGGGGGGGGGGGGGGGGGGGGGGGGGGGGGGGGGGGGGGGGGGGGGGGGGGGGGGGGGGGGGGGGGGGGGGGGGGGGGGGGGGGGGGGGGGGGGGGGGGGGGGGGGGGGGGGGGGGGGGGGGGGGGGGGGGGGGGGGGGGGGGGGGGGGGGGGGGGGGGGGGGGGGGGGGGGGGGGGGGGGGGGGGGGGGGGGGGGGGGGGGGGGGGGGGGGGGGGGGGGGGGGGGGGGGGGGGGGGGGGGGGGGGGGGGGGGGGGGGGGGGGGGGGGGGGGGGGGGGGGGGGGGGGGGGGGGGGGGGGGGGGGGGGGGGGGGGGGGGGGGGGGGGGGGGGGGGGGGGGGGGGGGGGGGGGGGGGGGGGGGGGGGGGGGGGGGGGGGGGGGGGGGGGGGGGGGGGGGGGGGGGGGGGGGGGGGGGGGGGGGGGGGGGGGGGGGGGGGGGGGGGGGGGGGGGGGGGGGGGGGGGGGGGGGGGGGGGGGGGGGGGGGGGGGGGGGGGGGGGGGGGGGGGGGGGGGGGGGGGGGGGGGGGGGGGGGGGGGGGGGGGGGGGGGGGGGGGGGGGGGGGGGGGGGGGGGGGGGGGGGGGGGGGGGGGGGGGGGGGGGGGGGGGGGGGGGGGGGGGGGGGGGGGGGGGGGGGGGGGGGGGGGGGGGGGGGGGGGGGGGGGGGGGGGGGGGGGGGGGGGGGGGGGGGGGGGGGGGGGGGGGGGGGGGGGGGGGGGGGGGGGGGGGGGGGGGGGGGGGGGGGGGGGGGGGGGGGGGGGGGGGGGGGGGGGGGGGGGGGGGGGGGGGGGGGGGGGGGGGGGGGGGGGGGGGGGGGGGGGGGGGGGGGGGGGGGGGGGGGGGGGGGGGGGGGGGGGGGGGGGGGGGGGGGGGGGGGGGGGGGGGGGGGGGGGGGGGGGGGGGGGGGGGGGGGGGGGGGGGGGGGGGGGGGGGGGGGGGGGGGGGGGGGGGGGGGGGGGGGGGGGGGGGGGGGGGGGGGGGGGGGGGGGGGGGGGGGGGGGGGGGGGGGGGGGGGGGGGGGGGGGGGGGGGGGGGGGGGGGGGGGGGGGGGGGGGGGGGGGGGGGGGGGGGGGGGGGGGGGGGGGGGGGGGGGGGGGGGGGGGGGGGGGGGGGGGGGGGGGGGGGGGGGGGGGGGGGGGGGGGGGGGGGGGGGGGGGGGGGGGGGGGGGGGGGGGGGGGGGGGGGGGGGGGGGGGGGGGGGGGGGGGGGGGGGGGGGGGGGGGGGGGGGGGGGGGGGGGGGGGGGGGGGGGGGGGGGGGGGGGGGGGGGGGGGGGGGGGGGGGGGGGGGGGGGGGGGGGGGGGGGGGGGGGGGGGGGGGGGGGGGGGGGGGGGGGGGGGGGGGGGGGGGGGGGGGGGGGGGGGGGGGGGGGGGGGGGGGGGGGGGGGGGGGGGGGGGGGGGGGGGGGGGGGGGGGGGGGGGGGGGGGGGGGGGGGGGGGGGGGGGGGGGGGGGGGGGGGGGGGGGGGGGGGGGGGGGGGGGGGGGGGGGGGGGGGGGGGGGGGGGGGGGGGGGGGGGGGGGGGGGGGGGGGGGGGGGGGGGGGGGGGGGGGGGGGGGGGGGGGGGGGGGGGGGGGGGGGGGGGGGGGGGGGGGGGGGGGGGGGGGGGGGGGGGGGGGGGGGGGGGGGGGGGGGGGGGGGGGGGGGGGGGGGGGGGGGGGGGGGGGGGGGGGGGGGGGGGGGGGGGGGGGGGGGGGGGGGGGGGGGGGGGGGGGGGGGGGGGGGGGGGGGGGGGGGGGGGGGGGGGGGGGGGGGGGGGGGGGGGGGGGGGGGGGGGGGGGGGGGGGGGGGGGGGGGGGGGGGGGGGGGGGGGGGGGGGGGGGGGGGGGGGGGGGGGGGGGGGGGGGGGGGGGGGGGGGGGGGGGGGGGGGGGGGGGGGGGGGGGGGGGGGGGGGGGGGGGGGGGGGGGGGGGGGGGGGGGGGGGGGGGGGGGGGGGGGGGGGGGGGGGGGGGGGGGGGGGGGGGGGGGGGGGGGGGGGGGGGGGGGGGGGGGGGGGGGGGGGGGGGGGGGGGGGGGGGGGGGGGGGGGGGGGGGGGGGGGGGGGGGGGGGGGGGGGGGGGGGGGGGGGGGGGGGGGGGGGGGGGGGGGGGGGGGGGGGGGGGGGGGGGGGGGGGGGGGGGGGGGGGGGGGGGGGGGGGGGGGGGGGGGGGGGGGGGGGGGGGGGGGGGGGGGGGGGGGGGGGGGGGGGGGGGGGGGGGGGGGGGGGGGGGGGGGGGGGGGGGGGGGGGGGGGGGGGGGGGGGGGGGGGGGGGGGGGGGGGGGGGGGGGGGGGGGGGGGGGGGGGGGGGGGGGGGGGGGGGGGGGGGGGGGGGGGGGGGGGGGGGGGGGGGGGGGGGGGGGGGGGGGGGGGGGGGGGGGGGGGGGGGGGGGGGGGGGGGGGGGGGGGGGGGGGGGGGGGGGGGGGGGGGGGGGGGGGGGGGGGGGGGGGGGGGGGGGGGGGGGGGGGGGGGGGGGGGGGGGGGGGGGGGGGGGGGGGGGGGGGGGGGGGGGGGGGGGGGGGGGGGGGGGGGGGGGGGGGGGGGGGGGGGGGGGGGGGGGGGGGGGGGGGGGGGGGGGGGGGGGGGGGGGGGGGGGGGGGGGGGGGGGGGGGGGGGGGGGGGGGGGGGGGGGGGGGGGGGGGGGGGGGGGGGGGGGGGGGGGGGGGGGGGGGGGGGGGGGGGGGGGGGGGGGGGGGGGGGGGGGGGGGGGGGGGGGGGGGGGGGGGGGGGGGGGGGGGGGGGGGGGGGGGGGGGGGGGGGGGGGGGGGGGGGGGGGGGGGGGGGGGGGGGGGGGGGGGGGGGGGGGGGGGGGGGGGGGGGGGGGGGGGGGGGGGGGGGGGGGGGGGGGGGGGGGGGGGGGGGGGGGGGGGGGGGGGGGGGGGGGGGGGGGGGGGGGGGGGGGGGGGGGGGGGGGGGGGGGGGGGGGGGGGGGGGGGGGGGGGGGGGGGGGGGGGGGGGGGGGGGGGGGGGGGGGGGGGGGGGGGGGGGGGGGGGGGGGGGGGGGGGGGGGGGGGGGGGGGGGGGGGGGGGGGGGGGGGGGGGGGGGGGGGGGGGGGGGGGGGGGGGGGGGGGGGGGGGGGGGGGGGGGGGGGGGGGGGGGGGGGGGGGGGGGGGGGGGGGGGGGGGGGGGGGGGGGGGGGGGGGGGGGGGGGGGGGGGGGGGGGGGGGGGGGGGGGGGGGGGGGGGGGGGGGGGGGGGGGGGGGGGGGGGGGGGGGGGGGGGGGGGGGGGGGGGGGGGGGGGGGGGGGGGGGGGGGGGGGGGGGGGGGGGGGGGGGGGGGGGGGGGGGGGGGGGGGGGGGGGGGGGGGGGGGGGGGGGGGGGGGGGGGGGGGGGGGGGGGGGGGGGGGGGGGGGGGGGGGGGGGGGGGGGGGGGGGGGGGGGGGGGGGGGGGGGGGGGGGGGGGGGGGGGGGGGGGGGGGGGGGGGGGGGGGGGGGGGGGGGGGGGGGGGGGGGGGGGGGGGGGGGGGGGGGGGGGGGGGGGGGGGGGGGGGGGGGGGGGGGGGGGGGGGGGGGGGGGGGGGGGGGGGGGGGGGGGGGGGGGGGGGGGGGGGGGGGGGGGGGGGGGGGGGGGGGGGGGGGGGGGGGGGGGGGGGGGGGGGGGGGGGGGGGGGGGGGGGGGGGGGGGGGGGGGGGGGGGGGGGGGGGGGGGGGGGGGGGGGGGGGGGGGGGGGGGGGGGGGGGGGGGGGGGGGGGGGGGGGGGGGGGGGGGGGGGGGGGGGGGGGGGGGGGGGGGGGGGGGGGGGGGGGGGGGGGGGGGGGGGGGGGGGGGGGGGGGGGGGGGGGGGGGGGGGGGGGGGGGGGGGGGGGGGGGGGGGGGGGGGGGGGGGGGGGGGGGGGGGGGGGGGGGGGGGGGGGGGGGGGGGGGGGGGGGGGGGGGGGGGGGGGGGGGGGGGGGGGGGGGGGGGGGGGGGGGGGGGGGGGGGGGGGGGGGGGGGGGGGGGGGGGGGGGGGGGGGGGGGGGGGGGGGGGGGGGGGGGGGGGGGGGGGGGGGGGGGGGGGGGGGGGGGGGGGGGGGGGGGGGGGGGGGGGGGGGGGGGGGGGGGGGGGGGGGGGGGGGGGGGGGGGGGGGGGGGGGGGGGGGGGGGGGGGGGGGGGGGGGGGGGGGGGGGGGGGGGGGGGGGGGGGGGGGGGGGGGGGGGGGGGGGGGGGGGGGGGGGGGGGGGGGGGGGGGGGGGGGGGGGGGGGGGGGGGGGGGGGGGGGGGGGGGGGGGGGGGGGGGGGGGGGGGGGGGGGGGGGGGGGGGGGGGGGGGGGGGGGGGGGGGGGGGGGGGTGTGTGTGGTGTGTGTGGGTGTGTGTGTATGTGTGTGTGGTATGTGTGTATGATGTTTGTGTACGTGATATGTATATGTGTGGTGTGTTTGTGTCTAGTGCATGTGTGTGCGCACACACACATTGGAGTCACAGGCAGTTGTCAGCTAACCGATGTGTGCCGGGAGTTAAACCTGGGTCCCCTGCAGCAGCAGCAAGTGCTCTCGATACTGAGCAATCCCAAGAGCCTTTGTTTTGTGTTTTCATATTCTGATACTGCAGGCACACACCACATCAAACCCTGTTGACTTTGTTTTTAACTGAGGAATAATAATAGGGGGCTGGAGAGATGGCTCAGTGATTAAGAGCACTGACCTCTTCCAGAGGTCCTAAGTTCAATTCCCAGAACTCACATGGCAGCTCACGGCTGTCTGTAGCTAGAGTCCCACGGGATCCAATGCCCTCTCCTGGCCTCCAAGGGCACTACACTAATGGGATACACATAGACAAACAGGCAACACATATACATAAGTAAACACTTAAATATCTATTTAAAATACTCATTTTACATATCTACTTGAGTCCAGTACGCTGGTTTGAATGTGCATATGTTGTGGAATGATCAGGGAAGGGTAATAAGCATGTATACCTTCTCAAAATACAGGTCATTCCTTATGGTGAGAATATCTAAGACCCGCTCTCCGGGCTGGAACAGAGCAGGTGCATAGCATGCACAAGGCCTTCGGTTCTACACACGACATCCAAAGGCCCAAATCATCTCCACTCTCTAACTCTCTTGAAATACATACGGATGTGGACTTGTTTATTTGAAAGGGTCTTCACTAAAGAGCCCCCTCCGGCTTGAACTTAAAACCCTCCTACTCAGCCTCTCAAGTCCCCCGTTACAGGCGCACACCGCCGGGATGCCTACCTGGAAATACACATTGTTACTATCTGCGGTCACCTTGCTGGGCAGTGGCCATCAGAGGCCACGCCTTTCACCTCTGCCTATACACTCTTTGTGCCCTCTGGCCAGTGTTTCCCTTTCCCTGCCCTCCCCTGCCTGGCCTCAGGATGCCATCTTCTCTTCTCTTCTCTGCCTCTTGAGGGCAGAGTTTCCATCCACGTGTGAGTGAGACAGGTTGTCTTCAGTGTCTGCTTCTTTCCCTCAGCATGTTGTTCACAGACATAGCAGCCAATGACAGGCTTATTGTTTTGCTTTAAAAAAAAAAAAGATTTATCTAGTTATGTGTAGAGGTCTGTGCATGTGAGTGCGGGTGCCATGGGGGCCACGGGGGGCACCCAGATGTCCTGGAGCTGCGGTTACAGTAGTTGTGAGCCTCCTGATATGGGTGCCAAAAACCAAACTTGGGTCCTCTGCGAAAAAAGCACATTCTCTTAACCACTGAGCCATCTCTCAAGCCCCTTCGCTGCCTCTTAAGGCTAGCTGGTACTGTTGTGAGGTTCCATTTCTCGTTCTGGTAGAAGTCTATTGTTAGTTCTGTTTAAAATGGTTGTTTTGTGCACTGTTGGGTGAGGGGCTGCCTGGTCCTTGGCATTTGCATTGTCTGCAGGTGTTGGCGTCATGTAAAAGATGCTGATTGCTCATGATCCGCACGTGCTGTCAACAGAACACATGAGGTGCTTAGGAATCAATAAAAACCCCTGAGATGAGACGCTCAGGGTTCCACTGTCCAATATGGTGCTGGCCAGGACATTGGTTCCCTCTGCTGAGGTCTGGCAGGGTTTGCACGTGTGGGAATGCCTCAGTGTCTTCCTTGCTGAGCCACCCCATAGGTGCACTGCTACACCTCGTCCACTAAGGGACACTGTACCTGATTTGGCTACAGTAAAGTGGATGAACGGGGGTGGGGTGACTCTCCAACACAGTTCCCGCTCTGTCCACTAGAGGGCCAAGAACGCCAGAGCCCAAAGCTTGGTTCCAAATGGTTTTCCAGTATATGGAACCAGCCTTCCTTCAAGACTGGAGCTGGGTAAGGTAGGGTATGCCTATCATCCCAGTACTCAGGAGGCCGAGACAGGAGGATTAGGAGTCAGGCCACACAGTAAGAAACTATCTTAAGAACAAATGGATCGAGGAGAGAAAGGGGGAGAGGGAACAGAGGGAAGGAGGGAAAGAAAGAGGAGGGAGGGAGAAAATTAAAAGGGAGAAGGGGAGGAGATTCTGGATCTGTGCAGTTGGGAGATGAATACCAAGGGTATGGTCTGAGGATGAGAAGAGACACGCACAAGCCCCCTGCTGGGCACAGGGCACAGGGCACAGGACACAGGGCACAGGGCACAGGACACAGGGCACAGGACACAGGGCACAGGGCACAGGACACAGGACACAGGACACAGGGCACAGGGCACAGGACACAGGGCACAGGGCACAGGACACAGGGCACAGGGCACAGGACACAGGGCACAGGACACAGGGCACAGGGCACAGGACACAGGACACAGGGCACAGGACACAGGGCACAGGGCACAGGGCACAGGACACAGGACACAGGGCCAGACAGAACACACTCCCAGGGGAAAGCCAGACCGACCAGCAAAACAGCAATCGCTGTGGATGATAACTCAAAATATAAGATACCCAGGACCACGCTATCATGAAGGATGAACAAAGAAATAACCGAGGGCGTGGAGACAACCATAATTCTGAACGGCATCCAGGACTCCCTCTTCCAGGGGCGTCTCCTAACGCCTGCTGTCAGTGCAGCTGTGCCTGGGGACTTCCCTCCAAAGATCCAAGAGCTGGGGAAGCTGTCACTCTGCAGTGTGACCTCCAGCAGTGAGCAGTGACAGATGTCATCGAGGTCGCCCTTGATAAGCTGCGATGGGAGGAGTGCTCTACTTCTCTGGCTTCCTCCGCACACAACCCACGACACCCACAGCTCCAACCTAATCTCAAGAAAAGAACAGCAGACAAGTCCTAGCTGAGACCTGCCGGACGAGGTGGCACACGCCTGTGATCTCAGTGCTCTGGAGGTGGAGGCAGAGGGATCAGACACTCAAAGGCACCCTCAGCTATGTACAAGTTCAAGGCCGGCCTGGAATAGATGTGACTCTGTCTCAAAAACACACAAATAAACAAAACTGGGCGTTGGTTCACCCAGTGGCCTGCCGCTGGAGCGGCTCCCTGGCCTGAAGAGCAGGGACTCTCGGGAGTGTTGTCAGAGGAACTTCTCTCGTGTTTAATGCAAGGGTCGTTATATTTATATTGGGGTGGGGGCAAGGGAGGGTCCTTGGTACCCAGAGATGGAGACCATTGGTTAAGACAAGGATGCTGGGACTTAGGTCAGCAATTCTGTCAATCAAGACCATGCCTTTTGGGAGGGGGTGGAGTTTTGCTGTGGCTTGTAGTCTGTCAGCGCAGAGAGGGGCCCGACTCCCGCCAGCTCTTTGGAATAAGAGCTTGGTGGTTGCAAGCACCCTCTGGACCCATAACTGCGTGACTGGTCCATGAGGGCACCACGCAAAACTTGAAACTGACCATGGAAGTATGGGGTGTGAGGAGTGGTGCTCTCTATCTATATATTGAATTGATTTTATTGACTTTTTAACTTATTTGTCATTGCCGTTTGAGGGTGTCTGTAACCAAGACTGGCTTGCAACTCACTATGTAGCCCAGGCTTGCCTCAAACTTGAACCTTCTGCCTTCCAAGTGTGAGGACCAGAGGCACAAGCCACCATGCCCAGCTGCTACCTAGCCTTCTGCAGGAATCTGAGGCAGATAGTCAGGAGTTCTGCAAACTGCATCAGCAGTGGGCACCACAGAGCACATGCGCTACCGTGGAGACCTAGCTTTGGGAGCCATGGGCACCTGGAGTCGGTGCCCCAAGTATGCCATGTCTGGAAGAGCCAGCACAGGAAGCCTCCAGATCCCACCAGGTGGCCACAGGTATTTCCCATCCACCTGTGGCTGCGTGCAGCCTGGCAGTGTGTCCTGCCCCTCCCTGCGGCCTGTTCTTGCCTGCAGCTGCCCGGCCTGCTGGGTTTGGTGGGGGGAACCATTGTGACAGCCCCACTGTGCACATTCTGGCTGGGCCAGGCGCTCTCGCACAGCTCCGACATGGTGTGAATACACTCTTGTGTCTTTTTACCATCTGCTGCTGTCATTAAAAAATTACATTTCCATCTGTTTTCACACTCCCTCTCCCTCCCTCCCCTCCTGCAGGGAAAGGCATGAATCCCAAGTGTTGAGACCAGACCAATCCTTGTCTCCTGGAGCCTAAGAGCTGTCCCTGGACACACCCAGGCCTGGGCTGGTGGCCGGTAAGCAGCAGAGCCTGTGTGCCTGTTCCCTCTTCAGTAGCCGTTGGAAACGGTCTCTGCTCACCCCAGTGCTGACAGGAGCTGTTCGCAGTGCTTCTTTAAATTTTCTATTTAAGTTGGGCGCGGTGGTGCATTCCTTTAATCCCAGCACAGGCAATGCAGAGGCAGGTGGATCTCTGTGAATTTGAGTCTAGCCTGGTCCACATAGAAAGTTCCAGGGCAATCCAGGGCTACGTAGTAAGACTGTCTAAAAAAAAAAACCAACAACAACAATAAAAAAATGTTTTAGGTATATATGTGCGTTTGCATACTTTTATGTCTGTGTCCCTGGTATTCCCAGAGGCTGTTCGAGATTGTCAGACGCCCTGGAACTGCAGTTACAGGCAGCTGTGAGTGCTGGGAATCAAACTGGCTTGCAAGAGCAGCAAGTGTTCTTAACCTGTGAGTCGCCTCTCCAGCTCCGGTGTTTTGTCTCACACACGCCTTGCATTCTCCATCCTCCTGCCTCAGCCTCTCAGAGTAAGATTATGGGCCTGAACTAGGCCTCAGAAGCTGGACTCACAAAGGTTTGTTTCGTTCGTTTGTATGTGACAGGGTCTCCCTATACTCCAGGTTGGTCTTGAAGTCACTCAGATACACAGTGAGACCCTGTCCCAAAAAGGGGGTTGAGGCAGAGACTGAGAAGCTGACTCAGTAGTTAAGGGCAGAGACAGAGGCTAGATGTTTGGGCAATCCAAAGCAAGACTTTGTTTCAAACAACCAACAAAGCAAGGGCTGGGGACATGGTCAGTGGTGGACATGGCCAGTGGCGGACATGGTCAGTGGCGGACATGGCTAGTGGCGGACATGGTCAGTCGCGGACATGGCCAGTGGCGGACATGGTCAGTCGCGGACATGGCCAGTGGCGGACATGGCCAGTGGCGGACATGGTCAGTCGCGGACATGGCCAGTGGCGGACATGGTCAGTGGCGGACATAGTCAGTGGCGGACATGGCCAGTGGCGGACATGGTCAGTGGCGGACATGGCCAGTGGCGGACATAGTCAGTGGCGGACATGGTCAGTGGTGGACATGGTCAGTGGCGGACATGGCCAGTGGTGGAGTCAGCACCAGCCAGGCCCTGGCTTCCACGCCTAACAGAGCAAATGCCCAATCTCAGACCCTACCCCGAGCCTTCCAAATCTAGTCTTGGGCTAGCTTCTGTGAAGCAAACATTACAGATGAGGTAAGCCGACATGCCTAAGTGCCAGAGCCGCTTACCCAGCTGAAACGGGGGCGGGGGGTGAGGGGGGGTGGTGTCCATGCATAAACCCCATCCAGGTATTGGCCCCTCCAAGATCCAGAAAGGAAGAGAGGGAGTCCCAGCCACAAGCCTGGGGCGGGAGGAGGCACTTGCTTTCCTGCCTCTGGCAAGGGAAGTCCCTGCCCCAAGGATCTGCTGCCGAGCCCGAGCCTGGCGCTCATAGCCCTACCCTCAATTCCAAATGGTCCACAGGCCATTTGCTTTGTTTCTGTCCAAGTGAGCAAGTCCAGGCTCTGAGAGGCTGGCTGCCGGATCACGGTGACTTCCACTTACTGGCTATTCACTCTGGGGTTCTTCATATGCTCCTCTAACCCCACTCTGATGGTGGAGAGATGGCTCAGTGAGATGGAGTGACTTTCCTAGGTTACATGGTACATGTCCATTCTGTCTCAGGACATCCTGACTCCCGGGCCCACTTGGGCAAAAGCTTGCACAGGGTGGTCCTGTCCATATGCTTCGGAAGCCCTGGATACGGTCACGTGCTGCGGTAGAGGAGGCACAGCTCACTATATTCGAGTGGCCACCAGGGAGGGTCCCTGTCCTCTCTTAGCAGGCATCACCAGGGTAACAGCTTCCAAAAATTCTGACTTTTCTGCTGCCCAGGGAGGAGGCTGCAGGCTGCAGGCTGCAGGCTGCAAGAGCCTAAGATCTAGGTTTGATTCCCACACCCAGGATCTTGCCCTGTCCAGCCCTCCCACCCACTCCCTGTTCACGGCCTTGGGCCTGTTGCCATGGCACTAAGTCTGGATGAGGACAGCTATTAGCCAGGGCTAGTGGCTGAGCAGGCTGGAGGCCTCAGAGCACTGCCAGCAGATGGGGACCCTCAGCCAGAGATTCAGCACCAACCCTGCGCTCCAAGGTCCCTCATACTGCAGAGGGAGCAGGAAGGAAAGGTATCAAGCCTGGCTCCCTGGGCTTGAAGGATGGCTGCCTTGGCCAGTGCACACAAGAGCAGGGTAGCCTGAACAGACCAAGCACAGCCCTAGGTTTAACTGCTGCCTGTGCTCTCCTCAGTATTGGGTGGCTTGGCAATGGTGGGGCCTCAAGATTCAAATTATCTGTCTGTGAGATGAAGGAATAAGAATGTTTGCTGGGCAGTGGTAGTGCACGCCTTTAATCCCAGCACTTGGGAGGCAGAGGCAGGCGGATCTCTGTGAGTTCCAGGCCAACCTGGTCTACAGAGTGAGTTCTAGGACAGCCAGAGACACAAAAGAGAAAACCAAAACCAAAACCAAACAGAAGACTGTAGCCCGCAGGGAGACCGCAGCCCGAGTCGTCACGCTCCCCTTGTGATGCTATGGATTTGAACCCACGACCTTATGAGCTCTAGATAAAATGCTCTGCCACTGAGGAATACAATACCCCAGTCCCGGTCATCTGTTTATTTTGTGGTACCAGGAATTGAACCCTGGGCCTCATAATTTTAGGCAAGCACTTTAACACTGAGCTGTCACCAGTCTCCGTGTGTGTGTGTGTGTGTGTGTGTGTGTGTGTGTGTGTGTGTGTGTGTGTATGGTGTATACGTATGCATGTGTATGTATATGTATATGTGTGTATAACATGTGTGTATGTGTGTACACATGTATGTGCATGCATATTCATATGTGTATACACGTGTGTGTATGTATGTATACATGTATTCATGTGTGTACATGCATGTGTGTATATGTGTATATGCATGTGTGTGTATGATTGCATGTATATATATTCATATGTGTGTATGTGTATATGTGTGTGTTCACGTGTATGTGTGTGTATTAATATGTGTATATGCATGTGTGTGTGTGTGTGTGTGTGCCACAGAACAACCTCAGCTGTCATTCCTCTGGAGTCAGCTACCTTTATTTCTCCTCGGGGAACTGAACCTAGAGCTTCATGCATGCTGCTTAAGCATTCTGGGCCTGAGCCACACCTTGCCACCTGCAACTTGTGTATTTGTTTGTTTTGGGACAGAATCTCACTCTGCAGACCGGGCTGGCCTGGAGCTCAGGGTTCCTCCTACCTCTGCCTCCTGTTGCTGAAGTTAAAGGCCTGTGTCACCATGCCTGGTGGTCACCTTGTTTTTTGAGACAGGGTCTCTCACTGAGAGACCTTAGTGATTAGGCTAGACTGGTTGACCACAGCGCCCCGGATCCTCCTGTTGGCCTCCCCAACACCGGGGTCACAGTGCACCCACTTTTGGCTGTTCACCAGGGTGCTGGGGTCTCAGGTCCTCTCTCTTGCACAACTAGCACTTTGCTCACTCTGCCCCCCCCAAAACAGGGCCTCCCTGGAGACCCTACCCCTAACCTCCCCCCCCCCCGAAACAAGGCCTCCCTGGAGACCCTACCCCTAACCTCCCCCTCCCCCCGAAACAGGGCCTCCCTGGAGACCCTACCCCTGACATGCCTCAGCTGTAGCCTCATGAATCAGGGATGAGCTGTCCCTTAGAGTTCTGCCCAGACTGCAGATCCAGAACAGGAGACGCACGGGAAGGGAAAGCTGGCCATGGGTCTAGGCCGGAAGGAAGGGTGAGTGACGCTGAGCTCTGGTAAACTGACAGCAGAACGAAGGACAGGGCCATAGGAGAAGAGAGACCAGCATCCCAGCCTCTGCTTCCATGGCAAGCTGAGTGGAAGCGGGGCAGGCCGGCTTGAACCCCAGTGAAGAGGAGCAAGGCAGGACGAGAAACCAACACAAGTCAATGCAGCGCAGAAGCGCCCACAAGAGAGAGTCCGAGCTGGGGCAGGAGAGGGGCACTGCAGGAGGGAGACAGCGGGCTGGGGGAGATGGCACTGCCTTCCCTGCTCGAGGCTGCGTGCGCAGAGCACAGTGTGGCTCTGGCTGTTCATCCCCCAGTCTTCGGGTACTTGCTAAGTGTATGGATCTTTCTGGATTGTTTACTTGATGTTTTGTTAAAACCGACATTATTGT
Organism: Cricetomys ansorgei; assembly: GCA_026225945.1. Taxonomy (NCBI): domain Eukaryota; kingdom Metazoa; phylum Chordata; class Mammalia; order Rodentia; family Nesomyidae; genus Cricetomys; species Cricetomys ansorgei. Next base: position 1,413,717 of record JAMJFZ010002811.1, read on the forward strand.
CAAGTATTAAGCGTCAGACTTTATTTTCTAGGTTTTCAAAATTCGTGAAGGAACTTAAATTTTTTATTTTATTTTTTTATTACTTTACCACTTTATTTTGAGACAGAATCTTACCATATATCCTTGGCGGGCCTGGAACTTACAGACCAAGCTGGCCTCTCTCCCCCTCCTCCAAGTACTGAGATTAAAGGCATGTGCCATTATGCCCAGCTCATTTATTTATTTTGTGAGTGTGTGTACATGTGTGTGTATATGTGTGTACATGTGTGTGTATATGTGTGTACATGTGTGTGTATATGTGTGTGTGTACACGTGCGTGTGTATGTGTGTATGCACACATGTGTATTTGTGTGTGTATATGTGTGCATGTGTATGTATATGTGTATGTGTGTGTGTATATGTGTATGCACACACGTGTATTTGTGTGTGTATATGTGTGCATGTGTATGTATATGTGTATGTGTGTGTGTGTGTATGTGTATGCACACACATGTATTTGTGTGTGTATATGTGTGCATGTGTATGTATATGTGTATGTGTGTGTGTGTATGTGTGTATGCACACACGTGTATTTGTGTGTGTATATGTGTGCACGTGTATGTATATGTGTATGTGTGTATGTGTGTGTGTATATGTGTATGCACACACGTGTATTTGTGTGTGTATATGTGTGCATGTGTATGTATATGTGTGTATGTGTGTGTGTGTATATGTGTATGCACACACGTGTATTTGTGTGTGTATATGTGTGCATGTGTATGTATATGTGTATGTGTGTACGTGTGTGTACATGTGTATGTGTGTGTATGTGTGTACGTGTGTGTATGTGTGTGTATGTGTGTACATGTGTATGCGCGTGTGTGTGTGTGTATATGTGTGTATGCACACATGTGTATTTGTGTGTGTATGTGTGTGTGTGTGTGTGTGTGTACTGGTGTCAGTTCTCTCCTTCCACTTTGTGGGTCCTAGAAACCCACCTCAGGTCGCCTGGCTGGGTGGGGTGGCCAGTGCCTTTATCAGGTGAGCAGCTCGCTGGCCCACAGGCAGTTTTAACTCAGGCCGTTTACACTGCTGCCTTGGTCTGAATGTTGGAGCCTAAATATTGCACATGGTGGGATGTGGCCGGAGTCATTGCTGTCGGACGGCTGCGCCCAACACCTGACACAAACGATTTGAGGAAAGGTTGGCTCGGGCCCCGGTGACCTGGGGCTCACTCAGCTAGGTCACACACGCTCTCTGTAGTAGCACCTAGGAACCTCAGCCCCACCTGCATCAGGCTATGCCTGCACTCCTCTCTGAACAATGGGTCACGTTTCCCCTCCCCTCAGCGACCGCCAAACTCAGGCAGTTCCTATCCAGACACGTTCCCAATAGATCTTGGTCCTAGGGTAGGAGGGCCAATTCAGCCTGAACTAGTTTTGGGTCTAGGTGCAAAGAAGCAAAACTATATATCCTCAAGTGAACTTTTAGAATCTGCTTGCCATTTTATACTTAGGCATAATTGTGCAAGCACATGACTAAAATCAGATGCATTATGAGGAAGTGGCACTGTGTAGAAGAGCGATGAGTCTATGACCTAACCTGCCAAACAAACCTGGAGCTGGGGAGGTAGCCCCGAGGCTGAGCGCTGGCTGCTCTTGCACAGGGCTCCAGTTAGGTCCAGCAGCCATATGACAGCTTGCAACTGTCTGTAACTGCAGTTCCAGGGGACCCAGCACCCTCTTCTGGCCTCTGTGGGTACTGCATGTATGCAGTACTCAAGTACACATATACACCTAAGTGTTAAACACAGAAACCACACCCACTGTGCCTCTCAGTGACCCCAGTGCTCATCCTGTCGCGCTCCGAGAGAGGAAGCCCCACACGGTAACTGAGTCCCCTGAATGTCTTCACTGATGGTGGGCTGTCCTTGCAGTGAGTTCTCATCTGTCGCTTGCTTTAAATAACATTCTCTGGCTGCTTCACATCGTTTCCACTCCTTGAGAAGAGGCCAAGAGTGTGGACACACTGGGCTCTGAAACCTCCCCATTTCTCACCCTGGAAAGGCAGGCATCCCCCCAAACCCAAGAAGCAGGATCCCAGAAATCACAAAGGAGCTTTATTTATAAATCTTGCTCAGGACGTGGGTTCTGTGCCTGCAAAACAACTTGTAAAAAACAGAGGCCCTGCTCTGGCGAGAAGTCCTTGTTGCTGTGACCTTGAAGCCAGGGTCCGTGGTCACAGTGGCCACAGGGCAAGGCGACCTCCTCTTCACCAAGCCGGGATCTGGGTTGGCAAAGACATGGAGGCGACAGATGTCTGCTCCGCTGGGGCTGGAGACCTGCTGTGTTCCTCTGCTCACCCCTGTCTTGGTCCGGGGCCCAATTCTCTGTCCCCATCCAGCTGCTCAGGTAGCCATGTCCCCAGAATCAGGGGCAAGGGGCGGTGAGGCAGAGAGCTGCCACACAGGTCCCACCATCTGATGACGTCTCAGGCTTCAGGGTCCAATTCTCTATCATCTTGATAAGTCGGGAGCTCATCCATCCAGACTAGGAGAATTCAAAGGACTAGCATCAGGGAAGGCTCTGCTCACCTCAGACATGTCCTCTGTCAGCTTCCCGCCTAGGCCTAATGTTCTTCACCTCTGGCCACCACCCCAGCACCACACAACCTAGAGTCATCGAAGGCTGAAAGGGATCCCCGGCACCTCTGGTTTCCCACCACCTGGGCCCTCTCAAGGACTGGGGGAGATCAGAATCTCCTTGGGTTTAAAGATCTGAGGGAGGTGTCAGAGTTGGGGTGCTTCTTCGGGACTCCTGGAATATGTAACAAGTATTCCCAGCTCGCAGGGCGCTGGTCCGGTCTAGTGCTGTCCTCTCTCTTAATTGTCCCCAGAGCACAGCCATGTGCAGGGCCTGAGGCCCTCACCAGACCTCTGCCTCTCTCTTCTTGTCTTCCCTGAGAAGGACGACTCTGAGGCTCAGGGAAACTCACAGTAGCACATCTAAGAGGCAGATAGAATTCAGGTTCACGAATTTTGGAAGCCATGGTAAAGCCAAAAAGTAGGGGTTCGAGAGACTGTGGGCTGTCCCTCTGGACTCAGGCACCCCACAGTCATCCAAACTAAAAAAAGAACTTCTCCCAGGTTCAGGAGCCTCCTAAGCACTCAGCTTTGGCTTGAAATGTCACCCCACAACTTTGTGGGCAACTACTGACCTCAAGAACTTTACAGGGGCGGGGGATACTGAGCCTGCAGAGAAGCGGCCTTATGGCAAAGCTGAGGACTGGGTCTCTGGTGTCTTCTCTGGGTCTGCCCAGACACTTAGCAAAGGACTGGGAGCCTGGCTCTTCTTCTGCCTTGCTGGTGGGCCCCCAGGTGTGTCAGTGTCCCTCCCTGGACAGTGACTCCTCTCCCTTACCCCTTCTCTAGAGCAGAGCTGAGAAAACCCATAGTGTGTGTGTGTGTGTGTGTGTGTGTGTGTGTGTGTGTGTGTGTGTATGTGTGTGTGAGGGGGACACTGACTGGGTGTGCATCAGTCACATACCCTGGGAGTGAGGGGCTCTAGGAAAGGCCACACAGGAGGGTGAATGCTGTGGTTTGGCTAGGGCTTGTCCCTGAGGGTCCCATGTACTGGGAGCTTGGCCCTCAGTGTGGTAATGCTGAGAGGTGACAGATTCCTTCAAGGGTAGCCTGGCAGACTAAGGAGGGAGTACTCTGGCTGCCCTCTGCAGGGCCCGGGGTGATCCTCTGGGGTCTGAACTGGCTCTCTCTTGAGAGTTAAAAGGAGTAAGGTGCACTCTGGCCTCCTGTGGATTCCTACCTCTCCCTGCAGCCTGATCCTCTTAGGCCTGCTCCACCATGATGCCACACACCCCGATGGGACTCAATGGAGCCTCTACATCGTTTATCAGCCTCCTGAGCCTCAGTTTCCCCATCTGTACCCAAGGGGGTGAGATCTACACTGTCAGTTCCTGAGCACTTGTGAGAGAATGACCTGTTTCTTCAGTATGGGCCATGGTCTCCATCACCCTTCGGGGCTGGGGATGGACAGAACCCAGAGCCTTGAGCACTCCACCGCTGAGCTGTAGGCAACCTTTTTTCTATCTTTATTTTAAGACAGGGTCTGGCTAAGTTGCCCGGGCTGGCCTGGAGCTTTCTCTGGAGCTCAGGCAGCCTTGAACTTGTGATCCTCCTGCCTTAGCTTCCCCAGTAGCTGAGACTGAGGACCTGACCCACCAGGCCTGGCTCAGTACATCTCGGTATAGAGCACAGTGGAGCAGTCTCTCCTACCAGCTCCAAGGGCATCAGCAGCAGACAGAAGAGATGTCAGTCTGGACCCCACCCCCGTCATGCTGCCTGGCCAGGAGCATGTTGTACCTTCCCTTCTTTCACATCTGGAAGGCCCAAGGACAGCCACAGCCTGGCGTGGCCGTTCCCAGGCTCTCTTGCTGTCTAGCTGGCTGCAGCAGCATCATGGAGGACAGGGTGTCTGCCTTCAGCAGGGAGGGGCATCTTTCAGTTTCAGTGAGTGGCTAAGATGTGGCATGGGGGCCAGCCCAATCCATCATCCTCCCAGCTGCCAGCAAGGACCACCCAGACAATTGCTCAACAGGCCACATCTTGCCAGTGCTGGCGTCATGACGAAGGGCCCAGCGTGGAGTGGCCACACAGCTGACCATACATTAACAAGCTCTGGTGAAGATGGGGGCCAGGCCAGGCCACGGCACAGAGGGATCCTGGGAGCAGACCTGCATAGCGGTGTTGCCTCACCTGGCTGTTCGGAGTCCCTGGAAAGCCCCATGCTCGTCGGACTTGGGGGTGTAATGATGATGTCGGGGACACTCAAGTGTTTCTCCTTCAGCACAGGGGCCTCCTCATGGCTGTTGCTGTTGCTGCTGCTGACGCACATCTTAAAGCCTGAGAGAGACAGGAAGTGACAGAGAGCATCAGCCCCGCTGGGCAGTGCCTACCACAGTTGCTCAGTCCCTTTGCCTCACTCTGAAAGTCCCCATGCTCTACAAAGGGCACTGCCATTCCCACTGCACAGATGGAGAAACTGAGGCTCGGGAAAAGGAAACTCATCCCCAACCTTGCACAGCTCCATGAGAACGCTGAGGGAGTGATAGCCCTTGAGCTGCATCTCCTCAGAGTGTTCTCCAGAAGTCTCCATGTCAGGTATGTGCTTCTCCCTGGGCATGTCTCTTGACAGTTTGATTATAAGCCTAGCCTTGAACAGCCGAGCCATCTCTCTAGGGCTCCTCCGGGAAAGTTCTGGTCCTTTGGTGTGAGACAAAGTCTTGCTCTGTGACCCAGGCTGTCCTTATAAACGTGTAGCAACCACCCCATCTCAGCCTCCTAATCGTTGAGATGACGGGCGTGTGTCACCACACCCCGCTGCAAATGTTCAGGTTACCTGCTGTGTACCTTGTCGGTCTGGACAAGGTCTCAAGCCTCTGTTTCAGTACAGCGGCTCTGGCCACGCCCGGCTGCAGATCTCCAGTTAGCTGACACCACCTGCGTGTGGTGGTTTGAATGAGAACGGCCCCCAGCGACCCATATATTTGAATTCTTGGTCCCCAGTTGGTGGAACTGCTTTGGAAGGACAGGAGGCGTGGCCTTGTTGGAGGAGGGGCGTCACTGAGGGTGGGCTTTGAGATTCCAAAAACCCACGCCATTCCCAGTTTGCTTTCTCTTTCTGCCTTCAGTTTGTGGATCAGACGTGAGCGCTCAGTCACTGCTGCAGCGCCATTCCAGCCTGCCGCCATGCTCCCCGCCGCGATGGTCACAGACTCTCACGGAACCGTGAGCACCCAAATGAAGTGCTTTCTTTTATACATAAATCACGGTGGTCCTGGTGTTTCTTCACAGCAATAGAAAAGTAACTGAGACACGGCTGTTCTTTGCCCTGCCTCCCTCCTGCCTGCCAGTACCGTTGGCACCCACTGGCACCGACTGGCACCCACGGGTACCCACCAGCACCTACTGGCAGCCAGAGCCTCAGCCTTCCTTACCACCCGCACCCCCAGGTCCCAGAACCCACTGGTCACCTCCTCGTCCTGTGTCTGCTTTTCTCTCTGTGCCTCTCTTCCAATTCCCCTTGGGTTTCCTGGCTCCTGCAGCCCCTCTCCCTGGCACAGTAGCTAAACCTGTCAGTCTGATCATAGCAAAAATCCAACCCCAGCATGGCCTGAGGATGGGCGAGAGTCTGTTCCATAGTATACCAGCCTTCCGTGCTCCAGGGAGGGCATCCTAAGCAAATGAGTTTGAGAACCATTCATAGTTGTTGACTGACTCCCGTCTACTTTATCTGCCTGCTGGGGATTCGCCACCCTGCCAGTTAAAGGCTCTAAGAAGTCCTGCATGAGGAAAAGATTTGGGTTGTTAGCCCAGGCTGCCCTCAGATGCTCACCCCAGCCTTCCCAGAGCCGGGACTGCAGGCACGGGTCCCCACACACAGCGTGAAAAGGCTTTTTTCTTTTACTTTGTGGATTTATTTATCCTATTTTATATGTTTGAGAGTCTGAATAAATGTGTGTGGGTGCTGGGAACTAAACCCAGGTCCTCCAGAAGAGCAGCCTGTGCTCCCGATCACTGGGCCGTGTCTCCAGCCCCAGCAGAGAGGGTTTGAATTTGGCCTAACCTAAGAATTTCCAAACTTGAGATGACCTTGGAGTCTGATCTGGAAGGAACCTGTTCACATCTGGAACCAAGAGTCATGAGGTTGATTCTGGGACACACTGATCACAGCTACACTGTCGCTCAGCCCAGCTTCTAGCCTGAACCACCTTTCCCCTCCTTCCTGCCACCAGCACACATCTCCCAGAATGCTCCTGGGTCTCCAAACTCACCAGCTCCCTCTGACCTTTCACACCTTTGCATATGCTGGTCCCCCTCCTTGAAATGCATTTCTTCCTCTGCCCGGGGGAATGAGCTCCTATCTATTCCTCAAAACCCAGCAAAGTATGCTCATCTTTGGGGAAGATGTCTCAGGCTATGAACTCATGACCTCTCGACCTGTCTTTGCTTATCCATTCATAGGGCCTGAGAGGACAGTTACTGTCTCTGCTTCTGCTGAGGGCATCTAGAAGTGGTCCTCATGAGCCCAGCACAGAGCACGGAGCAGAGTGTTAGAGTTTACACTAAATAATTAAAACCTTCAGACGCCTTTGAACTTGGGGCCGTGGGAGTGGAGCAAGCCCTGAGTGGGTGTGTATTGTTGTCAGGGGCACAGCCGTGTCAAGGACCCCAGTTCCTTGGATCAACAGGAATGGCAAAGCCTTCTCGGGACTCAGAAGGGCGGGTGATGACATCTTCCTTCTCCCAGATGTTCACAGCCCAGATGTGCTCCCCCGCAGAGACCTCACACCAAGACTAGCCCCTCTTCTTAGCGGTATGTGACCAAGTTCCCTGCCGCAGTCACGGTGTAGCTGCCTCCTTCAGGGCCAGAACAGCCCCTGGCTCCAGCTGCTCTGTCTGTGTGTCTGTCCTCCCTTCATTCCAGAGAGCTCCGGTCAGCTGTCCAGGACCAAGCCACACAGCACACAACAGGGGGCGATTAGCTCAAAATCACGGAGTCTTGAGCGACAGTCTCTCCCACATCCCTCAGCCCTTGTGGGGAGGGGACTCAGACACTCGTTCTAAAGAACAGAACGGGCAGCAGTGACAGTCCTTGTCCTACCTTGGGCCATGAGCTTCACGGGAGGTCAGACACTGTCCCAGGAGGACACCAAGTGCTCCAAGGCCTGGAGACCATATTTGCTACAGCTGGGCATGGTGGAGCACACTGTGATCCCAGCACGCAGAGGCTGAGACGGGAGGGTTAGGAGTCCGAGGCCAGTCAGGAGACACAGTAAAACTGTCTCAAGAAACAAAAGCTAGCTGGGTGTGTGGGTGCATGACTTTAATAATTCCAGCACTCAGGAGGCAGAGGCAGGTGGATCTTTGTGAGTTCCAGGACAGCCTGGTCTACACAGTGAGATCCTGTCTCAAACAATCAAACACTAAAAAGCATTGCTTCTGGAAGTTCTGACCCCAGCAGGCCAGGGCCACCGGAGCACGAGACAAGATGGAAGCATGCTAACTAGCCTTGTCGGGCTTCTGTTTCCCACTGGCTCTGCATGCAGGCCTGTGAGTCCCCCAGTGTCTGTCTAAACATGTGACTGACAAGCCCCAGGTGTACAGATCTCTCTCACTTCCCTTCAAGGCTGTAGGCACAAAGAGTCGCTGAGGGGGCCGGAGAGATGGTTCAACAGTTGCGGTACTGGTTGCTCTTCTAGAGGACCCAGGTTCAACTCCTGGCACCCATATGGCAGCTCACAACTGTCTGTGACTATAGTTCCAGGAGATCTGACACCCTCACACAGACACATGCAGACAAAACACCAATGCACATAAATAAATCATTAAAAAAAAGTCGCTGAAACACCTATCAGCCTCAACAGTGTTCCGGTCCCCCAAAAAGGTACCAGGCAGTCTCTATATCTTTCCCTGAACCCGAGGCGAGCCAGGACCCAGGTAGGGCAGAGCCTGTAAACACGGCACCCCCTGATGAGACCCTGCCCAAGCTCAACAGTCCTCTCATGGGTTCCAGACTGTCACCTCAGCAGTAAGTACTGTCTAAGTCACGGTCAAGAGTACCTTGACCCTGGCTGATGGGCCATACCCCCCTAAATGGCCATTTTGATTGAAACCCTGTCCTGCCTTTTCCTTTTTTGGTTTGAGACAGCGTCTCACTATGTATCCCAGGCTATTCCCAAACTCTCAATCCTCCTGCCTCAGCTCCTCAGTGCTGAGATCACAGGCATGAACCACCCTGACCTCTTAGCATACAAATCTTGGGGCGACATAATCCAACCCCAAACAGAACAGGACACAGCGGCTTCAAGGTGCCTCCCCGGTCAGGACCCTGAGCGTCATCACGTTCACTGAGATCACTGTCTCGGGGCAGTGAGGGGTCAGGGAGGGGTCAGCACCATGGGTGGCTCCACCGTGTACCACAGGTGTGCATGCCTGTGACATCTTGAGGGACCCATTGGTGGTCCTAACTCACCACACCCATGAGGGCGTGGGGAGAAGCTGGCATTGGCAGCGTGGGTGGTCTCATACATGGGGTGGGGGTGGAGGGAGCGAGGGATGAGGGTGGAGGAAGGGGCTGGGGGAGGGGGTGGAGGGGAGGGGGTGGGGATGGAGGGAGTGGGACTGGAATTGGAACCTGGCCTCATTACCCAGGATGGCGCCACCTGCTGGACACACTTAGCCACCAAGATCTTGAGTAAGCGAAAGGATATTGGCCGAGTTTTCTGACAGTTTGGAGGGCAGTGAACAGAAGCCATCATCAGTGAAGTCACAGCTCAGGCTTAGAATTGAGCCCCTGTGGAGAAGCACCAGCCCTCGGTGATCTAAGCTCATGGCTGCTCCTCCCTGCTGGGCTCCAAGAACCACGAGCCATGGCAGATGACCCCCAGTTGAGGTGCCAGGCCTCATCTGCCTGCTCAGTGAGGCTTCCTCTGCCCACAGGAGGGAGCTGGGCAGTGAGCCCTCGATGTGTGTCACCCCTGGCTTTCACTTTGGCTCCCCACAGCATTCCTTTTCTATTGACAAAACCAGGAGCCAAGCCCAGCCACCTCTGCTGGGAAACAGTCACCAACCAGGGCACAAGGCCGGTATCTCCCGTTCCTCCTGGGTCACCCCCACTTTCACCCCATCTCATCCTGGGGTCTGACATCCAGGCAGTGCCCCGCCCCCTTCCCCTGACCTGTAGACCCTGGATTCCCCGTCCCGGGGCAGTGCTGTCACATGGAAGCCAGCATGGGAAACAGCCAAGGACCCCGCTCACGGGACGCTCCTAGGGTCCAAATCCTGTTCCCGGGGACTGAGAGGGTCTTTCCCCTAAGTTCACAGCTCTCTCTCTGCCAAGTGCTACTTGCCTATTACACAGATGTGGAAGCTGAGGCCCAGGGAGAACAATAACTTACACATGCTCACCAGCTGGTATGGGGCAGCCAGGGTCCCTAAGCCAGAGACTGGCCATCTCCTGGCGCTGGTGGTTCCTGTTTGTGGATAATGGAGCACACCGCTCCCTGAACAGAGCCTTGCAGCTACGCCTCTATGGCACCTTGGCAGCCAAGAACCACAGGGATGACAGGCACAGCCCCGTCCTGTCAAAACTCTATGTTCGTGCATCTAACACAGCCTGGCCACAGTGGTGCTGGCCCCTGGGCCACCTCAATGCCACTGAATGACTTGCACAGCCAGGGCTTGGGGATCAGGCCCCAGCCTGCAGTCTTGTTCCTCAACAAAAGGAGGTGCTGATCACCCCACAATGACAGAGGGGCCTCCTACTCGCTCTAGAACCCCTTCCTCACCCCCACCCCCAACCCCAGACTCTGACACATTGGGGAAGAGTCACACTGCCAGCAGGACTGGGTCTGGAGTGGAGGACAGAGCCCACGGCTTAAGCTGGAGTATCTGGGATTCGGTGAGCCGAGAAGAGATGCTGGAGGCGGGGAGAGGGGAAGGGGAAGGAGAGGGGGGGTAACCCGGGAGGAGGGAGGGAGGCTGGGAGGAGAGAGGGAGGAGGAAGAGGGGAGGGGCAGGTCCCGGGCTCCTCGCCCTGGTGCGCAGCCTCAGAGCCTCTGGGCAGAAGCAAAGCTCTCAGGAGGATTAGGCAATAGTGGAGATTAAAAAGCTAGCGCCAGCCACCCCAGAAGCCAGAGCTGTCACCTGTCAATTCCATGCCTGCCTCGGGCTATTAGGAGCCTGTTTCCAGAGGGACAGGAGAGGCAGGGCGCAGATCGGGGATCCAGGCTTGGGAAAGGCCTTGTGCAGGCGCCATCCTGGGCTGTCACATTGCTGCCCCCCCACCCTCCTTGAGCAGCCTGGGAATTCTCTGATAGGCTTCTTCTGGTTTTGAGCCAGGACTTCCCATAGCCAAGGCTGGCCTTGGACCCCTGATCTTCTGTCCCCGACTCCCAAGTGCCGGGATGGCAGTGTGCCCCACGCACCCAGATTTCTTCCTCTTTCCTCTTGGCTGTCACCCTGGGAGATTTCACTGTTTCCCAGGGGTCTCTCTTCCCCTCAGAGGGGCTGAGTCTCTGCTTTCCAGGGCACTGGAAGCACAAAGCTTCCTGGAGATTATGACAGCCAGGGCTAGGAGCCCTTGGACTGGAGTGCCTTGGCCCTCTGGCTCCTGGAGCTGTGACCTCCCTGGCTGCACGTGGATGGCACTGCTAGGGGCAATCCCACCGACAGGGGCCTGGGGACATAAGTGGTTGCCATCTCCTCACCAAGCTGGCCAGCACCCTGCGGCAGCCTCCCCAGCCTAGGCAAACAGAGCCCGTGTTCCCATCTCCACCCTCACACCACAGCAGGAATTGGGGTCACAGTCAGACTGGAGGAGGCTCATGCCTCTAAATTTCCTGTGTCAGCCCCATTTCTTCTAAAGCTTGGGGCCAGGTGAGCTCATGCCTGTGACCTGACAACTAGGCTCTACCCAGGAAACCCCAGATCCTAATTGCAGAGCAAGGTTCCCTATGGTACTCTCAGACTTCCCCAGGCCTCTCCAGGCCACAACAGCCACAGCCACAGGGAGTTCTGGCCCTGAGCAGACATGATGGCTCATCGGCGCCCTCTAGTGGCTCTTTGTAAAACAGCGCTCTGGCTCTGTTGGGGGCGCTCCCCCAGCCCAACCGCCTTCCTCTCCCTCCAACAGAGCAGCTTTCACACACAAGGGCCTCCAACCTACTGAACCCAGTAAGAACATGAGCCAGAGGGACAGCTGGGCCTCAGTCTACCCAGACAGCAGCCCCTCCTATCTCAGCCTCTGGTTTCTCCTCTGCTTGGGGGCACATAGCGACCCCACAGAGGGGTTAGACTGTCATTAACTCTATCCCAGCCACTCAAGTGAGTACCTGGCCTCATAATGCACCTTCCAGGAACACCAGCTGTTACTGACGGCAGGCAGTTTATTCTTAGCACTTCCTCATCAAACCATCCAATACTAGGCAGAGCCACCCACATGTGTGTCAGGTGCTCTACCAATCTCTGAATACAGCTAGAGTGGGTGCTAGACAGAATATTACTGGTTCTAGGACCTGGCAATTTAGCTTAGCAGGGAGAGGGTGTGGCGGTGCACACCTGTGACCCCAGTATTCAGGAGCTGGAAGCAGAAGGAACAAGGGTTATCTCAGCATGGCGCTAAGGAGTAACCTTTTCCTCTTGTTGGATGGCCACTGGCTTGGGAAAGAGGCCTGTCTTGGCCAAGGCTGCCTACTTCTTGTGCCAGGTTTCTGTGACCCACTTCTGAATAAAGAGCCAACACCAACCCTGGCCCAGGAGCAGCCCAGATTCTGGCAACAGGCATTTCTTGTGTACCCACTGTGTACCAGGCAGAGCGCTGGGCTTTGGGCACACAAATGAGATCAAAATGACCCCACTGATGTTTCTGTGTCTGCCCACAGAGCCTCTCCTGCCTCTGACTCCAGGTTCCAGCAACAGAGATGGAGTGAGACATGTTTTTCTATCCAAGGTAGGTAGCCGATATCCCACAAACCTCCCCGACACCTTGTGCCTGTTTTCCCAAACTCTGAACATTCCTGAAGCTCTATCACATGCTTCCCCTTTGTGCCAATTAGGCAATCATGTCAGAGTGTGAGGTCAAGCTCCCACCAACGGGATCAGACTCAGCCCTACATTAGAATAAAAGCCAGAGAGCTTCTTGACCTGGGTGTGCTTACTTCGCAGGCTTTTTACAAAAAGCAACTGCCAGGTGACTTCGCCTTCATGTGTTTTCTTTATGGGACGCTGAGCTTTCCCCTTTTCCCATCAAGTAGACCACAAGGATGACAGCTCTGCTGGGAGACAGAAGGGACGGACCTCAGTAGTTGAACCTCCCCTAGGAGAAGCCACCATGCTGAAATCAGAGAAGTCACACGGATCTGATGTTGGGTCTGCCCCGGAGACACAGGCGCAGAAACGCAGAGTCTGGGTTGGTCACAGGAGGGAATGGACAAATAACAGATCATTCGTGGCATGAGGGGAGACGGAGGGAGTTCAAGAGGCTGCCCAGAGGGGGCCAATCAAAGCAGCAGGGGGTGGGGGCAGAGAAGAGAGCACTGGGGCAGCCACTGCTGTAGCAAAGCCCCTGGGGCAGGAACACAGGGGCTGAGCAGGGGCTGAGCAGGGGCAGGGAATGCTACCATTCTTTCAAAACACGAAAGGCAAAGGTCTGTGAGAGATCCAGGCATCCTTCATTTTCCTTCGTCCTCTGTTTATAATTCCAACCACAGGAAAAGCCTGCGTTCCTACAGACGCTGGAACGGTTGACGCTCTGGTAGTTTTATTTGTGGCAGCCTGAGCCCAGCAGAGATGGTTTAAAATCTCTTTTCAATTAAGGGAAAAGCTCCCGCTTGCGTCAGGGCCCTGCAGCTGGAGCTTGCGCTGGGAGGAGCCTGCGAAGAGGCAGCTAGGGAGTTCAGGCTAAGGTCAAGCCCTGCAGTGCATCCAGCAACAGGTCCCCGTCACGCTGCAGGGCCCTCGGGGAAGGCGGCCGGGTCTCAGTTGTGGAGAGCCACAGGGTTCAGTGCAGAAGACGGGGTCCACCCTGGCCTCATCACTAATCAGCGCTGGCCTTTTCTCCTGCCCTGCCTCTCCCCAGCCTGTCAACCCTAAAATGGACATAGGAGACTGCCCTACGGGAATGACCCTAAGAGCTTTGCCACAGGAAACAGGCAAAGCCGGACTCACGCCACACATCTGTCACCCTGGATAGGTAGCGCATGTTTGTCTTCCCAGCAGTAGCGAGGATGAGGCAGGAGGATTGTTCGGTTTCATTTCATTTATTTCTTGAAATAAGGTCTTGCTCTGCTGTTCAGGCCTTGAACTCTTGATCCTCCTGCGTCAGCCTCCCGTGTGCTGAACTGACAGTGAGCACCATGACACCCCACTCTGTGAGGTTTGCTTTTCTCTGAAATAGGACACATTCTCATCGTGGGACCCATGTGCACGCTTTTGGGAGGCTGAGGCAGGAGGAGGGTTGTTGAATTTGAGGCTATCCTAGGCTACAAAAGAATTTCCAGGCCAGCCTTGGCTATACTGTGAACTTACGACCTGAGAAAATACCCTGTGTGTGTGTGTGTGTGTGTGTGTGTGTGTGTGTCCTTGGTAATGGCCCAGAACGTATTCATGGACTGAAGCAGGTACCTGACAGCTGTTGGTCTGCTGTCCATCTGTCCGTCATTTGTCTGTCCCCATCCCCCGCAGCCCATCACACACTAGGATGGCTGGAGCCACGGAAGGGCTGAAGGGCCACTCACACCAGGGGGTCTGGTTACACCAGAGTGCCTTCCCCCTGCTCTGTGTTTTGAGGTAGTTTCCTGCCCTCTCTGAGCAAGAAACAGACCTGCCTCTGCCTCACAGTGCTGGCGTTAAAGACCTGTGCCACCAGGAGTGGCCAAAAATATTCTTTTAAAGTGGTGGGGGGCAAGGTGGGCTTGGGAGAGCAGGCTGGCCAGTCTTCTGACCCTGGTTGTGTCTGGGCAGGTAACAGCCACTGTGGTGCTGACTTCTAAGTCCGGAGTGGGTTCAAGCTGGGCGTCCTCACTAAGTGGCCCCAGCAGCACAGGGAAGGGGAGGGTGGCAGGACGATTAGGGAGGGCATCTGCTCCCACCTACTAGGGCTGCTGCCCTAATTCCTGCTGACATCGGGTGTTGCTGAGGCTTAGCTTAAGCACTGGTGACGAGGGAGACAAGGGGGCTAAGTCCTGGAATGGAGCAGGGAGCTAGACATTGCCCCAGGTACAGAACGGGGCTAGATCAATTGTCAAACAGGCTCTCAAGATCGGCACACTTAGAGCTCAGCCGGGGCTGGAGCTGCCTGGCAAGCTCTGTACAGAAGGTTCCAGAAGGAGATCAGTCTTCAGGTCCCTGTGCTGACTACCTTGGGTTGCCTAGAACTTTCTATAAAGCTGAAGATAACCTTGAACTGCTGATCCTCCTGCCTCCACCTGAATGCTGGAACTGCCAACTGAGCTACATCCCTAGCACCAGTCTTTTTCAAGAAATATATGTACATATATAAATACATAATACACATATAAATACATAATACACATATAAATACATAATACACATATAAATACATAATACACATATAGTTTGCATTTTGAAGACTTTGGCTATGGTATCAACGTTGGAAAACAAGTGCCCCAGTGTAAATGTTTTCTTAAAGGCTGTAACTGTTTCTAAATGCTATATCTAAGCTTTGAAACCTTTTGTAACTGTTACTTTTCACTGGTAACTGGACTCTGCCCTCTGGTTTCTCTTTCTCCTGGCTGTTGGCTGTTACTGAGAAAGATTCCTAACTAGTCACTTGTTTAAACCCCCTTTAGCTTTACAAGGTTAGAAAGGAAAAGAGAGAAGAAGAAACTTTTACAGCCCCTTCTGGCTGTCTTTTATCTGTCTAAGCCTGGAGAACTGGACTAACATCTAACATCTTCTATCCTATTAACTGCTTTCCTAGTTATCTCAGTAATTCTCCATTGTAGTATGCCTATGGAACGGCTCACCAAGGAAGACAAGGAGGCATATTCATAACTGCAAACCCTGCCAGATCTCAGCAGAGGGAATCACTGTCATGGCCAGCGATAATGCTAGATGGAAAGTGGAACCCTGAGCATCTGAGCTCAGGTGTTTTTATTCATTCAGAACTCCTCAGATGCAGATCATAAGCAATCAAATGCCCCCCTCCACAGAAATCTAACACCTGCAGACAATATAAAAGGCCAAGGCCTATGCACCCCTTTTTCCTACAGAGCACAAAAACAAACACAACTAAAAATAAACTTCCACAACATTTCCCCTTTTCTGTATAAAAAAAATGCTTTACCTTTACAACACAATTTAACACTATACCAGCAAAACTATTTATAAGAGGAACAATCACAAGAGTTTTTAATGCACGGGACTCAATAAAACCAAACATCTATCAAGCTTTCACAATGTCTTTGGACAGCAGAAAAACATTATCAATGTCCAATTATCTGGAATTCCCTCACAATCTTCTGGGCTCCTCTAAAGGGCGTATATCTGTCTCTGCCCTCTGCAGCACACACAGTTTGTTCTCCAGGCTCTGGCTGGCTTCACTCCTCTGCTGCTGCTGTTCTTGGTGGTCAGCCCATGGTACTGTATCTCAAAAACTGCTGGGGTCCCTTGCTGCAACTGGGCTGCACTTTCACCAATAGTCTCTCATAGGCTCTCTTAATGGTGTCAAGCCTCAACTTCTTTACATGACCCCTTCATCTGGGCCTTCAACTACTACCAAGGCTGCACTTTCAACAAAGGCCTCTCCTTGTCTCTTTGTGATGCTAAGCCTCAGCTGCTCTCCATGACCCCTTCATGCCTTCAAAACCAGCACCAGCTGGTGACTCTGGATGCCAGCATGAGATACAACCTCAGCCAGTTCTGGAAGGTAGTTTCTGTGTGCTTAGGAAACACTTTCCAGATTTGAAGATAGAGCCTGGTTTGCTGGAAGAATAACTGGTCACTTTGTCTGCAGCAAGGGTCCCCTGATGGGTGGAGTTCTCATCACCATCACTAGTATATCTGGACCACTTGTCTTTTGAATAGTCAGGTTTGCAGAAAAAACTAACAACAAACTACTCAGCTTAACTAAGTGGCTTTTGGCTCTAAGCCAAAGCTTCCACAACAGCAGGGTGCCCTGGGCCGGAGGGAAGAATCTCTGGCTGAAACATTCTGGTGGCTTGGCATTCTTTTTTACCGCCGCTACAGGGAAACATACCATCTCTTCTATAGATCACACACATACAATGCAGCTATTCCATGATCAGGAAAAGCAGTAAGAACCTTGCTTTTTCCTGCTCCCAGCTGAATTCTTTACCTCTAAGGGCCTCTATTCTGTATCTCTCACCTCAGAGCTTTTTTCCTCATTTATTTATTAATTTCACAGCTTTCTCTCTTCATAGAGGCTTATTTCCTTTCTCTCTCCTCTTCCTTCAGGAGCCTTCAATTAATACCTTAATCTCTATCCTCTGGTAGCTTCTCTGAGTGTACTTTACTGGACTCTGTGAGGACTGGAGTTTCTTTCTCTTCTTCCTTGTCTCCATGTTGGATTAGCTGGTGTGATGTCCTGCTCCATGTTGGTATGCCATTTAAAGTTGTTATGCTGCTGTGGTGGCTCAGCAAGGAAGACAAGGAGGCACTTTCATCGATTTAAGCCCTGCCAGACCTCAGCAGAGGGAACCACCATCACAACAAGTGCTATACTGGACAGTGGAACCCTGAGCGTCTGAGCTCAGGAGTTTTTATTGATACCAAACTCCCCAGGTGCAGATCATAAGCAATCAAACGTCACTCATAGAAATCCAACACCTGCAGACAATACAAAATGCCATGCCTATGCATCTCTTTTCCCAACAGTGCACAAAAACAATCATTTTAAACACAACTGAAAATAAACTTCCACAGCAACTCTCCTCTGCCTGAGGCTTCCCAGCAACTGTCTGCCTTCTTTCTTCTTCTCTGGAGCTAACTCTCTTTATCTGAGCCTTGTTTCTGCCTGCTTTCCATGTCACCAACTTCTGGAGCTCCCTGTCACCCCTCTCACAAACTGAACACACTCTCTTAAATAGCTCCCCCAAAGCTGTTCCCAGAAGTCCAAGCAGCATGTAACTATAAGGAAGGCTGCACAGTACAAAAAACTTGGCAAAGCATCTCACTACACCCCAGTTTACCACTGTGCAGAAATCAATAGACTTTTTGGCCTAGAACGTTGAATATTTTTCCTGTTTATACAAGGGTAGCACACTGTACTAACCCTGTAAGGTCAAATCTACATAGATCTGATTACAGAAATGAATAAGTTATCATTTATAGTAGAGGAATTATAAAGGGGGCCAGGACATAACACCTGTCCCAGCTGCTGAGGCCAGGTTGCAGCAGACCCCTGAGACGCTCTGGGTGCCTTTCATGAGTGTCAAAGCTTTGGAGCTAGAAAATTCTGAGTGGGGTACCAACCAGCTAGGGATCCCCTGAGCAAAAGAGGGAGGACAGGAGAAATGAAGGCACTTCATTTAATCTACTGACCCCCAGGTCAATGCTGCGGCCTAGTTGTCAGGTCTTGGGGTCTAATCGCTAACCTAGGGGACTCCTGTTGGCTGGTGGTCTAGAGGGGACTTTAGTCAGCAGGCCAAGGTTAGACGTGGGGGTGGGGCTGGTGTTAGCTCTCCCTCTTCCCTTCCCTTTCCAGAGTCTTAGAGTTGACTTTAAGAGTTAAAGGCACCAGGTGGTGGTGGTGCATACCTTTAACCCCAGCACTGTGAATCTGTGAGTTCAAGGCCAGCCTGGTCTACATAGTGAGTCCTAGGACAGCCAGGGCTACACACAGAGAATCCCTGTATTGAAAAACGAAATCAAGGCCTACCTATCAGTCATACCATGCAGAAGCAGCTAGACTCAGCCAGTCCTCTCTCTGGAGGGCATTCTACCTTCCTGTTCTCTTAGGAGTTGTGACGGGGGGAGATACAGGCCGACTTCAGTGAGCAGCCTTCCTTACCCTCTTCCTTCTGAGCTCCCGGGAAGACACAGAGACCAGGTGACCAATTTTGTGTTGATGGATTGGGCTCCATAAGCCACTTGGGCCAACCTCTGTCTCCTCCAGCATGGGCAAGGGTCCTAAGGCTGGCTTAACAAATGACAACAGACCATGTGACTTGAGACAGTGGGACTTTATGCCCCACAGCTCTGGTGGCCAATGGCTTGCGCTGGAGGTGGTGTTGAGGCCAAAAGCCCTAGGGAGGCCCTACAGGTGGTTCCTTCCTGCCTCTCCTGGTTCTGAGTGGCTCCATGTCTGCAGGCCCTGCTGTAGCTTCTCAGGGCCATCTTCTCGTCTCTCTGTCTGTGGAGATGCCAGTTGTTGAGTCTAGAGTTTGGAGCCCCTCAAATCTAGCATGAGCTCATCAAAGAGCCTCAGCTAACACACCTGCAAGGATCTCTCTCCCAAACAAATAAACGAGGACCTCACAGTCTGTGACCCTCACCTGAGGGGTACCCGTTAGCCTCCTTAAGTCACCTCCTACCTCAGCTGCACCATGCCTTGATCTCCTGGTCTTTAATGGCCTCATCTATAAAATGGGCTCCAGCTTCCAAGGGACCAGGGAATCCCCAACCTCAATGCCTGGCAATGCTACCACCGTGGGGTGGGAATCTGGGTGTATCTGAGCCCAGAACAGAGGCTAGGCACACATGGGACTCCAGAGGGCTAAACGCCTGCTCTGAGAGAGTCACCCAGAACAGGGTTATAAACCAAAGCAAGCTTTCTTCTACCAACAAACATGCCGAGTATACCTTCATTGTGCGGGGACCCTGAGAGGAGACAAACTATGTGAACATGCAAGCCAGGATGGTAGAATAAGGGGTACAGGAGAGAAGCTGGGGAGCCATGAGGGACCCCAACAGTGGGCTGTACTAGGTCGACACTGGAATCACCCTGAGCATGGAGATCTGTCTCAAGCAGAGGAACCAGCAGGCACAAAGGCCCTGCAGGAGGAGATGACAAAGGTGGTACAAAGCAGACTTGGGGGGAAGAACAGATGTGGGAAGTAGCGGCCACTGAGGCAGGAGGCACTGTAGGAGCCAGGGTGTGCCACTGAGAAAGTGATCTTTGGTGGTGGGAGGCTGGAGAGATGGTTCGGTGGCCAGGAGCGCTTGCTGCTCTTGCAGAGGACCTGAGACCTGAGTTTGGTTCCCAGCACCCACACCAGCCGGCTCACAACCACCAGTGTAGTTCCGGCCCCAGGGGATCTGCTGCCCTCTTCTGGCCTCACCGGAAGTGTGTACACCACACATGATTAAAAACGAGTGGGTCTTCAGGAAAGAAATATGTTATCTTTAAGAAGAATATTTCTATATTTTATGTGAATGAGTGTTTCGCTCGGATGCACGTCTGTGCTGGCAGAGGTTAGGAGGTGATGTCGGAGCCCCCAGAATTGGAGCCCTGGGCCCACAACTGTGTCAGTCCTGGGACTCAAACCCAAGCCCTCTGCAAGAGCAAGTACTCTTAACTGCTGACCCATCTCGCCAGCCCAAAATTTGTATCTTTTAAAACAAGGGTTCACTGTGTAGCCCAGGCTAACCCCTAACTCACCACCCTCCTGCGTCCACCACGGCAACAACAAATTTCTGAGAGCATTGGCCTCTAGGGGATGGTGCTCTCAGATGGTGAGCCTTTAGCAGCATCCATGTGTGGAATTTTCTAGAGCAATAGCTCTCAACCTTCCCAATGCTGTGGCCCTTTAATACAGTTCATGTTGTGATGACCCCCCAACCATAAGATTATTTTCATTGCTACTTCATAACTGGAATGTGGTCACTGTTATGAATCGTAATGTAAATATCTGATGTGCAGATAGTCTTAGGTGACCCCTGTGAAAGGGTCATTCAACCCCCAAAGGGATCTCAACCCATAGGTTGAGAACCACTGCTCTAGAGGCTACTCAGCCCACAGAATGGCTGGTGGAGGACATCTCATTTTCCCCTGAAAACCCTGAGCGCGCGCGCACACACACACACACACACACACACACACACACACACACACGTGCGTCCTGATGGGGATTCATTTCCCATGAATGGAAATGAGTCTGGAGCACCAGGCGGAGCCAGGCTCTGGGATGGCAGGGTACTGCTGTGCGGTGGAGGGTACCTGCCCTAGTCTAAGCGCACAGTCTTGATTAGCAGCAGAGCTGGTTTGGAGCCCTGATGTGCCTGGAGCTGGGCATGTCACAGGGAGGACTGGCTGGGAACAGCTGAGCCCTGGGGACAATTTTGGGGATGGAGGGTAAAGACCTAGATAAGCCAGGCTGGGTCCCTTGCTGCTGTGGCCCAGGGAGTGAGAACACCCCCTCCCACCTCTGTGGGTGCATTGGCTCCAGTGTGAATCCATTCTTATTGGAATGAGGTGTTTGAAGGTTTAAACAGCCTAAGGACCTTGTAGTGACAGCATCCTGGAAGGGGGTGAGCCAAAGAAAAGAGGAAAAGTCCTGTATGAGACGGAGGCAGATGTGCAGGCTCTGAAGCAAGGCTTCAGGAACAGTTCAAATCCTGCCTGGGTCAAAACTGTGTGACCCCAGGGAAACTAGACTCCCTCTCTGGTCTTCAGCCTCCTTGTCTTGGAGATAAATGAGTTTATCCATACAGAATTCACAGAAAAGAGCCTTTCCCAGGCTAAATCCCCAAGGAAAACAACCATTTATTGCCCTCTGACCATTCTGATTCCTGGGATTTATTCCAAACAAACCATCATCATCACCACCATCATCATCACCATCATCACCATCACCATCATCATCATCATCACCATCATCATCATCATCACCATCATCATCACCATCACCATCATCATCACCATCATCATCACCATCATCATCACCATCACCATCATCATCACCATCATCATCACCATCATCATCACCATCACCATCATCATCACCATCATCATCACCATCATCACCATCATCACCATCATCATCACCATCACCATCATCACCACCATCACCATCATCACCATCATCACCATCACCATCGTCACCATCATCATCACCATCACCATCATCACCATCATCATCACCATCACCATCATCACCATCATCATCACCATCATCATCATCACCACCATCACCATCATCACCATCATCATCATCACCATCATCACCATCATCATCACCATCACCATCACCACCATCACCATCATCATCATCACCACCATCGTCACCATCATCACCATCATCATCACCATCACCATCATCACCACCATCACCATCATCATCATCATCAAAAGGCCAAAATGTCCAAAATGGCTTCCGGAACAAAAGCAACAGTGTAGCACACAAGGTCATCCAGGCTACATGAGACAGTGCTCTCAAGGAAACAAAACAGACACACACAGCACCACACAGAGCCAAACCTTTGGCTGCATTGGAGCAGATCACACAGGAAACTGAGCCATGACTAGGCCTGTGGAGACAAGATGCATGTCGTGTGCGTGTGTGCACAAAAACCAGGCTTCACTGTGGAAGAGGGTCTGGGCTGGTGGGTCAGTCTTGTTTCTTGACACAATTGCACAGTGAGGAGTCTCGGGGTCCTCTGACCTGTACATGCCCCGAGTTACTCCCAGGCCTCTGCTGGCTGCATCTCCTCCAGGGACCAAGGCTGGGTGGCTGGAGGCAGGCCAACCTCTAACATGTCCAAAGCATGCAATGAAAACTCCTGGTGGAGCTGTCAGTCAAGATGCCCCACCCTCCCAGGCTAAGGCACAAGACCTCAGTTGGGCCAAACTGATGCTGTCCTAGATCTGCCCCCCCCCACAATGAGAGGAAGCTCAGGAGATACCCACCCACCCCTCCCCAGCTTCTTCATTTCTCCTAGAGAAGGGGGGGGTTCTGTCTCTCTCCCTAGAATCTCATCTTGTTCATGTTAACTGCAATCAATGCCTTAGCCTGTCCCGGAGACCTTAAGCCTCCTAAGACCTCAGAGAAGGGGCTAGCAAGCCCAGGGAGCAGAAGGGCACGGGGGTAAAATAATCACAAGAGCTGTGCCCCACTGGCAGCCTGAGCACAGGAAGCCTGGCACCCTTGAACACCCCACAGCCTGTCATAACCCTACTTTATGGACAAAGAAATCAAGGCCACTGTTCAGGACTGCAGAGCTCTGAGTAGGTTGGGGAATGCAGGCCTCTGAGCAGGCTGATCTTGGAGGGCAGAGGCAAGAGGAGGCTGGGGAGGGGAGCCCGGTGCTCAGACCAGTGGCTGTGCATGTGGGGTACTGAGTATTGGCAGTGGCCAGCAAGAAAACATACCAGGCAGTGAGAACTAAGGCAGGTCTAGCCTTGCAGCCTTCGAGAGCTATGGGGGCTGATGGAGCCACAGCCAAGCTGGAGTCAACATAGCAGTCAGGCGGTGGGCCTACGGGACCTGGCAGGGCTGTCCAGGGTCGGTCTGGACCCCAAGGCTGGGGGAGACGAGGGTGAGGACCAGGCCTGTGCCACAGAACATCAGAAGGCTTTGGGTGTCTCCCATGGGGGCCATGGTGCCTCAGGCTCCCTCTGGATATCAGAACAGAAGTTTGTGTGCTGCTTCCACCAACACCTCTCACTGATTCTGTACCCTTCTAGAACTTTCTGATGGCCTTTTTTCTCTCCCAGGACTAGCCAAGTTGACTTCTTGCTTGGGTGATGGCAAGCACCCAGGGTGTCCTGGAGGCAACTCTCCGAGCTATGCCTGGCTGTCTGTTCATGCTTCCCCCTTCCCAGTTACCCTCCTTTTCTGGGACTTTCCCTCTGAGGGGGAAGTTGAAGCCCTAAGGTACCAATCTCTGGTGAAAGAAGGTCTGGAGGAGGTTCCAGAGGCAAAGTAAGCATTTATAGAGTACCTACTGTATACATGGACTGCCTTAACAGATAAAGAGTCCCATTAGTATAGGCCAGCACCCCAGGCCTCTGGGTTCCCCCCTGCTCCCCCATACCCCTTGCCCACACCCCACACTCTGCCTTACCTTTTAGACAGGAGAGCTTCACCCCCATGGCGTCGCTCTGCTGGCCTGTAAAGAGAGGAGAGCACTCAGAGAGGGGCGGGGGATGTCACTGGTCTGGGCACATTGTACCAGGCCCCGGCTTGGCCAGCTGGGTACACAACAGGAAACAGTGGTAGAACAAGCCGGCTGTGAGGTCACAGTGCCTGCTGACCACATCTGGGCAAAGCACGTGCTGGGGGCAGAGGGCTGCTGTCTAGCAGCGTTCAGGCAAGGCTGGTCAGGGTTGAGGTTGTGGAAGCAACACTATAAGCCTTTCTGGAGCCACGGGACAGTCAGTGGTCAGCACCAGGGATAGAGGACCCACAGGCTGTGAGGCAAGTGAAATCTACTGTATCAGGTACTCTTTCTGTATAACCCCCGCCCTGATGATTCTCAAGGTTTCTAGTCATGGACCTCATTGTCCACTTCATTCATTCATTGTGGTACTGGGTTCGAACCCAGGACTTTGCGCATGGTAGGTATGCCCGCTGTGACAGAGTCTCAGCCCAGTCCCTGTCCTCTCAATATAGATTCTTGGAATGGATTGAACTATCACAGGCTATGTCCCTAGTCCATGGGGAATTAGAACAGTCCCGCCCGTGTTCTCCCGACCTCCATGCAACTCCTTCCTTAGAACTCAAGCAACTGATCAATACAAGCAGCAGCAGGTGGGGGAGGGGGAGTCATCTCCACTTTCAGGTACTGTCAACACCCTGCTTGGCAGATGTGGGGATCAAGATTCAGAGAGGCGGTGTCAGCAACTTGAGGCCACCCAGCGTACTAGGCGCCACACAGCTGGGATCAGCCTCAGCTTCAGCCCCAGCCCACAAGACTTAGCAGACCCTCCTGGGAGATAGGAGACTCAAGTGGGAGAGGCTCATGGGAATCGTCTGTGTTCAGGGTCCTGAAACTCCTTACGATTCAGGAAATGAACAATGCAGAAGTCTCAGGAAGTGCCTGAAACTCACCAGATTCCCAAGGCCCCCTTCTCCAAGGTCTTAGAAATGGTAAGGCCTGCTTTGAAACAGACTCAGTGCCCTGCAGAGTGGCTGCTAGTCATGCCAGAGCTTAGGGTCCCAGCTTTTAAGAGTCCCCACCCATGCTGGGGTGGGCTTTGGTGACAAAGCTGCCCTTGGCCCATCCATGTTCCTGTAAGTCACCCCAATACACACTCAAAGGTTCTCCAAGTTGGAATTTGATCCTATTGTTGCTTGGTTAACACAGGTTGGCAGGAGGCCACATGACAGACACCTGATTCTACCATGTTCAAACCAACAGACAAGAAACATGTTCCATAGTGGCAGGCAAAGGGAATAGAGTATCTTAGAAACAGACAAGGCTCTGCCAACAAGAAGGGTGAGAGTGGGTAAAGCCAGCACTCCTAGAGATATAGCTCAGGAAGTGGGTGGAGTGCTTGTCTGGCACCTATGATGCCCTGATGGTGCACACTTGTAATCCCAGCACTTGGGATACAGAAGCAGGAGGACCAGGAGTTCAAGGTCGTCCTCAGCCCAGCTTGTCAATCATCTCAGCAGGGGCCCACCCACTGCAGATAGGCACAGACTTGTAAGCTGTGCACTCCCAGTTTGGAGCTTGGTTCCTCCTGTCCTGTCTGTTGGGAGTTGGTCTCAGTCCCCCAACAGCGCACAGACTACCACACCCAGGACCCAAAGAACTGAGTACGCTGAAGTCCTCATCATGCCTGCAATGTGCCAGAAAGGGATCATCAGAGTGTTGGGGGCTGAGAGGGAGATGAACCAGCACAGTGGGACCTGCTTTGAGGCTGAGGCTGGGGGACAGGGTTCAGTACATGTTTGCAAAGTAGCGGTCAAAAGAAAATGTAGGGCCTGGGGGGGGAAAGCTCATGCAATGCAAGCATGAGGATCAGGCTTCAGATCCCCTGTCTCAAAGCCGAGTCAGGGGATCCCCAGAGCTAGCTGGCAAGCGTATCAGTGAGCTCTGGCTTTGATTGAGAGACCTTGCCTCAATGAATGAGGTAGAAGAGCAATGGATGACTCTTGGCATCAACCTCGGGCCTCCACATGTCCATGCACATGCATGCATGTACATGCATTCGCCCACATGCATGCCCACACACATGCAAAAGCATGAACATATTATACACATGCACGTGCATGAAAATGGAAAATGGAAAAAGAAAAATATATCTTAGGTGGTAGCATGGGGTCCATGGTAATGTCTCTGATCCAGATCATGGTGTAATGCTTTGTGAGAGACAGTCTACTGATGTGCGGGGTCAAGGGTCACCCACCGCCTAGCCAAGCATTCAGCTCAGCTAGCACAGTGGCCGCAAGCGAGCAGAAGGCACCGACAGGCTGCTGTTTACCCTAAAGAACGGGAGAGCAGTCTCAGGTGTGAAGATCTGTCAGTTCACACCTTTGCGGAATGAACAGCTTCTCTTTAGAGTAACAGGCTCTGCTTACAGTCCCTTCAGAACCTCCGGTTGTTTGCACAATGGGCTTGGAGACATAAAAACCTCACCATGAAACGGTCACCAGATCTTCCCCAGTGACTAACAGGCAGTTAGAAAACCCCACTTCCTCCTGCAGGGAGGGCTCACCCGCTGTACTGAGCACGGCACAGTCAAGGCTATGGGGAGGCACATGACTGGGCAGTGAGGCTCTAGGGAGCCGTGGGGACGGTGTGTATCAGGAGTGACTTCACCACCAGGCTTTCATAGGTTTACAACACACAGAAAAAAGCCAGAAGCCATTGTGATGTGCACCTGCTCATAGAAGGCGGGCTCCAAGCCAGGCGGTTGATGGTGGCGCACCCCTTTAATCCCAGCACTCGGAAAGCAGAGGCAGGTGGATCACTGAGTTCGAGACTAGCCTGGTCTACAGAGAGAGTTCCAGGACAGCCAGAGTTACAACAGAGAGACTCTGTCTTAAAATAAATAAAATAAAAAGCAGGTTCCAGCCTGTGTCCAGGGGGTGGGGGGTGGGTGGGAATCGGGCTCCAGGGCCACACAAACCCGGAGCTGCAGAGGGATGGATGGAGTGACAGGTTCCAAACTGAAGGCCTCTCTGGGTCCTGTGTGGGACACAGACATCCTATGTGACTCAGGGTAGACCTGTAACTGGCCCAGGCTTGGCCTCTTCACTTCCTCCTTTGGAGCCTTGGCTACTTTAACTATAGCCCTGATTGGACTGTCTGATCATAGTCACAGTCCTGTCAATGAATGGAAGATTGGATGGCAGGAAGTTGGGCTGGGAGCCCTGGGAGCCCTGGGAGCCCTGGGAGCCCTGGGAGCCCTGGGAGCCCTGGGAGCCCTGCCCATGGTCTCCAGCCCTGCCAAGAGAGCCTGAGTCACAGTGGCACTCCGCCTCACCTCCTTAACAAAGTCCCCCTTTAAGGACCAGGCTGGGCAGGAGCAGTCAGACCAGAGGAATGTGACCATTTGCTAGGCTGTGGACCTGAGAGGCTGAGGGAGGCTGGGCAGGGCAACCTGGTCTCTTAGCTGTTTCTCCAGCTCCTACGAGGGAGCAGAGCACCCTACCTCAGGCACACTGGGCACACCCACCAGTGGGTTTCTTCCGTCTTTAGGAAAGTCACTTTATTTGTGTAACGGGGTTAGAATTCTTTCAATTCCAGCCCAAGGGACCATGCTGAGAACAGATGTTGGCTTTGAGGTACCTCCCCCAAGGCCAGACTGCCACCCCAAGAATCTCAGGGAAGCTAGAGGGGCCATCAGCCACTAAGACCCCAACTGGGCTAGCTCTGGCCTCCCATTACTCTGCTGCCTGCTCTGGGCCACTCTGTCTCTTACACACCATTAAAAATATCTGCTAGCCAGGAAGCCCACGGTGCAAGTGTGCTTGTGTTTTCTACAGCAGTCAAGACTGAGCAATGGGGGTGGGAGAGGAGAGGGAAAGATGGCTCAGTGGTTGAGGACTTATTCTCCTTGCAGAGGACCCAGACTCTGTTCCCAGCACCCCATGGTAGCTTGCAACCACTTGTAACTCCAGCTCCATAGATTCAATGTCTTCTAAGGGCACCAGGCAGGTATATGGGGCAGACACACACACAGGCAAAACACTCATACACATAAAAACTTTTTTTTTTCTGAAAGACTGAACATAGGGACTGAGGAAAGAGGAAGACCTGTGACCTTAGTGGCCACTATCGGAAGATCATGGCTGTGTGGGGCCTGGGAGAATGACACTCAAAGCCTTGGGGCTGGTGGAGGGATTAAGTCTTTCCATAAATACACAGCCTCTCTTCTATGCTTCTGTGCAGAGGACCCGGACCCGGGGGAGAGGGACTGGGAAAGGACCAGAGGTGGGTATTGTGAATCGCCCAGAGCTGCCTGGGCAGCACACTCCCACCTTCTGTTGCCAGATACCGCCTCCGGAGCCCTGCACCTGTGCTAGCTATACCTGCCCCCAGACATCTGCCCTGCATCATCAGTAGGGGACTGGGGCCGATTCCCGTATAAACCCAGTGGGTTTCGGCCCACTCTCTCTGCCCCTCTTCTCTCTCTCTCTCTCTCTCCTGCTCTCTTTGCCCCTCTCTCTCTGTACCCCTTCTCTCTCCCTTTCTCTCCCTGCCTCCCTCTCCCGTCTCTCTCTTTCTCTCTCTCTTTCCCCCCTCTACAGGGTCCTGTTCTATCCGACTTAGTGTCCCTCACCCTCCCCAGTAATTAATAAACCTTTGCTAAAACTCGCCAGCGACCGAGCATCTAAACTGCCCCTCGCCTCCACGTTTATAAAGAATTATTACAGGTATGGCCTAGACAGGACTGTTGGCCTGGGTAGTTCTGGGCAGGTAAGGGGTGTTCTTTGCTGGTGGCCCAATCCAAGTCAAGGCCTCCTGGAACTGTCTCATGCTGGAGAGAGACATCAGAGTCTTCCACTCCGAATAAGCCATTTGGATCCCGTTTCCTCATCTGTAAAAAAGGGCGTGTTCTAACATTTCTATACTCTCAGGAATGCCTTCTACCTTGCTGCTGCACTGTTCTTTTGGCAAAGGCCAGAAGTCCCTCCTGCCCTCGGAGTCCCCCAGGAGAGCTGTGGATCCTCTTTTTAATAAGAGCTCTCCCCAGATCTGCCCAGGCCAGCCCTGCCAGGAGAGTGCCTGCTTTGCACGGGTCACCCTTTGTGGTCCTGAAGCTGCTTTGATGTACTGGGCGCCCCTAAGCGAGGCAGCTCATCAATAATACATTCAAAACACTTGGTGGAAGGAAGCGGTTCCTCCCGAGGCCTCCTGCCTCCACCTCGCCCCGACTGCTCGGCAATCTGACAGCCAGGCCGGGTGCATAGAGGGGCCTGAGGCTGCCACGCGCGGGACACGCCCCCGCCCGATGCCAGGCACGCAGCCAAAGGGAACCGAATCTGAGCAGCAAAGTCTGAGGGGAAGTTGTGGATCGCCTGGGCGCAAAGGGTCCCCCATCACTCTGCAGTCCCCAGCACCTCGGGGTCTCACAGTTCCCCCTCCCCCAAGGCGTCTCCACCCCACCCACGGGATCCCTACCTTCCGGGCTCCGCAACCCGGGCTCCGCAACCCGGGTCTCCACCCTCCCTGGTCCCGCAATCCGGGTCTCCACCTTTCTGGGTTCCCATCCCACCCCGGGGTCCCGAACGTCCCAGATCTCTATGGCCCTGGAGTACCCCGTCCTAGGTCCCTCCCCGCGTCCCCGATCTCCGAAGCTCAGGTCCCGTCGCGTCCGCCGTGGCGCGCGCACACTCACCGCTTCCCGGGGCGCGCTGGGCGCGGGCGCTGGCGGCCGTGCGGGACACCAGGCGAGCGCCTGCAGCCGCGGCCGCGGGGGTCATGGCCCGGCCTGCTCACCCCGCAGCCGCCATCGCCTGGGACCCCGCCCGGCACCTGGAGGGCGGCGCCGCCCCGGCCGCTCCGCCCCGCAGCCCGCCCTGGGCGCAGCCACAGCCCGGGCCGCCGCGCCTCTCTGCCCTCCTCCCCCACCCTAGCTGCGCTCCCCGCACCCGGGAAAGTTTGGGCACCAGCTAGCTGTCCCCCGTGCTGTGGGAGGGAAAGGGGGCGTCCGGCTCCGCCTCCCGTGCACAGACGCAGAAGCAATGCCGCTGGGAGGTTCAGGTGGCTTTGTGACCCACGGGCTTCCCTGCGGCTGGGCTCTGGCCTTTTGACTGGCCACGTGCCTCTGCCTGCCACAGCTGGCCGGGGAGGACGTGAGGGTGCAGACTAAGAGGACATGCGCTGCCTTCTCCGGACTCCCCACCCCCAAGACTAGGATCACGGTTTCTTTTGTAATATTTGAGATGCGGTCTCTCGTAGCCCAGCCAGGCTGCCCTTAGCAGAGCCCCTGAGCCGCTGGTCCCTTCCTCCCAAGTGCTGGGGATACAAGCATGAGCCAGTGCCTAGCCTTCTCTTTTATGTTTTCAGTGCCAGTTATATGACATGGCTTCCCCATTCCCCCTCCTGCGCTAGTCAGTGAGTGTTCACCACATACCCACCCCCTTCCAACCCCCAGGTATGGCTTCCAGGACCGTGTCTTAATGACTTTCTCACTGCCTAGCTCAGTTCTTTGTCGCAAGTCTGTAGTGCCACGCCCTACAGTCTCCACATCCTGTGCAGTATCTATTTCCAAACCATTACAAGGGGAAACTGAGTCCGGGACAGGAGAGTGGCGGTCCTGTGGTGAATACATAGGTATTCATGTTCCTGCTTTGAAACATCACAAAAAGTGCAGTGAAGTTTCAGACCCCGGCTTTGTTAAGGCCAGAATGAGAGGAAATCATATACTCTTGAGAATCCCAACAGCTGTGGGCAGGTTAGTCCGTGTCCCACCTTCCGCAGACAAGATGGGACCTGCCCCAGCTTGGGACCCCAGGGAAGTCTTGGGGACAAGGTTCCGGGGCCAAGGGACCAGAAGTGCGCGTTCCTGAGCAAGCGTTATGCTCCTGCCTGCCATGCCTGTCCCCAGGCGCCAACCAGCGCGAGGCGTGCTTAGGAACTGGAACAGGGCATCTGCTCTGGTTGCAGTTCCTGACACAGCATCTCACATCAGTTCCCCCCACCCCTGGTCCCTTCACCCAGGGCAGGGAAGGAGATGCTTTCACATGGGTGTGCATGTTTGATTAACATTTACCTCCCCCAATCTGTAACCTTCTCAGGGAGGTCCCTGATGCCTCCCGAGGGCCAACGACACGTCCCCTAGCTGTACACCGTCCCAACAGGCTACTTCCTGAGCTACCAATGGCCCTGTGTCCAGGTTCTGCCCTCTGGAGCAAAGGGAGGGGCAGGGTTGCTCCAAACTGTCTCTTCTCATGGTGACAGGGGAGGTGTGGGATTCCCTGGGGATAGGTGCCAGAGCCCTTGAACTCCTGTTCTGGGCTAGCCAATGTGCTGGGAGAGGTCAGTCTGTCTCTCGGCCTCAAATTCCCCTAGAAGCTGGGTTCATTCTTTCCTACTAGTATTGATCCAATGTCAACAAGGCAAGGGGCCCTGATGTCACCAGGTGCCTGCGACACCCCTGCAGGGTAGGTGGGTATTCTCCCTTATCCTCATTGTGGGAACCTTGGCTTAGGAAAGTCACTGGTCACCCAGTGAGTAGAACTTCCAGACCGAACATCTGAGCTGCCCTTAGGGAGGGAACACTAGTCATTCCGGTGTGTTTGGGGGAGAGGAGTGTGAACAGAGAGGGGACAGGGCGATGCTCCTGTCACCTGCCTGTCATGAGATGGGGGCTCCCCATCATGGCCTCTGAGAACTTGGGTTGGGCCTTTGAGTCATGGCTTCTCTCCCTGCCCCTGCTTCCCTCAAGGGAGGCTGAACTTCTCCACCAACCTCCTCCGCTGGGTGCCAGTAGCACTGTTCCCTGATGTTAAGAGCACCAAGACTACCTCTGGACTCAGCCAACTGTCCCTAGGCATGATGGCCCTTAGAAGGGAGCCCTTGAGTATCTTCTAGCTGCCAAGAGTTTGCAGGGATCTCCCGGGGAGTTCAAGAGACACCGGTGTGACTGTGGGCGTGATTCATTGGGTGGAGTGCTGGCCTAGTATGCACAGGCCCTGGAGTCCATCGCCAGAAACCAACAAACTACGAGTCCAGCTCTCTGGAGGTAGAAGAAGAGAATCAGGAGTTCAAGGTCATCCTTGCCTACTTGTCAAGTTCAAGATACTACAAGAGATCCTATCTCAGAAAAAGTAAATGAAAATGGACGTGGTAAATGTCCCCAATCCCTGTCCAGCCCAGGAGTCTGACTTAACTGGTCCAGGAAAGGCTGGCAAGGAGCAATCATCCAATGACAGTCAGCCACTCTGAAGACCTGAAAATCTAGCTAGTGTCAAGAACCCATCTGGTCACCAGACTGAGCCCCGCACCGAGGTGCATGGCTGGCTTTGCTGTAGAGAGGTACTGGAACCTTCTGGCAGGGCCCCTTAGTTCTGAAGGAGGGTCACCTTCCCCTGCCGTGAACATAGCTGCAGAGACATTGAAGGTCAGGTTGTACCTGGGAAGCCATCTCAGAACCATTGGAGTTTAGGGCAGGGCAGAGGCCAGGCTGGGCACCCTTGATGGTGTTCTGGGTGGGTGGCTGTGAATTCAGGTCCCCTTTGGGCCTGGGACCCCTTCCATCTACATGGGCAGTGGGACAGTGATCCCCACTCCCACCTCCGAGATTATCAACCTCAGGAGCAGTTTCCTGTGTGCCATCTATATGATCCAAGTACTTCCTGTGTCAAGTGCCTTTTTGGTATTAGATTCTGAGGACTAAGCAAGAAACAGGCATGGAGAGGCCCTGTAGGCTGGGGTGGGGCTGGCATGGTAGAGGGGGCAGACCTGGGTGGGTGGGGGGGAGGTGAGAAAGTTCTGAGTGTGTTCAGCCCAGGAAGAGTGGGAATGGGGGCACTGCTGCCCCCTGCAGGCCGTCCCTCCTTCCCTCTGCTCTGCTCCCTTTAGTTCCCGGCCACCACAGAACCCCGTCCTGTACTCTGCCTGCTCCTCTGGCAGCTCAGGATGTGCAGGCTGGCTGCTTTGCTGCCATTGGACACTCAGCGTGAGGTGCTGGGCCTGGCTGGCATGCATCAGCTGCCAGGGGCAGGAGTGGGGCCGGGAAGGAAGACCTGAGTCCTCAGGTCTAGGATGGAGGGACAGTGGATGCTATCTCCATCCTCAGAGGAAGCCATCTGTCAGGGGGCAAGCCAGTAGGGCTGCCTGAGAAGCCATAGGGGGCTGGACAGGAAGTGGGGCTGGCCTTGCCTATGGCGGGAAACTCTTGGAACACGTTCCCTCCCCAGTGCATGGCTGCATGGCAGCTGAGAGGGGGCAGTGGTGACTCTGCAGGGAAACTGAGTCACGTGGGACCACAGTGGCAGCTGTCAGGAGAGTGGTGCAGGAGGCCCAGGCCTCTACTGACCTGGGTAAAGTCACTGAGTCCCCACAGCTGGGTGGGGCCTCAGGAAGCTGCTCAGGCCTTCTCAGACTCAAGGATCCGGTTTAACTTTTTGATTCTGAGTATATATATCAGGCTGGGCCCAAACCCTGTGGAGTCAAGGCTAGCCTTGAACTCCTGATCCTCCTGCTTCCCACCTTCCAAGTCTTCCAACTAGTAAGATTAAAGGTGTTTGTTACAATGCTTGTTTTTCTTTTTTAAAAATAAATTTATTATTATTATTATTACTACTGGGGTCACACTGTGGTACACCTCTGTGGGGGTCAGAGGACAACTTTTGAGACAGGATCTTACTCTGTAGCTCTGGCTGGCCCGGAATTTGCTCTGTGGACTGGGGTGACCTGGAACTCACGGGATCACCTGCCTTTGCCACTGCTGAGATTAAAGGCGTGTCCCACCAGGCCTGGCCTCGGAGTCACTCCTTTCATGTGGGGCCCAGGCACTGAACTCAGGTCACAGGATTGGCAGCAGCAAGCAACTGAACCGGATGAGGCCTCATGCTTCCTTCCCTTGGAGATATATTTTAAATGATTTTATGCGTAGGGATGTTTTACCCGCATGCGTGTCTGTGTACCATTTGTGTGCCGGGTGCCTGCAGAGGCCAGAAGAGGGCAGTAGATCCTCTAGAATGGAGTTACGCACCGCTGTGTGCTGTCACCTGGGTGTGGCGCTCGGGAAGAGCAGCCAGGGCTTGGTGTCTGGGTCGTCTCTCCAGCCTCCTCTCTATGTTTTGAGACAGGTCTCACTCTGTAGTCCAGGCAGAGATTGAATTTGAGAAAATCTGCCTCAGCTGGGATTATAGACATGACCCATCATGCCCAGTTTCTCAGCCTCTCTGTCTCTAGGGAGTGAGATGCAGCAGATTAGAGGCCAGAGGGAGGGTGAGAAGCGAAAGTCAGAGCTCTCACTCTGCATTCCAGAGATGGCTGGAGTTAGAAGCGCTCCCTGTACCATGTGGCCCATGTACAGGACTGATGCGCACCACACACCATGGACTCTGTGCTGGCTAGTTTAATGTCAACTTGACACAAGCCTAAGCCATCTGAGAGGAGGGGACCTCAGTTAAGAAAATGCCTCCATAAGACTGGGCTGTGGGCAGGCCTGTAGGGCATTTCCTTAATTAGTGGCTTATGGGGGAGGGCCCAGCCCATTGTGGGTGGTGCCATTCCTGGGCTGGTAGGCAGGCTGAGCAGGCAACAATGAGCAAGCCAGTAAGCAGCACCCCTCTATGGCCTGTGCATCAGCTCCTGCCTCCAGGTTCCTGCCCTGCTTGAGTTCCCGTCCTGATTTCTTTTGACAATGAACTGTGCCATAGAAGCTGAAAAAACCCTTCCCTCCTTAAGTTGCTTGGTCATGGTGTTTCATCACAGCAATAGTAACCCTGACTAGGACTCTTGAATAGCAGGAGATAGTCCCAAAGAAGCCCAGGCCAGAGTTCGGGGGGCAGAGGCAGGCAGATCTCTGTGAGTTCGAGGCCAGCCTGGTCTACAGAGTGAGTTCTAGGACAGCCAGAGCTACAACAGAGAAACCCTGTCTCGAAAAACCAAGAAGGAAAAAAAAAAAAAAAAGCCCTCGCCAATGCTTCACAAAGAATTTAGAGTCAAGCTGGGTGTCACACATCTGTAATCCCAACATTCAGGAGGTGGAGGTGGGAGGAAAATCAGGAGTTCAGTCTTCAGCCACAAAGTGAGTTCAAGACTAGCCTGGGCTACACGAGACCCTGTCTCAGAAAATAAATGGGACAACCTCCGCAGATGGAAGGCCGCAGAATCCATGGCCATAAAGACATGGCACGGGGCCAGGGAAACGGCTCAGGGAGCAGGAGGACCCCTGGGGCTTGCGGCCACCTAGTGGCCAGTTGGTGAACTCTAGGTTCAGCGAGAGTCCCTGTCTCAAAAATAAGATGGAGACTCATAGTGGAAGATACTCAGGGTTGGTCTCCGGCTTCCACTTGCTCGCATGCCCATGCTTGTACACACACACACACACACATACACCACACACACACACATACACACACATACACACACACACAAATACACCACACACACACACATACACACACATACACACACACACTTCACACATACACACACACATACACACACATACACACACACACTTCACACATACACACATACACACACACATACACACACACCACACACACACACTTCACACATACACACACACACATTCATACACACACACACACATACACACACACACACTTCACACATACACACACACCACACACACACACATACACACATACACACACACATACACACACACCACACACACATACACTTCACACACACACACACATTCATACACACACACACATACACACACACCACATACACACACACACACATTCATACACACACACACATACATACATACACACACACACACTTCACACATACACACATACACACACACACACTTCACACACACATACACACACACACATACACAGACACACATACTTCACCCATACACACATACACACACATACACACACATACACACACACACACTTCACACACACATACACACACACACATACACAGACACACATACACTTCACACACACACACATACACACACACATACATACACACACACACACTTCACACATATACACATACACACACACTTCACACACACACACTTCACACACACATACACACACACATACATACACACACACACATTTCACACATACACACATACACACACACACATACACAGACACACATACACTTCACACATACACACATACACACACATACATACACACACACACACTTCACACATACACACATACACACACATACACACATACACACACACATACATACACACACATACACACACACACTTCACACATACACACATACACACACACATACACACTTCACACACACACACATTCACACACACACACACACTTCACACACACACACATTCACACACACACACATTCATACCACACACACACACACTTCACACACACACATTCACACACACACATTCATACACACACACACTTCACACACACACACATTCACACACACATACACACACACACCACACACACACACTTCACACACACACACATTCACACACACACACTTCACACACACATACACACACACACATACACAGACACACATACACTTCACACACACACACATACACACACACATACATACACACACACACACTTCACACATATACACATACACACACACTTCACACACACACACTTCACACACACATACACACACACATACATACACACACACACACTTCACACATACACACATACACACACATACACACACATACACACATACACACACACATACATACACACACATACACACACACACTTCACACATACACACATACACACACACATACACACTTCACACACACACACATTCACACACACACACATTCATACCACACACACACACACTTCACACACACACATTCACACACACACACATTCATACACACACACACTTCACACACACACACACATTCACACACACATACACACACACACCACACACACACACATACACACACACACACCACACATACACACTTCACACACACACACATTCACACACACACACACATTCATACCACACACACACACACTTCACACACACACACATTCACACACACACATTCATACACACACACACTTCACACACACACACACACACACATTCACACACACACTACACACATACACACACACATACACACACATACACACACACACCACACACACACATACACACACACACACACACACACACATCACACACACACACACACCACACACACACATACACACACACACACACACACACACATCACACACACACACACACATTCACACACACACATACACACACACCACACACACACACACACATTCACACACACACATTCACACACACACACATACATACACATACACACACACATTCACACACACACACATACATACACATACACACACACACATTCACACACACACACACACTTCACACACACACACACACACACACACTTCACACATAAAGAAAAAAAAGAGAGAGCTAGAGAGATGGGTCAGCAATTATGAGCACTTGCTACTCTTCCGAAAGACCCGAGTTCAGTTCCTAGCATCTGACAGCTCACAATGGTCTGCAGCTCCAGCTCCGGGGAGTCAGACGCCTCTGCCTCCACAGGCACCTGCATTAACCTGCAGATACCCACACGCAGACATTGACACCCACACATAATTTAAAACAAAAAAGATAAGTTTTTTAAGGGCATGTGGGGAGAATCTTGGAGGAGTTGGGGGAGAGGAAAAGCATGGTCAGAATACATTGTAGAATTTTTTTTTTTCAATTAAAAAGAAAAGAAGAAAAGCCACAGACTGGGAGTCAGTACTTGCAGATCATCTATCTGAAAGAGCGCATGTGCCATAATATATAAAGAACTCTCAGAATTGAAAAACAGCGAGGGGCTGGAGAAATGGCTCAGTGGTTCCCACCACACCCATTTCGTTGTTGACTTGTGCGTGTTAGTGCAGTGCCCATGGTGGCCCTGAGCCATGCATCCTCGCTGTGTGTGGAGCGTTTCCTCTGCCTGCAGCCATCGGAATCTATTCTTTGGACTCAAGAACAGGGTGGGGGGGACACATGGGGGACACGACACCACACAACGAACAGTAGTTTAAGACCAGCCGAGGCTATGTGAGAAACCCCTTTCTTAACACAGTTGACTTCCGACCCTCGTGTGCATGCTGTGGCACGCATGTGCCCACACACCGCACATACGTAAAGAAAACAGCTGGTAAGAATGTTGGCATCGTCGCTGGGAATGTGTTGTAATCTCTTGGGAAACAGTTTGGCGGATTCTTAGGGGTCAAACACTTGCTTATTAGTGGGTCCTTCTGCACTGCTAGGCTCTATCCGAGAAAACACCCACGCAGACCCCCACGGGTGTGCTCAGATACCACGCTGACGACTGGTCCATCCAAACTCTGGAGTGCTATCCCAGTTTGCTCCTGTTGCTGTGAGAAAACACTGAGAAGGAGA
Source organism: Cricetomys ansorgei (assembly GCA_026225945.1). Taxonomy (NCBI): domain Eukaryota; kingdom Metazoa; phylum Chordata; class Mammalia; order Rodentia; family Nesomyidae; genus Cricetomys; species Cricetomys ansorgei. The sequence goes on from JAMJFZ010002811.1 coordinate 1,451,782, forward strand.
CAACTTGGGGAAGAAAGGATTTATTTATTTTACGGTTCATCAGTGGGGAAGTCAGGGCAGGAACTTAAGGCAGGAACCTGGAGGCAGGAGCTGAGGCAGAGGCCATGGAGGAGCTCTGCTTACTTGCTCCCATGGCTTGATCAGCCTGCTTCTTATACCACCCAGGACCATCAACCTAGGGGTGGCACCACCCATGGTGGCTGAGCCCACCCACATCAAGAAAATGTCCCATAGTCCTTCCCATAGGCCAACCTGATGGAGGCGAGTCCTCCCTGAGGTTCCCTCTTCTGGGGTGTGTCAAGTTGCTAACCAAGATGAGCCAATCACAAGGGTCTATCAGGAGCCACAGAGGGAGGGCTGGGTTGCTGACACCGCCCTGCACACAGACCTCAAAGCATACTGCCCAGCGGGTAGGGAGCATGCCTGTGATCCCCACTCTGGGAACAGAAGGAAGATCTCAAGTCCGAAGCCAGCCTGGGCTACATAACAAGTTTGTCTCCCAAACCAAAGCAGAACAACCTTTCCTGCACCCCCAAACCCACCATGCTCAGGGAGAGTAGCCAGACACAAAAGGCCACACAGTGCATGTGATCCCACCGGCAGGAAGTGCCTGGAACAGGCAAATCCAGAGACAGAAGTCGAATTACTGAACCAAGAAAGGCGTGCAAGTGGGCTGAGAGAGCTGTAAATTTACTGAAATTACTGAATTTTGCACTTATAACAGATGGCTTTAAAGTATAAAAGTTACTCTTGCGTAATCCAATGGCCATGCGACAAGGGCCCCAGAGCCTCCATCAGGGCTGGCCAGCCGACAAGGAGGAGCCCCAAGGGAGCAGCGGAACCCAGCAGAACTTGAGAGAAGCGGCTGAGCTGCAGAAGCTGCCCGGGAGGACTGTGCAGAGTTGGCACAGGGGAGGGGGGCGCGCGGTGAGAAAAAGGCAGGAATCCCCAGGTCTCTTAGCACCGGCTCACCTCAGGGTCATGGTGGCTCAGGTACATGTTCTGGAGTCAGGTCTCCAATCCCAGCTGAAGCCTTCTCTTTCTCTCCTCTTCCTCCTCTTCCTCCTCTTCCTCCTCCTCCTCCTCCTCCTCCTCCTCCTCCTCCAACTCCTCCAACTTCTCCTCCTTCTCCTCTCTCCCTCCCTTTTCCCTCTCTCCCTCTATTTCCCTTTCTCCCTCTCTCCCTCTCCCTCTGTTTCCCTGTCTCCCTCTCTCCCCCCTCCCCCTCTCTCCCCCTTTCCCCCTCTCTCCCCCTCTCCCCCTCTCTCCCTCTCATTCATTCTTGGCACACTCCTTCACTACAGTCATGGCTTCTCACACTTCTGTAAGTGTCGGCTCTCTCGAGGGTGCTGGCAGCTTGGGGAAGAGTCAGGCAAGCAAGCCTTCTACCTCTGGGGGTCACTAGGCCAGAAGGACAGAGCCCTAACATGGGTAAACCAAGCAAGATGGGGTATGGACACCAAACTGAGGGGTTGAAGGGCTGACAGCAGGTTTGGAGTTAAGGAGGAGGCAGGCAAGTGCGGGAAGATGGGAATCTCGAGGGTGGCATGCTAGGAGGCTAGGCTGGCAGACCAGGTCAGAAAGCATAGGCAATGGGAGCCATGACCAAGGTGAGTGGCTGGATAGTGGATCTTTGGGTCCCAGAGGGGATCTGGGCTCTGCACAGCCACCGCAGTGTTAGCAGAGCAGTGGGGGTAGAGAACCACCCCAGAGCCGGTTCATTTGCTGCCTGGATGTACAAGTGAGATGATTACAGGGAGAGGAATAGGTCTGGAAATGCTGCAGGGGTGGGGTGGGGTGGTGGGGTGCGCTCTCCAGGAGCTAGGAGATGTCCCAGTGGAGCCTGTTACACACACCTGCATTCCTAACACCCAGAACACAGGGGTGGGGTCGGGGGGAGGAGGATCAGAAGTTCAGGTCATCCTCAGTTATGTAGTGAATCTGAGGGCAGCCCTGTCTAAAATGACGGATGTGCTCTCAGAGCCACGCTTATCTCCTCTTTGTTCTTGTTCTAAGCACGTGCATCTCTAATTTTTCTTTGCAATTTATCTCTTTGTATCGAAGTGATCAAAACCAAGGGCCCGCTGAGTTGGCTCTGCAGGTAAGGGTGCCTGCCACCCATCCCAACGACAGAGTCTGATCCCCGGCACCCGCACACAGAAGGAGACAACCGAGTTTCACACCTCTGGCCACCGCATGCACACCGTGGCCCACACCGACACGGGTACCCACACAGACACAATAAACACAGGCAAAATTAAATCGACAGTTTGAAGGAGGAAAAAGGTTCCAGAGTCTTAGGGACAAACCAATGCCCGCCCTAGGACCACAAGAAAGAGTAGCAAACTCCCCATCCTGTGGACAGTCCGAGCGAGGAGCCTCAGGTCAGAATAGGGTGTCCCTCAGTCACCACAAGGGCGGAGGATGTGGGTCGGTTCCTTCTCTATGTGGGTGGGAAGGTAATCTGGAAGCTTCCACCTGTGCAGTGCTTCCTGGCTCCCACCCGGGCTGCCTCTGTGCAGAACCCTAAGAGGGAGGGTTTGCTCTTCCACCCCAAGATCAGCTAGACACATCGGAAACTAAAAGAGCGAGAAAAGAGTCAAACAGAAGGGAACAAAGTTTTCCCAGGATACCGCATTCTCCTGTCATCACATCTGGTCTTCCAGATGTGTACACCAGTACATTGAAAAGCAAAGGAGGGCAATGTCACACATGGCCACACCGAATTCCAGAAGCGCTTGCTCTGTGACCGGATAGATGCTAAAGGACGCTCCATAATGAATGGTATTGAGTGCTGGGTGTGGGGAGGTGCTGTGAGATATTTCATAGTTATGGATAATATTCCTGTATGTGGTAAAAGCAGAAGGGTGTTTTCTGATGCCGTGCAGCAAGTAGGGGACCGCTTCCTACCTGCTAATCAGTGGAGTGGCCACCCAGTTCTCCATAGGGATACCCCATTCTCCAACCTTCAGGCAGATGAAGCTTAGGCTCCATTCATCTGTATATTGAAGGGCTGGGTGGAGACAGGGAGGATTTGGAATGAAAAAGCATCTAGGGCTGGGGCAGAGGAGAAGCAGGAGGGAGAGAACCGAGGAGGGGGGAGAGATTGAGGAATGGTGTGAGAAGCAATGGAGTGAGCTCTGCCTAAGCCGCCCAAGTATGGACCCCTGAGACGTCTCATGGCTTGTAATCAATAAATAACATGAAAAAAATCAACCACGAACATTTATAAACAGGGAGGCTCTGCGGAGGGAATTCCCAAAGCAAGGAATTTAGGGATCCCAGATCTGTGGGGTGAGGCGAGGGTGAGGACTGCTGAGGAAGTGACTCTCTGAGAAGCTCCTGAGGGGTGAGGGGCTCCGACCACTGGGTGTGGTGGGTTCTGGCTGGCTCCACGTCAGTCCCCAGTTCAGAGCCTTTCAGCCCAAGGAGTCCTCTGTGAGTTAAAACGCTCACATGGCCCAGGTCAGAATCTAGGAAATCTTGAGCTGTTGTGACAGAGATGAGAGCTCTGCCACCCGAGAGGCAGCTGCTTTTGCAGAAAGTGTCTTCTTGCTCATATGCCAAGGTGTCCTTGAAGGGCAGCAATGTCATCCTCCACCTGTCCACACCGCCACAGAAAACACAGAAGGCCTTGAAGGTCCCAATCCCAGGCCAGAGCATCTGTTCAACTCTGCATAACTGAGGCCTGGGGTGGAGGGGGGTGCGGCTATGGACCAGTGAGCTCAGGGCACAAAGCCACAATGCTGCCAGGCTCTGTGGCCAGGCCTGTCAGCTACTCAGGAGTTTGAGGCAGGAGGATGGCAAGTCCTAGGCCTGTCAAGGTGCCGGGGTGAACCCCAGCAGAGATTCAGTGACCCAGGAGAGAGAGGTGGAGTCGGCAGATAATCACACCTCTTATAGATGGGAGCAGACTTTTCTCTTTATTTAGACTTTTTCCTTTCCGTATAATTTCTTTCTCTTATTTCTTATCCTCCACTGTATATTTTTCCATAAAATCCTACACACACACACTCACACACACACATACCTTGTGGAAGAAGCAAAGCTTCAATGCACACGCACACACACCCCTTACCCATACATCCTGCAAGCTTCTTCCCCACACACCTCTTATCCAGACATCTTGAAAGCTTCTTTTCTGTTGTTGTTACCTTATATTTTCCCCTACACCTTGAATACTTTCTAAACAAAGTCCTTTATGGGGAAAATCACATTACAGTAACATTATAAATTTGAACCTCACGCTATGATTACAAGTGTCACGGATCAATGATTCCAAGTTCCATATTTTTCGAAATACAAATTGTCTTAAAACCCACACGGTTACACACGAACACCCAGTTCTCCAAATACCTTTCCCCATCTATACCCCTAAAACAATAATTTTTTTATTATAGATTAACAGAGTTTAAGCAAGCTAAATAGTCTCACAGTCAGCTTTGACCGTAACTGGCAGGTAGCAGGCTTGAAGTTACCAGGAAACCAGTACATGTCATGCTGTTCTTAACACAGCTTCCATTCGGCTAACAGTTAATCATAGTAAAATAAATGTGCGATTAACTAAAGAAGCTCAAGTCCTGGATCCTTTGCCTTTCTTAGGTAAAGGGAGAACTTTTCCGGCTTACATGCCACATAGCTCTGCATCCTCAAGGCACACACCGAAGCTCATCAGCAATTTCATAATTGTAAAATCAGGAAAAAATCAAAATTGTACTTAAGGAAGTTCAAACTTAACGGTGGCCGCTGGGACTCATTTGTTACTCTTGACCCTAGGCCTGTCTCTCATGGATGAAATCTGCGGGCTCTAGCCACCAGGCTTCCTCTATTCCTGCTCTCTAACCCTGACAAGTCCCTCACCTATCCAGTTACTTTTATGTTGTTTCCTAGGTTACTAGCTCCAAAGCAGCTTGGTGAAACGCCCTGATCTGTTATTATTTAATTATGTATGTATCTATTCTTTCTGGAGTTTCAGTTGAACCACCCAGTCGTTACGAATTGTAGCGAAGGACTGAAGACCCCACGGGATTCCACACCACCAGAGGGAAAAAGTGACTGCAGTAGCAATCAGTATGACAGAGTCCAGCAGCACCAGCAGAAGGAGCCAATCAGAAGACAATCTCCCCGAGACTGCTTAATCAGAGATAAACCAATCTCGGCTTTGCTAAAACAGTGGGCTGTACTCCTGAGAGCTCCCACGTTGCTACCAGCATCTAGGCTACAGAGTGGTTCAACCCTGTGAGAGCACTAGTCTTGAGGCCTCAGTTCCCCTCAAAGCAAACAGAACAGGACAGATCCTCTGCGAAGTCTTTCCCTCCTTAAGGCAGGCATGATGGTGGGAGGAGGAGGAGGGGCCCCCAGACCTGAGCTGCACAGAATACATTGTTCCAAATTCTTCATGTGTTCCCACTTCAGTTTATGCATGGAGGGCACCCATTCCCAGGCAGACTTGGTGCCAGCCAGACCTTTTTGAAGTGTTGGCCCGGCAGCTTCAAAGCAGACACCTTGGTGTACAGATACTGACTGCCCTGGCCTGGGAACCATGCCCAGATGACCACAGTGGTGGCATTTTCCTCCCTGAGAACTCAGGGTGAGGGCTGCACTCCTCCACAGCTGTGCCCTGCAGGCTCTGGGCTGATGCACTGGCGATGGTGCCAGCAGGATGAGAGCGTCACACACAACAGAAGTGTGGGGGGCAGGGAGCTGTTCCCAGGACAGGAGGCTCTGCTACTAAGACTGCTGGGCAGAGGCGCAGCCTCCCACTGCCCCGCTCCCTACAAGGTTACAGTGCTCTAGGCACCGTGGGTGTGAGGAGCAGGCGAGGAGAGGCTCCCACCCTTCATTACAACACTAGCCTAGAAGCCTGAGGACAAAGGTGAAGCCGCCAGCCTCGGCCACTCCGGACTTCAGTTCAGATGGCTGCCATTGGCTCATCGACACCTGTCCATCCATTAGCTGTGACCCTTTCCTTGGGCCCCTGCCATGACTGTGGTGCCTCAGACTGGTTGGGCAAAGGACTAACAGAGACCTAGGTACCATTTAAGATTTCTAGAAGCCACCTTTAAAAAGTAAAAAGAAACTGGGTGTGGTGGCACATGTCTGTGATTCTAGCATCTAAGACGTGGAGGCAGGGGATCAGGAACTCAAGGCCTGGGTCACACGAGACCCTGTCTCAAACAAACAAACAAACAAGAAAAATCAAAAAGCACGTGACAGTCACTGGACCCCCATCTTTCTTTAGGGTGTCTGCACATCATTACTATAAACGTTGTTCCAAGCTTGGTCTTTCTTCAGCCTCAAAGCTGGAGTCTGCAGCATGCAGTTGCGGTTCCAGGCCCAGTGACAGTCACCGCTTGCAGCTGGCCGTGTAACGCAGGGCTTGGTGAGTGCCACGGGGACCCAGAGCCAGTGTGGGCCTGTGGAGCTTCCTGTCTGTGCTGACTTTGGCCCCCGTCTGTCACTTGGTGACTGGGGTCTAGCTCTAGGCAGTTCGGTGCTTTGCTGGGTCGGCCCTGAGGGATTTGCACACAGTGGGTACTTGCACACAGTACCCACCAACCCACTAAACTGACAGAGCTTTGCCTGGGCAGTGGGCAGAGGCCACTGAGGCAGCGGACAGGTAAGCTCTCTGTTGCTTGCCAGCATCTGGGAAGCTCTTCCCAGGGGACACAGTGGCTTTGTGTATACATGCCCACATGGAAGCACACACACACACACACACACACACACACACACACTCAATCAATCACGTCAGAAGGCCAAAATCTGGCAAGTACTAGGCTACATTCAGGTGTTCTCTGTGGTTTTCCTGTGCTTAGGACATTTATTTGCTTTTAGAGACATAACAAAAGCTCTTGTTCTTGGCCCAGTCCTGGTAGCTCTAGTCTGGTTAGCCCAGGCTAGCCTGGTCCTTGGTAGCTCTGGCTGGCCTTGCACTTGAGGCAATCCCCCTGCCTCACCCCTTAAGTGCTAGGACTAGAGGTGCGTCCCACCACACCTGGTTTGTGTGGCGCTGGAGCGTGAGCCCAGAGCTTCCTGAATGTTCAAGGAATGCTCTACCACGTGAGCGTCATCCCTAGGCCTCTTTGTGTTTTGTTTTTGAAAAAGGGTCTCACTCTTTGTAGGCCAGGCTAGTCTGGAACTCACCACACAGCCCAGGCTGGTGGCAACCCTTCTGTTTCAGCTTCCTGGATACTGAGATGACAAATGTAAGCCACCATGCCCAGAGTGAGAATTATTTTAAAGTCTGCAGGTGCTGAGTCTCCCCTCAGCCTCTGGCGCCAGTGGCCCTTTGGGAGTCACGGTGGCTGTTCTGGCTGCTGACCTGTCTTGCTGAGCCTGTGCCCCATGGGGACAAGCCCAGAAAGCCACTTCTGACTCTGGGGGGTTCTCACTGAAGGGTGTCTCAGCTGCCAGCCCCTTCTTCCTGTCTTCCAACTAGAAAGACATTCAGTGAGGCTGTCTGCCCAGGCTGTCCTGGAGGAGAGAGAGTCCTGCTGCACGGAGGCCCGGCTGCCTCTGCTGGGGAGGAACTCAGAAAACCTCTAAGACAACAGATTCTTCTCCAGGAGCAAACAGACTGTGCAATAAGTGGCCATCCCCTCCCCCACAGGGCACTGGCAGGCAGCAGTGAGAAGTGAGCTCTCCTCACTGTCAAGGTCTACTAACTTCAGCCAGGAGGGAAGCAGGCCGAGATCATAGCAGGCAGGTGGGGACTGCGGCATGGCAGACCCCTCTTTCCCCGGTGTGGATGGATGTCTGTAGTCTTTACCTTAAAATAAGCCAACACGGGACTGTAGCGATGGCTTAGCTGACAAAGGTGCTCGCTGTCAAGCCTGATGACCTGCGTTTGATCCCCGGGACCCACACGATGGAAGGAGAGAACCAATTCCTACAAATTGCTCTCTGACCTCCAATGAGCACCACATACACACAGCAAACAAATAAATCAATGCCAACGTAACACAACAGCAACATTTGTAATGGCCACTTTAACAAAATGAAGATGCCACTTTTTCTTAGCCTACACTGGCTAGAGGTTCCTAAGCTCATGGCTCGTGGCTGGGCACAAGGGGGAGTTAAGAGCCCTGGAGGCTGAAGAAGGGGCCCCAACATACCTTCTAGGACCCCCCCCCCCCACGCACACTGCCCCTCCTACCTGTCGGCACAGGAGCTCAGTCTTCAGTCTCAGGGAACCCGTTCAGGCTGGGGACAGTTGC